>JAHUUD020000009.1:2537500-3225000 GCA_020010945.3 Muscidifurax raptorellus
TGAAAAATTTCGTAAACCCATTACGAGCCCCATGAAAAATCCCTAAACACGAAATGACATTGTGCAACCAACATATATCCGCCATTTTGGCAGATTTCCCCACCTTCGATCTTAGCAAAAAAATTCATACTGGTGTAGTTTGGGCTATTTAACTAAAATCTGAAATGAAAAAGTTCGTAAGCCCATTACGAGCCCCATGAAAAATCCCTAAACACGAAATGACACGTGCAACCTACATATATCCGCCATTTTGGCAGATTTCCCCACCTTCGATCTTAGCAAAAAAATTCATACTGGTGTAGTTTGGGCTATTTAACTAAAATCTGAAATGAAAAAGTTCGTAAGCCCATTACGAGCCCCATGAAAAATCTCTAAACACGAAATGACATTGTGCAACCAACATATATCCGCCATTTTGACAGATTTCCCCACCTTCTATCTTAACAAAAAAATTCATACTGGTGTAGTTTGGGCTATTTAACTAAAATCTGCAATGAAAAAGTTCGTAAGCCCATTACGAGCCCCATGAAAAATCCCAAACCACGAAATGACATGTGCAACCGACATATATCCGCCATTTTGGCAGATTTCCACACCTTAGATCTTAACAAAAAAATTCATACTAGTGTAGTTTGGGCTATTTAACTAAAATCTGCAATGAAAAAGTTCGTAAGCCCATTACGAGCCCCATGAAAAATCCCTAAACACGAAATGACATGTGCGACCGACATATATCCGCCATTATGGCAGATTTCCCCACCTTCGATCTTAGCAAAAAAATTCATACTGGTGTAGTTTGGGCTATTAAACTAAAATCTGAAATGAAAAAGTTCGTAAGCCCATTACGAGCCCCATGAAAAATCCCTAAACACGAAATGACACGTGCAACCGACATATATCCGCCATTTTGGCAGATTTCCACACCTTAGATCTTAACAAAGAAATTCATACTGGTGTAATTTGGACTACTTGACTAAAATCTGCAATGAAAAAGTTCGTAAACCCATTACGAGCCCCATGAAAAATCCCTAAACACGAAATGACATTGTGCAACCAACATATATCCGCCATTTTGGCAGATTTCCCCACCTTGGATCTCAGCTAGAAAATTCATACTGGTGTAGTTTGGGCTATTTAACTAAAATCTGAAATGAAAAAGTTCGTAAGCCCATTATGAGCCCCATGAAAAATCCCTTAACACGAAATGACACGTGCAACCGTCATATATCCGCCATTTTGGCAGATTTCCCCACCTTCGATCCTAGCAAAAAAATTCATACTGGTGTAGTTTGGGCTATTTAACTAAAATCTGAAATGAAAAATTTCGTAAGCCCATTACAAGCCCCATGAAAAATCCCTAAACACGAAATGACACGTGCAACCGACATATATCCGCCATTTTGGCAGATTTCCCCACATTCGATCTTAACAAAAAAATTCATACTGGTGTAGTATGGACTATTTAACTAAAATCTGCAATGAAAAAGTTCGTAAACCCATTACGAGCCCCATGAAAAATCCCTAAACACGAAATGACATTGTGCAACCGACATATATCCGCCATTTTGGCAGATTTCCCCACCTTCGATCTTAGCAAAAAAATTCATACTGGTGTAGTTTGGGCTATTAAACTAAAATCTGAAATGAAAAAGTTCGTAAGCCCATTACGAGCACCATGAAAAATCTCTAAACACGAAATGACATTGTGCAACCAACATATATCCGCCATTTTGACAGATTTCCCCACCTTCTATCTTAACAAAAAAATTCATACTGGTGTAGTTTGGGCTATTAAACTAAAGTCTGAAATGAAAAAGTTCGTAAGCCCATTACGAGCCCCATGAAAAATTCCTAAACACGAAATGACATTGTGCAACCAACATATATCCGCCATTTTAACAGATTTCCCCACCTTCGATCTTAGCAAAAAAATTCATACTGGTGTAGTTTGGGCTATTAAACTAAAATCTGAAATGAAAAAGTTCGTAAGCCCATCACGAGCCCCATGAAAAATCCCTAAACACGAAATAACACGTGCAACCGACATATATCCGCCATTTTGGCAGATTTCCCCACCTTCGATCTTAGCAAAAAAATTCATACTGGTGTAGTTTGGGCTATTTAACTAAAATCTGCAATGAAAAAGTTCGTAAGCCCATTACGAGCCCCATGAAAAATCCCTAAACACGAAATGACATGTGCGACCGACATCTATCCGCCATTTTGGCAGATTTCCCCACCTTCGATCTTAGCAAAAAAATTCATACTGGTGTAGTTTGGGCTATTTAACTAAAATCTAAAATGAAAAAGTTCGTAAGCCCATTACGAGCCCCATGAAAAATCTCTAAACACGAAATGACATTGTGCAACCAACATATATCCGCCATTTTGACAGATTTCCCCACCTTCTATCTTAACAAAAAAATTCATACTGGTGTAGTTTGGGCTATTTAACTAAAATCTGCAATGAAAAAGTTCGTAAGCCCATTACGAGCCCCATGAAAAATCCCAAACCACGAAATGACATGTGCAACCGACATATATCCGCCATTTTGGCAGATTTCCACACCTTAGATCTTAAGAAAAAAATTCATACTAGTGTAGTTTGGGCTATTTAACTAAAATCTGCAATGAAAAAGTTCGTAAGCCCATTACGAGCCCCATGAAAAATCCCTAAACACGAAATGACATGTGCGACCGACATATATCCGCCATTATGGCAGATTTCCCCACCTTCGATCTTAGCAAAAAAATTCATACTGGTGTAGTTTGGGCTATTAAACTAAAATCTGAAATGAAAAATTTCGTAAGCCCATTACGAGCCCCATGAAAAATGCCTGAACACGAAATGACACGTGCAACCGACATATATCCGCCATTTTGGCAGATTTCCCCACCTTCGATCTTAGCAAAAAAATTCATACTGGTGTAGTTTGGGCTATTTAACTAAAATCTAAAATGAAAAAGTTCGTAAGCCCATCACGAGCCCCATGAAAAATCCCTAAACACGAAATAACACGTGCAACCGACATATATCCGCCATTTTGGCAGATTTCCCCACCTTCGATCTTAGCAAAAAAATTCATACTGGTGTAGTTTGGGCTATTTAACTAAAATCTAAAATGAAAAAGTTCGTAAGCCCATTACGAGCCCCATGAAAAATCTCTAAACACGAAATGACATTGTGCAACCAACATATATCCGCCATTTTGACAGATTTCCCCACCTTCTATCTTAACAAAAAAATTCATACTGGTGTAGTTTGGGCTATTTAACTAAAATCTGCAATGAAAAAGTTCGTAAGCCCATTACGAGCCCCATGAAAAATCCCAAACCACGAAATGACATGTGCAACCGACATATATCCGCCATTTTGGCAGATTTCCACACCTTAGATCTTAAGAAAAAAATTCATACTAGTGTAGTTTGGGCTATTTAACTAAAATCTGCAATGAAAAAGTTCGTAAGCCCATTACGAGCCCCATGAAAAATCCCTTAACACGAAATGACACGTGCAACCGTCATATATCCGCCATTTTGGCAGATTTCCCCACCTTCGATCCTAGCAAAAAAATTCATACTGGTGTAGTTTGGGCTATTAAACTAAAATCTGAAATGAAAAAGTTCGTAAGCCCATTACGAGCACCATGAAAAATCTCTAAACACGAAATGACATTGTGCAACCAACATATATCCGCCATTTTGACAGATTTCCCCACCTTCGATCTTAACAAAAAAATTCATACTGGTGTAGTTTGGGCTATTAAACTAAAATCTGAAATGAAAAAGTTCGTAAGCCCATTACGAGCCCCATGAAAAATTCCTAAACACGAAATGACATTGTGCAACCAACATATATCCGCCATTTTAACAGATTTCCCCACCTTCGATCTTAGCAAAAAAATTCATACTGGTGTAGTTTGGACTATTTAGCTAAAATCTGCAATGAAAAAGTTCGTAAGCCCATTACGAGCCCCATGAAAAATCCCTAAACACGAAATGACACGTGCAACCGACATATATCCGCCATTTTGGCAGATTTCCACAACTTAGATCTTAACAAAAAAATTCATACTAGTGTAGTTTGGGCTATTTAACTAAAATCTGCAATGAAAAAGTTCGTAAGCCCATTACGAGCCCCATGAAAAATCCCTAAACACGAAATGACATGTGCGACCGACATCTATCCGCCATTTTGGCAGATTTCCCCACCTTCGATCTTAGCAAAAAAATTCATACTGGTGTAGTTTGGGCTATTTAACTAAAATCTAAAATGAAAAAGTTCGTAAGCCCATTACGAGCCCCATGAAAAATCTCTAAACACGAAATGACATTGTGCAACCAACATATATCCGCCATTTTGACAGATTTCCCCACCTTCTATCTTAACAAAAAAATTCATACTGGTGTAGTTTGGGCTATTTAACTAAAATCTGCAATGAAAAAGTTCGTAAGCCCATTACGAGCCCCATGAAAAATCCCAAACCACGAAATGACATGTGCAACCGACATATATCCGCCATTTTGGCAGATTTCCACACCTTAGATCTTAAGAAAAAAATTCATACTAGTGTAGTTTGGGCTATTTAACTAAAATCTGCAATGAAAAAGTTCGTAAGCCCATTACGAGCCCCATGAAAAATCCCTAAACACGAAATGACATGTGCGACCGACATATATCCGCCATTATGGCAGATTTCCCCACCTTCGATCTTAGCAAAAAAATTCATACTGGTGTAGTTTGGGCTATTAAACTAAAATCTGAAATGAAAAATTTCGTAAGCCCATTACGAGCCCCATGAAAAATGCCTGAACACGAAATGACACGTGCAACCGACATATATCCGCCATTTTGGCAGATTTCCCCACCTTCGATCTTAGCAAAAAAATTCATACTGGTGTAGTTTGGGCTATTTAACTAAAATCTAAAATGAAAAAGTTCGTAAGCCCATTACGAGCCCCATGAAAAATCTCTAAACACGAAATGACATTGTGCAACCAACATATATCCGCCATTTTGGCAGATTTCCCCACCTTCGATCTTAGCAAAAAAATTCATACTGGTGTAGTTTGGGCTATTTAACTAAAATCTAAAATGAAAAAGTTCGTAAGCCCATTACGAGCCCCATGAAAAATCTCTAAACACGAAATGACATTGTGCAACCAACATATATCCGCCATTTTGACAGATTTCCCCACCTTCGATCTTAGCAAAAAAATTCATACTGGTGTAGTTTGGGCTATTAAACTAAAATCTGAAATGAAAAATTTCGTAAGCCCATTACGAGCCCCATGAAAAATGCCTGAACACGAAATGACACGTGCAACCGACATATATCCGCCATTTTGGCAGATTTCCCCACCTTCGATCTTAGCAAAAAAATTCATACTGGTGTAGTTTGGGCTATTTAACTAAAATCTAAAATGAAAAAGTTCGTAAGCCCATTACGAGCCCCATGAAAAATCTCTAAACACGAAATGACATTGTGCAACCAACATATATCCGCCATTTTGGCAGATTTCCCCACCTTCGATCTTAGCAAAAAAATTCATACTGGTGTAGTTTGGGCTATTTAACTAAAATCTAAAATGAAAAAGTTCGTAAGCCCATTACGAGCCCCATGAAAAATCTCTAAACACGAAATGACATTGTGCAACCAACATATATCCGCCATTTTGACAGATTTCCCCACCTTCTATCTTAACAAAAAAATTCATACTGGTGTAGTTTGGGCTATTTAACTAAAATCTGCAATGAAAAAGTTCGTAAGCCCATTACGAGCCCCATGAAAAATCCCAAACCACGAAATGACATGTGCAACCGACATATATCCGCCATTTTGGCAGATTTCCACACCTTAGATCTTAAGAAAAAAATTCATACTAGTGTAGTTTGGGCTATTTAACTAAAATCTGCAATGAAAAAGTTCGTAAGCCCATTACGAGCCCCATGAAAAATCCCTAAACACGAAATGACATGTGCGACCGACATATATCCGCCATTATGGCAGATTTCCCCACCTTCGATCTTAGCAAAAAAATTCATACTGGTGTAGTTTGGGCTATTAAACTAAAATCTGAAATGAAAAATTTCGTAAGCCCATTACGAGCCCCATGAAAAATGCCTGAACACGAAATGACACGTGCAACCGACATATATCCGCCATTTTGGCAGATTTCCCCACCTTCGATCTTAGCAAAAAAATTCATACTGGTGTAGTTTGGGCTATTTAACTAAAATCTAAAATGAAAAAGTTCGTAAGCCCATTACGAGCCCCATGAAAAATCTCTAAACACGAAATGACATTGTGCAACCAACATATATCCGCCATTTTGACAGATTTCCCCACCTTCTATCTTAACAAAAAAATTCATACTGGTGTAGTTTGGGCTATTTAACTAAAATCTGCAATGAAAAAGTTCGTAAGCCCATTACGAGCCCCATGAAAAATCCCAAACCACGAAATGACATGTGCAACCGACATATATCCGCCATTTTGGCAGATTTCCACACCTTAGATCTTAAGAAAAAAATTCATACTAGTGTAGTTTGGGCTATTTAACTAAAATCTGCAATGAAAAAGTTCGTAAGCCCATTACGAGCCCCATGAAAAATCCCTAAACACGAAATGACATGTGCGACCGACATATATCCGCCATTATGGCAGATTTCCCCACCTTCGATCTTAGCAAAAAAATTCATACTGGTGTAGTTTGGGCTATTAAACTAAAATCTGAAATGAAAAAGTTCGTAAGCCCATTACGAGCCCCATGAAAAATCCCTAAACACGAAATGACACGTGCAACCGACATATATCCGCCATTTTGGCAGATTTCCACACCTTAGATCTTAACAAAGAAATTCATACTGGTGTAGTTTGGACTACTTGACTAAAATCTGCAATGAAAAAGTTCGTAAACCCATTACGAGCCCCATGAAAAATCCCTAAACACGAAATGACATTGTGCAACCAACATATATCCGCCATTTTGGCAGATTTCCCTACCTTGGATCTTAGCAAGAAAATTCATACTGGTGTAGTTTGGGCTATTTAACTAAAATCTGAAATGAAAAAGTTCGTAAGCCCATTACGAGCCCCATGAAAAATCCCTTAACACGAAATGACACGTGCAACCGACATATATCCGCCATTTTGGCAGATTTCCACAACTTAGATCTTAGCAAAAAAATTCATACTGGTGTAGTTTGGGCTATTTAACTAAAATCTAAAATGAAAAAGTTCGTAAGCCCATTACGAGCCCCATGAAAAATCTCTAAACACGAAATGACATTGTGCAACCAACATATATCCGCCATTTTTACAGATTTCCCCACCTTCTATCTTAACAAAAAAATTCATACTGGTGTAGTTTGGACTACTTGACTAAAATCTGAAATGAAAAAGTTCGTAAGCCCATTACGAGCCCCATGAAAAATCCCTTAACACGAAATGACACGTGCAACCGTCATATATCCGCCATTTTGGCAGATTTCCACACCTTAGATCTTAAGAAAAAAATTCATACTAGTGTAGTTTGGGCTATTTAACTAAAATCTGCAATGAAAAAGTTCGTAAGCCCATTACGAGCCCCATGAAAAATCCCTAAACACGAAATGACATGTGCGACCGACATATATCCGCCATTATGGCAGATTTCCCCACCTTCGATCTTAGCAAAAAAATTCATACTGGTGTAGTTCGGGCTATTAAACTAAAATCTGAAATGAAAAAGTTCGTAAGCCCATCACGAGCCCCATGAAAAATCCCTAAACACGAAATAACACGTGCAACCGACATATATCCGCCATTTTGGCAGATTTCCCCACCTTCGATCTTAGCAAAAAAATTCATACTGGTGTAGTTTGGGCTATTTAACTAAAATCTAAAATGAAAAAGTTCGTAAGCCCATTACGAGCCCCATGAAAAATCTCTAAACACGAAATGACATTGTGCAACCAACATATATCCGCCATTTTCACAGATTTCCCCACCTTCTATCTTAACAAAAAAATTCATACTGGTGTAGTTTGGGCTATTTAACTAAAATCTGCAATGAAAAAGTTCGTAAGCCCATTACGAGCCCCATGAAAAATCCCAAACCACGAAATGACATGTGCAACCGACATATATCCGCCATTTTGGCAGATTTCCACACCTTAGATCTTAAGAAAAAAATTCATACTAGTGTAGTTTGGGCTATTTAACTAAAATCTGCAATGAAAAAGTTCGTAAGCCCATTACGAGCCCCATGAAAAATCCCTAAACACGAAATGACATGTGCGACCGACATATATCCGCCATTATGGCAGATTTCCCCACCTTCGATCTTAGCAAAAAAATTCATACTGGTGTAGTTTGGGCTATTAAACTAAAATCTGAAATGAAAAAGTTCGTAAGCCCATCACGAGCCCCATGAAAAATCCCTAAACACGAAATAACACGTGCAACCGACATATATCCGCCATTTTGGCAGATTTCCCCACCTTCGATCTTAGCAAAAAAATTCATACTGGTGTAGTTTGGGCTATTTAACTAAAATCTGCAATGAAAAAGTTCGTAAGCCCATTACGAGCCCCATGAAAAATCTCTAAACACGAAATGACATTGTGCAACCAACATATATCCGCCATTTTGACAGATTTCCCCACCTTCGATCTTAACAAAAAAATTCATACTGGTGTAGTTTGGGCTATTTAACTAAAATCTGCAATGAAAAAGTTCGTAAACCCATTACGAGCCCCATGAAAAATCCCTAAACACGAAATGACATTGTGCAACCAACATATATCCGCCATTTTGGCAGATTTCCACACCTTCGATCTTAGCAACAAAATTCATACTGGTGTAGTTTGGGCTATTTAACTAAAGTCTGCAATGAAAAAGTTCGTAAACCCATTACGAGCCCCATGAAAAATCCCTAAACACGAAATGACAAGTGCAACCGACATATATCCGCCATTTTGGCAGATTTCCACACCTTAGATCTTAACAAAGAAATTCATACTGGTGTAGTTTGGACTACTTGACTAAAATCTGCAATGAAAAAGTTCGTAAACCCATTACGAGCCCCATGAAAAATCCCTAAACACGAAATGACATTGTGAAACCAACATATATCCGCCATTTTGGCAGATTTCCCTACCTTGGATCTTAGCAAGAAAATTCATACTGGTGTAGTTTGGGCTATTTAACTAAAATCTGAAATGAAAAAGTTCGTAAGCCCATTACGAGCCCCATGAAAAATCCCTTAACACGAAATGACACGTGCAACCGTCATATATCCGCCATTTTGGCAGATTTCCCCACCTTCGATCCTAGCAAAAAAATTCATACTGGTGTAGTTTGGGCTATTTAACTAAAATCTGAAATGAAAAAGTTCGTAAGCCCATTACGAGCCCCATGAAAAATCCCTTAACACGAAATGACACGTGCAACCGTCATATATCCGCCATTTTGGCAGATTTCCCCACCTTCGATCCTAGCAAAAAAATTCATACTGGTGTAGTTTGGGCTATTAAACTAAAATCTGAAATGAAAAAGTTCGTAAGCCCATTACGAGCCCCATGAAAAATCCCTAAACACGAAATGACACGTGCAACCGACATATATCCGCCATTTTGGCAGATTTCCACAACTTAGGTCTTAACAAAAAAATTCATACTAGTGTAGTTTGGGCTATTTAACTAAAATCTGCAATGAAAAAGTTCGTAAGCCCATTACGAGCCCCATGAAAAATCCCTAAACACGAAATGACATGTGCGACCGACATCTATCCGCCATTTTGGCAGATTTCCCCACCTTCGATCTTAGCAAAAAAATTCATACTGGTGTAGTTTGGGCTATTTAACTAAAATCTAAAATGAAAAAGTTCGTAAGCCCATTACGAGCCCCATGAAAAATCTCTAAACACGAAATGACATTGTGCAACCAACATATATCCGCCATTTTGACAGATTTCCCCACCTTCTATCTTAACAAAAAAATTCATACTGGTGTAGTTTGGGCTATTTAACTAAAATCTGCAATGAAAAAGTTCGTAAGCCCATTACGAGCCCCATGAAAAATCCCAAACCACGAAATGACATGTGCAACCGACATATATCCGCCATTTTGGCAGATTTCCACACCTTAGATCTTAAGAAAAAAATTCATACTAGTGTAGTTTGGGCTATTTAACTAAAATCTGCAATGAAAAAGTTCGTAAGCCCATTACGAGCCCCATGAAAAATCCCTTAACACGAAATGACACGTGCAACCGTCATATATCCGCCATTTTGGCAGATTTCCCCACCTTCGATCCTAGCAAAAAAATTCATACTGGTGTAGTTTGGGCTATTAAACTAAAATCTGAAATGAAAAAGTTCGTAAGCCCATTACGAGCACCATGAAAAATCTCTAAACACGAAATGACATTGTGCAACCAACATATATCCGCCATTTTGACAGATTTCCCCACCTTCGATCTTAACAAAAAAATTCATACTGGTGTAGTTTGGGCTATTAAACTAAAATCTGAAATGAAAAAGTTCGTAAGCCCATTACGAGCCCCATGAAAAATTCCTAAACACGAAATGACATTGTGCAACCAACATATATCCGCCATTTTAACAGATTTCCCCACCTTCGATCTTAGCAAAAAAATTCATACTGGTGTAGTTTGGACTATTTAGCTAAAATCTGCAATGAAAAAGTTCGTAAGCCCATTACGAGCCCCATGAAAAATCCCTAAACACGAAATGACACGTGCAACCGACATATATCCGCCATTTTGGCAGATTTCCACAACTTAGATCTTAACAAAAAAATTCATACTAGTGTAGTTTGGGCTATTTAACTAAAATCTGCAATGAAAAAGTTCGTAAGCCCATTACGAGCCCCATGAAAAATCCCTAAACACGAAATGACATGTGCGACCGACATCTATCCGCCATTTTGGCAGATTTCCCCACCTTCGATCTTAGCAAAAAAATTCATACTGGTGTAGTTTGGGCTATTTAACTAAAATCTAAAATGAAAAAGTTCGTAAGCCCATTACGAGCCCCATGAAAAATCTCTAAACACGAAATGACATTGTGCAACCAACATATATCCGCCATTTTGACAGATTTCCCCACCTTCTATCTTAACAAAAAAATTCATACTGGTGTAGTTTGGGCTATTTAACTAAAATCTGCAATGAAAAAGTTCGTAAGCCCATTACGAGCCCCATGAAAAATCCCAAACCACGAAATGACATGTGCAACCGACATATATCCGCCATTTTGGCAGATTTCCACACCTTAGATCTTAAGAAAAAAATTCATACTAGTGTAGTTTGGGCTATTTAACTAAAATCTGCAATGAAAAAGTTCGTAAGCCCATTACGAGCCCCATGAAAAATCCCTAAACACGAAATGACATGTGCGACCGACATATATCCGCCATTATGGCAGATTTCCCCACCTTCGATCTTAGCAAAAAAATTCATACTGGTGTAGTTTGGGCTATTAAACTAAAATCTGAAATGAAAAATTTCGTAAGCCCATTACGAGCCCCATGAAAAATGCCTGAACACGAAATGACACGTGCAACCGACATATATCCGCCATTTTGGCAGATTTCCCCACCTTCGATCTTAGCAAAAAAATTCATACTGGTGTAGTTTGGGCTATTTAACTAAAATCTAAAATGAAAAAGTTCGTAAGCCCATTACGAGCCCCATGAAAAATCTCTAAACACGAAATGACATTGTGCAACCAACATATATCCGCCATTTTGGCAGATTTCCCCACCTTCGATCTTAGCAAAAAAATTCATACTGGTGTAGTTTGGGCTATTTAACTAAAATCTAAAATGAAAAAGTTCGTAAGCCCATTACGAGCCCCATGAAAAATCTCTAAACACGAAATGACATTGTGCAACCAACATATATCCGCCATTTTGACAGATTTCCCCACCTTCGATCTTAGCAAAAAAATTCATACTGGTGTAGTTTGGGCTATTAAACTAAAATCTGAAATGAAAAATTTCGTAAGCCCATTACGAGCCCCATGAAAAATGCCTGAACACGAAATGACACGTGCAACCGACATATATCCGCCATTTTGGCAGATTTCCCCACCTTCGATCTTAGCAAAAAAATTCATACTGGTGTAGTTTGGGCTATTTAACTAAAATCTAAAATGAAAAAGTTCGTAAGCCCATTACGAGCCCCATGAAAAATCTCTAAACACGAAATGACATTGTGCAACCAACATATATCCGCCATTTTGGCAGATTTCCCCACCTTCGATCTTAGCAAAAAAATTCATACTGGTGTAGTTTGGGCTATTTAACTAAAATCTAAAATGAAAAAGTTCGTAAGCCCATTACGAGCCCCATGAAAAATCTCTAAACACGAAATGACATTGTGCAACCAACATATATCCGCCATTTTGACAGATTTCCCCACCTTCTATCTTAACAAAAAAATTCATACTGGTGTAGTTTGGGCTATTTAACTAAAATCTGCAATGAAAAAGTTCGTAAGCCCATTACGAGCCCCATGAAAAATCCCAAACCACGAAATGACATGTGCAACCGACATATATCCGCCATTTTGGCAGATTTCCACACCTTAGATCTTAAGAAAAAAATTCATACTAGTGTAGTTTGGGCTATTTAACTAAAATCTGCAATGAAAAAGTTCGTAAGCCCATTACGAGCCCCATGAAAAATCCCTAAACACGAAATGACATGTGCGACCGACATATATCCGCCATTATGGCAGATTTCCCCACCTTCGATCTTAGCAAAAAAATTCATACTGGTGTAGTTTGGGCTATTAAACTAAAATCTGAAATGAAAAATTTCGTAAGCCCATTACGAGCCCCATGAAAAATGCCTGAACACGAAATGACACGTGCAACCGACATATATCCGCCATTTTGGCAGATTTCCCCACCTTCGATCTTAGCAAAAAAATTCATACTGGTGTAGTTTGGGCTATTTAACTAAAATCTAAAATGAAAAAGTTCGTAAGCCCATTACGAGCCCCATGAAAAATCTCTAAACACGAAATGACATTGTGCAACCAACATATATCCGCCATTTTGACAGATTTCCCCACCTTCTATCTTAACAAAAAAATTCATACTGGTGTAGTTTGGGCTATTCAACTAAAATCTGCAATGAAAAAGTTCGTAAGCCCATTACGAGCCCCATGAAAAATCCCTAAACACGAAATGACAAGTGCAACCGACATATATCCGCCATTTTGGCAGATTTCCCCACCTTCTATCTTAACAAAAAAATTCATACTGGTGTAGTTTGGGCTATTTAACTAAAATCTGCAATGAAAAAGTTCGTAAGCCCATTACGAGCCCCATGAAAAATCCCAAACCACGAAATGACATGTGCAACCGACATATATCCGCCATTTTGGCAGATTTCCACACCTTAGATCTTAAGAAAAAAATTCATACTAGTGTAGTTTGGGCTATTTAACTAAAATCTGCAATGAAAAAGTTCGTAAGCCCATTACGAGCCCCATGAAAAATCCCTAAACACGAAATGACATGTGCGACCGACATATATCCGCCATTATGGCAGATTTCCCCACCTTCGATCTTAGCAAAAAAATTCATACTGGTGTAGTTTGGGCTATTAAACTAAAATCTGAAATGAAAAAGTTCGTAAGCCCATCACGAGCCCCATGAAAAATCCCTAAACACGAAATAACACGTGCAACCGACATATATCCGCCATTTTGGCAGATTTCCCCACCTTCGATCTTAGCAAAAAAATTCATACTGGTGTAGTTTGGGCTATTTAACTAAAATCTGCAATGAAAAAGTTCGTAAGCCCATTACGAGCCCCATGAAAAATCTCTAAACACGAAATGACATTGTGCAACCAACATATATCCGCCATTTTGACAGATTTCCCCACCTTCGATCTTAACAAAAAAATTCATACTGGTGTAGTTTGGGCTATTTAACTAAAATCTGCAATGAAAAAGTTCGTAAACCCATTACGAGCCCCATGAAAAATCCCTAAACACGAAATGACATTGTGCAACCAACATATATCCGCCATTTTGGCAGATTTCCACACCTTCGATCTTAGCAACAAAATTCATACTGGTGTAGTTTGGGCTATTTAACTAAAGTCTGCAATGAAAAAGTTCGTAAACCCATTACGAGCCCCATGAAAAATCCCTAAACACGAAATGACAAGTGCAACCGACATATATCCGCCATTTTGGCAGATTTCCACACCTTAGATCTTAACAAAGAAATTCATACTGGTGTAGTTTGGACTACTTGACTAAAATCTGCAATGAAAAAGTTCGTAAACCCATTACGAGCCCCATGAAAAATCCCTAAACACGAAATGACATTGTGAAACCAACATATATCCGCCATTTTGGCAGATTTCCCTACCTTGGATCTTAGCAAGAAAATTCATACTGGTGTAGTTTGGGCTATTTAACTAAAATCTGAAATGAAAAAGTTCGTAAGCCCATTACGAGCCCCATGAAAAATCCCTTAACACGAAATGACACGTGCAACCGTCATATATCCGCCATTTTGGCAGATTTCCCCACCTTCGATCCTAGCAAAAAAATTCATACTGGTGTAGTTTGGGCTATTTAACTAAAATCTGAAATGAAAAAGTTCGTAAGCCCATTACGAGCCCCATGAAAAATCCCTTAACACGAAATGACACGTGCAACCGTCATATATCCGCCATTTTGGCAGATTTCCCCACCTTCGATCCTAGCAAAAAAATTCATACTGGTGTAGTTTGGGCTATTAAACTAAAATCTGAAATGAAAAAGTTCGTAAGCCCATTACGAGCCCCATGAAAAATCCCTAAACACGAAATGACACGTGCAACCGACATATATCCGCCATTTTGGCAGATTTCCACAACTTAGGTCTTAACAAAAAAATTCATACTAGTGTAGTTTGGGCTATTTAACTAAAATCTGCAATGAAAAAGTTCGTAAGCCCATTACGAGCCCCATGAAAAATCCCTAAACACGAAATGACATGTGCGACCGACATCTATCCGCCATTTTGGCAGATTTCCCCACCTTCGATCTTAGCAAAAAAATTCATACTGGTGTAGTTTGGGCTATTTAACTAAAATCTAAAATGAAAAAGTTCGTAAGCCCATTACGAGCCCCATGAAAAATCTCTAAACACGAAATGACATTGTGCAACCAACATATATCCGCCATTTTGACAGATTTCCCCACCTTCTATCTTAACAAAAAAATTCATACTGGTGTAGTTTGGGCTATTTAACTAAAATCTGCAATGAAAAAGTTCGTAAGCCCATTACGAGCCCCATGAAAAATCCCAAACCACGAAATGACATGTGCAACCGACATATATCCGCCATTTTGGCAGATTTCCACACCTTAGATCTTAAGAAAAAAATTCATACTAGTGTAGTTTGGGCTATTTAACTAAAATCTGCAATGAAAAAGTTCGTAAGCCCATTACGAGCCCCATGAAAAATCCCTAAACACGAAATGACATGTGCGACCGACATATATCCGCCATTATGGCAGATTTCCCCACCTTCGATCTTAGCAAAAAAATTCATACTGGTGTAGTTTGGGCTATTAAACTAAAATCTGAAATGAAAAATTTCGTAAGCCCATTACGAGCCCCATGAAAAATGCCTGAACACGAAATGACACGTGCAACCGACATATATCCGCCATTTTGGCAGATTTCCCCACCTTCGATCTTAGCAAAAAAATTCATACTGGTGTAGTTTGGGCTATTTAACTAAAATCTAAAATGAAAAAGTTCGTAAGCCCATCACGAGCCCCATGAAAAATCCCTAAACACGAAATAACACGTGCAACCGACATATATCCGCCATTTTGGCAGATTTCCCCACCTTCGATCTTAGCAAAAAAATTCATACTGGTGTAGTTTGGGCTATTTAACTAAAATCTAAAATGAAAAAGTTCGTAAGCCCATTACGAGCCCCATGAAAAATCTCTAAACACGAAATGACATTGTGCAACCAACATATATCCGCCATTTTGACAGATTTCCCCACCTTCTATCTTAACAAAAAAATTCATACTGGTGTAGTTTGGGCTATTTAACTAAAATCTGCAATGAAAAAGTTCGTAAGCCCATTACGAGCCCCATGAAAAATCCCAAACCACGAAATGACATGTGCAACCGACATATATCCGCCATTTTGGCAGATTTCCACACCTTAGATCTTAAGAAAAAAATTCATACTAGTGTAGTTTGGGCTATTTAACTAAAATCTGCAATGAAAAAGTTCGTAAGCCCATTACGAGCCCCATGAAAAATCCCTTAACACGAAATGACACGTGCAACCGTCATATATCCGCCATTTTGGCAGATTTCCCCACCTTCGATCCTAGCAAAAAAATTCATACTGGTGTAGTTTGGGCTATTAAACTAAAATCTGAAATGAAAAAGTTCGTAAGCCCATTACGAGCACCATGAAAAATCTCTAAACACGAAATGACATTGTGCAACCAACATATATCCGCCATTTTGACAGATTTCCCCACCTTCGATCTTAACAAAAAAATTCATACTGGTGTAGTTTGGGCTATTAAACTAAAATCTGAAATGAAAAAGTTCGTAAGCCCATTACGAGCCCCATGAAAAATTCCTAAACACGAAATGACATTGTGCAACCAACATATATCCGCCATTTTAACAGATTTCCCCACCTTCGATCTTAGCAAAAAAATTCATACTGGTGTAGTTTGGACTATTTAGCTAAAATCTGCAATGAAAAAGTTCGTAAGCCCATTACGAGCCCCATGAAAAATCCCTAAACACGAAATGACACGTGCAACCGACATATATCCGCCATTTTGGCAGATTTCCACAACTTAGATCTTAACAAAAAAATTCATACTAGTGTAGTTTGGGCTATTTAACTAAAATCTGCAATGAAAAAGTTCGTAAGCCCATTACGAGCCCCATGAAAAATCCCTAAACACGAAATGACATGTGCGACCGACATCTATCCGCCATTTTGGCAGATTTCCCCACCTTCGATCTTAGCAAAAAAATTCATACTGGTGTAGTTTGGGCTATTTAACTAAAATCTAAAATGAAAAAGTTCGTAAGCCCATTACGAGCCCCATGAAAAATCTCTAAACACGAAATGACATTGTGCAACCAACATATATCCGCCATTTTGACAGATTTCCCCACCTTCTATCTTAACAAAAAAATTCATACTGGTGTAGTTTGGGCTATTTAACTAAAATCTGCAATGAAAAAGTTCGTAAGCCCATTACGAGCCCCATGAAAAATCCCAAACCACGAAATGACATGTGCAACCGACATATATCCGCCATTTTGGCAGATTTCCACACCTTAGATCTTAAGAAAAAAATTCATACTAGTGTAGTTTGGGCTATTTAACTAAAATCTGCAATGAAAAAGTTCGTAAGCCCATTACGAGCCCCATGAAAAATCCCTAAACACGAAATGACATGTGCGACCGACATATATCCGCCATTATGGCAGATTTCCCCACCTTCGATCTTAGCAAAAAAATTCATACTGGTGTAGTTTGGGCTATTAAACTAAAATCTGAAATGAAAAATTTCGTAAGCCCATTACGAGCCCCATGAAAAATGCCTGAACACGAAATGACACGTGCAACCGACATATATCCGCCATTTTGGCAGATTTCCCCACCTTCGATCTTAGCAAAAAAATTCATACTGGTGTAGTTTGGGCTATTTAACTAAAATCTAAAATGAAAAAGTTCGTAAGCCCATTACGAGCCCCATGAAAAATCTCTAAACACGAAATGACATTGTGCAACCAACATATATCCGCCATTTTGGCAGATTTCCCCACCTTCGATCTTAGCAAAAAAATTCATACTGGTGTAGTTTGGGCTATTTAACTAAAATCTAAAATGAAAAAGTTCGTAAGCCCATTACGAGCCCCATGAAAAATCTCTAAACACGAAATGACATTGTGCAACCAACATATATCCGCCATTTTGACAGATTTCCCCACCTTCGATCTTAGCAAAAAAATTCATACTGGTGTAGTTTGGGCTATTAAACTAAAATCTGAAATGAAAAATTTCGTAAGCCCATTACGAGCCCCATGAAAAATGCCTGAACACGAAATGACACGTGCAACCGACATATATCCGCCATTTTGGCAGATTTCCCCACCTTCGATCTTAGCAAAAAAATTCATACTGGTGTAGTTTGGGCTATTTAACTAAAATCTAAAATGAAAAAGTTCGTAAGCCCATTACGAGCCCCATGAAAAATCTCTAAACACGAAATGACATTGTGCAACCAACATATATCCGCCATTTTGGCAGATTTCCCCACCTTCGATCTTAGCAAAAAAATTCATACTGGTGTAGTTTGGGCTATTTAACTAAAATCTAAAATGAAAAAGTTCGTAAGCCCATTACGAGCCCCATGAAAAATCTCTAAACACGAAATGACATTGTGCAACCAACATATATCCGCCATTTTGACAGATTTCCCCACCTTCTATCTTAACAAAAAAATTCATACTGGTGTAGTTTGGGCTATTTAACTAAAATCTGCAATGAAAAAGTTCGTAAGCCCATTACGAGCCCCATGAAAAATCCCAAACCACGAAATGACATGTGCAACCGACATATATCCGCCATTTTGGCAGATTTCCACACCTTAGATCTTAAGAAAAAAATTCATACTAGTGTAGTTTGGGCTATTTAACTAAAATCTGCAATGAAAAAGTTCGTAAGCCCATTACGAGCCCCATGAAAAATCCCTAAACACGAAATGACATGTGCGACCGACATATATCCGCCATTATGGCAGATTTCCCCACCTTCGATCTTAGCAAAAAAATTCATACTGGTGTAGTTTGGGCTATTAAACTAAAATCTGAAATGAAAAATTTCGTAAGCCCATTACGAGCCCCATGAAAAATGCCTGAACACGAAATGACACGTGCAACCGACATATATCCGCCATTTTGGCAGATTTCCCCACCTTCGATCTTAGCAAAAAAATTCATACTGGTGTAGTTTGGGCTATTTAACTAAAATCTAAAATGAAAAAGTTCGTAAGCCCATTACGAGCCCCATGAAAAATCTCTAAACACGAAATGACATTGTGCAACCAACATATATCCGCCATTTTGACAGATTTCCCCACCTTCTATCTTAACAAAAAAATTCATACTGGTGTAGTTTGGGCTATTCAACTAAAATCTGCAATGAAAAAGTTCGTAAGCCCATTACGAGCCCCATGAAAAATCCCTAAACACGAAATGACAAGTGCAACCGACATATATCCGCCATTTTGGCAGATTTCCACACCTTAGATCTTAACAAAGAAATTCATACTGGTGTAGTTTGGACTACTTGACTAAAATCTGCAATGAAAAAGTTCGTAAACCCATTACGAGCCCCATGAAAAATCCCTAAACACGAAATGACATTGTGAAACCAACATATATCCGCCATTTTGGCAGATTTCCCTACCTTGGATCTTAGCAAGAAAATTCATACTGGTGTAGTTTGGGCTATTTAACTAAAATCTGAAATGAAAAAGTTCGTAAGCCCATTACGAGCCCCATGAAAAATCCCTTAACACGAAATGACACGTGCAACCGTCATATATCCGCCATTTTGGCAGATTTCCCCACCTTCGATCCTAGCAAAAAAATTCATACTGGTGTAGTTTGGGCTATTTAACTAAAATCTGAAATGACAAATTTCGTAAGCCCATTACGAGCCCCATGAAAAATGCCTAAACACGAAATGACACGTGCAACCGACATATATCCGCCATTTTGGCAGATTTCCCCACCTTCGATCTTAACAAAAAAATTCATACTGGTGTAGTATGGACTATTTAACTAAAATCTGCAATGAAAAAGTTCGTAAACCCATTACGAGCCCCATGAAAAATCCCTAAACACGAAATGACATTGTGCAACCGACATATATCCGCCATTTTGGCAGATTTCCCCACCTTCGATCTTAGCAAAAAAATTCATACTGGTGTAGTTTGTGCTATTAAACTGAAATCTGAAATGAAAAAGTTCGTAAGCCCATTACGAGCACCATGAAAAATCTCTAAACACGAAATGACATTGTGCAACCAACATATATCCGCCATTTTGACAGATTTCCCCACCTTCGATCTTAACAGAAAAATTCATACTGGTGTAGTTTGGGCTATTAAACTAAAATCTGAAATGAAAAAGTTCGTAAGCCCATTACGAGCACCATGAAAAATCTCTAAACACAAAATGACATTGTGCAACCAACATATATCCGCCATTTTGACAGATTTCCCCACCTTCGATCTTAGCAAAAAAAATTCATACTGGTGTAGTTTGGACTATTTAGCTGAAATCTGCAATGAAAAAGTTCGTAAGCCCATTACGAGCCCCATGAAAAATCCCTAAACACGAAATGACACGTGCAACCGACATATATCCGCCATTTTGGCAGATTTCCACAACTTAGATCTTAACAAAAAAATTCGTACTAGTGTAGTTTGGGCTATTTAACTAAAATCTGCAATGAAAAAGTTCGTAAGCCCATTACGAGCCCCATGAAAAATCCCTAAACACGAAATGACATGTGCGACCGACATATATCCGCCATTTTGGCAGATTTCCCCACCTTCGATCTTAGCAAAAAAATTCATACTGGTGTAGTTTGGGCTATTAAACTAAAATCTGAAATGAAAAAGTTCGTAAGCCCATTACGAGCCCCATGAAAAATGCCTAAACACGAAATGACACGTGCAACCGACATATATCCGCCATTTTGGCAGATTTCCACACCTTAGATCTTGACAAAAAAATTCATACTGATGTAGTTTGGACTATTTAACTAAAATCTGCAATGAAAAAGTTCGTAAACCCATTACGAGCCCCATGAAAAATCCCTAAACACGAAATGACATGTGCGACCGACATATATCCGCCATTTTGGCAGATTTCCCCACCTTCGATCTTAGCAAAAAAATTCATACTGGTGTAGTTTGGGCTATTTAACTAAAATCTGAAATGAAAAAGTTCGTAAGCCCATTACGAGCCCCATGAAAAATCCCTAAACACGAAATGACACGTGCAACCGACATATATCCGCCATTTTGGCAGATTTCCCCACCTTCGATCTTAGCAAAAAAATTCATACTGGTGTAGTTTGGGCTATTTAACTAAAATCTGAAATGAAAAAGTTCGTAAGCCCATTACGAGCCCCATGAAAAATCCCTAAACACGAAATGACATTGTGCAACTAACATATATCCGCCATTTTGGCAGATTTCCACACCTTAGATCTTAACAAAAAAATTCATACTGGTGTAGTTTGGACTACTTAACTAAAATCTGCAATGAAAAATTTCGTAAACCCATTACGAGCCCCATGAAAAATCCCTAAACACGAAATGACATTGTGCAACCAACATATATCCGCCATTTTGGCAGATTTCCCCACCTTCGATCTTAACAAAAAAATTCATACTGGTGTAGTATGGACTATTTAACTAAAATCTGCAATGAAAAAGTTCGTAAACCCATTACGAGCCCCATGAAAAATCCCTAAACACGAAATGACATTGTGCAACCGACATATATCCGCCATTTTGGCAGATTTCCCCACCTTCGATCTTAGCAAAAAAATTCATACTGGTGTAGTTTGGGCTATTAAACTAAAATCTGAAATGAAAAAGTTCGTAAGCCCATTACGAGCACCATGAAAAATCTCTAAACACAAAATGACATTGTGCAACCAACATATATCCGCCATTTTGACAGATCTCCCCACCTTCGATCTTAACAAAAAAATTCATACTGGTGTAGTTTGGGCTATTAAACTAAAATCTGAAATGAAAAAGTTCGTAAGCCCATTACGAGCCCCATGAAAAATTCCTAAACACGAAATGACATTGTGCAACCAACATATATCCGCCATTTTAACAGATTTCCCCACCTTCGATCTTAGCAAAAAAATTCATACTGGTGTAGTTTGGACTATTTAGCTAAAATCTGCAATGAAAAAGTTCGTAAGCCCATTACGAGCCCCATGAAAAATCCCTAAACACGAAATGACACGTGCAACCGACATATATCCGCCATTTTGGCAGATTTCCACAACTTAGATCTTAACAAAAAAATTCATACTAGTGTAGTTTGGGCTATTTAACTAAAATCTGCAATGAAAAAGTTCGTAAGCCCATTACGAGCTCCATGAAAAATCCCTAAACACGAAATGACACGTGCAACCGACATATATCCGCCATTTTGGCAGATTTCCACACCTTAGATCTTAACAAAGAAATTCATACTGGTGTAGTTTGGACTACTTGACTAAAAGCTGCAATGAAAAAGTTCGTAAACGCATTACGAGCCCCATGAAAAATCCCTAAACACGAAATGACACGTGCAACCGACATATATCCGCCATTTTGGCAGATTTCCCCACCTTCGATCTTAACAAAAAAATTCATACTGGTGTAGTTTGGGCTATTTAACTAAAATCTGCCATGAAAAAGTTCGTAAACCCATTACAAGCCCCA
Source organism: Muscidifurax raptorellus (assembly GCA_020010945.3). Lineage (NCBI taxonomy): Eukaryota > Metazoa > Arthropoda > Insecta > Hymenoptera > Pteromalidae > Muscidifurax > Muscidifurax raptorellus. Next base: position 2,560,055 of record JAHUUD020000009.1, read on the forward strand.
TGAAAAATCCCTAAACACGAAATGACACGTGCAACCGACATATATCCGCCATTTTGGCAGATTTCCCCACCTTCGATCTTAACAAAAAAATTCATACTGGTGTAGTTTGGGCTATTTAACTAAAATCTGAAATGAAAAAGTTCGTAAGCCCATTACGAGCCCCATGAAAAATCCCTTAACACGAAATGACACGTGCAACCGTCATATATCCGCCATTTTGGCAGATTTCCCCACCTTCGATCCTAGCAAAAAAATTCATACTGGTGTAGTTTGGGCTATTTAACTAAAATCTGAAATGAAAAATTTCGTAAGCCCATTACGAGCCCCATGAAAAATGCCTAAACACGAAATGACACGTGCAACCGACATATATCCGCCATTTTGGCAGATTTCCCCACCTTCGATCCTAGCAAAAAAATTCATACTGGTGTAGTTTGGGCTATTTAACTAAAATCTGAAATGAAAAAGTTCGTAAGCCCATTACGAGCACCATGAAAAATCTCTAAACACGAAATGACATTGTGCAACCAACATATATCCGCCATTTTGACAGATTTCCCCACCTTCTATCTTAACAAAAAAATTCATACTGATGTAGTTTGGGCTATTTAACTAAAATCTGCAATGAAAAAGTTCGTAAGCCCATTACGAGCCCCATGAAAAATCCCAAACCACGAAATGACATGTGCAACCGACATATATCCGCCATTTTGGCAGATTTCCACACCTTAGATCTTAACAAAAAAATTCATACTAGTGTAGTTTGGGCTATTTAACTAAAATCTGCAATGAAAAAGTTCGTAAGCCCATTACGAGCCCCATGAAAAATCCCTAAACACGAAATGACATGTGCGACCGACATATATCCGCCATTATGGCAGATTTCCCCACCTTCGATCTTAGCAAAAAAATTCATACTGGTGTAGTTTGGGCTATTAAACTATAATCTGAAATGAAAAAGTTCGTAAGCCCATTACGAGCCCCATGAAAAATCCCTAAACACGAAATGACACGTGCAACCGACATATATCCGCCATTTTGGCAGATTTCCACACCTTAGATCTTAACAAAGAAATTCATACTGGTGTAGTTTGGACTACTTGACTAAAATCTGCAATGAAAAAGTTCGTAAACCCATTACGAGCCCCATGAAAAATCCCTAAACACGAAATGACATTGTGCAACCAACATATATCCGCCATTTTGGCAGATTTCCCCACCTTGGATCTTAGCAAGAAAATTCATACTGGTGTAGTTTGGGCTATTTAACTAAAATCTGAAATGAAAAATTTCGTAAGCCCATTACGAGCCCCATGAAAAATGCCTAAACACGAAATGACACGTGCAACCGACATATATCCGCCATTTTGGCAGATTTCCCCACCTTCGATCCTAGCAAAAAAATTCATACTGGTGTAGTTTGGGCTATTTAACTAAAATCTGAAATGAAAAAGTTCGTAAGCCCATTACGAGCACCATGAAAAATCTCTAAACACGAAATGACATTGTGCAACCAACATATATCCGCCATTTTGACAGATTTCCCCACCTTCTATCTTAACAAAAAAATTCATACTGGTGTAGTTTGGGCTATTTAACTAAAATCTGCAATGAAAAAGTTCGTAAGCCCATTACGAGCCCCATGAAAAATCCCAAACCACGAAATGACATGTGCAACCGACATATATCCGCCATTTTGGCAGATTTCCACAGCTTAGATCTTAACAAAAAAATTCATACTAGTGTAGTTTGGGCTATTTAACTAAAATCTGCAATGAAAAAGTTCGTAAGCCCATTACGAGCCCCATGAAAAATCCCTAAACACGAAATGACATGTGCGACCGACATATATCCGCCATTATGGCAGATTTCCCCACCTTCGATCTTAGCAAAAAAATTCATACTGGTGTAGTTTGGGCTATTAAACTAAAATCTGAAATGAAAAAGTTCGTAAGCCCATTACGAGCCCCATGAAAAATCCCTAAACACGAAATGACACGTGCAACCGACATATATCCGCCATTTTGGCAGATTTCCACACCTTAGATCTTAACAAAGAAATTCATACTGGTGTAGTTTGGACTACTTGACTAAAATCTGCAATGAAAAAGTTCGTAAACCCATTACGAGCCCCATGAAAAATCCCTAAACACGAAATGACATTGTGCAACCAACATATATCCGCCATTTTGGCAGATTTCCCCACCTTGGATCTTAGCAAGAAAATTCATACTGGTGTAGTTTGGGCTATTTAACTAAAATCTGAAATGAAAAAGTTCGTAAGCCCATTACGAGCCCCATGAAAAATCCCTTAACACGAAATGACACGTGCAACCGTCATATATCCGCCATTTTGGCAGATTTCCCCACCTTCGATCTTAACAAAAAAATTCATACTGGTGTAGTATGGACTATTTAACTAAAATCTGCAATGAAAAAGTTCGTAAACCCATTACGAGCCCCATGAAAAATCCCTAAACACGAAATGACATTGTGCAACCGACATATATCCGCCATTTTGGCAGATTTCCCCACCTTCGATCTTAGCAAAAAAATTCATACTGGTGTAGTTTGTGCTATTAAACTAAAATCTGAAATGAAAAAGTTCGTAAGCCCATTACGAGCACCATGAAAAATCTCTAAACACGAAATGACATTGTGCAACCAACATATATCCGCCATTTTGACAGATTTCCCCACCTTCGATCTTAACAAAAAAATTCATACTGGTGTAGTTTGGGCTATTAAACTAAAATCTGAAATGAAAAAGTTCGTAAGCCCATTACGAGCCCCATGAAAAATTCCTAAACACGAAATGACATTGTGCAACCAACATATATCCGCCATTTTAACAGATTTCCCCACCTTCGATCTTAGCAAAAAAATTCATACTGGTGTAGTTTGGACTATTTAGCTAAAATCTGCAATGAAAAAGTTCGTAAGCCCATTACGAGCCCCATGAAAAATCCCTAAACACGAAATGACACGTGCAACCGACATATATCGGCCATTTTGGCAGATTTCCACAACTTAGATCTTAACAAAAAAATTCATACTAGTGTAGTTTGGGCTATTTAACTAAAATCTGCAATGAAAAAGTTCGTAAGCCCATTACGAGCCCCATGAAAAATCCCTAAACACGAAATGACATGTGCGACCGACATATATCCGCCATTTTGGCAGATTTCCCCACCTTCGATCTTAGCAAAAAAATTCATACTGGTGTAGTTTGGGCTATTAAACTAAAATCTGAAATGAAAAAGTTCGTAAGCCCATTACGAGCCCCATGAAAAATGCCTAAACACGAAATGACACGTGCAACCGACATATATCCGCCATTTTGGCAGATTTCCACACCTTAGATCTTAACAAAAAAATTCATACTGGTGTAGTTTGGACTATTTAACTAAAATCTGCAATGAAAAAGTTCGTAAACCCATTACGAGCCCCATGAAAAATCCCTAAACACGAAATGACATTGTGCAACCAACATATATCCGCCATTTTGGCAGATTTCCCCACCTTCGATCTTAGCAAAAAAATTCATACTGGTGTAGTTTGGGCTATTTAACTAAAATCTGAAATGAAAAAGTTCGTAAGCCCATTACGAGCCCCATGAAAAATCCCTAAACACGAAATGACACGTGCAACCGACATATATCCGCCATTTTGGCAGATTTCCCCACCTTCGATCTTAGCAAAAAAATTCATACTGGTGTAGTTTGGGCTATTTAACTAAAATCTGAAATGAAAAAGTTCGTAAGCCCATTACGAGCCCCATGAATAATCCCTAAACACGAAATGACATTGTGCAACCAACATATATCCGCCATTTTGGCAGATTTCCACACCTTAGATCTTAACAAAAAAATTCATACTGGTGTAGTTTGGACTACTTAACTAAAATCTGCAATGAAAAATTTCGTAAACCCATTACGAGCCCCATGAAAAATCCCTAAACACGAAATGACATTGTGCAACCAACATATATCCGCCATTTTGGCAGATTTCCCCACCTTCGATCTTAACAAAAAAATTCATACTGGTGTAGTATGGACTATTTAACTAAAATCTGCAATGAAAAAGTTCGTAAACCCATTACGAGCCCCATGAAAAATCCCTAAACACGAAATGACACGTGCAACCGACATATATCCGCCATTTTGGCAGATTTCCCCACCTTCGATCTTAGCAAAAAAATTCATACTGGTGTAGTTTGGGCTATTTAACTAAAATCTGCCATGAAAAAGTTCGTAAACCCATTACAAGCCCCATGAAAAATCCCTAAACACGAAATGACACGTGCAACCGACATATATCCGCCATTTTGGCAGATTTCCCCACCTTCGATCTTAACAAAAAAATTCATACTGGTGTAGTTTGGACTATTTAACTAAAATCTGCAATGAAAAAGTTCGTAAACCCATTACGAGCCCCATGAAAAATCCCTAAACACGAAATGACATTGTGCAACCAACATATATCCGCCATTTTGGCAGATTTCCCCACCTTCGATCTTAGCAAAAAAATTCATATTGGTGTAGTTTGGGCTATTTAACTAAAATCTGAAATGAAAAAGTTCGTAAGCCCATTACGAGCCCCATGAAAAATCCCTAAACACGAAATGACACGTGCAACCGACATATATCCGCCATTTTGGCAGATTTCCCCACCTTCGATCTTAGCAAAAAAATTCATACTGGTGTAGTTTGGGCTATTTAACTAAAATCTGAAATGAAAAAGTTCGTAAGCCCATTACGAGCCCCATGAAAAATCCCTAAACACGAAATGACATTGTGCAACTAACATATATCCGCCATTTTGGCAGATTTCCACACCTTAGATCTTAACAAAAAAATTCATACTGGTGTAGTTTGGACTACTTAACTAAAATCTGCAATGAAAAATTTCGTAAACCCATTACGAGCCCCATGAAAAATCCCTAAACACGAAATGACATTGTGCAACCAACATATATCCGCCATTTTGGCAGATTTCCCCACCTTCGATCTTAACAAAAAAATTCATACTGGTGTAGTATGGACTATTTAACTAAAATCTGCAATGAAAAAGTTCGTAAACCCATTACGAGCCCCATGAAAAATCCCTAAACACGAAATGACATTGTGCAACCGACATATATCCGCCATTTTGGCAGATTTCCCCACCTTCGATCTTAGCAAAAAAATTCATACTGGTGTAGTTTGGGCTATTAAACTAAAATCTGAAATGAAAAAGTTCGTAAGCCCATTACGAGCACCATGAAAAATCTCTAAACACAAAATGACATTGTGCAACCAACATATATCCGCCATTTTGACAGATCTCCCCACCTTCGATCTTAACAAAAAAATTCATACTGGTGTAGTTTGGGCTATTAAACTAAAATCTGAAATGAAAAAGTTCGTAAGCCCATTACGAGCCCCATGAAAAATTCCTAAACACGAAATGACATTGTGCAACCAACATATATCCGCCATTTTAACAGATTTCCCCACCTTCGATCTTAGCAAAAAAATTCATACTGGTGTAGTTTGGACTATTTAGCTAAAATCTGCAATGAAAAAGTTCGTAAGCCCATTACGAGCCCCATGAAAAATCCCTAAACACGAAATGACACGTGCAACCGACATATATCCGCCATTTTGGCAGATTTCCACAACTTAGATCTTAACAAAAAAATTCATACTAGTGTAGTTTGGGCTATTTAACTAAAATCTGCAATGAAAAAGTTCGTAAGCCCATTACGAGCTCCATGAAAAATCCCTAAACACGAAATGACATGTGCGACCAACATATATCCGCCATTTTGGCAGATTTCCCCACCTTCGATCTTAGCAAAAAAATTCATACTGGTGTAGTTTGGGCTATTAAACTAAAATCTGAAATGAAAAAGTTCGTAAGCCCATTACGAGCCCCATGAAAAATCCCTAAACACGAAATGACACGTGCAACCGACATATATCCGCCATTTTGGCAGATTTCCACACCTTAGATCTTAACAAAGAAATTCATACTGGTGTAGTTTGGACTACTTGACTAAAAGCTGCAATGAAAAAGTTCGTAAACGCATTACGAGCCCCATGAAAAATCCCTAAACACGAAATGACACGTGCAACCGACATATATCCGCCATTTTGGCAGATTTCCCCACCTTCGATCTTAACAAAAAAATTCATACTGGTGTAGTTTGGGCTATTTAACTAAAATCTGCCATGAAAAAGTTCGTAAACCCATTACAAGCCCCATGAAAAATCCCTAAACACGAAATGACACGTGCAACCGACATATATCCGCCATTTTGGCAGATTTCCCCACCTTCGATCTTAACAAAAAAATTCATACTGGTGTAGTTTGGGCTATTTAACTAAAATCTGAAATGAAAAAGTTCGTAAGCCCATTACGAGCCCCATGAAAAATCCCTTAACACGAAATGACACGTGCAACCGTCATATATCCGCCATTTTGGCAGATTTCCCCACCTTCGATCCTAGCAAAAAAATTCATACTGGTGTAGTTTGGGCTATTTAACTAAAATCTGAAATGAAAAATTTCGTAAGCCCATTACGAGCCCCATGAAAAATGCCTAAACACGAAATGACACGTGCAACCGACATATATCCGCCATTTTGGCAGATTTCCCCACCTTCGATCCTAGCAAAAAAATTCATACTGGTGTAGTTTGGGCTATTTAACTAAAATCTGAAATGAAAAAGTTCGTAAGCCCATTACGAGCACCATGAAAAATCTCTAAACACGAAATGACATTGTGCAACCAACATATATCCGCCATTTTGACAGATTTCCCCACCTTCTATCTTAACAAAAAAATTCATACTGGTGTAGTTTGGGCTATTTAACTAAAATCTGCAATGAAAAAGTTCGTAAGCCCATTACGAGCCCCATGAAAAATCCCAAACCACGAAATGACATGTGCAACCGACATATATCCGCCATTTTGGCAGATTTCCACACCTTAGATCTTAACAAAAAAATTCATACTAGTGTAGTTTGGGCTATTTAACTAAAATCTGCAATGAAAAAGTTCGTAAGCCCATTACGAGCCCCATGAAAAATCCCTAAACACGAAATGACATGTGCGACCGACATATATCCGCCATTATGGCAGATTTCCCCACCTTCGATCTTAGCAAAAAAATTCATACTGGTGTAGTTTGGGCTATTAAACTAAAATCTGAAATGAAAAAGTTCGTAAGCCCATTACGAGCCCCATGAAAAATCCCTAAACACGAAATGACACGTGCAACCGACATATATCCGCCATTTTGGCAGATTTCCACACCTTTGATCTTAACAAAGAAATTCATACTGGTGTAGTTTGGACTACTTGACTAAAATCTGCAATGAAAAAGTTCGTAAACCCATTACGAGCCCCATGAAAAATCCCTAAACACGAAATGACATTGTGCAACCAACATATATCCGCCATTTTGGCAGATTTCCCCACCTTGGATCTTAGCAAGAAAATTCATACTGGTGTAGTTTGGGCTATTTAACTAAAATCTGAAATGAAAAATTTCGTAAGCCCATTACGAGCCCCATGAAAAATGCCTAAACACGAAATGACACGTGCAACCGACATATATCCGCCATTTTGGCAGATTTCCCCACCTTCGATCCTAGCAAAAAAATTCATACTGGTGTAGTTTGGGCTATTTAACTAAAATCTGAAATGAAAAAGTTCGTAAGCCCATTACGAGCACCATGAAAAATCTCTAAACACGAAATGACATTGTGCAACCAACATATATCCGCCATTTTGACAGATTTCCCCACCTTCTATCTTAACAAAAAAATTCATACTGGTGTAGTTTGGGCTATTTAACTAAAATCTGCAATGAAAAAGTTCGTAAGCCCATTACGAGCCCCATGAAAAATCCCAAACCACGAAATGACATGTGCAACCGACATATATCCGCCATTTTGGCAGATTTCCACACCTTAGATCTTAGCAAAAAAATTCATACTGGTGTAGTTTGGGCTATTTAACTAAAATCTGAAATGAAAAAGTTCGTAAGCCCATTACGAGCCCCATGAAAAATCCCTTAACACGAAATGACACGTTACACCGTCATATATCCGCCATTTTGGCAGATTTCCCCACCTTCGATCCTAGCAAAAAAATTCATACTAGTGTAGTTTGGGCTATTTAACTAAAATCTGCAATGAAAAAGTTCGTAAGCCCATTACGAGCCCCATGAAAAATCCCTAAACACGAAATGACATGTGCGACCGACATATATCCGCCATTATGGCAGATTTCCCCACCTTCGATCTTAGCAAAAAAATTCATACTGGTGTAGTTTGGGCTATTAAACTAAAATCTGAAATGAAAAAGTTCGTAAGCCCATTACGAGCCCCATGAAAAATCCCTAAACACGAAATGACACGTGCAACCGACATATATCCGCCATTTTGGCAGATTTCCACACCTTAGATCTTAACAAAGAAATTCATACTGGTGTAGTTTGGACTACTTGACTAAAATCTGCAATGAAAAAGTTCGTAAACCCATTACGAGCCCCATGAAAAATCCCTAAACACGAAATGACATTGTGCAACCAACATATATCCGCCATTTTGGCAGATTTCCCCACCTTGGATCTTAGCAAGAAAATTCATACTGGTGTAGTTTGGGCTATTTAACTAAAATCTGAAATGAAAAAGTTCGTAAGCCCATTACGAGCCCCATGAAAAATCCCTTAACACGAAATGACACGTGCAACCGTCATATATCCGCCATTTTGGCAGATTTCCCCACCTTCGATCTTAACAAAAAAATTCATACTGGTGTAGTATGGACTATTTAACTAAAATCTGCAATGAAAAAGTTCGTAAACCCATTACGAGCCCCATGAAAAATCCCTAAACACGAAATGACATTGTGCAACCGACATATATCCGCCATTTTGGCAGATTTCCCCACCTTCGATCTTAGCAAAAAAATTCATACTGGTGTAGTTTGTGCTATTAAACTAAAATCTGAAATGAAAAAGTTCGTAAGCCCATTACGAGCACCATGAAAAATCTCTAAACACGAAATGACATTGTGCAACCAACATATATCCGCCATTTTGACAGATTTCCCCACCTTCGATCTTAACAAAAAAATTCATACTGGTGTAGTTTGGGCTATTAAACTAAAATCTGAAATGAAAAAGTTCGTAAGCCCATTACGAGCCCCATGAAAAATTCCTAAACACGAAATGACATTGTGCAACCAACATATATCCGCCATTTTAACAGATTTCCCCACCTTCGATCTTAGCAAAAAAATTCATACTGGTGTAGTTTGGACTATTTAGCTAAAATCTGCAATGAAAAAGTTCGTAAGCCCATTACGAGCCCCATGAAAAATCCCTAAACACGAAATGACACGTGCAACCGACATATATCCGCCATTTTGGCAGATTTCCACAACTTAGATCTTAACAAAAAAATTCATACTAGTGTAGTTTGGGCTATTTAACTAAAATCTGCAATGAAAAAGTTCGTAAGCCCATTACGAGCCCCATGAAAAATCCCTAAACACGAAATGACATGTGCGACCGACATATATCCGCCATTTTGGCAGATTTCCCCACCTTCGATCTTAGCAAAAAAATTCATACTGGTGTAGTTTGGGCTATTAAACTAAAATCTGAAACGAAAAAGTTCGTAAGCCCATTACGAGCCCCATGAAAAATGCCTAAACACGAAATGACACGTGCAACCGACATATATCCGCCATTTTGGCAGATTTCCACACCTTAGATCTTAACAAAAAAATTCATACTGGTGTAGTTTGGACTATTTAACTAAAATCTGCAATGAAAAAGTTCGTAAACCCATTACGAGCCCCATGAAAAATCCCTAAACACGAAATGACATTGTGCAACCAACATATATCCGCCATTTTGGCAGATTTCCCCACCTTCGATCTTAGCAAAAAAATTCATACTGGTGTAGTTTGGGCTATTTAACTAAAATCTGAAATGAAAAAGTTCGTAAGCCCATTACGAGCCCCATGAAAAATCCCTAAACACGAAATGACACGTGCAACCGACATATATCCGCCATTTTGGCAGATTTCCCCACCTTCGATCTTAGCAAAAAAATTCATACTGGTGTAGTTTGGGCTATTTAACTAAAATCTGAAATGAAAAAGTTCGTAAGCCCATTACGAGCCCCATGAATAATCCCTAAACACGAAATGACATTGTGCAACCAACATATATCCGCCATTTTGGCAGATTTCCACACCTTAGATCTTAACAAAAAAATTCATACTGGTGTAGTTTGGACTACTTAACTAAAATCTGCAATGAAAAATTTCGTAAACCCATTACGAGCCCCATGAAAAATCCCTAAACACGAAATGACATTGTGCAACCAACATATATCCGCCATTTTGGCAGATTTCCCCACCTTCGATCTTAACAAAAAAATTCATACTGGTGTAGTATGGACTATTTAACTAAAATCTGCAATGAAAAAGTTCGTAAACCCATTACGAGCCCCATGAAAAATCCCTAAACACGAAATGACACGTGCAACCGACATATATCCGCCATTTTGGCAGATTTCCCCACCTTCGATCTTAGCAAAAAAATTCATACTGGTGTAGTTTGGGCTATTTAACTAAAATCTGCCATGAAAAAGTTCGTAAACCCATTACAAGCCCCATGAAAAATCCCTAAACACGAAATGACACGTGCAACCGACATATATCCGCCATTTTGGCAGATTTCCCCACCTTCGATCTTAACAAAAAAATTCATACTGGTGTAGTTTGGACTATTTAACTAAAATCTGCAATGAAAAAGTTCGTAAACCCATTACGAGCCCCATGAAAAATCCCTAAACACGAAATGACATTGTGCAACCAACATATATCCGCCATTTTGGCAGATTTCCCCACCTTCGATCTTAGCAAAAAAATTCATATTGGTGTAGTTTGGGCTATTTAACTAAAATCTGAAATGAAAAAGTTCGTAAGCCCATTACGAGCCCCATGAAAAATCCCTAAACACGAAATGACACGTGCAACCGACATATATCCGCCATTTTGGCAGATTTCCCCACCTTCGATCTTAGCAAAAAAATTCATACTGGTGTAGTTTGGGCTATTTAACTAAAATCTGAAATGAAAAAGTTCGTAAGCCCATTACGAGCCCCATGAAAAATCCCTAAACACGAAATGACATTGTGCAACTAACATATATCCGCCATTTTGGCAGATTTCCACACCTTAGATCTTAACAAAAAAATTCATACTGGTGTAGTTTGGACTACTTAACTAAAATCTGCAATGAAAAATTTCGTAAACCCATTACGAGCCCCATGAAAAATCCCTAAACACGAAATGACATTGTGCAACCAACATATATCCGCCATTTTGGCAGATTTCCCCACCTTCGATCTTAACAAAAAAATTCATACTGGTGTAGTATGGACTATTTAACTAAAATCTGCAATGAAAAAGTTCGTAAACCCATTACGAGCCCCATGAAAAATCCCTAAACACGAAATGACATTGTGCAACCGACATATATCCGCCATTTTGGCAGATTTCCCCACCTTCGATCTTAGCAAAAAAATTCATACTGGTGTAGTTTGGGCTATTAAACTAAAATCTGAAATGAAAAAGTTCGTAAGCCCATTACGAGCACCATGAAAAATCTCTAAACACAAAATGACATTGTGCAACCAACATATATCCGCCATTTTGACAGATCTCCCCACCTTCGATCTTAACAAAAAAATTCATACTGGTGTAGTTTGGGCTATTAAACTAAAATCTGAAATGAAAAAGTTCGTAAGCCCATTACGAGCCCCATGAAAAATTCCTAAACACGAAATGACATTGTGCAACCAACATATATCCGCCATTTTAACAGATTTCCCCACCTTCGATCTTAGCAAAAAAATTCATACTGGTGTAGTTTGGACTATTTAGCTAAAATCTGCAATGAAAAAGTTCGTAAGCCCATTACGAGCCCCATGAAAAATCCCTAAACACGAAATGACACGTGCAACCGACATATATCCGCCATTTTGGCAGATTTCCACAACTTAGATCTTAACAAAAAAATTCATACTAGTGTAGTTTGGGCTATTTAACTAAAATCTGCAATGAAAAAGTTCGTAAGCCCATTACGAGCTCCATGAAAAATCCCTAAACACGAAATGACATGTGCGACCAACATATATCCGCCATTTTGGCAGATTTCCCCACCTTCGATCTTAGCAAAAAAATTCATACTGGTGTAGTTTGGGCTATTAAACTAAAATCTGAAATGAAAAAGTTCGTAAGCCCATTACGAGCCCCATGAAAAATCCCTAAACACGAAATGACACGTGCAACCGACATATATCCGCCATTTTGGCAGATTTCCACACCTTAGATCTTAACAAAGAAATTCATACTGGTGTAGTTTGGACTACTTGACTAAAAGCTGCAATGAAAAAGTTCGTAAACGCATTACGAGCCCCATGAAAAATCCCTAAACACGAAATGACACGTGCAACCGACATATATCCGCCATTTTGGCAGATTTCCCCACCTTCGATCTTAACAAAAAAATTCATACTGGTGTAGTTTGGGCTATTTAACTAAAATCTGCCATGAAAAAGTTCGTAAACCCATTACAAGCCCCATGAAAAATCCCTAAACACGAAATGACACGTGCAACCGACATATATCCGCCATTTTGGCAGATTTCCCCACCTTCGATCTTAACAAAAAAATTCATACTGGTGTAGTTTGGGCTATTTAACTAAAATCTGAAATGAAAAAGTTCGTAAGCCCATTACGAGCCCCATGAAAAATCCCTTAACACGAAATGACACGTGCAACCGTCATATATCCGCCATTTTGGCAGATTTCCCCACCTTCGATCCTAGCAAAAAAATTCATACTGGTGTAGTTTGGGCTATTTAACTAAAATCTGAAATGAAAAATTTCGTAAGCCCATTACGAGCCCCATGAAAAATGCCTAAACACGAAATGACACGTGCAACCGACATATATCCGCCATTTTGGCAGATTTCCCCACCTTCGATCCTAGCAAAAAAATTCATACTGGTGTAGTTTGGGCTATTTAACTAAAATCTGAAATGAAAAAGTTCGTAAGCCCATTACGAGCACCATGAAAAATCTCTAAACACGAAATGACATTGTGCAACCAACATATATCCGCCATTTTGACAGATTTCCCCACCTTCTATCTTAACAAAAAAATTCATACTGGTGTAGTTTGGGCTATTTAACTAAAATCTGCAATGAAAAAGTTCGTAAGCCCATTACGAGCCCCATGAAAAATCCCAAACCACGAAATGACATGTGCAACCGACATATATCCGCCATTTTGGCAGATTTCCACACCTTAGATCTTAACAAAAAAATTCATACTAGTGTAGTTTGGGCTATTTAACTAAAATCTGCAATGAAAAAGTTCGTAAGCCCATTACGAGCCCCATGAAAAATCCCTAAACACGAAATGACATGTGCGACCGACATATATCCGCCATTATGGCAGATTTCCCCACCTTCGATCTTAGCAAAAAAATTCATACTGGTGTAGTTTGGGCTATTAAACTAAAATCTGAAATGAAAAAGTTCGTAAGCCCATTACGAGCCCCATGAAAAATCCCTAAACACGAAATGACACGTGCAACCGACATATATCCGCCATTTTGGCAGATTTCCACACCTTAGATCTTAACAAAGAAATTCATACTGGTGTAGTTTGGACTACTTGACTAAAATCTGCAATGAAAAAGTTCGTAAACCCATTACGAGCCCCATGAAAAATCCCTAAACACGAAATGACATTGTGCAACCAACATATATCCGCCATTTTGGCAGATTTCCCCACCTTGGATCTTAGCAAGAAAATTCATACTGGTGTAGTTTGGGCTATTTAACTAAAATCTGAAATGAAAAATTTCGTAAGCCCATTACGAGCCCCATGAAAAATGCCTAAACACGAAATGACACGTGCAACCGACATATATCCGCCATTTTGGCAGATTTCCCCACCTTCGATCCTAGCAAAAAAATTCATACTGGTGTAGTTTGGGCTATTTAACTAAAATCTGAAATGAAAAAGTTCGTAAGCCCATTACGAGCACCATGAAAAATCTCTAAACACGAAATGACATTGTGCAACCAACATATATCCGCCATTTTGACAGATTTCCCCACCTTCTATCTTAACAAAAAAATTCATACTGGTGTAGTTTGGGCTATTTAACTAAAATCTGCAATGAAAAAGTTCGTAAGCCCATTACGAGCCCCATGAAAAATCCCAAACCACGAAATGACATGTGCAACCGACATATATCCGCCATTTTGGCAGATTTCCACACCTTAGATCTTAACAAAAAAATTCATACTAGTGTAGTTTGGGCTATTTAACTAAAATCTGCAATGAAAAAGTTCGTAAGCCCATTACGAGCCCCATGAAAAATCCCTAAACACGAAATGACATGTGCGACCGACATATATCCGCCATTATGGCAGATTTCCCCACCTTCGATCTTAGCAAAAAAATTCATACTGGTGTAGTTTGGGCTATTAAACTAAAATCTGAAATGAAAAAGTTCGTAAGCCCATTACGAGCCCCATGAAAAATCCCTAAACACGAAATGACACGTGCAACCGACATATATCCGCCATTTTGGCAGATTTCCACACCTTAGATCTTAACAAAGAAATTCATACTGGTGTAGTTTGGACTACTTGACTAAAATCTGCAATGAAAAAGTTCGTAAACCCATTACGAGCCCCATGAAAAATCCCTAAACACGAAATGACATTGTGCAACCAACATATATCCGCCATTTTGGCAGATTTCCCCACCTTGGATCTTAGCAAGAAAATTCATACTGGTGTAGTTTGGGCTATTTAACTAAAATCTGAAATGAAAAAGTTCGTAAGCCCATTACGAGCCCCATGAAAAATCCCTTAACACGAAATGACACGTGCAACCGTCATATATCCGCCATTTTGGCAGATTTCCCCACCTTCGATCTTAACAAAAAAATTCATACTGGTGTAGTATGGACTATTTAACTAAAATCTGCAATGAAAAAGTTCGTAAACCCATTACGAGCCCCATGAAAAATCCCTAAACACGAAATGACATTGTGCAACCGACATATATCCGCCATTTTGGCAGATTTCCCCACCTTCGATCTTAGCAAAAAAATTCATACTGGTGTAGTTTGTGCTATTAAACTAAAATCTGAAATGAAAAAGTTCGTAAGCCCATTACGAGCACCATGAAAAATCTCTAAACACGAAATGACATTGTGCAACCAACATATATCCGCCATTTTGACAGATTTCCCCACCTTCGATCTTAACAAAAAAATTCATACTGGTGTAGTTTGGGCTATTAAACTAAAATCTGAAATGAAAAAGTTCGTAAGCCCATTACGAGCCCCATGAAAAATTCCTAAACACGAAATGACATTGTGCAACCAACATATATCCGCCATTTTAACAGATTTCCCCACCTTCGATCTTAGCAAAAAAATTCATACTGGTGTAGTTTGGACTATTTAGCTAAAATCTGCAATGAAAAAGTTCGTAAGCCCATTACGAGCCCCATGAAAAATCCCTAAACACGAAATGACACGTGCAACCGACATATATCCGCCATTTTGGCAGATTTCCACAACTTAGATCTTAACAAAAAAATTCATACTAGTGTAGTTTGGGCTATTTAACTAAAATCTGCAATGAAAAAGTTCGTAAGCCCATTACGAGCCCCATGAAAAATCCCTAAACACGAAATGACATGTGCGACCGACATATATCCGCCATTTTGGCAGATTTCCCCACCTTCGATCTTAGCAAAAAAATTCATACTGGTGTAGTTTGGGCTATTAAACTAAAATCTGAAATGAAAAAGTTCGTAAGCCCATTACGAGCCCCATGAAAAATGCCTAAACACGAAATGACACGTGCAACCGACATATATCCGCCATTTTGGCAGATTTCCACACCTTAGATCTTAACAAAAAAATTCATACTGGTGTAGTTTGGACTATTTAACTAAAATCTGCAATGAAAAAGTTCGTAAACCCATTACGAGCCCCATGAAAAATCCCTAAACACGAAATGACATTGTGCAACCAACATATATCCGCCATTTTGGCAGATTTCCCCACCTTCGATCTTAGCAAAAAAATTCATACTGGTGTAGTTTGGGCTATTTAACTAAAATCTGAAATGAAAAAGTTCGTAAGCCCATTACGAGCCCCATGAAAAATCCCTAAACACGAAATGACACGTGCAACCGACATATATCCGCCATTTTGGCAGATTTCCCCACCTTCGATCTTAGCAAAAAAATTCATACTGGTGTAGTTTGGGCTATTTAACTAAAATCTGAAATGAAAAAGTTCGTAAGCCCATTACGAGCCCCATGAATAATCCCTAAACACGAAATGACATTGTGCAACCAACATATATCCGCCATTTTGGCAGATTTCCACACCTTAGATCTTAACAAAAAAATTCATACTGGTGTAGTTTGGACTACTTAACTAAAATCTGCAATGAAAAATTTCGTAAACCCATTACGAGCCCCATGAAAAATCCCTAAACACGAAATGACATTGTGCAACCAACATATATCCGCCATTTTGGCAGATTTCCCCACCTTCGATCTTAACAAAAAAATTCATACTGGTGTAGTATGGACTATTTAACTAAAATCTGCAATGAAAAAGTTCGTAAACCCATTACGAGCCCCATGAAAAATCCCTAAACACGAAATGACACGTGCAACCGACATATATCCGCCATTTTGGCAGATTTCCCCACCTTCGATCTTAGCAAAAAAATTCATACTGGTGTAGTTTGGGCTATTTAACTAAAATCTGCCATGAAAAAGTTCGTAAACCCATTACAAGCCCCATGAAAAATCCCTAAACACGAAATGACACGTGCAACCGACATATATCCGCCATTTTGGCAGATTTCCCCACCTTCGATCTTAACAAAAAAATTCATACTGGTGTAGTTTGGACTATTTAACTAAAATCTGCAATGAAAAAGTTCGTAAACCCATTACGAGCCCCATGAAAAATCCCTAAACACGAAATGACATTGTGCAACCAACATATATCCGCCATTTTGGCAGATTTCCCCACCTTCGATCTTAGCAAAAAAATTCATATTGGTGTAGTTTGGGCTATTTAACTAAAATCTGAAATGAAAAAGTTCGTAAGCCCATTACGAGCCCCATGAAAAATCCCTAAACACGAAATGACACGTGCAACCGACATATATCCGCCATTTTGGCAGATTTCCCCACCTTCGATCTTAGCAAAAAAATTCATACTGGTGTAGTTTGGGCTATTTAACTAAAATCTGAAATGAAAAAGTTCGTAAGCCCATTACGAGCCCCATGAATAATCCCTAAACACGAAATGACATTGTGCAACCAACATATATCCGCCATTTTGGCAGATTTCCACACCTTAGATCTTAACAAAAAAATTCATACTGGTGTAGTTTGGAATACTTAACTAAAATCTGAAATGAAAAAGTTCGTAAGCCCATTACGAGCCCCATGAAAAATTCCTAAACACGAAATGACATTGTGCAACCAACATATATCCGCCATTTTAACAGATTTCCCCACCTTCGATCTTAGCAAAAAAATTCATACTGGTGTAGTTTGGGCTATTAAACTAAAATCTGAAATGAAAAAGTTCGTAAGCCCATTACGAGCCCCATGAAAAATCCCTAAACACGAAATGACACGTGCAACCGACATATATCCGCCATTTTGGCATATTTCCACACCTTAGATCTTAACAAAGAAATTCATACTGATGTAGTTTGGACTACTTGACTAAAAGCTGCAATGAAAAAGTTCGTAAACGCATTACGAGCCCCATGAAAAATCCCTAAACACGAAATGACATTGTGCAACCAACATATATCCGCCATTTTGGCAGATTTCCCCACCTTCGATCTTAGCAAGAAAATTCATACTGGTGTAGTTTGGGCTATTTAACTAAAATCTGAAATGAAAAAGTTCGTAAACCCATTACGAGCCCCATGAAAAATCCCTAAACACGAAATGACACGTGCAACCGACATATATCCGCCATTTTGGCAGATTTCCCCACCTTCGATCTTAACAAAAAAATTCATACTGGTGTAGTTTGGGCTATTAAACTAAAATCTGAAATGAAAAAGTTTGTAAGCCCATTACGAGCCCCATGAAAAATCTCTAAACACGAAATGACATTGTGCAACCAACATATATCCGCCATTTTGACAGATTTCCCCACCTTCGATCTTAACAAAAAAATTCATACTGGTGTAGTTTGGACTATTTAACTAAAATCTGCAATGAAAAAGTTCGTAAACCCATTACGAGCCCCATGAAAAATCCCTAAACACGAAATGACATTGTGCAACCAACATATATCCGCCATTTTGGCAGATTTCCCCACCTTCGATCTTAGCAAAAAAATTCATACTGGTGTAGTTTGGGCTATTTAACTAAAATCTGGAATGAAAAAGTTCGTAAGCCCATTACGAGCCCCATGAAAAATCCCTAAACACGAAATGACACGTGCAACCGACATATATCCGCCATTTTGGCAGATTTCCCCACCTTCGATCTTAGCAAAAAAATTCATACTGGTGTAGTTTGGGCTATTTAACTAAAATCTGCCATGAAAAAGTTCGTAAACCCATTACAAGCCCCATGAAAAATCCCTAAACACGAAATGACACGTGCAACCGACATATATCCGCCATTTTGGCAGATTTCCCCACCTTCGATCTTAACAAAAAAATTCATACTGGTGTAGTTTGGGCTATTTAACTAAAATCTGAAATGAAAAAGTTCGTAAGCCCATTACGAGCCCCATGAAAAATCCCTTAACACGAAATGACACGTGCAACCGTCATATATCCGCCATTTTGGCAGATTTCCCCACCTTCGATCCTAGCAAAAAAATTCATACTGGTGTAGTATGGACTATTTAACTAAAATCTGCAATGAAAATTTCGTAAACCCATTACGAGCCCCATGAAAAATCCCTAAACACGAAATGACATTGTGCAACCGACATATATCCGCCATTTTGGCAGATTTCCCCACCTTCGATCTTAGCAAAAAAATTCATACTGGTGTAGTTTGGGCTATTAAAATAAAATCTGAAATGAAAAAGTTCGTAAGCCCATTACGAGCCCCATGAAAAATTCCTAAACACGAAATGACATTGTGCAACCAACATATATCCGCCATTTTAACAGATTTCCCCACCTTCGATCTTAGCAAAAAAATTCATACTGGTGTAGTTTGGACTATTTAGCTAAAATCTGCAATGAAAAAGTTCGTAAGCCCATTACGAGCCCCATGAAAAATCCCTAAACACGAAATGACACGTGCAACCGACATATATCCGCCATTTTGGCAGATTTCCACAACTTAGATCTTAACAAAAAAATTCATACTAGTGTAGTTTGGGCTATTTAACTAAAATCTGCAATGAAAAAGTTCGTAAGCCCATTACGAGCCCCATGAAAAATCCCTAAACACGAAATGACATGTGCGACCGACATATATCCGCCATTTTGGCAGATTTCCCCACCTTCGATCTTAGCAAAAAAATTCATACTGGTGTAGTTTGGGCTATTAAACTAAAATCTGAAATGAAAAAGTTCGTAAGCCCATTACGAGCCCCATGAAAAATGCCTAAACACGAAATGACACGTGCAACCGACATATATCCGCCATTTTGGCAGATTTCCACACCTTAGATCTTAACAAAAAAATTCATACTGGTGTAGTTTGGACTATTTAACTAAAATCTGCAATGAAAAAGTTCGTAAACCCATTACGAGCCCCATGAAAAATCCCTAAACACGAAATGACATTGTGCAACCAACATATATCCGCCATTTTGGCAGATTTCCCCACCTTCGATCTTAGCAAAAAAATTCATACTGGTGTAGTTTGGGCTATTTAACTAAAATCTGAAATGAAAAAGTTCGTAAGCCCATTACGAGCCCCATGAAAAATCCCTAAACACGAAATGACACGTGCAACCGACATATATCCGCCATTTTGGCAGATTTCCCCACCTTCGATCTTAGCAAAAAAATTCATACTGGTGTAGTTTGGGCTATTTAACTAAAATCTGAAATGAAAAAGTTCGTAAGCCCATTACGAGCCCCATGAATAATCCCTAAACACGAAATGACATTGTGCAACCAACATATATCCGCCATTTTGGCAGATTTCCCCACCTTCGATCTTAGCAAAAAAATTCATACTGGTGTAGTTTGGGCTATTTAACTAAAATCTGGAATGAAAAAGTTCGTAAGCCCATTACGAGCCCCATGAAAAATCCCTAAACACGAAATGACACGTGCAACCGACATATATCCGCCATTTTGGCAGATTTCCCCACCTTCGATCTTAGCAAAAAAATTCATACTGGTGTAGTTTGGGCTATTTAACTAAAATCTGCCATGAAAAAGTTCGTAAACCCATTACAAGCCCCATGAAAAATCCCTAAACACGAAATGACACGTGCAACCGACATATATCCGCCATTTTGGCAGATTTCCCCACCTTCGATCTTAACAAAAAAATTCATACTGGTGTAGTTTGGGCTATTTAACTAAAATCTGAAATGAAAAAGTTCGTAAGCCCATTACGAGCCCCATGAAAAATCCCTTAACACGAAATGACACGTGCAACCGTCATATATCCGCCATTTTGGCAGATTTCCCCACCTTCGATCCTAGCAAAAAAATTCATACTGGTGTAGTTTGGGCTATTTAACTAAAATCTGAAATGAAAAAGTTCGTAAGCCCATTACAAGCCCCATGAAAAATCCCAAAACACGAAATGACACGTGCAACCGACATATATCCGCCATTTTGGCAGATTTCCCCACCTTCGATCTTAACAAAAAAATTCATACTGGTGTAGTATGGACTATTTAACTAAAATCTGCAATGAAAATTTCGTAAACCCATTACGAGCCCCATGAAAAATCCCTAAACACGAAATGACATTGTGCAACCGACATATATCCGCCATTTTGGCAGATTTCCCCACCTTCGATCTTAGCAAAAAAATTCATACTGGTGTAGTTTGGGCTATTAAACTAAAATCTGAAATGAAAAAGTTCGTAAGCCCATTACGAGCACCATGAAAAATCTCTAAACACGAAATGACATTGTGCAACCAACATATATCCGCCATTTTGACAGATTTCCCCACCTTCGATCTTAACAAAAAAATTCATACTGGTGTAGTTTGGGCTATTAAACTAAAATCTGAAATGAAAAAGTTCGTAAGCCCATTACGAGCCCCATGAAAAATTCCTAAACACGAAATGACATTGTGCAACCAACATATATCCGCCATTTTAACAGATTTCCCCACCTTCGATCTTAGCAAAAAAATTCATACTGGTGTAGTTTGGACTATTTAGCTAAAATCTGCAATGAAAAAGTTCGTAAGCCCATTACGAGCCCCATGAAAAATCCCTAAACACGAAATGACACGTGCAACCGACATATATCCGCCATTTTGGCAGATTTCCACAACTTAGATCTTGACAAAAAAATTCATACTAGTGTAGTTTGGGCTATTTAACTAAAATCTGCAATGAAAAAGTTCGTAAGCCCATTACGAGCCCCATGAAAAATCCCTAAACACGAAATGACATGTGCGACCGACATATATCCGCCATTTTGGCAGATTTCCCCACCTTCGATCTTAGCAAAAAAATTCATACTGGTGTAGTTTGGGCTATTAAACTAAAATCTGAAATGAAAAAGTTCGTAAGCCCATTACGAGCCCCATGAAAAATGCCTAAACACGAAATGACACGTGCAACCGACATATATCCGCCATTTTGGCAGATTTCCACACCTTAGATCTTAACAAAAAAATTCATACTGGTGTAGTTTGGACTATTTAACTAAAATCTGCAATGAAAAAGTTCGTAAACCCATTACGAGCCCCATGAAAAATCCCTAAACACGAAATGACATTGTGCAACCAACATATATCCGCCATTTTGGCAGATTTCCCCACCTTCGATCTTAGCAAAAAAATTCATACTGGTGTAGTTTGGGCTATTTAACTAAAATCTGAAATGAAAAAGTTCGTAAGCCCATTACGAGCCCCATGAAAAATCCCTAAACACGAAATGACACGTGCAACCGACATATATCCGCCATTTTGGCAGATTTCCCCACCTTCGATCTTAGCAAAAAAATTCATACTGGTGTAGTTTGGGCTATTTAACTAAAATCTGAAATGAAAAAGTTCGTAAGCCCATTACGAGCCCCATGAATAATCCCTAAACACGAAATGACATTGTGCAACCGACATATATCCGCCATTTTGGCAGATTTCCCCACCTTCGATCTTAGCAAAAAAATTCATACTGGTGTAGTTTGGGCTATTAAACTAAAATCTGAAATGAAAAAGTTCGTAAGCCCATTACGAGCACCATGAAAAATCTCTAAACACGAAATGACATTGTGCAACCAACATATATCCGCCATTTTGACAGATTTCCCCACCTTCGATCTTAACAAAAAAATTCATACTGGTGTAGTTTGGGCTATTAAACTAAAATCTGAAATGAAAAAGTTCGTAAGCCCATTACGAGCCCCATGAAAAATTCCTAAACACGAAATGACATTGTGCAACCAACATATATCCGCCATTTTAACAGATTTCCCCACCTTCGATCTTAGCAAAAAAATTCATACTGGTGTAGTTTGGACTATTTAGCTAAAATCTGCAATGAAAAAGTTCGTAAGCCCATTACGAGCCCCATGAAAAATCCCTAAACACGAAATGACACGTGCAACCGACATATATCCGCCATTTTGGCAGATTTCCACAACTTAGATCTTAACAAGAAAATTCATACTAGTGTAGTTTGGGCTATTTAACTAAAATCTGCAATGAAAAAGTTCGTAAGCCCATTACGAGCCCCATGAAAAATCCCTAAACACGAAATGACATGTGCGACCGACATATATCCGCCATTTTGGCAGATTTCCCCACCTTCGATCTTAACAAAAAAATTCATACTGGTGTAGTTTGGGCTATTTAACTAAAATCTGAAATGAAAAAGTTCGTAAGCCCATTACGAGCCCCATGAAAAATCCCTTAACACGAAATGACACGTGCAACCGTCATATATCCGCCATTTTGGCAGATTTCCCCACCTTCGATCCTAGCAAAAAAATTCATACTGGTGTAGTTTGGGCTATTTAACTAAAATCTGAAATGAAAAAGTTCGTAAGCCCATTACAAGCCCCATGAAAAATCCCAAAACACGAAATGACACGTGCAACCGACATATATCCGCCATTTTGGCAGATTTCCCCACCTTCGATCTTAACAAAAAAATTCATACTGGTGTAGTATGGACTATTTAACTAAAATCTGCAATGAAAATTTCGTAAACCCATTACGAGCCCCATGAAAAATCCCTAAACACGAAATGACATTGTGCAACCGACATATATCCGCCATTTTGGCAGATTTCCCCACCTTCGATCTTAGCAAAAAAATTCATACTGGTGTAGTTTGGGCTATTAAACTAAAATCTGAAATGAAAAAGTTCGTAAGCCCATTACGAGCACCATGAAAAATCTCTAAACACGAAATGACATTGTGCAACCAACATATATCCGCCATTTTGACAGATTTCCCCACCTTCGATCTTAACAAAAAAATTCATACTGGTGTAGTTTGGGCTATTAAACTAAAATCTGAAATGAAAAAGTTCGTAAGCCCATTACGAGCCCCATGAAAAATTCCTAAACACGAAATGACATTGTGCAACCAACATATATCCGCCATTTTAACAGATTTCCCCACCTTCGATCTTAGCAAAAAAATTCATACTGGTGTAGTTTGGACTATTTAGCTAAAATCTGCAATGAAAAAGTTCGTAAGCCCATTACGAGCCCCATGAAAAATCCCTAAACACGAAATGACACGTGCAACCGACATATATCCGCCATTTTGGCAGATTTCCACAACTTAGATCTTGACAAAAAAATTCATACTAGTGTAGTTTGGGCTATTTAACTAAAATCTGCAATGAAAAAGTTCGTAAGCCCATTACGAGCCCCATGAAAAATCCCTAAACACGAAATGACATGTGCGACCGACATATATCCGCCATTTTGGCAGATTTCCCCACCTTCGATCTTAGCAAAAAAATTCATACTGGTGTAGTTTGGGCTATTAAACTAAAATCTGAAATGAAAAAGTTCGTAAGCCCATTACGAGCCCCATGAAAAATGCCTAAACACGAAATGACACGTGCAACCGACATATATCCGCCATTTTGGCAGATTTCCACACCTTAGATCTTAACAAAAAAATTCATACTGGTGTAGTTTGGACTATTTAACTAAAATCTGCAATGAAAAAGTTCGTAAACCCATTACGAGCCCCATGAAAAATCCCTAAACACGAAATGACATTGTGCAACCAACATATATCCGCCATTTTGGCAGATTTCCCCACCTTCGATCTTAGCAAAAAAATTCATACTGGTGTAGTTTGGGCTATTTAACTAAAATCTGAAATGAAAAAGTTCGTAAGCCCATTACGAGCCCCATGAAAAATCCCTAAACACGAAATGACACGTGCAACCGACATATATCCGCCATTTTGGCAGATTTCCCCACCTTCGATCTTAGCAAAAAAATTCATACTGGTGTAGTTTGGGCTATTTAACTAAAATCTGAAATGAAAAAGTTCGTAAGCCCATTACGAGCCCCATGAATAATCCCTAAACACGAAATGACATTGTGCAACCGACATATATCCGCCATTTTGGCAGATTTCCCCACCTTCGATCTTAGCAAAAAAATTCATACTGGTGTAGTTTGGGCTATTAAACTAAAATCTGAAATGAAAAAGTTCGTAAGCCCATTACGAGCACCATGAAAAATCTCTAAACACGAAATGACATTGTGCAACCAACATATATCCGCCATTTTGACAGATTTCCCCACCTTCGATCTTAACAAAAAAATTCATACTGGTGTAGTTTGGGCTATTAAACTAAAATCTGAAATGAAAAAGTTCGTAAGCCCATTACGAGCCCCATGAAAAATTCCTAAACACGAAATGACATTGTGCAACCAACATATATCCGCCATTTTAACAGATTTCCCCACCTTCGATCTTAGCAAAAAAATTCATACTGATGTAGTTTGGACTATTTAGCTAAAATCTGCAATGAAAAAGTTCGTAAGCCCATTACGAGCCCCATGAAAAATCCCTAAACACGAAATGACACGTGCAACCGACATATATCCGCCATTTTGGCAGATTTCCACAACTTAGATCTTAACAAGAAAATTCATACTAGTGTAGTTTGGGCTATTTAACTAAAATCTGCAATGAAAAAGTTCGTAAGCCCATTACGAGCCCCATGAAAAATCCCTAAACACGAAATGACATGTGCGACCGACATATATCCGCCATTTTGGCAGATTTCCCCACCTTCGATCTTAGCAAAAAAATTCATACTGGTGTAGTTTGGGCTATTTAACTAAAATCTGAAATGAAAAAGTTCGTAAGCCCATTACGAGCCCCATGAAAAATCCCTTAACACGAAATGACACGTTACACCGTCATATATCCGCCATTTTGGCAGATTTCCCCACCTTCGATCCTAGCAAAAAAATTCATACTGGTGTAGTTTGGGCTATTTAACTAAAATCTGAAATGAAAAAGTTCGTAAGCCCATTACGAGCCCCATGAAAAATCCCTAAACACGAAATGACACGTGCAACCGACATATATCCGCCATTTTGGCAGATTTCCCCACCTTCGATCTTAGCAAAAAAATTCATACTGGTGTAGTTTGGGCTATTTAACTAAAATCTGAAATGAAAAAGTTCGTAAGCCCATTACGAGCACCATGAAAAATCTCTAAACACGAAATGACATTGTGCAACCAACATATATCCGCCATTTTGACAGATTTCCCCACCTTCGATCTTAACAAAAAAATTCATACTGGTGTAGTTTGGGCTATTAAACTAAAATCTGAAATGAAAAAGTTCGTAAGCCCATTACGAGCCCCATGAAAAATTCCTAAACACGAAATGACACGTGCAACCGACATATATCCGCCATTTTGGCAGATTTCCACACCTTAGATCTTAACAAAAAAATTCATACTGGTGTAGTTTGGACTATTTAACTAAAATCTGCAATGAAAAAGTTCGTAAACCCATTACGAGCCCCATGAAAAATCCCTAAACACGAAATGACATTGTGCAACCAACATATATCCGCCATTTTGGCAGATTTCCCCACCTTCGATCTTAGCAAAAAAATTCATACTGGTGTAGTTTGGGCTATTTAACTAAAATCTGAAATGAAAAAGTTCGTAAGCCCATTACGAGCCCCATGAAAAATCCCTAAACACGAAATGACACGTGCAACCGACATATATCCGCCATTTTGGCAGATTTCCCCACCTTCGATCTTAGCAAAAAAATTCATACTGGTGTAGTTTGGGCTATTTAACTAAAATCTGAAATGAAAAAGTTCGTAAGCCCATTACGAGCCCCATGAATAATCCCT
Organism: Muscidifurax raptorellus; assembly: GCA_020010945.3. Classification (NCBI taxonomy): domain Eukaryota; kingdom Metazoa; phylum Arthropoda; class Insecta; order Hymenoptera; family Pteromalidae; genus Muscidifurax; species Muscidifurax raptorellus. The sequence continues at coordinate 2,586,700 of JAHUUD020000009.1, forward strand.
AAACACGAAATGACATTGTGCAACCGACATATATCCGCCATTTTGGCAGATTTCCCCACCTTCGATCTTAGCAAAAAAATTCATACTGGTGTAGTTTGGGCTATTAAACTAAAATCTGAAATGAAAAAGTTCGTAAGCCCATTACGAGCACCATGAAAAATCTCTAAACACGAAATGACATTGTGCAACCAACATATATCCGCCATTTTGACAGATTTCCCCACCTTCGATCTTAACAAAAAAATTCATACTGGTGTAGTTTGGGCTATTAAACTAAAATCTGAAATGAAAAAGTTCGTAAGCCCATTACGAGCCCCATGAAAAATTCCTAAACACGAAATGACATTGTGCAACCAACATATATCCGCCATTTTAACAGATTTCCCCACCTTCGATCTTAGCAAAAAAATTCATACTGGTGTAGTTTGGACTATTTAGCTAAAATCTGCAATGAAAAAGTTCGTAAGCCCATTACGAGCCCCATGAAAAATCCCTAAACACGAAATGACACGTGCAACCGACATATATCCGCCATTTTGGCAGATTTCCACAACTTAGATCTTAACAAGAAAATTCATACTAGTGTAGTTTGGGCTATTTAACTAAAATCTGCAATGAAAAAGTTCGTAAGCCCATTACGAGCCCCATGAAAAATCCCTAAACACGAAATGACATGTGCGACCGACATATATCCGCCATTTTGGCAGATTTCCCCACCTTCGATCTTAGCAAAAAAATTCATACTGGTGTAGTTTGGGCTATTTAACTAAAATCTGAAATGAAAAAGTTCGTAAGCCCATTACGAGCCCCATGAAAAATCCCTTAACACGAAATGACACGTTACACCGTCATATATCCGCCATTTTGGCAGATTTCCCCACCTTCGATCCTAGCAAAAAAATTCATACTGGTGTAGTTTGGGCTATTTAACTAAAATCTGAAATGAAAAAGTTCGTAAGCCCATTACGAGCCCCATGAAAAATCCCTAAACACGAAATGACACGTGCAACCGACATATATCCGCCATTTTGGCAGATTTCCCCACCTTCGATCTTAGTAAAAAAACTCATACTGGTGTAGTTTGGGCTATTTAACTAAAATCTGAAATGAAAAAGTTCGTAAGCCCATTGCGAGCCCCATGAAAAATCCCTAAACACGAAATGACACGTGCAACCTACATATATCCGCCATTTTGGCAGATTTCCCCACCTTCGATCTTAGCAAAAAAATTCATACTGGTGTAGTTTGGGCTATTTAACTAAAATCTGAAACGAAAAAGTTCGTAAGCCCATTACGAGCCCCATGAAAAATCTCTAAACACGAAATGACGTTGTGCAACCAACATATATCCGCCATTTTGACAGATTTCCCCACCTTCGATCTTAACAAAAAAATTCATACTGGTGTAGTTTGGGCTATTTAACTAAAATCTGCAATGAAAAAGTTCGTAAGCCCATTACGAGCCCCATGAAAAATCCCTAAACACGAAATGACACGTGCAACCGACATATATCCGCCATTTTGGCAGATTTCCCCACCTTCGATCTTAGCAAAAAAATTCATACTGGTGTAGTTTGGGCTATTTAACTAAAATCTGAAATGAAAAAGTTCGTAAGCCCATTACGAGCCCCATGAAAAATCCCTAAACACGAAATGACATTGTGCAACCGACATATATCCGCCATTTTGGCAGATTTCCCCACCTTCGATCTTAGCAAAAAAATTCATACTGGTGTAGTTTGGGCTATTAAACTAAAATCTGAAATGAAAAAGTTCGTAAGCCCATTACGAGCCCCATGAAAAATCTCTAAACACGAAATGACATTGTGCAACCAACATATATCCGCCATTTTGACAGATTTCCCCACCTTCGATCTTAACAAAAAAATTCATACTGGTGTAGTTTGGACTATTTAACTAAAATCTGCAATGAAAAAGTTCGTAAACCCATTACGAGCCCCATGAAAAATCCCTAAACACGAAATGACATTGTGCAACCAACATATATCCGCCATTTTGGCAGATTTCCCCACCTTCGATCTTAGCGAAAAAATTCATACTGGTGTAGTTTGGGCTATTTAACTAAAATCTGAAATGAAAAATTTCGTAAGCCCATTACGAGCCCCATGAAAAATCCCTAAACACGAAATGACACGTGCAACCGACATATATCCGCCATTTTGGCAGATTTCCCCACCTTCGATCTTAGCAAAAAAATTCATACTGGTGTACTTTGGGCTATTTAACTAAAATCTGCAATGAAAAAGTTAGTAAACTCATTACGAGCCCCATGAAAAATCCCTAAACACGAAATGACATTGTGCAACCAACATATATCCGCCATTTTGGCAGATTTCCCCACCTTCGATCTTAGCAAAAAAATTCATACTGGTGTAGTTTGGGCTATTAAACTAAAATCTGAAATGAAAAATTTCGTAAGCCCATTGCGAGCCCCATGAAAAATCCCTAAACACGAAATGACACGTGCAACCTACATATATCCGCCATTTTGGCAGATTTCCCCACCTTCGATCTTAGCAAAAAAATTCATACTGGTGTAGTTTGGGCTATTTAACTAAAATCTGAAACGAAAAAGTTCGTAAGCCCATTACGAGCCCCATGAAAAATCTCTAAACACGAAATGACATTGTGCAACCAACATATATCCGCCATTTTGACAGATTTCCCCACCTTCTATCTTAACAAAAAAATTCGTACTGGTGTAGTTTGGACTATTTAACTAAAATCTGCAATGAAAAAGTTCGTAAAACCATTACGAGCCCCATGAAAAATCCCTAAACACGAAATGACATTGTGCAACCGACATATATCCGCCATTTTGGCAGATTTCCCCACCTTCGATCTTAGCAAAAAAATTCATACTGGTGTAGTTTGGGCTATTAAACTAAAATCTGAAATGAAAAAGTTCGTAAGCCCATTACGAGCCCCATGAAAAATCCCTAAACACGAAATGACACGTGCAACCGACATATATCCGCCATATTGGCAGATTTCCACACCTTAGATCTTAACAAAGAAATTCATACTGGTGTAGTTTGGACTACTTGACTAAAAGCTGCAATGAAAAAGTTCGTAAACGCATTACGAGCCCCATGAAAAATCCCTAAACACGAAATGACACGTGCAACCGACATATATCCGCCATTTTGGCAGATTTCCCCACCTTCGATCTTAACAAAAAAATTCATACTGGTGTAGTTTGGGCTATTTAACTAAAATCTGCCATGAAAAAGTTCGTAAACCCATTACCAGCCCCATGAAAAATCCCTAAACACGAAATGACACGTGCAACCGACATATATCCGCCATTTTGGCAGATTTCCCCACCTTCGATCTTAACAAAAAAATTCATACTGGTGTAGTTTGGGCTATTTAACTAAAATCTGAAATGAAAAAGTTCGTAAGCCCATTACGAGCCCCATGAAAAATCCCTTAACACGAAATGACACGTGCAACCGTCATATATCCGCCATTTTGGCAGATTTCCCCACCTTCGATCCTAGCAAAAAAATTCATACTGGTGTAGTTTGGGCTATTTAACTAAAATCTGAAATGAAAAATTTCGTAAGCCCATTACGAGCCCCTTGAAAAATGCCTAAACACGAAATGACACGTGCAACCGACATATATCCGCCATTTTGGCAGATTTCCCCACCTTCGATCCTAGCAAAAAAATTCATACTGGTGTAGTTTGGGCTATTTAACTAAAATCTGAAATGAAAAAGTTCGTAAGCCCATTACGAGCACCATGAAAAATCTCTAAACACGAAATGACATTGTGCATCCAACATATATCCGCCATTTTGACAGATTTCCCCACCTTCTATCTTAACAAAAAAATTCATACTGGTGTAGTTTGGGCTATTTAACTAAAATCTGCAATGAAAAAGTTCGTAAGCCCATTACGAGCCCCATGAAAAATCCCAAACCACGAAATGACATGTGCAACCGACATATATCCGCCATTTTGGCAGATTTCCACACCTTAGATCTTAACAAAAAAATTCATACTAGTGTAGTTTGGGCTATTTAACTAAAATCTGCAATGAAAAAGTTCGTAAGCCCATTACGAGCCCCATGAAAAATCCCTAAACACGAAATGACATGTGCGACCGACATATATCCGCCATTATGGCAGATTTCCCACCTTCGATCTTAGCAAAAAAATTCATACTGGTGTAGTTTGGGCTATTAAACTAAAATCTGAAATGAAAAAGTTCGTAAGCCCATTACGAGCCCCATGAAAAATCCCTAAACACGAAATGACACGTGCAACCGACATATATCCGCCATTTTGGCAGATTTCCACACCTTAGATCTTAACAAAGAAATTCATACTGGTGTAGTTTGGACTACTTGACTAAAATCTGCAATGAAAAAGTTCGTAAACCCATTACGAGCCCCATGAAAAATCCCTAAACACGAAATGACATTGTGCAACCAACATATATCCGCCATTTTGGCAGATTTCCCCACCTTGGATCTTAGCAAGAAAATTCATACTGGTGTAGTTTGGGCTATTTAACTAAAATCTGAAATGAAAAAGTTCGTAAGCCCATTACGAGCCCCATGAAAAATCCCTTAACACGAAATGACACGTGCAACCGTCATATATCCGCCATTTTGGCAGATTTCCCCACCTTCGATCCTAGCAAAAAAATTCATACTGGTGTAGTTTGGGCTATTTAACTAAAATCTGAAATGAAAAATTTCGTAAGCCCATTACAAGCCCCATGTAAAATCCCTAAACACGAAATGACACGTGCAACCGACATATATCCGCCATTTTGGCAGATTTCCCCACCTTCGATCTTAACAAAAAAATTCATACTGGTGTAGTTTGGGCTATTTAACTAAAATCTGAAACGAAAAAGTTCGTAAGCCCATTACGAGCCCCATGAAAAATCTCTAAACACGAAATGACATTGTGCAACCAACATATATCCGCCATTTTGACAGATTTCCCCACCTTCTATCTTAACAAAAAAATTCGTACTGGTGTAGTTTGGACTATTTAACTAAAATCTGCAATGAAAAAGTTCGTAAAACCATTACGAGCCCCATGAAAAATCCCTAAACACGAAATGACATTGTGCAACCGACATATATCCGCCATTTTGGCAGATTTCCCCACCTTCGATCTTAGCAAAAAAATTCATACTGGTGTAGTTTGGGCTATTAAACTAAAATCTGAAATGAAAAAGTTCGTAAGCCCATTACGAGCCCCATGAAAAATCCCTAAACACGAAATGACACGTGCAACCGACATATATCCGCCATTTTGGCAGATTTCCACACCTTAGATCTTAACAAAGAAATTCATACTGGTGTAGTTTGGACTACTTGACTAAAAGCTGCAATGAAAAAGTTCGTAAACGCATTACGAGCCCCATGAAAAATCCCTAAACACGAAATGACACGTGCAACCGACATATATCCGCCATTTTGGCAGATTTCCCCACCTTCGATCTTAACAAAAAAATTCATACTGGTGTAGTTTGGGCTATTTAACTAAAATCTGCCATGAAAAAGTTCGTAAACCCATTACCAGCCCCATGAAAAATCCCTAAACACGAAATGACACGTGCAACCGACATATATCCGCCATTTTGGCAGATTTCCCCACCTTCGATCTTAACAAAAAAATTCATACTGGTGTAGTTTGGGCTATTTAACTAAAATCTGAAACGAAAAAGTTCGTAAGCCCATTACGAGCCCCATGAAAAATCTCTAAACACGAAATGACATTGTGCAACCAACATATATCCGCCATTTTGACAGATTTCCCCACCTTCTATCTTAACAAAAAAATTCGTACTGGTGTAGTTTGGACTATTTAACTAAAATCTGCAATGAAAAAGTTCGTAAAACCATTACGAGCCCCATGAAAAATCCCTAAACACGAAATGACATTGTGCAACCGACATATATCCGCCATTTTGGCAGATTTCCCCACCTTCGATCTTAGCAAAAAAATTCATACTGGTGTAGTTTGGGCTATTAAACTAAAATCTGAAATGAAAAAGTTCGTAAGCCCATTACGAGCCCCATGAAAAATCCCTAAACACGAAATGACACGTGCAACCGACATATATCCGCCATTTTGGCAGATTTCCACACCTTAGATCTTAACAAAGAAATTCATACTGGTGTAGTTTGGACTACTTGACTAAAAGCTGCAATGAAAAAGTTCGTAAACGCATTACGAGCCCCATGAAAAATCCCTAAACACGAAATGACACGTGCAACCGACATATATCCGCCATTTTGGCAGATTTCCCCACCTTCGATCTTAACAAAAAAATTCATACTGGTGTAGTTTGGGCTATTTAACTAAAATCTGCCATGAAAAAGTTCGTAAACCCATTACCAGCCCCATGAAAAATCCCTAAACACGAAATGACACGTGCAACCGACATATATCCGCCATTTTGGCAGATTTCCCCACCTTCGATCTTAACAAAAAAATTCATACTGGTGTAGTTTGGGCTATTTAACTAAAATCTGAAATGAAAAAGTTCGTAAGCCCATTACGAGCCCCATGAAAAATCCCTTAACACGAAATGACACGTGCAACCGTCATATATCCGCCATTTTGGCAGATTTCCCCACCCTCGATCCTAGCAAAAAAATTCGTACTGGTGTAGTTTGGGCTATTTAACTAAAATCTGAAATGAAAAATTTCGTAAGCCCATTACGAGCCCCATGAAAAATGCCTAAACACGAAATGACACGTGCAACCGACATATATCCGCCATTTTGGCAGATTTCCCCACCTTCGATCCTAGCAAAAAAATTCATACTGGTGTAGTTTGGGCTATTTAACTAAAATCTGAAATGAAAAAGTTCGTAAGCCCATTACGAGCACCATGAAAAATCTCTAAACACGAAATGACATTGTGCAACCAACATATATCCGCCATTTTGACAGATTTCCCCACCTTCTATCTTAACAAAAAAATTCATATTGGTGTAGTTTGGGCTATTTAACTAAAATCTGCAATGAAAAAGTTCGTAAGCCCATTACGAGCCCCATGAAAAATCCCAAACCACGAAATGACATGTGCAACCGACATATATCCGCCATTTTGGCAGATTTCCACACCTTAGATCTTAACAAAAAAATCTATACTAGTGTAGTTTGGGCTATTTAACTAAAATCTGCAATGAAAAAGTTCGTAAGCCCATTACGAGCCCCATGAAAAATCCCTAAACACGAAATGACATGTGCGACCGACATATATCCGCCATTATGGCAGATTTCCCACCTTCGATCTTAGCAAAAAAATTCATACTGGTGTAGTTTGGGCTATTAAACTAAAATCTGAAATGAAAAAGTTCGTAAGCCCATTACGAGCCCCATGAAAAATCCCTAAACACGAAATGACACGTGCAACCGACATATATCCGCCATTTTGGCAGATTTCCACACCTTAGATCTTAACAAAGAAATTCATACTGGTGTAGTTTGGACTACTTGACTAAAATCTGCAATGAAAAAGTTCGTAAACCCATTACGAGCCCCATGAAAAATCCCTAAACACGAAATGACATTGTGCAACCAACATATATCCGCCATTTTGGCAGATTTCCCCACCTTGGATCTTAGCAAGAAAATTCATACTGGTGTAGTTTGGGCTATTTAACTAAAATCTGAAATGAAAAAGTTCGTAAGCCCATTACGAGCCCCATGAAAAATCCCTTAACACGAAATGACACGTGCAACCGTCATATATCCGCCATTTTGGCAGATTTCCCCACCTTCGATCCTAGCAAAAAAATTCATACTGGTGTAGTTTGGGCTATTTAACTAAAATCTGAAATGAAAAATTTCGTAAGCCCATTACAAGCCCCATGTAAAATCCCTAAACACGAAATGACACGTGCAACCGACATATATCCGCCATTTTGGCAGATTTCCCCACCTTCGATCTTAGCAAAAAAATTCATACTGGTGTAGTTTGGGCTATTAAACTAAAATCTGAAATGAAAAAGTTCGTAAGCCCATTACGAGCCCCATGAAAAATCCCTAAACACGAAATGACACGTGCAACCGACATATATCCGCCATTTTGGCAGATTTCCACACCTTAGATCTTAACAAAGAAATTCATACTGGTGTAGTTTGGACTACTTGACTAAAAGCTGCAATGAAAAAGTTCGTAAACGCATTACGAGCCCCATGAAAAATCCCTAAACACGAAATGACACGTGCAACCGACATATATCCGCCATTTTGGCAGATTTCCCCACCTTCGATCTTAACAAAAAAATTCATACTGGTGTAGTTTGGGCTATTTAACTAAAATCTGCCATGAAAAAGTTCGTAAACCCATTACCAGCCCCATGAAAAATCCCTAAACACGAAATGACACGTGCAACCGACATATATCCGCCATTTTGGCAGATTTCCCCACCTTCGATCTTAACAAAAAAATTCATACTGGTGTAGTTTGGGCTATTAAACTAAAATCTGAAATGAAAAAGTTCGTAAGCCCATTACGAGCCCCATGAAAAATCCCTAAACACGAAATGACACGTGCAACCGTCATATATCCGCCATTTTGGCAGATTTCCCCACCTTCGATCCTAGCAAAAAAATTCATACTGGTGTAGTTTGGGCTATTTAACTAAAATCTGAAATGAAAAATTTCGTAAGCCCATTACGAGCCCCATGAAAAATGCCTAAACACGAAATGACACGTGCAACCGACATATATCCGCCATTTTGGCAGATTTCCCCACCTTCGATCCTAGCAAAAAAATTCATACTGGTGTAGTTTGGGCTATTTAACTAAAATCTGAAATGAAAAAGTTCGTAAGCCCATTACGAGCACCATGAAAAATCTCTAAACACGAAATGACATTGTGCAACCAACATATATCCGCCATTTTGACAGATTTCCCCACCTTCTATCTTAACAAAAAAATTCATACTGGTGTAGTTTGGGCTATTTAACTAAAATCTGCAATGAAAAAGTTCGTAAGCCCATTACGAGCCCCATGAAAAATCCCAAACCACGAAATGACATGTGCAACCGACATATATCCGCCATTTTGGCAGATTTCCACACCTTAGATCTTAACAAAAAAATTCATACTAGTGTAGTTTGGGCTATTTAACTAAAATCTGCAATGAAAAAGTTCGTAAGCCCATTACGAGCCCCATGAAAAATCCCTAAACACGAAATGACATGTGCGACCGACATATATCCGCCATTATGGCAGATTTCCCACCTTCGATCTTAGCAAAAAAATTCATACTGGTGTAGTTTGGGCTATTAAACTAAAATCTGAAATGAAAAAGTTCGTAAGCCCATTACGAGCCCCATGAAAAATCCCTAAACACGAAATGACACGTGCAACCGACATATATCCGCCATTTTGGCAGATTTCCACACCTTAGATCTTAACAAAGAAATTCATACTGGTGTAGTTTGGACTACTTGACTAAAATCTGCAATGAAAAAGTTCGTAAACCCATTACGAGCCCCATGAAAAATCCCTAAACACGAAATGACATTGTGCAACCAACATATATCCGCCATTTTGGCAGATTTCCCCACCTTGGATCTTAGCAAGAAAATTCATACTGGTGTAGTTTGGACTACTTGACTAAAAGCTGCAATGAAAAAGTTCGTAAGCCCATTACGAGCCCCATGAAAAATCCCTTAACACGAAATGACACGTGCAACCGTCATATATCCGCCATTTTGGCAGATTTCCCCACCTTCGATCCTAGCAAAAAAATTCATACTGGTGTAGTTTGGGCTATTTAACTAAAATCTGAAATGAAAAATTTCGTAAGCCCATTACAAGCCCCATGTAAAATCCCTAAACACGAAATGACACGTGCAACCGACATATATCCGCCATTTTGGCAGATTTCCCCACCTTCGATCTTAACAAAAAAATTCATACTGGTGTAGTTTGGGCTATTTAACTAAAATCTGAAACGAAAAAGTTCGTAAGCCCATTACGAGCCCCATGAAAAATCCCTTAACACGAAATGACACGTGCAACCGTCATATATCCGCCATTTTGACAGATTTCCCCACCTCCGATCTTAACAAAAAAATTCATACTGGTGTAGTTTGGGCTATTTAACTAAAATCTGAAATGAAAAATTTCGTAAGCCCATTACGAGCCCCATGAAAAATGCCTAAACACGAAATGACACGTGCAACCGACATATATCCGCCATTTTGGCAGATTTCCCCACCTTCGATCCTAGCAAAAAAATTCATACTGGTGTAGTTTGGGCTATTTAACTAAAATCTGAAATGAAAAAGTTCGTAAGCCCATTACGAGCACCATGAAAAATCTCATAACACGAAATGACATTGTGCAACCAACATATATCCGCCATTTTGACAGATTTCCCCACCTTCTATCTTAACAAAAAAATTCATATTGGTGTAGTTTGGGCTATTTAACTAAAATCTGCAATGAAAAAGTTCGTAAGCCCATTACGAGCCCCATGAAAAATCCCAAACCACGAAATGACATGTGCAACCGACATATATCCGCCATTTTGGCAGATTTCCACACCTTAGATCTTAACAAAAAAATTCATACTAGTGTAGTTTGGGCTATTTAACTAAAATCTGCAATGAAAAAGTTCGTAAGCCCATTACGAGCCCCATGAAAAATCCCTAAACACGAAATGACATGTGCGACCGACATATATCCGCCATTATGGCAGATTTCCCACCTTCGATCTTAGCAAAAAAATTCATACTGGTGTAGTTTGGGCTATTAAACTAAAATCTGAAATGAAAAAGTTCGTAAGCCCATTACGAGCCCCATGAAAAATCCCTAAACACGAAATGACACGTGCAACCGACATATATCCGCCATTTTGGCAGATTTCCACACCTTAGATCTTAACAAAGAAATTCATACTGGTGTAGTTTGGACTACTTGACTAAAATCTGCAATGAAAAAGTTCGTAAACCCATTACGAGCCCCATGAAAAATCCCTAAACACGAAATGACATTGTGCAACCAACATATATCCGCCATTTTGGCAGATTTCCCCACCTTGGATCTTAGCAAGAAAATTCATACTGGTGTAGTTTGGGCTATTTAACTAAAATCTGAAATGAAAAAGTTCGTAAGCCCATTACGAGCCCCATGAAAAATCCCTTAACACGAAATGACACGTGCAACCGTCATATATCCGCCATTTTGGCAGATTTCCCCACCTTCGATCCTAGCAAAAAAATTCATACTGGTGTAGTTTGGGCTATTTAACTAAAATCTGAAATGAAAAATTTCGTAAGCCCATTACAAGCCCCATGTAAAATCCCTAAACACGAAATGACACGTGCAACCGACATATATCCGCCATTTTGGCAGATTTCCCCACCTTCGATCTTAACAAAAAAATTCATACTGGTGTAGTATGGACTATTTAACTAAAATCTGCAATGAAAAAGTTCGTAAACCCATTACGAGCCCCATGAAAAATCCCTAAACACGAAATGACATTGTGCAACCGACATATATCCGCCATTTTGGCAGATTTCCCCACCTTCGATCTTAGCAAAAAAATTCATACTGGTGTAGTTTGTGCTATTAAACTAAAATCTGAAATGAAAAAGTTCGTAAGCCCATTACGAGCACCATGAAAAATCTCTAAACACGAAATGACATTGTGCAACCAACATATATCCGCCATTTTGACAGATTTCCCCACCTTCGATCTTAACAAAAAAATTCATACTGGTGTAGTTTGGGCTATTAAACTAAAATCTGAAATGAAAAAGTTCGTAAGCCCATTACGAGCCCCATGAAAAATTCCTAAACACGAAATGACATTGTGCAACCAACATATATCCGCCATTTTAACAGATTTCCCCACCTTCGATCTTAGCAAAAAAATTCATACTGGTGTAGTTTGGACTATTTAGCTAAAATCTGCAATGAAAAAGTTCGTAAGCCCATTACGAGCCCCATGAAAAATCCCTAAACACGAAATGACACGTGCAACCGACATATATCCGCCATTTTGGCAGATTTCCACACCTTAGATCTTAACAAAGAAATTCATACTGGTGTAGTTTGGACTACTTGACTAAAATCTGCAATGAAAAAGTTCGTAAACCCATTACGAGCCCCATGAAAAATCCCTAAACACGAAATGACATTGTGCAACCAACATATATCCGCCATTTTGGCAGATTTCCCCACCTTGGATCTTAGCAAGAAAATTCATACTGGTGTAGTTTGGGCTATTTAACTAAAATCTGAAATGAAAAAGTTCGTAAGCCCATTACGAGCCCCATGAAAAATCCCTTAACACGAAATGACACGTGCAACCGTCATATATCCGCCATTTTGGCAGATTTCCCCACCTTCGATCCTAGCAAAAAAATTCATACTGGTGTAGTTTGGGCTATTTAACTAAAATCTGAAATGAAAAATTTCGTAAGCCCATTACAAGTCCCATGTAAAATCCCTAAACACGAAATGACACGTGCAACCGACATATATCCGCCATTTTGGCAGATTTCCCCACCTTCGATCTTAACAAAAAAATTCATACTGGTGTAGTATGGACTATTTAACTAAAATCTGCAATGAAAAAGTTCGTAAACCCATTACGAGCCCCATGAAAAATCCCTAAACACGAAATGACATTGTGCAACCGACATATATCCGCCATTTTGGCAGATTTCCCCACCTTCGATCTTAGCAAAAAAATTCATACTGGTGTAGTTTGTGCTATTAAACTAAAATCTGAAATGAAAAAGTTCGTAAGCCCATTACGAGCACCATGAAAAATCTCTAAACACGAAATGACATTGTGCAACCAACATATATCCGCCATTTTGACAGATTTCCCCACCTTCGATCTTAACAAAAAAATTCATACTGGTGTAGTTTGGGCTATTAAACTAAAATCTGAAATGAAAAAGTTCGTAAGCCCATTACGAGCCCCATGAAAAATTCCTAAACACGAAATGACATTGTGCAACCAACATATATCCGCCATTTTAACAGATTTCCCCACCTTCGATCTTAGCAAAAAAATTCATACTGGTGTAGTTTGGACTATTTAGCTAAAATCTGCAATGAAAAAGTTCGTAAGCCCATTACGAGCCCCATGAAAAATCCCTAAACACGAAATGACACGTGCAACCGACATATATCCGCCATTTTGGCAGATTTCCACAACTTAGATCTTAACAAAAAAATTCATACTAGTGTAGTTTGGGCTATTTAACTAAAATCTGCAATGAAAAAGTTCGTAAGCCCATTACGAGCCCCATGAAAAATCCCTAAACACGAAATGACATGTGCGACCGACATATATCCGCCATTTTGGCAGATTTCCCCACCTTCGATCTTAGCAAAAAAATTCATACTGGTGTAGTTTGGGCTATTAAACTAAAATCTGAAATGGAAAAGTTCGTAAGCCCATTACGAGCCCCATGAAAAATGCCTAAACACGAAATGACACGTGCAACCGACATATATCCGCCATTTTGGCAGATTTCCACACCTTAGATCTTGACAAAAAAATTCATACTGGTGTAGTTTGGACTATTTAACTAAAATCTGCAATGAAAAAGTTCGTAAACCCATTACGAGCCCCATGAAAAATCCCTAAACACGAAATGACATTGTGCAACCAACATATATCCGCCATTTTGGCAGATTTCCCCACCTTCGATCTTAGCAAAAAAATTCATACTGGTGTAGTTTGGGCTATTTAACTAAAATCTGAAATGAAAAAGTTCGTAAGCCCATTACGAGCCCCATGAAAAATCCCTAAACACGAAATGACACGTGCAACCGACATATATCCGCCATTTTGGCAGATTTCCCCACCTTCGATCTTAGCAAAAAAATTCATACTGGTGTAGTTTGGGCTATTTAACTAAAATCTGAAATGAAAAAGTTCGTAAGCCCATTACGAGCCCCATGAATAATCCCTAAACACGAAATGACATTGTGCAACCAACATATATCCGCCATTTTGACAGATTTCCCCACCTTCTATCTTAACACAAAAATTCATATTGGTGTAGTTTGGGCTATTTAACTAAAATCTGCAATGAAAAAGTTCGTAAGCCCATTACGAGCCCCATGAAAAATCCCAAACCACGAAATGACATGTGCAACCGACATATATCCGCCATTTTGGCAGATTTCCACACCTTAGATCTTAACAAAAAAATTCATACTAGTGTAGTTTGGGCTATTTAACTAAAATCTGCAATGAAAAAGTTCGTAAGCCCATTACGAGCCCCATGAAAAATCCCTAAACACGAAATGACATGTGCGACCGACATATATCCGCCATTATGGCAGATTTCCCACCTTCGATCTTAGCAAAAAAATTCATACTGGTGTAGTTTGGGCTATTAAACTAAAATCTGAAATGAAAAAGTTCGTAAGCCCATTACGAGCCCCATGAAAAATCCCTAAACACGAAATGACACGTGCAACCGACATATATCCGCCATTTTGGCAGATTTCCACACCTTAGATCTTAACAAAGAAATTCATACTGGTGTAGTTTGGACTACTTGACTAAAATCTGCAATGAAAAAGTTCGTAAACCCATTACGAGCCCCATGAAAAATCCCTAAACACGAAATGACATTGTGCAACCAACATATATCCGCCATTTTGGCAGATTTCCCCACCTTGGATCTTAGCAAGAAAATTCATACTGGTGTAGTTTGGGCTATTTAACTAAAATCTGAAATGAAAAAGTTCGTAAGCCCATTACGAGCCCCATGAAAAATCCCTTAACACGAAATGACACGTGCAACCGTCATATATCCGCCATTTTGGCAGATTTCCCCACCTTCGATCCTAGCAAAAAAATTCATACTGGTGTAGTTTGGGCTATTTAACTAAAATCTGAAATGAAAAATTTCGTAAGCCCATTACAAGTCCCATGTAAAATCCCTAAACACGAAATGACACGTGCAACCGACATATATCCGCCATTTTGGCAGATTTCCCCACCTTCGATCTTAACAAAAAAATTCATACTGGTGTAGTATGGACTATTTAACTAAAATCTGCAATGAAAAAGTTCGTAAACCCATTACGAGCCCCATGAAAAATCCCTAAACACGAAATGACATTGTGCAACCGACATATATCCGCCATTTTGGCAGATTTCCCCACCTTCGATCTTAGCAAAAAAATTCATACTGGTGTAGTTTGTGCTATTAAACTAAAATCTGAAATGAAAAAGTTCGTAAGCCCATTACGAGCACCATGAAAAATCTCTAAACACGAAATGACATTGTGCAACCAACATATATCCGCCATTTTGACAGATTTCCCCACCTTCGATCTTAACAAAAAAATTCATACTGGTGTAGTTTGGGCTATTAAACTAAAATCTGAAATGAAAAAGTTCGTAAGCCCATTACGAGCCCCATGAAAAATTCCTAAACACGAAATGACATTGTGCAACCAACATATATCCGCCATTTTAACAGATTTCCCCACCTTCGATCTTAGCAAAAAAATTCATACTGGTGTAGTTTGGACTATTTAGCTAAAATCTGCAATGAAAAAGTTCGTAAGCCCATTACGAGCCCCATGAAAAATCCCTAAACACGAAATGACACGTGCAACCGACATATATCCGCCATTTTGGCAGATTTCCACAACTTAGATCTTAACAAAAAAATTCATACTGGTGTAGTTTGGACTATTTAACTAAAATCTGCAATGAAAAAGTTCGTAAACCCATTACGAGCCCCATGAAAAATCCCTAAACACGAAATGACATTGTGCAACCAACATATATCCGCCATTTTGGCAGATTTCCCCACCTTCGATCTTAGCAAAAAAATTCATACTGGTGTAGTTTGGGCTATTTAACTAAAATCTGAAATGAAAAAGTTCGTAAGCCCATTACGAGCCCCATGAAAAATCCCTAAACACGAAATGACACGTGCAACCGACATATATCCGCCATTTTGGCAGATTTCCCCACCTTCGATCTTAGCAAAAAAATTCATACTGGTGTAGTTTGGGCTATTTAACTAAAATCTGAAATGAAAAAGTTCGTAAGCCCATTACGAGCCCCATGAATAATCCCTAAACACGAAATGACATTGTGCAACCAACATATATCCGCCATTTTGGCAGATTTCCACACCTTAGATCTTAACAAAAAAATTCATACTGGTGTAGTTTGGACTACTTAACTAAAATCTGCAATGAAAAATTTCGTAAACCCATTACGAGCCCCATGAAAAATCCCTAAACACGAAATGACATTGTGCAACCAACATATATCCGCCATTTTGGCAGATTTCCCCACCTTCGATCTTAACAAAAAAATTCATACTGGTGTAGTATGGACTATTTAACTAAAATCTGCAATGAAAAAGTTCGTAAACCCATTACGAGCCCCATGAAAAATCCCTAAACACGAAATGACACGTGCAACCGACATATATCCGCCATTTTGGCAGATTTCCCCACCTTCGATCTTAGCAAAAAAATTCATACTGGTGTAGTTTGGGCTATTTAACTAAAATCTGCCATGAAAAAGTTCGTAAACCCATTACAAGCCCCATGAAAAATCCCTAAACACGAAATGACACGTGCAACCGACATATATCCGCCATTTTGGCAGATTTCCCCACCTTCGATCTTAACAAAAAAATTCATACTGGTGTAGTTTGGACTATTTAACTAAAATCTGCAATGAAAAAGTTCGTAAACCCATTACGAGCCCCATGAAAAATCCCTAAACACGAAATGACATTGTGCAACCAACATATATCCGCCATTTTGGCAGATTTCCCCACCTTCGATCTTAGCAAAAAAATTCATATTGGTGTAGTTTGGGCTATTTAACTAAAATCTGAAATGAAAAAGTTCGTAAGCCCATTACGAGCCCCATGAAAAATCCCTAAACACGAAATGACACGTGCAACCGACATATATCCGCCATTTTGGCAGATTTCCCCACCTTCGATCTTAGCAAAAAAATTCATACTGGTGTAGTTTGGGCTATTTAACTAAAATCTGAAATGAAAAAGTTCGTAAGCCCATTACGAGCCCCATGAATAATCCCTAAACACGAAATGACATTGTGCAACCAACATATATCCGCCATTTTGGCAGATTTCCACACCTTAGATCTTAACAAAAAAATTCATACTGGTGTAGTTTGGACTACTTAACTAAAATCTGAAATGAAAAAGTTCGTAAGCCCATTACGAGCACCATGAAAAATCTCTAAACACGAAATGACATTGTGCAACCAACATATATCCGCCATTTTGACAGATTTCCCCACCTTCTATCTTAACAAAAAAATTCATACTGGTGTAGTTTGGGCTATTTAACTAAAATCTGCAATGAAAAAGTTCGTAAGCCCATTACGAGCCCCATGAAAAATCCCAAACCACGAAATGACATGTGCAACCGACATATATCCGCCATTTTGGCAGATTTCCACACCTTAGATCTTAACAAAAAAATTCATACTAGTGTAGTTTGGGCTATTTAACTAAAATCTGCAATGAAAAAGTTCGTAAGCCCATTACGAGCCCCATGAAAAATCCCTAAACACGAAATGACATGTGCGACCGACATATATCCGCCATTATGGCAGATTTCCCACCTTCGATCTTAGCAAAAAAATTCATACTGGTGTAGTTTGGGCTATTAAACTAAAATCTGAAATGAAAAAGTTCGTAAGCCCATTACGAGCCCCATGAAAAATCCCTAAATACGAAATGACACGTGCAACCGACATATATCCGCCATTTTGGCAGATTTCCACACCTTAGATCTTAACAAAGAAATTCATACTGGTGTAGTTTGGACTACTTGACTAAAATCTGCAATGAAAAAGTTCGTAAACCCATTACGAGCCCCATGAAAAATCCCTAAACACGAAATGACATTGTGCAACCAACATATATCCGCCATTTTGGCAGATTTCCCCACCTTGGATCTTAGCAAGAAAATTCATACTGGTGTAGTTTGGGCTATTTAACTAAAATCTGAAATGAAAAAGTTCGTAAGCCCATTACGAGCCCCATGAAAAATCCCTTAACACGAAATGACACGTGCAACCGTCATATATCCGCCATTTTGGCAGATTTCCCCACCTTCGATCCTAGCAAAAAAATTCATACTGGTGTAGTTTGGGCTATTTAACTAAAATCTGAAATGAAAAATTTCGTAAGCCCATTACAAGCCCCATGTAAAATCCCTAAACACGAAATGACACGTGCAACCGACATATATCCGCCATTTTGGCAGATTTCCCCACCTTCGATCTTAACAAAAAAATTCATACTGGTGTAGTTTGGGCTATTTAACTAAAATCTGAAACGAAAAAGTTCGTAAGCCCATTACGAGCCCCATGAAAAATCTCTAAACACGAAATGACATTGTGCAACCAACATATATCCGCCATTTTGACAGATTTCCCCACCTTCTATCTTAACAAAAAAATTCGTACTGGTGTAGTTTGGACTATTTAACTAAAATCTGCAATGAAAAAGTTCGTAAAACCATTACGAGCCCCATGAAAAATCCCTAAACACGAAATGACATTGTGCAACCGACATATATCCGCCATTTTGGCAGATTTCCCCACCTTCGATCTTAGCAAAAAAATTCATACTGGTGTAGTTTGGGCTATTAAACTAAAATCTGAAATGAAAAAGTTCGTAAGCCCATTACGAGCCCCATGAAAAATCCCTAAACACGAAATGACACGTGCAACCTACATATATCCGCCATTTTGGCAGATTTCCCCACCTTCGATCTTAGCAAAAAAATTCATACTGGTGTAGTTTGGGCTATTTAACTAAAATCTGAAACGAAAAAGTTCGTAAGCCCATTACGAGCCCCATGAAAAATCTCTAAACACGAAATGACATTGTGCAACCAACATATATCCGCCATTTTGACAGATTTCCACACCTTAGATCTTAACAAAGAAATTCATACTGGTGTAGTTTGGACTACTTGACTAAAATCTGCAATGAAAAAGTTCGTAAACCCATTACGAGCCCCATGAAAAATCCCTAAACACGAAATGACATTGTGCAACCAACATATATCCGCCATTTTGGCAGATTTCCCCACCTTGGATCTTAGCAAGAAAATTCATACTGGTGTAGTTTGGGCTATTTAACTAAAATCTGAAATGAAAAAGTTCGTAAGCCCATTACGAGCCCCATGAAAAATCCCTTAACACGAAATGACACGTGCAACCGACATATATCCGCCATTTTGGCAGATTTCCCCACCTTCGATCTTAGCAAAAAAATTCATACTGGTGTAGTTTGGGCTATTTAACTAAAATCTGAAATGAAAAAGTTCGTAAGCCCATTACGAGCCCCATGAATAATCCCTAAACACGAAATGACATTGTGCAACCAACATATATCCGCCATTTTGGCAGATTTCCCCACCTTGGATCTTAGCAAGAAAATTCATACTGGTGTAGTTTGGGCTATTTAACTAAAATCTGAAATGAAAAAGTTCGTAAGCCCATTACGAGCCCCATGAAAAATCCCTTAACACGAAATGACACGTGCAACCGTCATATATCCGCCATTTTGGCAGATTTCCCCACCTTCGATCCTAGCAAAAAAATTCATACTGGTGTAGTTTGGGCTATTTAACTAAAATCTGAAATGAAAAATTTCGTAAGCCCATTACAAGTCCCATGTAAAATCCCTAAACACGAAATGACACGTGCAACCGACATATATCCGCCATTTTGGCAGATTTCCCCACCTTCGATCTTAACAAAAAAATTCATACTGGTGTAGTATGGACTATTTAACTAAAATCTGCAATGAAAAAGTTCGTAAACCCATTACGAGCCCCATGAAAAATCCCTAAACACGAAATGACATTGTGCAACCGACATATATCCGCCATTTTGGCAGATTTCCCCACCTTCGATCTTAGCAAAAAAATTCATACTGGTGTAGTTTGTGCTATTAAACTAAAATCTGAAATGAAAAAGTTCGTAAGCCCATTACGAGCACCATGAAAAATCTCTAAACACGAAATGACATTGTGCAACCAACATATATCCGCCATTTTGACAGATTTCCCCACCTTCGATCTTAACAAAAAAATTCATACTGGTGTAGTTTGGGCTATTAAACTAAAATCTGAAATGAAAAAGTTCGTAAGCCCATTACGAGCCCCATGAAAAATTCCTAAACACGAAATGACATTGTGCAACCAACATATATCCGCCATTTTAACAGATTTCCCCACCTTCGATCTTAGCAAAAAAATTCATACTGGTGTAGTTTGGACTATTTAGCTAAAATCTGCAATGAAAAAGTTCGTAAGCCCATTACGAGCCCCATGAAAAATCCCTAAACACGAAATGACACGTGCAACCGACATATATCCGCCATTTTGGCAGATTTCCACAACTTAGATCTTAACAAAAAAATTCATACTAGTGTAGTTTGGGCTATTTAACTAAAATCTGCAATGAAAAAGTTCGTAAGCCCATTACGAGCCCCATGAAAAATCCCTAAACACGAAATGACATGTGCGACCGACATATATCCGCCATTTTGGCAGATTTCCCCACCTTCGATCTTAGCAAAAAAATTCATACTGGTGTAGTTTGGGCTATTAAACTAAAATCTGAAATGAAAAAGTTCGTAAGCCCATTACGAGCCCCATGAAAAATGCCTAAACACGAAATGACACGTGCAACCGACATATATCCGCCATTTTGGCAGATTTCCACACCTTAGATCTTAACAAAAAAATTCATACTGGTGTAGTTTGGACTATTTAACTAAAATCTGCAATGAAAAAGTTCGTAAACCCATTACGAGCCCCATGAAAAATCCCTAAACACGAAATGACATTGTGCAACCAACATATATCCGCCATTTTGGCAGATTTCCCCACCTTCGATCTTAGCAAAAAAATTCATACTGGTGTAGTTTGGGCTATTTAACTAAAATCTGAAATGAAAAAGTTCGTAAGCCCATTACGAGCCCCATGAAAAATCCCTAAACACGAAATGACACGTGCAACCGACATATATCCGCCATTTTGGCAGATTTCCCCACCTTCGATCTTAGCAAAAAAATTCATACTGGTGTAGTTTGGGCTATTTAACTAAAATCTGAAATGAAAAAGTTCGTAAGCCCATTACGAGCCCCATGAATAATCCCTAAACACGAAATGACATTGTGCAACCAACATATATCCGCCATTTTGGCAGATTTCCACACCTTAGATCTTAACAAAAAAATTCATACTGGTGTAGTTTGGACTACTTAACTAAAATCTGCAATGAAAAATTTCGTAAACCCATTACGAGCCCCATGAAAAATCCCTAAACACGAAATGACATTGTGCAACCAACATATATCCGCCATTTTGGCAGATTTCCCCACCTTCGATCTTAACAAAAAAATTCATACTGGTGTAGTATGGACTATTTAACTAAAATCTGCAATGAAAAAGTTCGTAAACCCATTACGAGCCCCATGAAAAATCCCTAAACACGAAATGACACGTGCAACCGACATATATCCGCCATTTTGGCAGATTTCCCCACCTTCGATCTTAGCAAAAAAATTCATACTGGTGTAGTTTGGGCTATTTAACTAAAATCTGCCATGAAAAAGTTCGTAAACCCATTACAAGCCCCATGAAAAATCCCTAAACACGAAATGACACGTGCAACCGACATATATCCGCCATTTTGGCAGATTTCCCCACCTTCGATCTTAACAAAAAAATTCATACTGGTGTAGTTTGGACTATTTAACTAAAATCTGCAATGAAAAAGTTCGTAAACCCATTACGAGCCCCATGAAAAATCCCTAAACACGAAATGACATTGTGCAACCAACATATATCCGCCATTTTGGCAGATTTCCCCACCTTCGATCTTAGCAAAAAAATTCATATTGGTGTAGTTTGGGCTATTTAACTAAAATCTGAAATGAAAAAGTTCGTAAGCCCATTACGAGCCCCATGAAAAATCCCTAAACACGAAATGACACGTGCAACCGACATATATCCGCCATTTTGGCAGATTTCCCCACCTTCGATCTTAGCAAAAAAATTCATACTGGTGTAGTTTGGGCTATTTAACTAAAATCTGAAATGAAAAAGTTCGTAAGCCCATTACGAGCCCCATGAATAATCCCTAAACACGAAATGACATTGTGCAACCAACATATATCCGCCATTTTGGCAGATTTCCACACCTTAGATCTTAACAAAAAAATTCATACTGGTGTAGTTTGGACTACTTAACTAAAATCTGAAATGAAAAAGTTCGTAAGCCCATTACGAGC
Source organism: Muscidifurax raptorellus (assembly GCA_020010945.3). Taxonomy (NCBI): domain Eukaryota; kingdom Metazoa; phylum Arthropoda; class Insecta; order Hymenoptera; family Pteromalidae; genus Muscidifurax; species Muscidifurax raptorellus. The sequence goes on from JAHUUD020000009.1 coordinate 2,609,037, forward strand.
ACCATGAAAAATCTCTAAACACGAAATGACATTGTGCAACCAACATATATCCGCCATTTTGACAGATTTCCCCACCTTCTATCTTAACAAAAAAATTCATACTGGTGTAGTTTGGGCTATTTAACTAAAATCTGCAATGAAAAAGTTCGTAAGCCCATTACGAGCCCCATGAAAAATCCCAAACCACGAAATGACATGTGCAACCGACATATATCCGCCATTTTGGCAGATTTCCACACCTTAGATCTTAACAAAAAAATTCATACTAGTGTAGTTTGGGCTATTTAACTAAAATCTGCAATGAAAAAGTTCGTAAGCCCATTACGAGCCCCATGAAAAATCCCTAAACACGAAATGACATGTGCGACCGACATATATCCGCCATTATGGCAGATTTCCCACCTTCGATCTTAGCAAAAAAATTCATACTGGTGTAGTTTGGGCTATTAAACTAAAATCTGAAATGAAAAAGTTCGTAAGCCCATTACGAGCCCCATGAAAAATCCCTAAATACGAAATGACACGTGCAACCGACATATATCCGCCATTTTGGCAGATTTCCACACCTTAGATCTTAACAAAGAAATTCATACTGGTGTAGTTTGGACTACTTGACTAAAATCTGCAATGAAAAAGTTCGTAAACCCATTACGAGCCCCATGAAAAATCCCTAAACACGAAATGACATTGTGCAACCAACATATATCCGCCATTTTGGCAGATTTCCCCACCTTCGATCTTAGCAAGAAAATTCATACTGGTGTAGTTTGGGCTATTTAACTAAAATCTGAAATGAAAAAGTTCGTAAGCCCATTACGAGCCCCATGAAAAATCCCTTAACACGAAATGACACGTGCAACCGTCATATATCCGCCATTTTGGCAGATTTCCCCACCTTCGATCCTAGCAAAAAAATTCATACTGGTGTAGTTTGGGCTATTTAACTAAAATCTGAAATGAAAAATTTCGTAAGCCCATTACAAGCCCCATGAAAAATCCCTAAACACGAAATGACACGTGCAACCGACATATATCCGCCATTTTGGCAGATTTCCCCACCTTCGATCTTAACAAAAAAATTCATACTGGTGTAGTTTGGACTATTTAACTAAAATCTGCAATGAAAAAGTTCGTAAACCCATTACGAGCCCCATGAAAAATCCCTAAACACGAAATGACATTGTGCAACCAACATATATCCGCCATTTTGGCAGATTTCCCCACCTTCGATCTTAGCAAAAAAATTCATATTGGTGTAGTTTGGGCTATTTAACTAAAATCTGAAATGAAAAAGTTCGTAAGCCCATTACGAGCCCCATGAAAAATCCCTAAACACGAAATGACACGTGCAACCGACATATATCCGCCATTTTGGCAGATTTCCCCACCTTCGATCTTAGCAAAAAAATTCATACTGGTGTAGTTTGGGCTATTTAACTAAAATCTGAAATGAAAAAGTTCGTAAGCCCATTACGAGCCCCATGAATAATCCCTAAACACGAAATGACATTGTGCAACCAACATATATCCGCCATTTTGGCAGATTTCCACACCTTAGATCTTAACAAAAAAATTCATACTGGTGTAGTTTGGACTACTTAACTAAAATCTGAAATGAAAAAGTTCGTAAGCCCATTACGAGCACCATGAAAAATCTCTAAACACGAAATGACATTGTGCAACCAACATATATCCGCCATTTTGACAGATTTCCCCACCTTCTATCTTAACAAAAAAATTCATACTGGTGTAGTTTGGGCTATTTAACTAAAATCTGCAATGAAAAAGTTCGTAAGCCCATTACGAGCCCCATGAAAAATCCCAAACCACGAAATGACATGTGCAACCGACATATATCCGCCATTTTGGCAGATTTCCACACCTTAGATCTTAACAAAAAAATTCATACTAGTGTAGTTTGGGCTATTTAACTAAAATCTGCAATGAAAAAGTTCGTAAGCCCATTACGAGCCCCATGAAAAATCCCTAAACACGAAATGACATGTGCGACCGACATATATCCGCCATTATGGCAGATTTCCCACCTTCGATCTTAGCAAAAAAATTCATACTGGTGTAGTTTGGGCTATTAAACTAAAATCTGAAATGAAAAAGTTCGTAAGCCCATTACGAGCCCCATGAAAAATCCCTAAATACGAAATGACACGTGCAACCGACATATATCCGCCATTTTGGCAGATTTCCACACCTTAGATCTTAACAAAGAAATTCATACTGGTGTAGTTTGGACTACTTGACTAAAATCTGCAATGAAAAAGTTCGTAAACCCATTACGAGCCCCATGAAAAATCCCTAAACACGAAATGACATTGTGCAACCAACATATATCCGCCATTTTGGCAGATTTCCCCACCTTGGATCTTAGCAAGAAAATTCATACTGGTGTAGTTTGGGCTATTTAACTAAAATCTGAAATGAAAAAGTTCGTAAGCCCATTACGAGCCCCATGAAAAATCCCTTAACACGAAATGACACGTGCAACCGTCATATATCCGCCATTTTGGCAGATTTCCCCACCTTCGATCCTAGCAAAAAAATTCATACTGGTGTAGTTTGGGCTATTTAACTAAAATCTGAAATGAAAAATTTCGTAAGCCCATTACAAGCCCCATGTAAAATCCCTAAACACGAAATGACACGTGCAACCGACATATATCCGCCATTTTGGCAGATTTCCCCACCTTCGATCTTAACAAAAAAATTCATACTGGTGTAGTTTGGGCTATTTAACTAAAATCTGAAACGAAAAAGTTCGTAAGCCCATTACGAGCCCCATGAAAAATCTCTAAACACGAAATGACATTGTGCAACCAACATATATCCGCCATTTTGACAGATTTCCCCACCTTCTATCTTAACAAAAAAATTCGTACTGGTGTAGTTTGGACTATTTAACTAAAATCTGCAATGAAAAAGTTCGTAAAACCATTACGAGCCCCATGAAAAATCCCTAAACACGAAATGACATTGTGCAACCGACATATATCCGCCATTTTGGCAGATTTCCCCACCTTCGATCTTAGCAAAAAAATTCATACTGGTGTAGTTTGGGCTATTAAACTAAAATCTGAAATGAAAAAGTTCGTAAGCCCATTACGAGCCCCATGAAAAATCCCTAAACACGAAATGACACGTGCAACCTACATATATCCGCCATTTTGGCAGATTTCCCCACCTTCGATCTTAGCAAAAAAATTCATACTGGTGTAGTTTGGGCTATTTAACTAAAATCTGAAACGAAAAAGTTCGTAAGCCCATTACGAGCCCCATGAAAAATCTCTAAACACGAAATGACATTGTGCAACCAACATATATCCGCCATTTTGACAGATTTCCCCACCTTCTATCTTAACAAAAAAATTCGTACTGGTGTAGTTTGGACTATTTAACTCAAATCTGCAATGAAAAAGTTCGTAAAACCATTACGAGCCCCATGAAAAATCCCTAAACACGAAATGACATTGTGCAACCGACATATATCCGCCATTTTGGCAGATTTCCCCACCTTCGATCTTAGCAAAAAAATTCATACTGTCGTAGTTTGGGCTATTAAACTAAAATCTGAAATGAAAAAGTTCGTAAGCCCATTACGAGCCCCTTGAAAAATCCCTAAACACGAAATGACATTGTGCAACCGACATATATCCGCCATTTTGGCAGATTTCCCCACCTTCGATCTTAGCAAAAAAATTCATACTGGTGTAGTTTGGGCTATTTAACTAAAATCTGAAATGAAAAATTTCGTAAGCCCATTACAAGCCCCATGTAAAATCCCTAAACACGAAATGACACGTGCAACCGACATATATCCGCCATTTTGGCAGATTTCCCCACCTTCGATCTTAGCGACAAAATTCATACTGGTGTAGTTTGGGCTATTTAACTAAAATCTGAAATGAAAAAGTTCGTAAGCCCATTACGAGCCCCATGAAAAATCCCTAAACACGAAATGACACGTGCAACCGACATATATCCGCCATTTTGGCAGATTTCCCCACCTTCGATCTTAGCAAAAAAATTCATACTGGTGTAGTTTGGGCTATTTAACTAAAATCTGCAATGAAAAAGTTAGTAAACTCATTACGAGCCCCATGAAAAATCCCTAAACACGAAATGACATTGTGCAACCAACATATATCCGCCATTTTGGCAGATTTCCCCACCTTCGATCTTAGCAAAAAAATTCATACTGGTGTAGTTTGGGCTATTTAACTAAAATCTGAAATGAAAAAGTTCGTAAGCCCATTACGAGCCCCATGAAAAATCTCTAAACACGAAATGACATTGTGCAACCAACATATATCCGCCATTTTGACAGATTTCCCCACCTTCGATCTTAACAAAAAAATTCATACTGGTGTAGTTTGGACTATTTAACTAAAATCTGCAATGAAAAAGTTCGTAAACCCATTACGAGCCCCATGAAAAATCCCTAAACACGAAATGACATTGTGCAACCAACATATATCCGCCATTTTGGCAGATTTCCCCACCTTCGATCTTAGCGAAAAAATTCATACTGGTGTAGTTTGGGCTATTTAACTAAAATCTGAAATGAAAAAGTTCGTAAGCCCATTACGAGCCCCATGAAAAATCCCTAAACACGAAATGACACGTGCAACCGACATATATCCGCCATTTTGGCAGATTTCCCCACCTTCGATCTTAGCAAAAAAATTCATACTGGTGTAGTTTGGGCTATTTAACTAAAATCTGCAATGAAAAAGTTAGTAAACTCATTACGAGCCCCATGAAAAATCCCTAAACACGAAATGACATTGTGCAACCAACATATATCCGCCATTTTGGCAGATTTCCCCACCTTCGATCTTAGCAAAAAAATTCATACTGGTGTAGTTTGGGCTATTTAACTAAAATCTGAAATGAAAAATTTCGTAAGCCCATTGCGAGCCCCATGAAAAATCCCTAAACACGAAATGACACGTGCAACCTACATATATCCGCCATTTTGGCAGATTTCCCCACCTTCGATCTTAGCAAAAAAATTCATACTGGTGTAGTTTGGGCTATTTAACTAAAATCTGAAACGAAAAAGTTCGTAAGCCCATTACGAGCCCCATGAAAAATCTCTAAACACGAAATGACATTGTGCAACCAACATATATCCGCCATTTTGACAGATTTCCCCACCTTCTATCTTAACAAAAAAATTCGTACTGGTGTAGTTTGGACTATTTAACTCAAATCTGCAATGAAAAAGTTCGTAAAACCATTACGAGCCCCATGAAAAATCCCTAAACACGAAATGACATTGTGCAACCGACATATATCCGCCATTTTGGCAGATTTCCCCACCTTCGATCTTAGCAAAAAAATTCATACTGTCGTAGTTTGGGCTATTAAACTAAAATCTGAAATGAAAAAGTTCGTAAGCCCATTACGAGCCCCTTGAAAAATCCCTAAACACGAAATGACATTGTGCAACCGACATATATCCGCCATTTTGGCAGATTTCCCCACCTTCGATCTTAGCAAAAAAATTCATACTGGTGTAGTTTGGGCTATTAAACTAAAATCTGAAATGAAAAAGTTCGTAAGCCCATTACGAGCCCCATGAAAAATCTCTAAACACGAAATGACATTGTGCAACCAACATATATCCGCCATTTTGACAGATTTCCCCACCTTCGATCTTAACAAAAAAATTCATACTGGTGTAGTTTGGACTATTTAACTAAAATCTGCAATGAAAAAGTTCGTAAACCCATTACGAGCCCCATGAAAAATCCCTAAACACGAAATGACATTGTGCAACCAACATATATCCGCCATTTTGGCAGATTTCCCCACCTTCGATCTTAGCGAAAAAATTCATACTGGTGTAGTTTGGACTATTTAACTAAAATCTGCAATGAAAAAGTTCGTAAACCCATTACGAGCCCCATGAAAGATCCCTAAACACGAAATGACATTGTGCAACCAACATATATCCGCCATTTTGGCAGATTTCCCCACCTTCGATCTTAGCGAAAAAATTCATACTGGTGTAGTTTGGGCTATTTAACTAAAATCTGAAATGAAAAATTTCGTAAGCCCATTGCGAGCCCCATGAAAAATCCCTAAACACGAAATGACACGTGCAACCTACATATATCCGCCATTTTGGCAGATTTCCCCACCTTCGATCTTAGCAAAAAAATTCATACTGGTGTAGTTTGGGCTATTTAACTAAAATCTGAAACGAAAAAGTTCGTAAGCCCATTACGAGCCCCATGAAAAATCTCTAAACACGAAATGACATTGTGCAACCAACATATATCCGCCATTTTGACAGATTTCCCCACCTTCTATCTTAACAAAAAAATTCGTACTGGTGTAGTTTGGACTATTTAACTAAAATCTGCAATGAAAAAGTTCGTAAAACCATTACGAGCCCCATGAAAAATCCCTAAACACGAAATGACATTGTGCAACCGACATATATCCGCCATTTTGGCAGATTTCCCCACCTTCGATCTTAGCAAAAAAATTCATACTGTCGTAGTTTGGGCTATTAAACTAAAATCTGAAATGAAAAAGTTCGTAAGCCCATTACGAGCCCCTTGAAAAATCCCTAAACACGAAATGACATTGTGCAACCGACATATATCCGCCATTTTGGCAGATTTCCCCACCTTCGATCTTAGCAAAAAAATTCATACTAGTGTAGTTTGGGCTATTTAACTAAAATCTGCAATGAAAAAGTTCGTAAGCCCATTACGAGCCCCATGAAAAATCCCTAAACACGAAATGACATGTGCGACCGACATATATCCGCCATTTTGGCAGATTTCCCCACCTTCGATCTTAGCAAAAAAATTCATACTGGTGTACTTTGGGCTATTAAACTAAAATCTGAAATGAAAAAGTTCGTAAGCCCATTACGAGCCCCATGAAAAATCCCTAAACACGAAATGACACGTGCAACCGACATATATCCGCCATTTTGGCAGATTTCCACACCTTAGATCTTAACAAAGAAATTCATACTGGTGTAGTTTGGACTACTTGACTAAATGCTGCAATGAAAAAGTTCGTAAACCCATTACGAGCCCCATGAAAAATCCCTAAACACGAAATGACATTGTGCAACCAACATATATCCGCCATTTTGGCAGATTTCCCCACCTTCGATCTTAGCAAGAAAATTCATACTGGTGTAGTTTGGGCTATTAAACTAAAATCTGAAATGAAAAAGTTCGTAAGCCCATTACGAGCCCCATGAAAAATCCCTTAACACGAAATGACACGTGCAACCGACATATATCCGCCATTTTGGAAGATTTCCCCACCTTCGATCTTAACAAAAAAATTCATACTGGTGTAGTTTGGGCTATTTAACTAAAATCTGAAATGAAAAAGTTCGTAAGCCCATTACGAGCCCCATGAAAAATCCCTAAACACGAAATGACACGTGCAACCGACATATATCCGCCATTTTGGCAGATTTCCCCACCTTCAATCTTAGCAAAAAAATTCATACTGGTGTAGTTTGGGCTATTTAACTAAAGTCTGCTATGAAAAAGTTCGTAAACCCATTAGGAGCCCCATGAAAAATCCCTAAACACGAAATGACATTGTGCAACCAACATATATCCGCCATTTTGGCAGATTTCCCCACCTTCGATCTTAGCAAAAAAATTCATACTGGTGTAGTTTGGGCTATATAACTAAAATCTGAAATGAAAAAGTTCGTAAGCCCATTACGAGCCCCATGAAAAATCCCTAAACACGAAATGACACGTGCAACCGACATATATCCGCCATTTTGGCAGATTTCCCCACCTTCGATCTTAGCAAAAAAATTCATACTGGTGTAGTTTGGGCTATTTAACTAAAATCTGAAATGAAAAAGTTCGTAAGCCCATTACGAGCCCCATGAAAAATCCCTAAACACGAAATGACATTGTGCAACCAACATATATCCGCCATTTTGGCAGATTTCCACACCTTAGATCTTAACAAAAAAATTCATACTGGTGTAGTTTGGGCTATTTAACTAAAATCTGCAATGAAAAAGTTCGTAAACCCATTACGAGCCCCATGAAAAATCCCTAAACACGAAATGACATTGTGCAACCAACATATATCCGCCATTTTGGCAGATTTCCACACCTTAGATCTTAACAAAAAAATTCATACTGGTGTAGTTTGGACTACTTGACTAAAATCTGCAATGAAAAAGTTCGTAAGCCCATTACGAGCCCCATGAAAAATCTCTAAACACGAAATGACATTGTGCAACCAACATATATCCGCCATTTTGACAGATTTCCCCACCTTCGATCTTAACAAAAAAATTCATACTGGTGTAGTTTGGGCTATTTAACTAAAATCTGCAATGAAAAAGTTCGTAAACCCATTACGAGCCCCATGAAAAATCCCTAAACACGAAATGACATTGTGCAACCAACATATATCCGCCATTTTGGCAGATTTCCCCACCTTCGATCTTAGCAAAAAAATTCATACTGGTGTAGTTTGGACTACTTGACTAAAATCTGCAATGAAAAAGTTCGTAAGCCCATTACGAGCCCCATGAAAAATCTCTAAACACGAAATGACATTGTGCAACCAACATATATCCGCCATTTTGACAGATTTCCCCACCTTCGATCTTAACAAAAAAATTCATACTGGTGTAGTTTGGGCTATTTAACTAAAATCTGCAATGAAAAAGTTCGTAAACCCATTACGAGCCCCATGAAAAATCCCTAAACACGAAATGACATTGTGCAACCAACATATATCCGCCATTTTGGCAGATTTCCCCACCTTCGATCTTAGCAAAAAAATTCATACTGGTGTAGTTTGGACTACTTGACTAAAATCTGCAATGAAAAAGTTCGTAAGCCCATTACGAGCCCCATGAAAAATCTCTAAACACGAAATGACATTGTGCAACCAACATATATCCGCCATTTTGGCAGATTTCCCCACCTTCGATCTTAGCAAAAAAATTCATACTGGTGTAGTTTGGGCTATTTAACTAAAATCTGAAATGAAAAAGTTCGTAAGCCCATTACGAGCCCCATGAAAAATCCCTAAACACGAAATAACACGTGCAACCGACATATATCCGCCATTTTGGCAGATTTCCCCACCTTCGATCTTAGCAAAAAAATTCATACTGGTGTAGTTTGGACTACTTGACTAAAATCTGCAATGAAAAATTTCGTAAACCCATTACGAGCCCCATGAAAAATCCCTAAACACGAAATGACATTGTGCAACCAACATATATCCGCCATTTTGGCAGATTTCCCCACCTTCGATCTTAGCAAAAAAATTCATACTGGTGTAGTTTGGGCTATTTAACTAAAATCTGAAATGAAAAAGTTCGTAAGCCCATTACGAGCCCCATGAAAAATCCCTAAACACGAAATAACACGTGCAACCGACATATATCCGCCATTTTGGCAGATTTCCCCACCTTCGATCTTAGCAAAAAAATTCATACTGGTGTAGTTTGGGCTATTTAACTAAAATCTGCAATGAAAAAGTTCGTAAGCCCATTACGAGCCCCATGAAAAATCTCTAAACACGAAATGACATTGTGCAACCAACATATATCCGCCATTTTGACAGATTTCCCCACCTTCGATCTTAACAAAAAAATTCATACTGGTGTAGTTTGGGCTATTTAACTAAAATCTGCAATGAAACAGTTCGTAAACCCATTACGAGCCCCATGAAAAATCCCTAAACACGAAATGACATTGTGCAACCAACATATATCCGCCATTTTGGCAGATTTCCCCACCTTCGATCTTAGCAAAAAAATTCATACTGGTGTAGTTTGGGCTATTTAACTAAAATCTGAAATGAAAAAGTTCGTAAGCCCATTACGAGCCCCATGAAAAATCCCTAAACACGAAATAACACGTGCAACCGACATATATCCGCCATTTTGGCAGATTTCCCCACCTTCGATCTTAGCAAAAAAATTCATACTGGTGTAGTTTGGGCTATTAACTAAAATCTGCAATGAAAAAGTTCGTAAGCCCATTACGAGCCCCATGAAAAATCCCTAAACACGAAATGACATTGTGCAACCGACATATATCCGCCATTTTGGCAGATTTCCCCACCTTCGATCTTAGCAAAAAAATTCATACTGGTGTAGTTTGGGCTATTAAACTAAAATCTGAAATGAAAAAGTTCGTAAGCCCATTACGAGCCCCATGAAAAATCCCTAAACACGAAATGACACGTGCAACCGACATATATCCGCCATTTTGGCAGATTTCCCCACCTTCGATCTTAGCAAAAAAATTCATACTGGTGTAGTTTGGGCTATTTAACTAAAATCTGAAATGAAAAAGTTCGTAAGCCCATTACGAGCCCCATGAAAAATCCCTAAACACGAAATGACATTGTTCAACCAACATATATCCGCCATTTTGGCAGATTTCCACACCTTAGATCTTAACAAAAAAATTCATACTGGTGTAGTTTGGACTACTTGACTAAAATCTGCAATGAAAAATTTCGTAAACCCATTACGAGCCCCATGAAAAATCCCTAAACACGAAATGACATTGTGCAACCAACATATATCCGCCATTTTGGCAGATTTCCCCACCTTCGATCTTAGCAAAAAAATTCATACTGGTGTAGTTTGGGCTATTTAACTAAAGTCTGCAATGAAAAAGTTCGTAAACCCATTACGAGCCCCATGAAAAATCCCTAAACACGAAATGACATTGTGCAACCAACATATATCCGCCATTTTGGCAGATTTCCCCACCTTCGATCTTAGCAAAAAAATTCATACTGGTGTAGTTTGGGCTATTTAACTAAAATCTGAAATGAAAAAGTTCGTAAGCCCATTACGAGCCCCATGAAAAATCCCTAAACACGAAATGACACGTGCAACCGACATATATCCGCCATTTTGGCAGATTTCCCCACCTTCGATCTTAGCAAAAAAATTCATACTGGTGTAGTTTGGGCTATTTAACTAAAATCTGAAATGAAAAAGTTCGTAAGCCCATTACGAGCCCCATGAAAAATCCCTAAACACGAAATGACATTGTGCAACCAACATATATCCGCCATTTTGGCAGATTTCCACACCTTAGATCTTAACAAAAAAATTCATACTGGTGTAGTTTGGGCTATTTAACTAAAATCTGCAATGAAAAAGTTCGTAAACCCATTACGAGCCCCATGAAAAATCCCTAAACACGAAATGACATTGTGCAACCAACATATATCCGCCATTTTGGCAGATTTCCACACCTTAGATCTTAACAAAAAAATTCATACTGGTGTAGTTTGGACTACTTGACTAAAATCTGCAATGAAAAAGTTCGTAAGCCCATTACGAGCCCCATGAAAAATCTCTAAACACGAAATGACATTGTGCAACCAACATATATCCGCCATTTTGACAGATTTCCCCACCTTCGATCTTAACAAAAAAATTCATACTGGTGTAGTTTGGGCTATTTAACTAAAATCTGCAATGAAAAAGTTCGTAAACCCATTACGAGCCCCATGAAAAATCCCTAAACACGAAATGACATTGTGCAACCAACATATATCCGCCATTTTGGCAGATTTCCCCACCTTCGATCTTAGCAAAAAAATTCATACTGGTGTAGTTTGGGCTATTTAACTAAAATCTGAAATGAAAAAGTTCGTAAGCCCATTACGAGCCCCATGAAAAATCCCTAAACACGAAATGACATTGTGCAACCGACATATATCCGCCATTTTGGCAGATTTCCCCACCTTCGATCTTAGCAAAAAAATTCATACTGGTGTAGTTTGGACTACTTGACTAAAATCTGCAATGAAAAATTTCGTAAACCCATTACGAGCCCCATGAAAAATCCCTAAACACGAAATGACATTGTGCAACCAACATATATCCGCCATTTTGGCAGATTTCCCCACCTTCGATCTTAGCAAAAAAATTCATACTGGTGTAGTTTGGGCTATTTAACTAAAATCTGAAATGAAAAAGTTCGTAAGCCCATTACGAGCCCCATGAAAAATCCCTAAACACGAAATAACACGTGCAACCGACATATATCCGCCATTTTGGCAGATTTCCCCACCTTCGATCTTAGCAAAAAAATTCATACTGGTGTAGTTTGGGCTATTTAACTAAAATCTGCAATGAAAAAGTTCGTAAGCCCATTACGAGCCCCATGAAAAATCTCTAAACACGAAATGACATTGTGCAACCAACATATATCCGCCATTTTGACAGATTTCCCCACCTTCGATCTTAACAAAAAAATTCATACTGGTGTAGTTTGGGCTATTTAACTAAAATCTGCAATGAAAAAGTTCGTAAACCCATTACGAGCCCCATGAAAAATCCCTAAACACGAAATGACATTGTGCAACCAACATATATCCGCCATTTTGGCAGATTTCCCCACCTTCGATCTTAGCAAAAAAATTCATACTGGTGTAGTTTGGACTACTTGACTAAAATCTGCAATGAAAAAGTTCGTAAGCCCATTACGAGCCCCATGAAAAATCTCTAAACACGAAATGACATTGTGCAACCAACATATATCCGCCATTTTGGCAGATTTCCCCACCTTCGATCTTAGCAAAAAAATTCATACTGGTGTAGTTTGGGCTATTTAACTAAAATCTGAAATGAAAAAGTTCGTAAGCCCATTACGAGCCCCATGAAAAATCCCTAAACACGAAATAACACGTGCAACCGACATATATCCGCCATTTTGGCAGATTTCCCCACCTTCGATCTTAGCAAAAAAATTCATACGGGTGTAGTTTGGTCTACTTGACTAAAATCTGCAATGAAAAATTTCGTAAACCCATTACGAGCCCCATGAAAAATCCCTAAACACGAAATGACATTGTGCAACCAACATATATCCGCCATTTTGGCAGATTTACCCACCTTCGATCTTAGCAAAAAAATTCATACTGGTGTAGTTTGGGCTATTTAACTAAAATCTGAAATGAAAAAGTTCGTAAGCCCATTACGAGCCCCATGAAAAATCCCTAAACACGAAATAACACGTGCAACCGACATATATCCGCCATTTTGGCAGATTTCCCCACCTTCGATCTTAGCAAAAAAATTCATACTGGTGTAGTTTGGGCTATTTAACTAAAATCTGCAATGAAAAAGTTCGTAAGCCCATTACGAGCCCCATGAAAAATCTCTAAACACGAAATGACATTGTGCAACCAACATATATCCGCCATTTTGGCAGATTTCCCCACCTTCGATCTTAGCAAAAAAATTCATACTGGTGTAGTTTGGACTACTTGACTAAAATCTGCAATGAAAAAGTTCGTAAGCCCATTACGAGCCCCATGAAAAATCTCTAAACACGAAATGACATTGTGCAACCAACATATATCCGCCATTTTGGCAGATTTCCCCACCTTCGATCTTAGCAAAAAAATTCATACTGGTGTAGTTTGGGCTATTTAACTAAAATCTGAAATGAAAAAGTTCGTAAGCCCATTACGAGCCCCATGAAAAATCCCTAAACACGAAATGACATTGTGCAACCAACATATATCCGCCATTTTGGCAGATTTCCCCACCTTCAATCTTAGCAAAAAAATTCATACTGGTGTAGTTTGGGCTATTTAACTAAAATCTGAAATGAAAAAGTTCGTAAGCCCATTACGAGCCCCATGAAAAATCCCTAAACACGAAATGACATTGTGCAACCGACATATATCCGCCATTTTGGCAGATTTCCCCACCTTCGATCTTAGCAAAAAAATTCATACTGGTGTAGTTTGGACTACTTGACTAAAATCTGCAATGAAAAATTTCGTAAACCCATTACGAGCCCCATGAAAAATCCCTAAACACGAAATGACATTGTGCAACCAACATATATCCGCCATTTTGGCAGATTTCCCCACCTTCGATCTTAGCAAAAAAATTCATACTGGTGTAGTTTGGGCTATTTAACTAAAATCTGAAATGAAAAAGTTCGTAAGCCCATTACGAGCCCCATGAAAAATCCCTAAACACGAAATAACACGTGCAACCGACATATATCCGCCATTTTGGCAGATTTCCCCACCTTCGATCTTAGCAAAAAAATTCATACTGGTGTAGTTTGGGCTATTTAACTAAAATCTGCAATGAAAAAGTTCGTAAGCCCATTACGAGCCCCATGAAAAATCCCTAAACACGAAATGACATTGTGCAACCGACATATATCCGCCATTTTGGCAGATTTCCCCACCTTCGATCTTAGCAAAAAAATTCATACTGGTGTAGTTTGGGCTATTAAACTAAAATCTGAAATGAAAAAGTTCGTAAGCCCATTACGAGCCCCATGAAAAATCCCTAAACACGAAATGACACGTGCAACCGACATATATCCGCCATTTTGGCAGATTTCCCCACCTTCGATCTTAGCAAAAAAATTCATACTGGTGTAGTTTGGGCTATTTAACTAAAATCTGAAATGAAAAAGTTCGTAAGCCCATTACGAGCCCCATGAAAAATCTCTAAACACGAAATGACATTGTGCAACCAACATATATCCGCCATTTTGGCAGATTTCCCCACCTTCGATCTTAGCAAAAAAATTCATACTGGTGTAGTTTGGGCTATTTAACTAAAATCTGAAATGAAAAAGTTCGTAAGCCCATTACGAGCCCCATGAAAAATCCCTAAACACGAAATGACATTGTGCAACCAACATATATCCGCCATTTTGGCAGATTTCCCCACCTTCAATCTTAGCAAAAAAATTCATACTGGTGTAGTTTGGGCTATTTAACTAAAATCTGAAATGAAAAAGTTCGTAAGCCCATTACGAGCCCCATGAAAAATCCCTAAACACGAAATGACATTGTGCAACCGACATATATCCGCCATTTTGGCAGATTTCCCCACCTTCGATCTTAGCAAAAAAATTCATACTGGTGTAGTTTGGACTACTTGACTAAAATCTGCAATGAAAAATTTCGTAAACCCATTACGAGCCCCATGAAAAATCCCTAAACACGAAATGACATTGTGCAACCAACATATATCCGCCATTTTGGCAGATTTCCCCACCTTCGATCTTAGCAAAAAAATTCATACTGGTGTAGTTTGGGCTATTTAACTAAAATCTGAAATGAAAAAGTTCGTAAGCCCATTACGAGCCCCATGAAAAATCCCTAAACACGAAATAACACGTGCAACCGACATATATCCGCCATTTTGGCAGATTTCCCCACCTTCGATCTTAGCAAAAAAATTCATACTGGTGTAGTTTGGGCTATTTAACTAAAATCTGCAATGAAAAAGTTCGTAAGCCCATTACGAGCCCCATGAAAAATCCCTAAACACGAAATGACATTGTGCAACCGACATATATCCGCCATTTTGGCAGATTTCCCCACCTTCGATCTTAGCAAAAAAATTCATACTGGTGTAGTTTGGGCTATTAAACTAAAATCTGAAATGAAAAAGTTCGTAAGCCCATTACGAGCCCCATGAAAAATCCCTAAACACGAAATGACACGTGCAACCGACATATATCCGCCATTTTGGCAGATTTCCCCACCTTCGATCTTAGCAAAAAAATTCATACTGGTGTAGTTTGGGCTATTTAACTAAAATCTGAAATGAAAAAGTTCGTAAGCCCATTACGAGCCCCATGAAAAATCCCTAAACACGAAATGACATTGTGCAACCAACATATATCCGCCATTTTGGCAGATTTCCACACCTTAGATCTTAACAAAAAAATTCATACTGGTGTAGTTTGGACTACTTGACTAAAATCTGCAATGAAAAATTTCGTAAACCCATTACGAGCCCCATGAAAAATCCCTAAACACGAAATGACATTGTGCAACCAACATATATCCGCCATTTTGGCAGATTTCCCCACCTTCGATCTTAGCAAAAAAATTCATACTGGTGTAGTTTGGACTACTTGACTAAAATCTGCAATGAAAAATTTCGTAAACCCATTACGAGCCCCATGAAAAATCCCTAAACACGAAATGACATTGTGCAACCAACATATATCCGCCATTTTGGCAGATTTCCCCACCTTCGATCTTAGCAAAAAAATTCATACTGGTGTAGTTTGGGCTATTTAACTAAAATCTGAAATGAAAAAGTTCGTAAGCCCATTACGAGCCCCATGAAAAATCCCTAAACACGAAATAACACGTGCAACCGACATATATCCGCCATTTTGGCAGATTTCCCCACCTTCGATCTTAGCAAAAAAATTCATACAGGTGTAGTTTGGGCTATTTAACTAAAATCTGCAATGAAAAAGTTCGTAAGCCCATTACGAGCCCCATGAAAAATCCCTAAACACGAAATGACATTGTGCAACCGACATATATCCGCCATTTTGGCAGATTTCCCCACCTTCGATCTTAGCAAAAAAATTCATACTGGTGTAGTTTGGGCTATTAAACTAAAATCTGAAATGAAAAAGTTCGTAAGCCCATTACGAGCCCCATGAAAAATCCCTAAACACGAAATGACACGTGCAACCGACATATATCCGCCATTTTGGCAGATTTCCCCACCTTCGATCTTAGCAAAAAAATTCATACTGGTGTAGTTTGGGCTATTTAACTAAAATCTGAAATGAAAAAGTTCGTAAGCCCATTACGAGCCCCATGAAAAATCCCTAAACACGAAATGACATTGTGCAACCAACATATATCCGCCATTTTGGCAGATTTCCACACCTTAGATCTTAACAAAAAAATTCATACTGGTGTAGTTTGGACTACTTGACTGAAATCTGCAATGAAAAATTTCGTAAACCCATTACGAGCCCCATGAAAAATCCCTAAACACGAAATGACATTGTGCAACCAACATATATCCGCCATTTTGGCAGATTTCCCCACCTTCGATCTTAGCAAAAAAATTCATACTGGTGTAGTTTGGGCTATTTAACTAAAGTCTGCAATGAAAAAGTTCGTAAACCCATTACGAGCCCCATGAAAAATCCCTAAACACGAAATGACATTGTGCAACCAACATATATCCGCCATTTTGGCAGATTTCCACACCTTAGATCTTAACAAAAAAATTCATACTGGTGTAGTTTGGACTACTTGACTAAAATCTGCAATGAAAAATTTCGTAAACCCATTACGAGCCCCATGAAAAATCCCTAAACACGAAATGACATTGTGCAACCAACATATATCCGCCATTTTGGCAGATTTCCCCACCTTCGATCTTAGCAAAAAAATTCATACTGGTGTAGTTTGGGCTATTTAACTAAAATCTGAAATGAAAAAGTTCGTAAGCCCATTACGAGCCCCATGAAAAATCCCTAAACACGAAATAACACGTGCAACCGACATATATCCGCCATTTTGGCAGATTTCCCCACCTTCGATCTTAGCAAAAAAATTCATACTGGTGTAGTTTGGGCTATTTAACTAAAATCTGCAATGAAAAAGTTCGTAAGCCCATTACGAGCCCCATGAAAAATCCCTAAACACGAAATGACATTGTGCAACCGACATATATCCGCCATTTTGGCAGATTTCCCCACCTTCGATCTTAGCAAAAAAATTCATACTGGTGTAGTTTGGGCTATTAAACTAAAATCTGAAATGAAAAAGTTCGTAAGCCCATTACGAGCCCCATGAAAAATCCCTAAACACGAAATGACACGTGCAACCGACATATATCCGCCATTTTGGCAGATTCCCCCACCTTCGATCTTAGCAAAAAAATTCATACTGGTGTAGTTTGGGCTATTTAAGTAAAATCTGAAATGAAAAAGTTCGTAAGCCCATTACGAGCCCCATGAAAAATCCCTAAACACGAAATGACATTGTGCAACCAACATATATCCGCCATTTTGGCAGATTTCCACACCTTAGATCTTAACAAAAAAATTCATACTGGTGTAGTTTGGACTACTTGACTAAAATCTGCAATGAAAAATTTCGTAAACCCATTACGAGCCCCATGAAAAATCCCTAAACACGAAATGACATTGTGCAACCAACATATATCCGCCATTTTGGCAGATTTCCCCACCTTCGATCTTAGCAAAAAAATTCATACTGGTGTAGTTTGGGCTATTTAACTAAAGTCTGCAATGAAAAAGTTCGTAAACCCATTACGAGCCCCATGAAAAATCCCTAAACACGAAATGACATTGTGCAACCAACATATATCCGCCATTTTGGCAGATTTCCCCACCTTCGATCTTAGCAAAAAAATTCATACTGGTGTAGTTTGGGCTATTTAACTAAAATCTGAAATGAAAAAGTTCGTAAGCCCATTACGAGCCCCATGAAAAATCCCTAAACACGAAATGACACGTGCAACCGACATATATCCGCCATTTTGGCAGATTTCCCCACCTTCGATCTTAGCAAAAAAATTCATACTGGTGTAGTTTGGGCTATTTAACTAAAATCTGAAATGAAAAAGTTCGTAAGCCCATTACGAGCCCCATGAAAAATCCCTAAACACGAAATGACATTGTGCAACCGACATATATCCGCCATTTTGGCAGATTTCCCCACCTTCGATCTTAGCAAAAAAATTCATACTGGTGTAGTTTGGACTACTTGACTAAAATCTGCAATGAAAAATTTTGTAAACCCATTACGAGCCCCATGAAAAATCCCTAAACACGAAATGACATTGTGCAACCAACATATATCCGCCATTTTGGCAGATTTCCCCACCTTCGATCTTAGCAAAAAAATTCATACTGGTGTAGTTTGGGCTATTTAACTAAAATCTGAAATGAAAAAGTTCGTAAGCCCATTACGAGCCCCATGAAAAATCCCTAAACACGAAATAACACGTGCAACCGACATATATCCGCCATTTTGGCAGATTTCCCCACCTTCGATCTTAGCAAAAAAATTCATACTGGTGTAGTTTGGGCTATTTAACTAAAATCTGCAATGAAAAAGTTCGTAAGCCCATTACGAGCCCCATGAAAAATCCCTAAACACGAAATGACATTGTGCAACCGACATATATCCGCCATTTTGGCAGATTTCCCCACCTTCGATCTTAGCAAAAAAATTCATACTGGTGTAGTTTGGGCTATTAAACTAAAATCTGAAATGAAAAAGTTCGTAAGCCCATTACGAGCCCCATGAAAAATCCCTAAACACGAAATGACACGTGCAACCGACATATATCCGCCATTTTGGCAGATTTCCCCACCTTCGATCTTAGCAAAAAAATTCATACTGGTGTAGTTTGGGCTATTTAACTAAAATCTGAAATGAAAAAGTTCGTAAGCCCATTACGAGCCCCATGAAAAATCCCTAAACACGAAATGACATTGTGCAACCAACATATATCCGCCATTTTGGCAGATTTCCACACCTTAGATCTTAACAAAAAAATTCATACTGGTGTAGTTTGGACTACTTGACTAAAATCTGCAATGAAAAATTTCGTAAACCCATTACGAGCCCCATGAAAAATCCCTAAACACGAAATGACATTGTGCAACCAACATATATCCGCCATTTTGGCAGATTTCCCCACCTTCGATCTTAGCAAAAAAATTCATACTGGTGTAGTTTGGACTACTTGACTAAAATCTGCAATGAAAAATTTCGTAAACCCATTACGAGCCCCATGAAAAATCCCTAAACACGAAATGACATTGTGCAACCAACATATATCCGCCATTTTGGCAGATTTCCCCACCTTCGATCTTAGCAAAAAAATTCATACTGGTGTAGTTTGGGCTATTTAACTAAAATCTGAAATGAAAAAGTTCGTAAGCCCATTACGAGCCCCATGAAAAATCCCTAAACACGAAATAACACGTGCAACCGACATATATCCGCCATTTTGGCAGATTTCCCCACCTTCGATCTTAGCAAAAAAATTCATACAGGTGTAGTTTGGGCTATTTAACTAAAATCTGCAATGAAAAAGTTCGTAAGCCCATTACGAGCCCCATGAAAAATCCCTAAACACGAAATGACATTGTGCAACCGACATATATCCGCCATTTTGGCAGATTTCCCCACCTTCGATCTTAGCAAAAAAATTCATACTGGTGTAGTTTGGGCTATTAAACTAAAATCTGAAATGAAAAAGTTCGTAAGCCCATTACGAGCCCCATGAAAAATCCCTAAACACGAAATGACACGTGCAACCGACATATATCCGCCATTTTGGCAGATTTCCCCACCTTCGATCTTAGCAAAAAAATTCATACTGGTGTAGTTTGGGCTATTTAACTAAAATCTGAAATGAAAAAGTTCGTAAGCCCATTACGAGCCCCATGAAAAATCCCTAAACACGAAATGACATTGTGCAACCAACATATATCCGCCATTTTGGCAGATTTCCACACCTTAGATCTTAACAAAAAAATTCATACTGGTGTAGTTTGGACTACTTGACTAAAATCTGCAATGAAAAATTTCGTAAACCCATTACGAGCCCCATGAAAAATCCCTAAACACGAAATGACATTGTGCAACCAACATATATCCGCCATTTTGGCAGATTTCCCCACCTTCGATCTTAGCAAAAAAATTCATACTGGTGTAGTTTGGGCTATTTAACTAAAGTCTGCAATGAAAAAGTTCGTAAACCCATTACGAGCCCCATGAAAAATCCCTAAACACGAAATGACATTGTGCAACCAACATATATCCGCCATTTTGGCAGATTTCCACACCTTAGATCTTAACAAAAAAATTCATACTGGTGTAGTTTGGACTACTTGACTAAAATCTGCAATGAAAAATTTCGTAAACCCATTACGAGCCCCATGAAAAATCCCTAAACACGAAATGACATTGTGCAACCAACATATATCCGCCATTTTGGCAGATTTCCCCACCTTCGATCTTAGCAAAAAAATTCATACTGGTGTAGTTTGGGCTATTTAACGAAAATCTGAAATGAAAAAGTTCGTAAGCCCATTACGAGCCCCATGAAAAATCCCTAAACACGAAATAACACGTGCAACCGACATATATCCGCCATTTTGGCAGATTTCCCCACCTTCGATCTTAGCAAAAAAATTCATACTGGTGTAGTTTGGGCTATTTAACTAAAATCTGCAATGAAAAAGTTCGTAAGCCCATTACGAGCCCCATGAAAAATCCCTAAACACGAAATGACATTGTGCAACCGACATATATCCGCCATTTTGGCAGATTTCCCCACCTTCGATCTTAGCAAAAAAATTCATACTGGTGTAGTTTGGGCTATTAAACTAAAATCTGAAATGAAAAAGTTCGTAAGCCCATTACGAGCCCCATGAAAAATCCCTAAACACGAAATGACACGTGCAACCGACATATATCCGCCATTTTGGCAGATTCCCCCACCTTCGATCTTAGCAAAAAAATTCATACTGGTGTAGTTTGGGCTATTTAAGTAAAATCTGAAATGAAAAAGTTCGTAAGCCCATTACGAGCCCCATGAAAAATCCCTAAACACGAAATGACATTGTGCAACCAACATATATCCGCCATTTTGGCAGATTTCCACACCTTAGATCTTAACAAAAAAATTCATACTGGTGTAGTTTGGACTACTTGACTAAAATCTGCAATGAAAAATTTCGTAAACCCATTACGAGCCCCATGAAAAATCCCTAAACACGAAATGACATTGTGCAACCAACATATATCCGCCATTTTGGCAGATTTCCCCACCTTCGATCTTAGCAAAAAAATTCATACTGGTGTAGTTTGGGCTATTTAACTAAAGTCTGCAATGAAAAAGTTCGTAAACCCATTACGAGCCCCATGAAAAATCCCTAAACACGAAATGACATTGTGCAACCAACATATATCCGCCATTTTGGCAGATTTCCCCACCTTCGATCTTAGCAAAAAAATTCATACTGGTGTAGTTTGGGCTATTTAACTAAAATCTGAAATGAAAAAGTTCGTAAGCCCATTACGAGCCCCATGAAAAATCCCTAAACACGAAATGACACGTGCAACCGACATATATCCGCCATTTTGGCAGATTTCCCCACCTTCGATCTTAGCAAAAAAATTCATACTGGTGTAGTTTGGGCTATTTAACTAAAATCTGAAATGAAAAAGTTCGTAAGCCCATTACGAGCCCCATGAAAAATCCCTAAACACGAAATGACATTGTGCAACCAACATATATCCGCCATTTTGGCAGATTTCCACACCTTCGATCTTAGCAAAAAAATTCATACTGGTGTAGTTTGGGCTATTTAACTAAAATCTGAAATGAAAAAGTTCGTAAGCCCATTACGAGCCCCATGAAAAATCCCTAAACACGAAATGACATTGTGCAACCAACATATATCCGCCATTTTGGCAGATTTCCACACCTTAAATCTTAACAAAAAAATTCATACTGGTGTAGCTTGGACTACTTGACTAAAATCTGCAATGAAAAAGTTCGTAAACCCATTACGAGCCCCATGAAAAATCCCTAAACACGAAATGACACGTGCAACCGACATATATCCGCCATTTTGGCAGATTTCCCCACCTTCGATCTTAGCAAAAAAATTCATACTGGTGTAGTTTGGGCTATTTAACTAAAATCTGAAATGAAAAAGTTCGTAAGCCCATTACGAGCCCCATGAAAAATCCCTAAACACGAAATAACACGTGCAACCGACATATATCCGCCATTTTGGCAGATTTCCCCACCTTCGATCTTAGCAAAAAAATTCATACTGGTGTAGTTTGGGCTATTAACTAAAATCTGCAATGAAAAAGTTCGTAAGCCCATTACGAGCCCCATGAAAAATCCCTAAACACGAAATGACACGTGCAACCGACATATATCCGCCATTTTGGCAGATTTTCCCACCTTCGATCTTAGCAAAAAAATTCATACTGGTGTAGTTTGGGCTATTAAACTAAAATCTGCAATGAAAAAGTTCGTAAGCCCATTACGAGCCCCATGAAAAATCCCTAAACACGAAATGACATTGTGCAACCAACATATATCCGCCATTTTGGCAGATTTCCCCACCTTCGATCTTAGCAAAAAAATTCATACTGGTGTAGTTTGGGCTATTTAACTAAAATCTGAAATGAAAAAGTTCGTAAGCCCATTACGAGCCCCATGAAAAATCCCTAAACACGAAATGACACGTGCAACCGACATATATCCGCCATTTTGGCAGATTTTCCCACCTTCGATCTTAGCAAAAAAATTCATACTGGTGTAGTTTGGGCTATTAAACTAAAATCTGCAATGAAAAAGTTCGTAAGCCCATTACGAGCCCCATGAAAAATCCCTAAACACGAAATGACACGTGCAACCGACATATATCCGACATTTTGGCAGATTTCCACACCTTCGATCTTAACAAAAAAATTCATACTAGTGTACTTTGGACTATTTAACTAAAATCTGAAATGAAAAAGTTCGTAAGCCCATTACGAGCCCCATGAAAAATCCCTAAACACGAAATGACACGTGCAACCGACATATATCCGCCATCTTGGCAGATTTCCACACCTTAGATCTTAACAAAAAAATTCATACTAGTGTAGTTTGGACTATTTAACTAAAATCTGAAATGAAAAAGTTCGTAAGCCCATTACGAGCCCCATGAAAAATCCCTAAACACGAAATGACACGTGCAACCGACATATATCCGCCATTTTGGCAGATTTCCCCACCTTCGATCTTAGCAAAAAAATTCATACTGGTGTAGTTTGGGCTATTAAACTAAAATCTGAAATGAAAAAGTTCGTAAGCCCATTACGAGCCCCATGAAAAATTCCTAAACACGAAATGACATTGTGCAACCAACATATATCCGCCATTATGGCAGATTTCCCCACCTTCGATCTTAGCAAAAAAATTTATACTGGTGTAGTCTGGGCTATTTAACTAATATCTGAAATGAAAAATTCGTAAGCCTATTACGAGCCCCATGAAAAATCCCAAACCACGAAATGACATTGTGCAACCAACATATATCCGCCATTTTGGCAGATTTCCCCACCTTCGATCATAGCGAAAAAATTCATACTGGTGTAGTTTGGGCTATTTAACTAAAATCTGAAATGAAAAAGTTTGTAAGCCCATTACGAGCCCCATGAAAAATCCCTAAACACGAAATGACACGTGCAATCGACATATATCCGCCATTTTGGCAGATTTTCCCACCTTCGATCTTAGCAAAAAAATTCATACTGGTGTAGTTTGGGCTATTAAACTAAAATCTGCAATGAAAAAGTTCGTAAGCCCATTACGAGCCCCATGAAAAATCCCTAAACACGAAATGACACGTGCAACCGACATATATCCGACATTTTGGCAGATTTCCACACCTTCGATCTTAACAAAAAAATTCATACTAGTGTACTTTGGACTATGTAACTAAAATCTGAAGTGAAAAAGTTCGTAAGCCCATTACGAGCCCCATGAAAAATCCCTAAACACGAAATGACACGTGCAACCGACATATATCCGCCATTTTGGCAGATTTCCCCACCTTCGATCTTAGCAAAAAAATTCATACTGGTGTAGTTTGGGCTATTAAACTAAAATCTGAAATGAAAAAGTTCGTAAGCCCATTACGAGCCCCATGAAAAATCCCTAAACACGAAATGACACGTGCAACCGACATATATCCGCCATTTTGGCAGATTTTCCCACCTTAGATCTTAACAAAAAAATTCATACTGGTGTAGTTTGGACTACTTGACTAAAATCTGCAATGAAAAATTTCGTAAACCCATTACGAGCCCCATGAAAAATCCCTAAACACGAAATGGCATTGTGCAACCAACATATATCCGCCATTTTGGCAGATTTCCCCACCTTCGATCTTAGCAAAAAAATTCATACTGTTGTAGTTTGGGCTATTTAACTAAAATCTGAAATGAAAAAGTTCGTAAGCCCATTACGAGCCCCATGAAAAATCCCTAAACACGAAATGACACGTGCAACCGACATATATCCGCCATTTTGGCAGATTTCCCCACCTTCGATCTTAGCAACAAAATTCGTACTGGTGTAGTTTGGGCTATTTAACTAAAATCTGAAATGAAAAAGTTCGTAAGCCCATTACGAGCCCCATGAAAAATCTCTAAACACGAAATGACATTGTGCAACCAACATATATCCGCCATTTTGACAGATTTCCCCACCTTCTATCTTAACAAAAAAATTCATGCTGGTGTAGTTTGGACTATTTAACTAAAATCTGCTATGAAAAAGTTCGTAAAACCATTACGAGCCCCATGAAAAATCCCTAAACACGAAATGACATTGTGCAACCGACATATATCCGCCATTTTGGCAGATTTCCCCACCTTCGATCTTAGCAAAAAAATTCATACTGGTGTAGTTTGGACAATTTAGCTTAAATCTGCAATGAAAAAGTTCGTAAGCCCATTACGAGCCCCTTGAAAAATCCCTAAACACGAAATGACACGTGCACCCGACATATATCCGCCATTTTGGCAGATTTCCACACCTTAGATCTTAACAAAAAAATTCATACTAGTGTAGTTTGGACTATTTAACTAAAATCTGAAATGAAAAAGTTCGTAAGCCCATTACGAGCCCCATGAAAAATACCTAAACACGAAATGACACGTGCAACCGACATATATCCGCCATTTTGGCAGATTTCCACACCTTAGATCTTAACAAAAAAATTCATACTAGTGTAGATTGGACTATTTTACTAAAATCTGAAATGAAAAAGTTCGTAAGCCCATTACGAGCCCCATGAAAAATCCTTAAACACGAAATGACATGTGTAACCGACATATATCCGCCATTTTGGCAGATTTCCACACCTTCGAACTTCAAAAAAAAATTTATACTGGTGTAGTTTGGGCTATTTAACTAATATCTGAAATGAAAAATTCGTAAGCCTATTACGAGCCCCATGAAAAATCCCAAACCACGAAATGACATTGTGCAACCAACATATATCCGCCATTTTGGCAGATTTCCCCACCTTCGATCATAGCAAAAAAATTCATACTGGTGTAGTTTGGGCTATTTAACTAAAATCTGAAATGAAAAAGTTTGTAAGCCCATTACGAGCCCCATGAAAAATCCCTAAACACGAAATGACACGTGCAACCGACATATATCCGCCATTTTGGCAGATTTTCCCACCTTCGATCTTAGCAAAAAAATTCATACTGGTGTAGTTTGGGCTATTAAACTAAAATCTGCAATGAAAAAGTTCGTAAGCCCATTACGAGCCCCATCAAAAATCCCTAAACACGAAATGACACGTGCAACCGACATATATCCGCCATTTTGGCAGATTTCCACACCTTAGATCTTAACAAAAAAATTCATACTAGTGTAGATTGGGCTATTAAACTAAAATCTGAAATGAAAAAGTTCGTAAGCCCATTACGAGCCCCATGAAAAATCCCTAAACACGAAATGACACGTGCAACCGACATATATCCGCCATTTTGGCAGATTTCCCCACCTTCGATCTTAGCAAAAAAATTCATACTGGTGTAGTTTGGGCTATTAAACTAAAATCTGAAATGAAAAAGTTCGTAAGCCCATTACGAGCCCCATGAAAAATCCCAAACCACGAAATGACATTGTGCAACCAACATATATCCGCCATTTTGGCAGATTTCCCCACCTTCGATCTTAGCAAAAAAATTCATACTGGTGTAGTTTGGGCTATTAAACTAAAATCTGAAATGAAAAAGTTCGTAAGCCCATTACGAGCCCCATGAAAAATTCCTAAACACGAAATGACATTGTGCAACCAACATATATCCGCCATTTTGGCAGATTTTCCCACCTTCGATCTTAGCAAAAAAATTCATACTGGTGTAGTTTGGGCTATTAAACTAAAATCTGCCATAAAAAATTTCGTAAGCCCATTACGAGCCCCATCAAAAATCCCTAAACACGAAATGACATGTGCGAACGACATATATCCGCCATTTTGGCAGATTTCCCCACCTTCGATCTTAGCAAAAAAATTCATACTGGTGTAGTTTGGGCTATTAAACTAAAATCTGAAATGAAAAAGTTCGTAAGCCCATTACGAGCCCCATGAAAAATCCCTAAACACGAAATGACACGTGCAACCGACATATATCCGCCATTTCGGCAGATTTCCACACCTTAGATCTTAACAAAAAAATTCATACTGGTGTAGTTTGGACTACTTGACTAAAATCTGCAATGAAAAAGTTCGTAAACCCATTACGAGCCCCATGAAAAATCCCTAAACACGAAATGACACGTGCAACCGACATATATCCGCCATTTTGGCAGATTTCCCCACCTTCGATCTTAGCAAAAAAATTCATACTGGTGTAGTTTGGGCTATTAAACTAAAATCTGAAATGAAAAAGTTCGTAAGCCCATTACGAGCCCCATGAAAAATCCCTAAACACGAAATGACACGTGCAACCGACATATATCCGCCATTTCGGCAGATTTCCACACCTTAGATCTTAACAAAAAAATTCATACTAGTGTAGTTTGGGCTATTAAACTAAAATCTGAAATGAAAAATTTCGTAAGCCCATTACGAGCCCCATGAAAAATCCCTAAACACGAAATGACACGTGCAACCGACATATATCCGCCATTTTGGCAGATTTCCACACCTTAGATCTTAACAAAAAAATTCATACTAGTGTAGTTTGGACTATTTAGCTTAAATCTGCAATGAAAAAGTTCGTAAGCCCATTACGAGCCCCTTGAAAAATCACTAAACACGAAATGACACGTGCACCCGACATATATCCGCCATTTTGGCAGATTTCCACACCTTAGATCTTAATAAAAAAATTCATACTAGTGTAGTTTGGACTATTTAACTAAAATCTGAAATGAAAAAGTTCGTAAGCCCATTACGAGCCCCATGAAAAATACCTAAACACGAAATGACACGTGCAACCGACATATATCCGCCATTTTGGCAGATTTCCACACCTTAGATCTTAACAAAAAAATTCATACTAGTGTAGATTGGACTATTTTACTAAAATCTGAAATGAAAAAGTTCGTAAGCCCATTACGAGCCCCATGAAAAATCCCTAAACACGAAATGACATGTGTAACCGACATATATCCGCCATTTTGGCAGATTTCAACACCTTCGAACTTCAAAAAAAAATTTATACTGGTGTAGTTTGGGCTATTTAACTAATATCTGAAATGAAAAATTCGTAAGCCTATTACGAGCCCCATGAAAAATCCCAAACCACGAAATGACATTGTGCAACCAACATATATCCGCCATTTTGGCAGATTTCCCCACCTTCGATCATAGCAAAAAAATTCATACTGGTGTAGTTTGGGCTATTTAACTAAAATCTGAAATGAAAAAGTTTGTAAGCCCATTACGAGCCCCATGAAAAATCCCTAAACACGAAATGACATTGTGCAACCAACATATATCCGCCATTTTGGCAGATTTCCCCACCTTCGATCTTAGCAAAAAAATTCATACTGGTGTAGTTTGGGCTATTAAACTAAAATCTGAAATGAAAAAGTTCGTAAGCCCATTACGAGCCCCATGAAAAATCCCTAAACACGAAATGACACGTGCAACCGACATATATCCGCCATTTTGGCAGATTTCCCCACCTTCGATCTTAGCAAAAAAATTCATACTGGTGTAGTTTGGGCTATTAAACTAAAATCTGAAATGAAAAAGTTCGTAAGCCCATTACGAGCCCCATGAAAAATCCCTAAACACGAAATGACACGTGCAACCGACATATATCCGCCATTTTGGCAGATTTCCACACCTTAGATCTTAACAAAAAAATTCATACTAGTGTAGTTTCGACTATTTAACTAAAATCTGAAATGAAAAAGTTTGTAAGCCCATTACGAGCCCCATGAAAAATCCCTAAACACGAAATGACACGTGCAACCGACATATATCCGCCATTTTGGCAGATTTTCCCACCTTCGATCTTAGCAAAAAAATTCATACTGGTGTAGTTTGGGCTATTAAACTAAAATCTGCAATGAAAAAGTTCGTAAGCCCATTACGAGCCCCATCAAAAATCCCTAAACACGAAATGACATGTGCGACCGACATATATCCGCCATTTTGGCAGATTTCCCCACCTTCGATCTTAGCAAAAAAATTCATACTGGTGTAGTTTGGGCTATTAAACTAAAATCTGAAATGAAAAATTTCGTAAGCCCATTAGGAGCCCCATGAAAAATCCCTAAACACGAAATGACACGTGCAACCGACATATATCCGCCATTTTGGCAGATTTCCACACCTTAGATCTTAACAAAAAAATTCATACTGGTGTAGTTTGGACTACTTGACTAAAATCTGCAATGAAAAAGTTCGTAAACCCATTACGAGCCCCATGAAAAATCCCTAAACACGAAATGACACGTGCAACCGACATATATCCGCCATTTTGGCAGATTTCCCCACCTTCGATCTTAGCAAAAAAATTCATACTGGTGTAGTTTGGGCTATTAAACTAAAATCTGAAATGAAAAAGTTCGTAAGCCCATTACGAGCCCCATAAAAAATCCCTAAACACGAAATGACACGTGCAACCGACATATATCCGCCATTTCGGCAGATTTCCACACCTTAGATCTTAACAAAAAAATTCATACTAGTGTAGTTTGGGCTATTAAACTAAAATCTGAAATGAAAAATTTCGTAAGCCCATTACGAGCCCCATGAAAAATCCCTAAACACGAAATGACACGTGCAACCGACATATATCCGCCATTTTGGCAGATTTCCACACCTTACATCTTAACAAAAAAATTCATACTAGTGTAGTTTGGACTGTTTAACTAAAATCTGAAATGAAAAAGTTCGTAAGCCCATTACGAGCCCCATGAAAAATCCCTAAACACGAAATGACACGTGCAACCGACATATATCCGCCATTTTGGCAGATTTCCCCACCTTCGATCTTAGCAAAAAAATTCATACTGGTGTAGTTTGGGCTATTAAACTAAAATCTGAAATGAAAAAGTTCGTAAGCCCATTACGAGCCCCATGAAAAATCCCAAACCACGAAATGACATTGTGCAACCAACATATATCCGCCATTTTGACAGATTTTCCCACCTTCGATCTTAACAAAAAAATTCATACTGGTGTAGTTTGGGCTACTAAACTAAAATCTGAAATGAAAAAGTTCGTAAGCCCATTACGAGCCCCATGACAAATCCCTAAACACGAAATGACATGTGCAACCGACATATATCCGCCATTTTGGCAGATTTCCACACCTTCGAACTTAACAAAAAAATTCATACTGGTGTAGTTTGGGCAATTTAACTAAAATCTGAAATGAAAAAGTTAGTAAGCCCATTACGAGCCCCATGAAAAATCCCAAACCACGAAATGACATTGTGCAACCAACATATATCCGCCATTTTGGCAGATTTCCCCACCTTCGATCTTAGCAAAAAAATTCATACTGGTGTAGTTTGGGCTATTAAACTAAAATCTGAAATGAAAAAGTTCGTAAGCCCATTACGAGCCCCATGAAAAATTCCTAAACACGAAATGACATTGTGCAACCAACATATATCCGCCATTTTGGCAGATTTCCCCACCTTCGATCTTAGCAAAAAAATTCATACTGGTGTAGTTTGGACTATTTAGCTAAAATCTGCAATGAAAAAGTTCGTAAGCCCATTACGAGCCCCATGAAAAATCCCTAAACACGAAATGACACGTGCAACCGACATATATCCGCCATTTTGGCAGATTTCCCCACCTTCGATCTTAGCAAAAAAATTCATACTGGTGTAGTTTGGGCTATTAAACTAAAATCTGAAATGAAAATTCGTAAGCCCATTACGAGCCCCATGAAAAATCCCTAAACACGAAATGACACGTGCAACCGACATATATCCGCCATTTTGGCAGATTTCCACACCTTAGATCTTAACAAAAAAATTCATACTAGTGTAGTTTCGACTATTTAACTAAAATCTGAAATGAAAAAGTTTGTAAGCCCATTACGAGCCCCATGAAAAATCCCTAAACACGAAATGACACGTGCAACCGACATATATCCGCCATTTTGGCAGATTTTCCCACCTTCGATCTTAGCAAAAAAATTCATACTGGTGTAGTTTGGGCTATTAAACTAAAATCTGCAATGAAAAAGTTCGTAAGCCCATTACGAGCCCCATCAAAAATCCCTAAACACGAAATGACATGTGCGACCGACATATATCCGCCATTTTGGCAGATTTCCCCACCTTCGATCTTAGCAAAAAAATTCATACTGGTGTAGTTTGGGCTATTAAACTAAAATCTGAAATGAAAAATTTCGTAAGCCCATTACGAGCCCCATGAAAAATCCCTAAACACGAAATGACACGTGCAACCGACATATATCCGCCATTTTGGCAGATTTCCACACCTTCGAACATCAAAAAAAAATTTATACTGGTGTAGTTTATGCTATTTAACTAATATCTGAAATGAAAAATTCGTAAGCCTATTACGAGCCCCATGAAAAATCCCAAACCACGAAATGACATTGTGCAACCAACATATATCCGCCATTTTGGCAGATTTCCCCACCTTCGATCATAGCAAAAAAATTCATACTGGTGTAGTTTGGGCTATTTAACTAAAATCTGAAATGAAAAAGTTTGTAAGCCCATTACGAGCCCCATGAAAAATCCCTAAACACGAAATGACACGTGCAACCGACATATATCCGCCATTTTGGCAGATTTTCCCACCTTCGATCTTAGCAACAAAATTCATACTGGTGTAGTTTGGGGTATTAAACTAAAATCTGCAATGAAAAAGTTCGTAAGCCCATTACGAGCCCCATCAAAAATCCCAAACCACGAAATGACATTGTGCAACCAACATATATCCGCCATTTTGGCAGATTTCCCCACCTTCGATCTTAGCAAAAAAATTCATACTGGTGTAGTTTGGGCTATTAAACTAAAATCTGAAATGAAAAAGTTCGTAAGCCCATTACGAGCCCCATGAAAAATTCCTAAACACGAAATGACATTGTGCAACCAACATATATCCGCCATTTTGGCAGATTTCCCCACCTTCGATCTTAGCAAAAAAATTCATACTGGTGTAGTTTGGACTATTTAGCTAAAATCTGCAATGAACAAGTTCGTAAGCCCATTACGAGCCCCATGAAAAATCCCAAACCACGAAATGACATTGTGCAACCAACATATATCCGCCATTTTGGCAGATTTCCCCACCTTCGATCTTAGCAAAAAAATTCATACTGGTGTAGTTTGGGCTATTAAACTAAAATCTGAAATGAAAAAGTTCGTAAGCCCATTACGAGCCCCATGAAAAATTCCTAAACACGAAATGACATTGTGCAACCAACATATATCCGCCATTTTGGCAGATTTCCCCACCTTCGATCTTAGCAAAAAAATTCATACTGGTGTAGTTTGGACTATTTAGCTAAAATCTGCAATGAAAAAGTTCGTAAGCCCATTACGAGCCCCATGAAAAATCCCTAAACACGAAATGACACGTGCAACCGACATATATCCGCCATTTTGGCAGATTTCCCCACCTTCGATCTTAGCAAAAAAATTCATACTGGTGTAGTTTGGGCTATTAAACTAAAATCTGAAATGAAAATTCGTAAGCCCATTACGAGCCCCATGAAAAATCCCTAAACACGAAATGACACGTGCAACCGACATATATCCGCCATTTTGGCAGATTTCCACACCTTAGATCTTAACAAAAAAATTCATACTAGTGTAGATTGGACTATTTTACTAAAATCTGAAATGAAAAAGTTCGTAAGTCCATTACGAGCCCCATGAAAAATCCCTAAACACGAAATGACATGTGTAACCGACATATATCCGCCATTTTGGCAGATTTCCACACCTTCGAACATCAAAAAAAAATTTATACTGGTGTAGTTTATGCTATTTAACTAATATCTGAAATGAAAAATTCGTAAGCCTATTACGAGCCCCATGAAAAATCCCAAACCACGAAATGACATTGTGCAACCAACATATATCCGCCATTTTGGCAGATTTCCCCACCTTCGATCATAGCAAAAAAATTCATACTGGTGTAGTTTGGGCTATTTAACTAAAATCTGAAATGAAAAAGTTTGTAAGCCCATTACGAGCCCCATGAAAAATCCCTAAACACGAAATGACACGTGCAACCGACATATATCCGCCATTTTGGCAGATTTTCCCACCTTCGATCTTAGCAACAAAATTCATACTGGTGTAGTTTGGGCTATTAAACTAAAATCTGCAATGAAAAAGTTCGTAAGCCCATTACGAGCCCCATCAAAAATCCCAAACCACGAAATGACATTGTGCAACCAACATATATCCGCCATTTTGGCAGATTTCCCCACCTTCGATCTTAGCAAAAAAATTCATACTGGTGTAGTTTGGGCTATTAAACTAAAATCTGAAATGAAAAAGTTCGTAAGCCCATTACGAGCCCCATGAAAAATTCCTAAACACGAAATGACATTGTGCAACCAACATATATCCGCCATTTTGGCAGATTTCCCCACCTTCGATCTTAGCAAAAAAATTCATACTGGTGTAGTTTGGACTATTTAGCTAAAATCTGCAATGAAAAAGTTCGTAAGCCCATTACGAGCCCCATGAAAAATCCCTAAACACGAAATGACACGTGCAACCGACATATATCCGCCATTTTGGCAGATTTCCACACCTTAGATCTTAACAAAAAAATTCATACTAGTGTAGTTTGGACTATTTAGCTTAAATCTGCAATGAAAAAGTTCGTAAGCCCATTACGAGCCCCTTGAAAAATCCCTAAACACGAAATGACACGTGCACCCGACATATATCCGCCATTTTGGCAGATTTCCACACCTTAGATCTTAACAAAAAAATTCATACTAGTGTAGTTTGGACTATTTAACTAAAATCTGAAATGAAAAAGTTCGTAAGCCCATTACGAGCCCCATGAAAAATACCTAAACACGAAATGACACGTGCAACCGACATATATCCGCCATTTTGGCAGATTTCCACACCTTAGATCTTAACAAAAAAATTCATACTAGTGTAGATTGGACTATTTTACTAAAATCTGAAATGAAAAAGTTCGTAAGCCCATTACGAGCCCCATGAAAAATCCCTAAACACGAAATGACATGTGTAACCGACATATATCCGCCATTTTGGCAGATTTCAACACCTTCGAACTTCAAAAAAAAATTTATACTGGTGTAGTTTGGGCTATTTAACTAATATCTGAAATGAAAAATTCGTAAGCCTATTACGAGCCCCATGAAAAATCCCAAACCACGAAATGACATTGTGCAACCAACATATATCCGCCATTTTGGCAGATTTCCCCACCTTCGATCATAGCAAAAAAATTCATACTGGTGTAGTTTGGGCTATTTAACTAAAATCTGAAATGAAAAAGTTTGTAAGCCCATTACGAGCCCCATGAAAAATCCCTAAACACGAAATGACATTGTGCAACCAACATATATCCGCCATTTTGGCAGATTTCCCCACCTTCGATCTTAGCAAAAAAATTCATACTGGTGTAGTTTGGGCTATTAAACTAAAATCTGAAATGAAAAAGTTCGTAAGCCCATTACGAGCCCCATGAAAAATCCCTAAACACGAAATGACACGTGTAACCGACATATATCCGCCATTTTGGCAGATTTCCCCACCTTCGATCTTAGCAAAAAAATTCATACTGGTGTAGTTTGGGCTATTAAACTAAAATCTGAAATGAAAAAGTTCGTAAGCCCATTACGAGCCCCATGAAAAATCCCTAAACACGAAATGACACGTGCAACCGACATATATCCGCCATTTTGGCAGATTTCCACACCTTAGATCTTAACAAAAAAATTCATACTAGTGTAGTTTCGACTATTTAACTAAAATCTGAAATGAAAAAGTTTGTAAGCCCATTACGAGCCCCATGAAAAATCCCTAAACACGAAATGACACGTGCAACCGACATATATCCGCCATTTTGGCAGATTTTCCCACCTTCGATCTTAGCAAAAAAATTCATACTGGTGTAGTTTGGGCTATTAAACTAAAATCTGCAATGAAAAAGTTCGTAAGCCCATTACGAGCCCCATCAAAAATCCCTAAACACGAAATGACATGTGCGACCGACATATATCCGCCATTTTGGCAGATTTCCCCACCTTCGATCTTAGCAAAAAAATTCATACTGGTGTAGTTTGGGCTATTAAACTAAAATCTGAAATGAAAAATTTCGTAAGCCCATTACGAGCCCCATGAAAAATCCCTAAACACGAAATGACACGTGCAACCGACATATATCCGCCATTTTGGCAGATTTCCACACCTTAGATCTTAACAAAAAAATTCATACTGGTGTAGTTTGGACTACTTGACTAAAATCTGCAATGAAAAAGTTCGTAAACCCATTGCGAGCCCCATGAAAAATCCCTAAACACGAAATGACACGTGCAACCGACATATATCCGCCATTTTGGCAGATTTCCCCACCTTCGATCTTAGCAAAAAAATTCATACTGGTGTAGTTTGGGCTATTAAACTAAAATCTGAAATGAAAAAGTTCGTAAGCCCATTACGAGCCCCATGAAAAATCCCTAAACACGAAATGACACGTGCAACCGACATATATCCGCCATTTCGGCAGATTTCCACACCTTAGATCTTAACAAAAAAATTCATACTAGTGTAGTTTGGGCTATTAAACTAAAATCTGAAATGAAAAATTTCGTAAGCCCATTACGAGCCCCATGAAAAATCCCTAAACACGAAATGACACGTGCAACCGACATATATCCGCCATTTTGGCAGATTTCCACACCTTACATCTTAACAAAAAAATTCATACTAGTGTAGTTTGGACTGTTTAACTAAAATCTGAAATGAAAAAGTTCGTAAGCCCATTACGAGCCCCATGAAAAATCCCTAAACACGAAATGACACGTGCAACCGACATATATCCGCCATTTTGGCAGATTTCCACACCTTAGATCTTAACAAAAAAATTCATACTAGTGTAGTTTGGGCTATTAAACTAAAATCTGAAATGAAAAATTTCGTAAGCCCATTACGAGCCCCATGAAAAATCCCTAAACACGAAATGACACGTGCAACCGACATATATCCGCCATTTTGGCAGATTTCCACA
The DNA here is from genome assembly GCA_020010945.3 of Muscidifurax raptorellus. NCBI lineage: Eukaryota > Metazoa > Arthropoda > Insecta > Hymenoptera > Pteromalidae > Muscidifurax > Muscidifurax raptorellus. Next base: position 2,645,126 of record JAHUUD020000009.1, read on the forward strand.
CCTTACATCTTAACAAAAAAATTCATACTAGTGTAGTTTGGACTGTTTAACTAAAATCTGAAATGAAAAAGTTCGTAAGCCCATTACGAGCCCCATGAAAAATCCCTAAACACGAAATGACACGTGCAACCGACATATATCCGCCATTTTGGCAGATTTCCCCACCTTCGATCTTAGCAAAAAAATTCATACTGGTGTAGTTTGGGCTATTAAACTAAAATCTGAAATGAAAAAGTTCGTAAGCCCATTACGAGCCCCATGAAAAATCCCAAACCACGAAATGACATTGTGCAACCAACATATATCCGCCATTTTGACAGATTTCCCCACCTTCGATCTTAACAAAAAAATTCATACTGGTGTAGTTTGGGCTACTAAACTAAAATCTGAAATGAAAAAGTTCGTAAGCCCATTACGAGCCCCATGACAAATCCCTAAACACGAAATGACATGTGCAACCGACATATATCCGCCATTTTGGCAGATTTCCACACCTTCGAACTTAACAAAAAAATTCATACTGGTGTAGTTTGGGCAATTTAACTAAAATCTGAAATGAAAAAGTTAGTAAGCCCATTACGAGCCCCATGAAAAATCCCAAACCACGAAATGACATTGTGCAACCAACATATATCCGCCATTTTGGCAGATTTCCCCACCTTCGATCTTAGCAAAAAAATTCATACTGGTGTAGTTTGGGCTATTAAACTAAAATCTGAAATGAAAAAGTTCGTAAGCCCATTACGAGCCCCATGAAAAATTCCTAAACACGAAATGACATTGTGCAACCAACATATATCCGCCATTTTGGCAGATTTCCCCACCTTCGATCTTAGCAAAAAAATTCATACTGGTGTAGTTTGGACTATTTAGCTAAAATCTGCAATGAAAAAGTTCGTAAGCCCATTACGAGCCCCATGAAAAATCCCTAAACACGAAATGACACGTGCAACCGACATATATCCGCCATTTTGGCAGATTTCCCCACCTTCGATCTTAGCAAAAAAATTCATACTGGTGTAGTTTGGGCTATTAAACTAAAATCTGAAATGAAAATTCGTAAGCCCATTACGAGCCCCATGAAAAATCCCTAAACACGAAATGACATGTGTAACCGACATATATCCGCCATTTTGGCAGATTTCCACACCTTCGAACATCAAAAAAAAATTTATACTGGTGTAGTTTATGCTATTTAACTAATATCTGAAATGAAAAAGTTTGTAAGCCCATTACGAGCCCCATGAAAAATCCCTAAACACGAAATGACATTGTGCAACCAACATATATCCGCCATTTTGGCAGATTTCCCCACCTTCGATCTTAGCAAAAAAATTCATACTGGTGTAGTTTGGGCTATTAAACTAAAATCTGAAATGAAAAAGTTCGTAAGCCCATTACGAGCCCCATGAAAAATCCCTAAACACGAAATGACACGTGCAACCGACATATATCCGCCATTTTGGCAGATTTCCCCACCTTCGATCTTAGCAAAAAAATTCATACTGGTGTAGTTTGGGCTATTAAACTAAAATCTGAAATGAAAAAGTTCGTAAGCCCATTACGAGCCCCATGAAAAATCCCTAAACACGAAATGACACGTGCAACCGACATATATCCGCCATTTTGGCAGATTTCCACACCTTAGATCTTAACAAAAAAATTCATACTAGTGTAGTTTCGACTATTTGACTAAAATCTGAAATGAAAAAGTTTGTAAGCCCATTACGAGCCCCATGAAAAATCCCTAAACACGAAATGACACGTGCAACCGACATATATCCGCCATTTTGGCAGATTTTCCCACCTTCGATCTTAGCAAAAAAATTCATACTGGTGTAGTTTGGGCTATTAAACTAAAATCTGCAATGAAAAAGTTCGTAAGCCCATTACGAGCCCCATGACAAATCCCTAAACACGAAATGACATGTGCGACCGACATATATCCGCCATTTTGGCAGATTTCCCCACCTTCGATCTTAGCAAAAAAATTCATACTGGTGTAGTTTGGGCTATTAAACTAAAATCTGAAATGAAAAATTTCGTAAGCCCATTACGAGCCCCATGAAAAATCCCTAAACACGAAATGACACGTGCAACCGACATATATCCGCCATTTTGGCAGATTTCCACACCTTAGATCTTAACAAAAAAATTCATACTGGTGTAGTTTGGACTACTTGACTAAAATCTGCAATGAAAAAGTTCGTAAACCCATTACGAGCCCCATGAAAAATCCCTAAACACGAAATGACACGTGCAACCGACATATATCCGCCATTTTGGCAGATTTCCCCACCTTCGATCTTAGCAAAAAAATTCATACTGGTGTAGTTTGGGCTATTAAACTAAAATCTGAAATGAAAAAGTTCGTAAGCCCATTACGAGCCCCATGAAAAATCCCTAAACACGAAATGACACGTGCAACCGACATATATCCGCCATTTCGGCAGATTTCCACACCTTAGATCTTAACAAAAAAATTCATACTAGTGTAGTTTGGGCTATTAAACTAAAATCTGAAATGAAAAATTTCGTAAGCCCATTACGAGCCCCATGAAAAATCCCTAAACACGAAATGACACGTGCAACCGACATATATCCGCCATTTTGGCAGATTTCCACACCTTACATCTTAACAAAAAAATTCATACTAGTGTAGTTTGGACTGTTTAACTAAAATCTGAAATGAAAAAGTTCGTAAGCCCATTACGAGCCCCATGAAAAATCCCTAAACACGAAATGACACGTGCAACCGACATATATCCGCCATTTTGGCAGATTTCCCCACCTTCGATCTTAGCAAAAAAATTCATACTGGTGTAGTTTGGGCTATTAAACTAAAATCTGAAATGAAAAAGTTCGTAAGCCCATTACGAGCCCCATGAAAAATCCCTAAACACGAAATGACACGTGCAACCGACATATATCCGCCATTTTGGCAGATTTCCACACCTTACATCTTAACAAAAAAATTCATACTAGTGTAGTTTGGACTGTTTAACTAAAATCTGAAATGAAAAAGTTCGTAAGCCCATTACGAGCCCCATGAAAAATCCCTAAACACGAAATGACACGTGCAACCGACATATATCCGCCATTTTGGCAGATTTCCACACCTTAGATCTTAACAAAAAAATTCATACTAGTGTAGTTTGGGCTATTAAACTAAAATCTGAAATGAAAAATTTCGTAAGCCCATTACGAGCCCCATGAAAAATCCCTAAACACGAAATGACACGTGCAACCGACATATATCCGCCATTTTGGCAGATTTCCACACCTTACATCTTAACAAAAAAATTCATACTAGTGTAGTTTGGACTGTTTAACTAAAATCTGAAATGAAAAAGTTCGTAAGCCCATTACGAGCCCCATGAAAAATCCCTAAACACGAAATGACACGTGCAACCGACATATATCCGCCATTTTGGCAGATTTCCCCACCTTCGATCTTAGCAAAAAAATTCATACTGGTGTAGTTTGGGCTATTAAACTAAAATCTGAAATGAAAAAGTTCGTAAGCCCATTACGAGCCCCATGAAAAATCCCTAAACACGAAATGACATGTGTAACCGACATATATCCGCCATTTTGGCAGATTTCAACACCTTCGAACTTCAAAAAAAAATTTATACTGGTGTAGTTTGGGCTATTTAACTAATATCTGAAATGAAAAATTCGTAAGCCTATTACGAGCCCCATGAAAAATCCCAAACCACGAAATGACATTGTGCAACCAACATATATCCGCCATTTTGGCAGATTTCCCCACCTTCGATCATAGCAAAAAAATTCATACTGGTGTAGTTTGGGCTATTTAACTAAAATCTGAAATGAAAAAGTTTGTAAGCCCATTACGAGCCCCATGAAAAATCCCTAAACACGAAATGACATTGTGCAACCAACATATATCCGCCATTTTGGCAGATTTCCCCACCTTCGATCTTAGCAAAAAAATTCATACTGGTGTAGTTTGGGCTATTAAACTAAAATCTGAAATGAAAAAGTTCGTAAGCCCATTACGAGCCCCATGAAAAATCCCTAAACACGAAATGACACGTGCAACCGACATATATCCGCCATTTTGGCAGATTTCCCCACCTTCGATCTTAGCAAAAAAATTCATACTGGTGTAGTTTGGGCTATTAAACTAAAATCTGAAATGAAAAAGTTCGTAAGCCCATTACGAGCCCCATGAAAAATCCCTAAACACGAAATGACACGTGCAACCGACATATATCCGCCATTTTGGCAGATTTCCACACCTTAGATCTTAACAAAAAAATTCATACTAGTGTAGTTTCGACTATTTAACTAAAATCTGAAATGAAAAAGTTTGTAAGCCCATTACGAGCCCCATGAAAAATCCCTAAACACGAAATGACACGTGCAACCGACATATATCCGCCATTTTGGCAGATTTTCCCACCTTCGATCTTAGCAAAAAAATTCATACTGGTGTAGTTTGGGCTATTAAACTAAAATCTGCAATGAAAAAGTTCGTAAGCCCATTACGAGCCCCATCAAAAATCCCTAAACACGAAATGACATGTGCGACCGACATATATCCGCCATTTTGGCAGATTTCCCCACCTTCGATCTTAGCAAAAAAATTCATACTGGTGTAGTTTGGGCTATTAAACTAAAATCTGAAATGAAAAATTTCGTAAGCCCATTAGGAGCCCCATGAAAAATCCCTAAACACGAAATGACACGTGCAACCGACATATATCCGCCATTTTGGCAGATTTCCACACCTTAGATCTTAACAAAAAAATTCATACTGGTGTAGTTTGGACTACTTGACTAAAATCTGCAATGAAAAAGTTCGTAAACCCATTACGAGCCCCATGAAAAATCCCTAAACACGAAATGACACGTGCAACCGACATATATCCGCCATTTTGGCAGATTTCCCCACCTTCGATCTTAGCAAAAAAATTCATACTGGTGTAGTTTGGGCTATTAAACTAAAATCTGAAATGAAAAAGTTCGTAAGCCCATTACGAGCCCCATAAAAAATCCCTAAACACGAAATGACACGTGCAACCGACATATATCCGCCATTTCGGCAGATTTCCACACCTTAGATCTTAACAAAAAAATTCATACTAGTGTAGTTTGGGCTATTAAACTAAAATCTGAAATGAAAAATTTCGTAAGCCCATTACGAGCCCCATGAAAAATCCCTAAACACGAAATGACACGTGCAACCGACATATATCCGCCATTTTGGCAGATTTCCACACCTTACATCTTAACAAAAAAATTCATACTAGTGTAGTTTGGACTGTTTAACTAAAATCTGAAATGAAAAAGTTCGTAAGCCCATTACGAGCCCCATGAAAAATCCCTAAACACGAAATGACACGTGCAACCGACATATATCCGCCATTTTGGCAGATTTCCCCACCTTCGATCTTAGCAAAAAAATTCATACTGGTGTAGTTTGGGCTATTAAACTAAAATCTGAAATGAAAAAGTTCGTAAGCCCATTACGAGCCCCATGAAAAATCCCAAACCACGAAATGACATTGTGCAACCAACATATATCCGCCATTTTGACAGATTTCCCCACCTTCGATCTTAACAAAAAAATTCATACTGGTGTAGTTTGGGCTACTAAACTAAAATCTGAAATGAAAAAGTTCGTAAGCCCATTACGAGCCCCATGACAAATCCCTAAACACGAAATGACATGTGCAACCGACATATATCCGCCATTTTGGCAGATTTCCACACCTTCGAACTTAACAAAAAAATTCATACTGGTGTAGTTTGGGCAATTTAACTAAAATCTGAAATGAAAAAGTTAGTAAGCCCATTACGAGCCCCATGAAAAATCCCAAACCACGAAATGACATTGTGCAACCAACATATATCCGCCATTTTGGCAGATTTCCCCACCTTCGATCTTAGCAAAAAAATTCATACTGGTGTAGTTTGGGCTATTAAACTAAAATCTGAAATGAAAAAGTTCGTAAGCCCATTACGAGCCCCATGAAAAATTCCTAAACACGAAATGACATTGTGCAACCAACATATATCCGCCATTTTGGCAGATTTCCCCACCTTCGATCTTAGCAAAAAAATTCATACTGGTGTAGTTTGGACTATTTAGCTAAAATCTGCAATGAAAAAGTTCGTAAGCCCATTACGAGCCCCATGAAAAATCCCTAAACACGAAATGACACGTGCAACCGACATATATCCGCCATTTTGGCAGATTTCCCCACCTTCGATCTTAGCAAAAAAATTCATACTGGTGTAGTTTGGGCTATTAAACTAAAATCTGAAATGAAAAAGTTCGTAAGCCCATTACGAGCCCCATGACAAATCCCTAAACACGAAATGACATGTGCAACCGACATATATCCGCCATTTTGGCAGATATCCACACCTTCGAACTTAACAAAAAAATTCATACTGGTGTAGTTTGGGCTATTTAACTAAAATCTGAAATGAAAAAGTTAGTAAGCCCATTACGAGCCCCATGAAAAATCCCAAACCACGAAATGACATTGTGCAACCAACATATATCCGCCATTTTGGCAGATTTCCCCACCTTCGATCTTAGCAAAAAAATTCATACTCGTGTAGTTTGGGCTATTAAACTAAAATCTGAAATGAAAAAGTTCGTAAGCCCATTACGAGCCCCATGAAAAATTCCTAAACACGAAATGACATTGTGCAACCAACATATATCCGCCATTTTGGCAGATTTCCCCACCTTCGATCTTAGCAAAAAAATTCATACTGGTGTAGTTTGGACTATTTAGCTAAAATCTGCAATGAAAAAGTTCGTAAGCCCATTACGAGCCCCATGAAAAATCCCTAAACACGAAATGACACGTGTAACCGACATATATCCGCCATTTTGGCAGATTTCCCCACCTTCGATCTTAGCAAAAAAATTCATACTGGTGTAGTTTGGGCTATTAAACTAAAATCTGAAATGAAAAAGTTCGTAAGCCCATTACGAGCCCCATGAAAAATCCCTAAACACGAAATGACACGTGCAACCGACATATATCCGCCATTTTGGCAGATTTCCACACCTTAGATCTTAACAAAAAAATTCATACTAGTGTAGTTTGGACTATTTAACTAAAATCTGAAATGAAAAAGTTCGTAAGCCCATTATTACGAGCCCCATGAAAAATCCCTAAACACGAAATGACACGTGCAACCGACATATATCCGCCATTTTGGCAGATTTCCACACCTTAGATCTTAACAAAAAAATTCATACTAGTGTAGATTGGACTATTTTACTAAAATCTGAAATGAAAAAGTTCGTAAGTCCATTACGAGCCCCATGAAAAATCCCTAAACACGAAATGACATGTGTAACCGACATATATCCGCCATTTTGGCAGATTTCCACACCTTCGAACTTCAAAAAAAAATTTATACTGGTGTAGTTTGGGCTATTTAACTAATATCTGAAATGAAAAATTCGTAAGCCTATTACGAGCCCCATGAAAAATCCCAAACCACGAAATGACATTGTGCAACCAACATATATCCGCCATTTTGGCAGATTTCCCCACCTTCGATCATAGCAAAAAAATTCGTACTGGTGTAGTTTGGGCTATTTAACTAAAATCTGAAATGAAAAAGTTTGTAAGCCCATTACGAGCCCCATGAAAAATCCCTAAACACGAAATGACACGTGCAACCGACATATATCCGCCATTTTGGCAGATTTTCCCACCTTCGATCTTAGCAAAAAAATTCATACTGGTGTAGTTTGGGCTATTAAACTAAAATCTGAAATGAAAAAGTTAGTAAGCCCATTACGAGCCCCATGAAAAATCCCAAACCACGAAATGACATTGTGCAACCAACATATATCCGCCATTTTGGCAGATTTCCCCACCTTCGATCTTAGCCAAAAATTCATACTGGTGTAGTTTGGGCTATTAAACTAAAATCTGAAATGAAAAAGTTCGTAAGCCCATTACGAGCCCCATGAAAAATCCCTAAACACGAAATGACACGTGCAACCGACATATATCCGCCATTTTGGCAGATTTCCACACCTTAGATCTTAACAAAAAAATTCATACTGGTGTAGTTTGGACTACTTGACTAAAATCTGCAATGAAAAAGTTCGTAAACCCATTACGAGCCCCATGAAAAATCCCTAAACACGAAATGACACTGTGCAACCAACATATATCCGCCATTTTGGCAGATTTCCCCACCTTCGATCTTAGCAAGAAAATCCATACTGGTGTAGTTTGGACTATTTAACTAAAATCTGAAATGAAAAAGTTCGTAAGCCCATTACGAGCCCCATGAAAAATCCCTAAACACGAAATGACACGTGCAACCGACATATATCCGCCATTTTGGCAGATTTCCACACCTTAGATCTTAACAAAAAAATTCATACTAGTGTAGATTGGACTATTTTACTAAAATCTGAAATGAAAAAGTTCGTAAGCCCATTACGAGCCCCATGAAAAATCCCTAAACACGAAATGACATGTGTAACCGACATATATCCGCCATTTTGGCAGATTTCCACACCTTCGAACTTCAAAAAAAAATTTATACTGGTGTAGTTTGGGCTATTTAACTAAAATCTGAAATGAAAAATTCGTAAGCCTATTACGAGCCCCATGAAAATTCCCTAAACACGAAATGACACGTGCAACCGACATATATCCGCCATTTTGGCATATTTCCACATCTTAGATCTTAACAAAAAAATTCATACTGGTGTAGTTTGGGCTATTAAACTAATATCTGAAATGAAAAAGTTTGTAAGCCCATTACGAGCCCCATGAAAAATCCCTAAACACGAAATGCACGTGCAACCGACATATATCCGCCATTTTGGCAGACTTCGCCACCTTCGATCTTAGCAAAAAAATTCATACTGGTGTAGTTTGGGCTATTAAACTAAAATCTGAAATGAAAAAGTTCGTAAGCCCATTACGAGCCCCATGAAACATCTCTAAACACGAAATGACATTGTGCAACCAACATATATCCGCCATTTTGACAAATTTCCCCACCTTCTATCTTAACAAAAAAATTCATACTGGTGTGGTTTGGACTATTTAACTAAAATCTGCAATGAAAAAGTTCGTAAAACCATTACGAGCCCCATGAAAAATCCCTAAACACGAAATGACATTGTGCAACCGACATATATCCGCCATTTTGGCAGATTTCCCCACCTTCGATCTTAGCAAAAAAATTCATACTGGTGTAGTTTGGGCTATTAAACTAAAATCTGAAATGAAAAATTTCGTAAGCCCATTACGAGCCCCATGAAAAATCTCTAAACACGAAATGACATTGTGCAACCAACATATATCCGCCATTTTGACAGATTTCCCCACCTTCGATCTTAACAAAAAAATTCTTACTGGTGTAGTTTGGGCTATTAAACTAAAATCTGAAATGAAAAAGTTCGTAAGCCCATTACGAGCCCCATGAAAAATCTCTAAACACGAAATGACATTGTGCAACCAACATATATCCGCCATTTTGACAGATTTCCCCACCTTCGATCTTAACAAAAAAATTCATACTGGTGTAGTTTGGGCTATTAAACTAAAATCTGAAATGAAAAAGTTCGTAAGTCCATTACGAGCCCCATGAAAAATCCCTAAACACGAAATGACACGTGCAAACGACATATATCCGCCATTTTGGCAGATTTCCCCACCTTCGATCTTAGCAAAAAAATTCTTACTGGTGTAGTTTGGGCTATTAAACTAAAATCTGAAATGAAAAAGTTCGTAAGCCCATTACGAGCCCCATGAAAAATCTCTAAACACGAAATGACATTGTGCAACCAACATATATCCGCCATTTTGACAGATTTCCCCACCTTCGATCTTAACAAAAAAATTCATACTGGTGTAGTTTGGGCTATTAAACTAAAATCTGAAATGAAAAAGTTCGTAAGCCCATTACAAGCCCCATGAAAAATCCCTAAACACGAAATGACACGTGCAACCGACATATATCCGCCATTTTGGCAGATTTCCCCACCTTCGATCTTAGCAAAAAAATTCATACTGGTGTAGTTTGGGCTATTAAACTAAAATCTGAAATGAAAAAGTTCGTAAGCCCATTACGAGCCCCATAAAAAATCCCAAACCACGAAATGACATTGTGCAACCAACATATATCCGCCATTTTGACAGATTTCCCCACCTTCGATCTTAACAAAAAAATTCATACTGGTGTAGTTTGGGCTATTAAACTAAAATCTGAAATGAAAAAGTTCGTAAGCCCATTACGAGCCCCATGACAAATCCCTAAACACGAAATGACATGTGCAACCGACATATATCCGCCATTTTGGCAGATTTCCACACCTTCGAACTTAACAAAAAAATTCATACTGGTGTAGTTTGGGCTATTTAACTAAAATCTGAAATGAAAAAGTTAGTAAGCCCATTACGAGCCCCATGAAAAATCCCAAACCACGAAATGACATTGTGCAACCAACATATATCCGCCATTTTGGCAGATTTCCCCACCTTTGATCTTAGCAAAAAAATTCATACTGGTGTAGTTTGGGCTATTTAACTAAAATCTGAAATGAAAAAGTTCGTAAGCCCATTACGAGCCCCATGAAAAATCCCTTAACACGAAATGACACGTGCAACCGTCATATATCCGCCATTTTGGCAGATTTCCCCACCTTCGATCCTAGCAAAAAAATTCAGACTGGTGTAGTTTGGGCTATTAAACTAAAATCTGAAATGAAAATTTCGTAAGCCCATTACGAGCCCCATGAAAAATTCCTAAACACGAAATGACATTGTGCAACCAACATATATCCGCCATTTTGGCAGATTTCCCCACCTTCGATCTTAGCAAGAAAATTCATACTGGTGTAGTTTGGGCTATTTAACTAAAATCTGAAATGAAAAAGTTCGTAAGCCCATTACGAGCCCCATGAAAAATCCCTTAACACGAAATGACACGTGCAACCGTCATATATCCGCCATTTTGGCAGATTTCCCCACCTTCGATCTTAGCAAAAAAATTCATACTGGTGTAGTTTGGGCTATTTAACTAAAATTTGAAATGAAAAAGTTCGTAAGCCCATTACGAGCCCCATGAAAAATCCCTAAACACGAAATGACACGTGCAACCGACATATATCCGCCATTTTGGCAGATTTCCCCACCTTCGATCTTAACAAAAAAATTCATACTGGTGTAGTTTGGACTATTTAACTAAAATCTGCAATGAAAAAGTTCGTACACCCATTACGAGCCGCATGAAAAATCCCTAAACACGAAATGACATTGTGCAACCGACATATATCCGCCATTTTGGCAGATTTCCCCACCTTCGATCTTAGCAAAAAAATTCATACTGGTGTAGTTTGGGCTATTAAACTAAAATCTGAAATGAAAAAGTTCGTACACCCATTACGAGCCGCATGAAAAATCCCTAAACACGAAATGACATTGTGCAACCGACATATATCCGCCATTTTGGCAGATTTCCCCACCTTCGATCTTAGCAAAAAAATTCATACTGGTGTAGTTTGGGCTATTAAACTAAAATCTGAAATGAAAAAGTTCGTAAGCCCATTACGAGCCCCATGAAAAATCTCTAAACACGAAATGACATTGTGCAAGCAACATATATCCGCCATTTTGACAGATTTCCCCACCTTCGATCTTAACAAAAAAATTCATACTGGTGTAGTTTGGACTACTTGACTAAAATCTGCATTGAAAAAGTTCGTAAACCCATTACGAGCCCCATGAAAAATCCCTAAACACGAAATGACATTGTGCATTCAACATATATCCGCAATTTTGGCAGATTTCCCCACCTTCGATCTTAGCAAGAAAATTCATACTGGTGTAGTTTGGGCTATTTAATTAAAATCTGAAATGAAAAAGTTCGTAAGCCCATTACGAGCCCCATGAAAAATCCCTATACACGAAATGACACGTGCAACCGACATATATCCGACATTTTGGCAAATTTCCCCACCTTCGATCTTAGCAAAAAAATTCATACTGGTGTAGTTTGGACTACTTGACTAAAATCTGCAATGAAAAATTTCGTTAACCCATTACGAGCCCCATGAAAAATCCCTAAACACGAAATGACATTGTGCAACCAACATATATCCGCCATTTTGGCAGATTTCCCCACCTTCGATCTTAGCAAAAAAATTCATACTGTTGTAGTTTGGGCTATTTAACTAAAATCTGAAATGAAAAAGTTCGTAAGCCCATTACGAGCCCCATGAAAAATCCCTAAACACGAAATGACACGTGCTATCGACATATATCCGCCATTTTGGCAGATTTCCCCACCTTCGATCTTAGCAACAAAATTCGTACTGGTGTAGTTTGGGCTATTTAACTAAAATCTGAAATGAAAAAGTTCGTAAGCCCATTACGAGCCCCATGAAAAATCTCTAAACACGAAATGACATTGTGCAACCAACATATATCCGCCATTTTGACAGATTTCCCCACCTTCTATCTTAACAAAAAAATTCATGCTGGTGTAGTTTGGACTATTTAACTAAAATCTGCAATGAAAAAGTTCGTAAAACCATTACGAGCCCCATGAAAAATCCCTAAACACGAAATGACACGTGCACCCGACATATATCCGCCATTTTGGCAGATTTCCACACCTTAGATCTTAGCAAAAAAATTCATACTGTTGTAGTTTGGGCTATTTAACTAAAATCTGAAATGAAAAAGTTCGTAAGCCCATTACGAGCCCCATGAAAAATCCCTAAACACGAAATGACACGTGCAACCGACATATATCCGCCATTTTGGCAGATTTCCCCACCTTCGATCTTAGCAAAAAAATTCATACTGGTGTAGTTTGGGCTATTAAACTAAAATCTGAAATGAAAAAGTTCGTAAGCCCATTAGGAGCCCCATGAAAAATCCCTAAACACGAAATGACACGTGCAACCGACATATATCCGCCATTTTGGCAGATTTCCACACCTTAGATCTTAACAAAAAAATTCATACTAGTGTAGTTTGGACTATTTAACTAAAATCTGAAATGAAAAAGTTCGTAAGCCCATTACGAGCCCCATGAAAAATACCTAAACACGAAATGACACGTGCAACCGACATATATCCGCCATTTTGGCAGATTTCCCCACCTTCGATCTTAGCAACAAAATTCGTACTGGTGTAGTTTGGACTATTTAACTAAAATCTGCAATGAAAAAGTTCGTAAACCCATTACGAGCCCCATGAAAAATCCCTAAACACGAAATGACATGTGTAACCGACATATATCCGCCATTTTGGCAGATTTCCACACCTTCGAACTTCAAAAAAAAATTTATACTGGTGTAGTTTGGGCTATTTAACTAAAATCTGAAATGAAAAATTCGTAAGCCTATTACGAGCCCCATGAAACATCTCTAAACACGAAATGACATTGTGCAACCAACATATATCCGCCATTTTGACAAATTTCCCCACCTTCTATCTTAACAAAAAAATTCATACTGGTGTGGTTTGGACTATTTAACTAAAATCTGCAATGAAAAAGTTCGTAAAACCATTACGAGCCCCATGAAAAATCCCTAAACACGAAATGACATTGTGCAACCGACATATATCCGCCATTTTGGCAGATTTTCCCACCTTCGATCATAGCCAAAAAATTCATACTGGTGTAGTTTGGGCTATTAAACTAAAATCTGAAATGAAAAATTTCGTAAGCCCATTACGAGCCCCATGACAAATCCCTAAACACGAAATGACATGTGCAACCGACATATATCCGCCATTTTGGCAGATATCCACACCTTCGAACTTAACAAAAAAATTCATACTGGTGTAGTTTGGGCTATTTAACTAAAATCTGAAATGAAAAAGTTAGTAAGCCCATTACGAGCCCCATGAAAAATCCCAAACCACGAAATGACATTGTGCAACCAACATATATCCGCCATTTTGGCAGATTTCCCCACCTTCGATCTTAGCAAAAAAATTCATACTCGTGTAGTTTGGGCTATTAAACTAAAATCTGAAATGAAAAAGTTCGTAAGCCCATTACGAGCCCCATGAAAAATTCCTAAACACGAAATGACATTGTGCAACCAACATATATCCGCCATTTTGGCAGATTTCCCCACCTTCGATCTTAGCAAAAAAATTCATACTGGTGTAGTTTGGACTATTTAGCTAAAATCTGCAATGAAAAAGTTCGTAAGCCCATTACGAGCCCCATGAAAAATCCCTAAACACGAAATGACACGTGTAACCGACATATATCCGCCATTTTGGCAGATTTCCCCACCTTCGATCTTAGCAAAAAAATTCATACTGGTGTAGTTTGGGCTATTAAACTAAAATCTGAAATGAAAAAGTTCGTAAGCCCATTACGAGCCCCATGAAAAATCCCTAAACACGAAATGACACGTGCAACCGACATATATCCGCCATTTTGGCAGATTTCCACACCTTAGATCTTAACAAAAAAATTCATACTAGTGTAGTTTGGACTATTTAACTAAAATCTGAAATGAAAAAGTTCGTAAGCCCATTATTACGAGCCCCATGAAAAATCCCTAAACACGAAATGACACGTGCAACCGACATATATCCGCCATTTTGGCAGATTTCCACACCTTAGATCTTAACAAAAAAATTCATACTAGTGTAGATTGGACTATTTTACTAAAATCTGAAATGAAAAAGTTCGTAAGTCCATTACGAGCCCCATGAAAAATCCCTAAACACGAAATGACATGTGTAACCGACATATATCCGCCATTTTGGCAGATTTCCACACCTTCGAACTTCAAAAAAAAATTTATACTGGTGTAGTTTGGGCTATTTAACTAATATCTGAAATGAAAAATTCGTAAGCCTATTACGAGCCCCATGAAAAATCCCAAACCACGAAATGACATTGTGCAACCAACATATATCCGCCATTTTGGCAGATTTCCCCACCTTCGATCATAGCAAAAAAATTCGTACTGGTGTAGTTTGGGCTATTTAACTAAAATCTGAAATGAAAAAGTTTGTAAGCCCATTACGAGCCCCATGAAAAATCCCTAAACACGAAATGACACGTGCAACCGACATATATCCGCCATTTTGGCAGATTTCCCCACCTTTGATCTTAGCAACAAAATTCGTACTGGTGTAGTTTGGACTATTTAACTAAAATCTGCAATGAAAAAGTTCGTAAACCCATTACGAGCCCCATGAAAAATCCCTAAACACGAAATGACATGTGTAACCGACATATATCCGCCATTTTGGCAGATTTCCACACCTTCGAACTTCAAAAAAAAATTTATACTGGTGTAGTTTGGGCTATTTAACTAAAATCTGAAATGAAAAATTCGTAAGCCTATTACGAGCCCCATGAAACATCTCTAAACACGAAATGACATTGTGCAACCAACATATATCCGCCATTTTGACAAATTTCCCCACCTTCTATCTTAACAAAAAAATTCATACTGGTGTGGTTTGGACTATTTAACTAAAATCTGCAATGAAAAAGTTCGTAAAACCATTACGAGCCCCATGAAAAATCCCTAAACACGAAATGACATTGTGCAACCGACATATATCCGCCATTTTGGCAGATTTCCCCACCTTCGATCTTAGCAAAAAAATTCATACTGGTGTAGTTTGGGCTATTAAACTAAAATCTGAAATGAAAAATTTCGTAAGCCCATTACGAGCCCCATGACAAATCCCTAAACACGAAATGACATGTGCAACCGATATATATCCGCCATTTTGGCAGATTTCCCCACCTTCGATCTTAGCAAAAAAATTCATACTGGTGTAGTTTGGACTATTTAGCTAAAATCTGCAATGAAAAAGTTCGTAAGCCCATTACGAGCCCCATGAAAAATCCCTAAACACGAAATGACACGTGTAACCGACATATATCCGCCATTTTGGCAGATTTCCCCACCTTCGATCTTAGCAAAAAAATTCATACTCGTGTAGTTTGGGCTATTAAACTAAAATCTGAAATGAAAAAGTTCGTAAGCCCATTACGAGCCCCATGAAAAATTCCTAAACACGAAATGACATTGTGCAACCAACATATATCCGCCATTTTGGCAGATTTCCCCACCTTCGATCTTAGCAAAAAAATTCATACTGGTGTAGTTTGGACTATTTAGCTAAAATCTGCAATGAAAAAGTTCGTAAGCCCATTACGAGCCCCATGAAAAATCCCTAAACACGAAATGACACGTGTAACCGACATATATCCGCCATTTTGGCAGATTTCCCCACCTTCGATCTTAGCAAAAAAATTCATACTGGTGTAGTTTGGGCTATTAAACTAAAATCTGAAATTAAAAAGTTCGTAAGCCCATTACGAGCCCCATGAAAAATCCCTAAACACGAAATGACACGTGCAACCGACATATATCCGCCATTTTGGCAGATTTCCACACCTTAGATCTTAACAAAAAAATTCATACTAGTGTAGTTTGGGCTATTAAACTAAAATCTGAAATGAAAAAGTTCGTAAGCCCATTATTACGAGCCCCATGAAAAATCCCTAAACACGAAATGACACGTGCAACCGACATATATCCGCCATTTTGGCAGATTTCCACACCTTAGATCTTAACAAAAAAATTCATACTAGTGTAGATTGGACTATTTTACTAAAATCTGAAATGAAAAAGTTCGTAAGTCCATTACGAGCCCCATGAAAAATCCCTAAACACGAAATGACATGTGTAACCGACATATATCCGCCATTTTGGCAGATTTCCACACCTTCGAACTTCAAAAAAAAATTTATACTGGTGTAGTTTGGGCTATTTAACTAATATCTGAAATGAAAAATTCGTAAGCCTATTACGAGCCCCATGAAAAATCCCAAACCACGAAATGACATTGTGCAACCAACATATATCCGCCATTTTGGCAGATTTCCCCACCTTCGATCATAGCAAAAAAATTCGTACTGGTGTAGTTTGGGCTATTTAACTAAAATCTGAAATGAAAAAGTTTGTAAGCCCATTACGAGCCCCATGAAAAATCCCTAAACACGAAATGACACGTGCAACCGACATATATCCGCCATTTTGGCAGATTTTCCCACCTTCGATCTTAGCAAAAAAATTCATACTGGTGTAGTTTGGGCTATTAAACTAAAATCTGAAATGAAAAAGTTAGTAAGCCCATTACGAGCCCCATGAAAAATCCCAAACCACGAAATGACATTGTGCAACCAACATATATCCGCCATTTTGGCAGATTTCCCCACCTTCGATCTTAGCCAAAAATTCATACTGGTGTAGTTTGGGCTATTAAACTAAAATCTGAAATGAAAAAGTTCGTAAGCCCATTACGAGCCCCATGAAAAATCCCTAAACACGAAATGACACGTGCAACCGACATATATCCGCCATTTTGGCAGATTTCCACACCTTAGATCTTAACAAAAAAATTCATACTGGTGTAGTTTGGACTACTTGACTAAAATCTGCAATGAAAAAGTTCGTAAACCCATTACGAGCCCCATGAAAAATCCCTAAACACGAAATGACACTGTGCAACCAACATATATCCGCCATTTTGGCAGATTTCCCCACCTTCGATCTTAGCAAGAAAATCCATACTGGTGTAGTTTGGACTATTTAACTAAAATCTGATATGAAAAAGTTCGTAAGCCCATTACGAGCCCCATGAAAAATCCCTAAACACGAAATGACACGTGCAACCGACATATATCCGCCATTTTGGCAGATTTCCACACCTTAGATCTTAACAAAAAAATTCATACTAGTGTAGATTGGACTATTTTACTAAAATCTGAAATGAAAAAGTTCGTAAGCCCATTACGAGCCCCATGAAAAATCCCTAAACACGAAATGACATGTGTAACCGACATATATCCGCCATTTTGGCAGATTTCCACACCTTCGAACTTCAAAAAAAAATTTATACTGGTGTAGTTTGGGCTATTTAACTAAAATCTGAAATGAAAAATTCGTAAGCCTATTACGAGCCCCATGAAAATTCCCTAAACACGAAATGACACGTGCAACCGACATATATCCGCCATTTTGGCATATTTCCACATCTTAGATCTTAACAAAAAAATTCATACTGGTGTAGTTTGGGCTATTAAACTAAAATCTGAAATGAAAAAGTTTGTAAGCCCATTACGAGCCCCATGAAAAATCCCTAAACACGAAATGCACGTGCAACCGACATATATCCGCCATTTTGGCAGACTTCGCCACCTTCGATCTTAGCAAAAAAATTCATACTGGTGTAGTTTGGGCTATTAAACTAAAATCTGAAATGAAAAAGTTCGTAAGCCCATTACGAGCCCCATGAAACATCTCTAAACACGAAATGACATTGTGCAACCAACATATATCCGCCATTTTGACAAATTTCCCCACCTTCTATCTTAACAAAAAAATTCATACTGGTGTGGTTTGGACTATTTAACTAAAATCTGCAATGAAAAAGTTCGTAAAACCATTACGAGCCCCATGAAAAATCCCTAAACACGAAATGACATTGTGCAACCGACATA
Source organism: Muscidifurax raptorellus (assembly GCA_020010945.3). Lineage (NCBI taxonomy): Eukaryota > Metazoa > Arthropoda > Insecta > Hymenoptera > Pteromalidae > Muscidifurax > Muscidifurax raptorellus. The sequence continues at coordinate 2,663,666 of JAHUUD020000009.1, forward strand.
TATCCGCCATTTTGGCAGATTTCCCCACCTTCGATCTTAGCAAAAAAATTCATACTGGTGTAGTTTGGGCTATTAAACTAAAATCTGAAATGAAAAATTTCGTAAGCCCATTACGAGCCCCATGAAAAATCTCTAAACACGAAATGACATTGTGCAACCAACATATATCCGCCATTTTGACAGATTTCCCCACCTTCGATCTTAACAAAAAAATTCTTACTGGTGTAGTTTGGGCTATTAAACTAAAATCTGAAATGAAAAAGTTCGTAAGCCCATTACGAGCCCCATGAAAAATCTCTAAACACGAAATGACATTGTGCAACCAACATATATCCGCCATTTTGACAGATTTCCCCACCTTCGATCTTAACAAAAAAATTCATACTGGTGTAGTTTGGGCTATTAAACTAAAATCTGAAATGAAAAAGTTCGTAAGTCCATTACGAGCCCCATGAAAAATCCCTAAACACGAAATGACACGTGCAACCGACATATATCCGCCATTTTGGCAGATTTCCCCACCTTCGATCTTAGCAAAAAAATTCTTACTGGTGTAGTTTGGGCTATTAAACTAAAATCTGAAATGAAAAAGTTCGTAAGCCCATTACGAGCCCCATGAAAAATCTCTAAACACGAAATGACATTGTGCAACCAACATATATCCGCCATTTTGACAGATTTCCCCACCTTCGATCTTAACAAAAAAATTCATACTGGTGTAGTTTGGGCTATTAAACTAAAATCTGAAATGAAAAAGTTCGTAAGCCCATTACAAGCCCCATGAAAAATCCCTAAACACGAAATGACACGTGCAACCGACATATATCCGCCATTTTGGCAGATTTCCCCACCTTCGATCTTAGCAAAAAAATTCATACTGGTGTAGTTTGGGCTATTAAACTAAAATCTGAAATGAAAAAGTTCGTAAGCCCATTACGAGCCCCATAAAAAATCCCAAACCACGAAATGACATTGTGCAACCAACATATATCCGCCATTTTGACAGATTTCCCCACCTTCGATCTTAACAAAAAAATTCATACTGGTGTAGTTTGGGCTATTAAACTAAAATATGAAATGAAAAAGTTCGTAAGCCCATTACGAGCCCCATGACAAATCCCTAAACACGAAATGACATGTGCAACCGACATATATCCGCCATTTTGGCAGATTTCCACACCTTCGAACTTAACAAAAAAATTCATACTGGTGTAGTTTGGGCTATTTAACTAAAATCTGAAATGAAAAAGTTAGTAAGCCCATTACGAGCCCCATGAAAAATCCCAAACCACGAAATGACATTGTGCAACCAACATATATCCGCCATTTTGGCAGATTTCCCCACCTTTGATCTTAGCAAAAAAATTCATACTGGTGTAGTTTGGGCTATTAAACTAAAATCTGAAATGAAAATTTCGTAAGCCCATTACGAGCCCCATGAAAAATTCCTAAACACGAAATGACATTGTGCAACCAACATATATCCGCCATTTTGGCAGATTTCCCCACCTTCGATCTTAGCAAGAAAATTCATACTGGTGTAGTTTGGGCTATTTAACTAAAATCTGAAATGAAAAAGTTCGTAAGCCCATTACGAGCCCCATGAAAAATCCCTTAACACGAAATGACACGTGCAACCGTCATATATCCGCCATTTTGGCAGATTTCCCCACCTTCGATCCTAGCAAAAAAATTCAGACTGGTGTAGTTTGGGCTATTAAACTAAAATCTGAAATGAAAATTTCGTAAGCCCATTACGAGCCCCATGAAAAATTCCTAAACACGAAATGACATTGTGCAACCAACATATATCCGCCATTTTGGCAGATTTCCCCACCTTCGATCTTAGCAAGAAAATTCATACTGGTGTAGTTTGGGCTATTTAACTAAAATCTGAAATGAAAAAGTTCGTAAGCCCATTACGAGCCCCATGAAAAATCCCTTAACACGAAATGACACGTGCAACCGTCATATATCCGCCATTTTGGCAGATTTCCCCACCTTCGATCTTAGCAAAAAAATTCATACTGGTGTAGTTTGGGCTATTTAACTAAAATTTGAAATGAAAAAGTTCGTAAGCCCATTACGAGCCCCATGAAAAATCCCTAAACACGAAATGACACGTGCAACCGACATATATCCGCCATTTTGGCAGATTTCCCCACCTTCGATCTTAACAAAAAAATTCATACTGGTGTAGTTTGGACTATTTAACTAAAATCTGCAATGAAAAAGTTCGTACACCCATTACGAGCCGCATGAAAAATCCCTAAACACGAAATGACATTGTGCAACCGACATATATCCGCCATTTTGGCAGATTTCCCCACCTTCGATCTTAGCAAAAAAATTCATACTGGTGTAGTTTGGGCTATTAAACTAAAATCTGAAATGAAAAAGTTCGTACACCCATTACGAGCCGCATGAAAAATCCCTAAACACGAAATGACATTGTGCAACCGACATATATCCGCCATTTTGGCAGATTTCCCCACCTTCGATCTTAGCAAAAAAATTCATACTGGTGTAGTTTGGGCTATTAAACTAAAATCTGAAATGAAAAAGTTCGTAAGCCCATTACGAGCCCCATGAAAAATCTCTAAACACGAAATGACATTGTGCAAGCAACATATATCCGCCATTTTGACAGATTTCCCCACCTTCGATCTTAACAAAAAAATTCATACTGGTGTAGTTTGGACTACTTGACTAAAATCTGCAATGAAAAAGTTCGTAAACCCATTACGAGCCCCATGAAAAATCCCTAAACACGAAATGACATTGTGCATTCAACATATATCCGCAATTTTGGCAGATTTCCCCACCTTCGATCTTAGCAAGAAAATTCATACTGGTGTAGTTTGGGCTATTTAATTAAAATCTGAAATGAAAAAGTTCGTAAGCCCATTACGAGCCCCATGAAAAATCCCTATACACGAAATGACACGTGCAACCGACATATATCCGCCATTTTGGCAAATTTCCCCACCTTCGATCTTAGCAAAAAAATTCATACTGGTGTAGTTTGGACTACTTGACTAAAATCTGCAATGAAAAATTTCGTTAACCCATTACGAGCCCCATGAAAAATCCCTAAACACGAAATGACATTGTGCAACCAACATATATCCGCCATTTTGGCAGATTTCCCCACCTTCGATCTTAGCAAAAAAATTCATACTGTTGTAGTTTGGGCTATTTAACTAAAATCTGAAATGAAAAAGTTCGTAAGCCCATTACGAGCCCCATGAAAAATCCCTAAACACGAAATGACACGTGCTATCGACATATATCCGCCATTTTGGCAGATTTCCCCACCTTCGATCTTAGCAACAAAATTCGTACTGGTGTAGTTTGGGCTATTTAACTAAAATCTGAAATGAAAAAGTTCGTAAGCCCATTACGAGCCCCATGAAAAATCTCTAAACACGAAATGACATTGTGCAACCAACATATATCCGCCATTTTGACAGATTTCCCCACCTTCTATCTTAACAAAAAAATTCATGCTGGTGTAGTTTGGACTATTTAACTAAAATCTGCAATGAAAAAGTTCGTAAAACCATTACGAGCCCCATGAAAAATCCCTAAACACGAAATGACACGTGCACCCGACATATATCCGCCATTTTGGCAGATTTCCACTCCTTAGATCTTAACAAAAAAATTCATACTAGTGTAGTTTGGGCTATTTAACTAAAATCTGCAATGAAAAAGTTCGTAAGCCCGATACGAGCCCCATGAAAAATCCCTAAACACGAAATGACACGTGCAACCGACATATATCCGCCATTTTGGCAGATTTCCCCACCTTCGATCTTAGCAAAAAAATTCATACTGGTGTAGTTTGGGCTATTAAACTAAAATCTGAAATGAAAAAGTTCGTAAGCCCATTACGAGCCCCATGAAAAATCCCTAAACACGAAATGACACGTGCAACCGACATATATCCGCCATTTTGGCAGATTTCCACACCTTAGATCTTAACAAAAAAATTCATACTAGTGTAGTTTGGACTATTTAACTAAAATCTGAAATGAAAAAGTTCGTAAGCCCATTACGAGCCCCATGAAAAATACCTAAACACGAAATAACACGTGCAACCGACATATATCCGCCATTTTGGCAGATTTCCACACCTTAGATCTTAACAAAAAAATTCATACTAGTGTAGATTGGACTATTTTACTAAAATCTGAAATGAAAAAGTTCGTAAGCCCATTACGAGCCCCATGAAAAATCCCTAAACACGAAATGACATGTGTAACCGACATATATCCGCCATTTTGGCAGATTTCCACACCTTCGAACTTCAAAAAAAAATTTATACTGGTGTAGTTTGGGCTATTTAACTAATATCTGAAATGAAAAATTCGTAAGCCTATTACGAGCCCCATGAAAAATCCCAAACCACGAAATGACATTGTGCAACCAACATATATCCGCCATTTTGGCAGATTTCCCCACCTTCGATCATAGCAAAAAAATTCATACTGGTGTAGTTTGGGCTATTTAACTAAAATCTGAAATGAAAAAGTTTGTAAGCCCATTACGAGCCCCATGAAAAATCCCTAAACACGAAATGACACGTGCAACCGACATATATCCGCCATTTTGGCAGATTTTCCCACCTTCGATCATAGCCAAAAAATTCATACTGGTGTAGTTTGGGCTATTAAACTAAAATCTGCAATAAAAAATTTCGTAAGCCCATTACGAGCCCCATCAAAAATCCCTAAACACGAAATGACATGTGCGACCGACATATATCCGCCATTTTGGCAGATTTCCCCACCTTCGATCTTAGCAAAAAAATTCATACTGGTGTAGTTTGGGCTATTAAACTAAAATCTGAAATGAAAAAGTTCGTAAGCCCATTACGAGCCCCATGAAAAATCCCTAAACACGAAATGACACGTGCAACCGACATATATCCGCCATTTTGGCAGATTTTCCCACCTTAGATCTTAACAAAAAAATTCATACTGGTGTAGTTTGGACTACTTGACTAAAATCTGCAATGAAAAATTTCGTAAACCCATTACGAGCCCCATGAAAAATCCCTAAACACGAAATGACATTGTGCAACCAACATATATCCGCCATTTTGGCAGATTTCCCCACCTTCGATCTTAGCAAAAAAATTCATACTGTTGTAGTTTGGGCTATTTAACTAAAATCTGAAATGAAAAAGTTCGTAAGCCCATTACGAGCCCCATGAAAAATCCCTAAACACGAAATGACACGTGCAACCGACATATATCCGCCATTTTGGCAGATTTCCCCACCTTCGATCTTAGCAACAAAATTCTTACTGGTGTAGTTTGGACTATTTAACTAAAATCTGCAATGAAAAAGTTCGTAAACCCATTACGAGCCCCATGAAAAATCCCTAAACACGAAATGACATTGTGCAACCAACATATATCCGCCATTTTGGCAGATTTCCCCACCTTCGATCTTAGCAAAAAAATTCATACTGATGTAGTTTGGGCTATTTAACTAAAATCTGAAATGAAAAAGTTCGTAAGCCCATTACGAGCCCCATGAAAAATCCCTATACACGAAATGACACGTGCAACCGACATATATCCGCCATTTTGGCAGATTTCCCCACCTTCGATCTTAGCAAAAAAATTCATACTGGTGTAGTTTGGGCTATTTAACTAAAATCTGAAATGAAAAAGTTCGTAAGCCCATTACGAGCCCCATGAAAAATCCCTAAACACGAAATGACATTGTGCAACCAACATATATCCGCCATTTTGGCAGATTTCCCCACCTTCGATCTTAGCAAAAAAATTCATACTGGTGTAGTTTGGACTACTTGACTAAAATCTGCAATGAAAAATTTCGTAAACCCATTACGAGCCCCATGAAAAATCCCTAAACACGAAATGACACGTGCAACCGACATATATCCGCCATTTTGGCAGATTTCCACACCTTAGATCTTAACAAAAAAATTCATACTAGTGTAGTTTGGACTATTTAACTAAAATCTGAAATGAAAAAGTTCGTAAGCCCATTACGAGCCCCATGAAAAATACCTAAACACGAAATGACACGTGCAACCGACATATATCCGCCATTTTGGCAGATTTCCACACCTTAGATCTTAACAAAAAAATTCATACTAGTGTAGATTGGACTATTTTACTAAAATCTGAATTGAAAAATTTCGTAAGCCCATTACGAGCCCCATGAAAAATCCCTAAACACGAAATGACATGTGTAACCGACATATATCCGCCATTTTGGCAGATTTCCACACCTTCGAACTTCAAAAAAAAATTTATACTGGTGTAGTTTGAGCTATTTAACTAATATCTGAAATGAAAAATTCGTAAGCCTATTACGAGCCCCATGAAAAATCCCAAACCACGAAATGACATTGTGCAACCAACATATATCCGCCATTTTGGCAGATTTCCCCACCTTCGATCATAGCAAAAAAATTCATACTGGTGTAGTTTGGGCTATTTAACTAAAATCTGAAATGAAAAAGTTTGTAAGCCCATTACGAGCCCCATGAAAAATCCCTAAACACGAAATGACACGTGCAACCGACATATATCCGCCATTTTGGCAGATTTTCCCACCTTCGATCATAGCAAAAAAATTCATACTGGTGTAGTTTGGGCTATTAAACTAAAATCTGCAATAAAAAATTTCGTAAGCCCATTACGAGCCCCATCAAAAATCCCTAAACACGAAATGACATGTGCGACCGACATATATCCGCCATTTTGGCAGATTTCCCCACCTTCGATCTTAGCAAAAAAATTCATACTGGTGTAGTTTGGGCTATTAAACTAAAATCTGAAATGAAAAAGTTCGTAAGCCCATTACGAGCCCCATGAAAAATCCCTAAACACGAAATGACACGTGCAACCGACATATATCCGCCATTTTGGCAGATTTCCACACCTTCGATCTTAACAAAAAAATTCATACTAGTGTAGTTTGGACTATTTAACTTAAATCTGAAATGAAAGAGTTCGTAAGCCCATTACGAGCCCCATGAAAAATCCCTAAACACGAAATGACACGTGCAACCGACATATATCCGCCATTTTGGCAGATTTCCACACCTTAGATCTTAACAAAAAAATTCATACTAGTGTAGATTGGACTATTTTACTAAAATATGAAATGAAAAATTCGTAAGCCTATTACGAGCCCCATGAAAAATCCCTAAACACGAAATGACACGTGCAACCGACATATATCCGCCATTTTGGCAGATTTCCACACCTTCGATCTTAACAAAAAAATTCATACTAGTGTAGTTTGGACTATTTAACTTAAATCTGAAATGAAAAATTCGTAAGCCCATTACGAGCCCCATGAAAAATCCCTAAACACGAAATGACATGTGTAACCGACATATATCCGCCATTTTGGCAGATTTCCACACCTTCGAACTTCAAAAAAAAATTTATACTGGTGTAGTTTGGGCTATTTAACTAAAATCTGAAATGAAAAATTCGTAAGCCTATTACGAGCCCCATGAAAATTCCCTAAACACGAAATGACATTGTGCAACCAACATATATCCGCCATTTTGGCAGATTTCCCCACCTTCGATCATAGCAAAAAAATTCATACTGGTGTAGTTTGGGCTATTTAACTAAAATCTGAAATGAAAAAGTTTGTAAGCCCATTACGAGCCCCATGAAAAATCCCTAAACACGAAATGACACGTGCAACCGACATATATCCGCCATTTTGGCAGATTTTCCCACCTTCGATCATAGCAAAAAAATTCATACTTGTGTAGTTTGGGCTATTAAACTAAAATCTGCAATGAAAAAGTTCGTAAGCCCATTACGAGCCCCATGAAAAATCCCTAAACACGAAATGACATTGTGCAACCAACATATATCCGCCATTTTGGCAGATTTCCCCACCTTCGATCTTAGCAAGAAAATTCATACTGGTGTAGTTTGGGCTATTTAACTAAAATCTGAAATGAAAAAGTTCGTAAGCCCATTACGAGCCCCATGAAAAATCCCTTAACACGAAATGACACGTGCAACCGTCATATATCCGCCATTTTGGCAGATTTCCCCACCTTCGATCCTAGCAAAAAAATTCATACTGGTGTAGTTTGGGCTATTAAACTAAAATCTGCAATGAAAAAGTTCGTAAGCCCATTACGAGCCCCATGAAAAATCCCTAAACACGAAATGACATGTGTAACCGACATATATCCGCCATTTTGGCAGATTTCCACACCTTCGAACTTCAAAAAAAAATTTATACAGGTGTAGTTTGGGCTATTCAACTAATATCTGAAATGAAAAATTCGTAAGCCTATTACGAGCCCCATGAAAAATCCCAAACCACGAAATGACATTGTGCAACCAACATATATCCGCCATTTTGGCAGATTTCCCCACCTTCGATCACAGCAAAAAAATTCATACTGGTGTAGTTTGGACTATTTAACTAAAATCTGAAATGAAAAAGTTCGTAAGCCCATTACGAGCCCCATGAAAAATCCATAAACACGAAATGACACGTGCAACCGACATATATCCGCCATTTTGGCAGATTTCCACACCTTAGATCTTAACAAAAAAATTCATACTAGTGTAGATTGGACTATTTAACTAAAATCTGAAATGAAAAAGTTCGTAAGCCCATTACGAGCCCCATGAAAAATCCCTAAACACGAAATGACATGTGTAACCGACATATATCCGCCATTTTGGCAGATTTCCACACCTTCGAACTTCAAAAAAAAATTTATACTGGTGTAGTTTGGGCTATTTAACTAATATCTGAAATGAAAAATTCGTAAGCCTATTACGAGCCCCATGAAAAATCCCAAACCACGAAATGACATTGTGCAACCAACATATATCCGCCATTTTCGCAGATTTCCTCACCTTCGATCATAGCAAAAAAATTCATACTGGTGTAGTTTGGACTATTTAACTAAAATCTGAAATGAAAAATTTCGTAAGCCCATTACGAGCCCCATGAAAAATCCCTAAACACGAAATGACACGTGCAACCGACATATATCCGCCATTTTGGCAGATTTCCCCACCTTCGATCTTAGCAAAAAAATTCATACTGGTGTAGTTTGGGTTATTAAACTAAAATCTGCAATGAAAAATTTCGTAAGCCCATTACGAGCCCCATCAAAAATCCCTAAACACGAAATGACATTGTGCAACCAACATATATCCGCCATTTTGGCAGATTTCCCCACCTTCGATCATAGCAAAAAAATTCATACTGGTGTAGTTTGGGCTATTTAACTAAAATCTGAAATGAAAAAGTTCGTAAGCCCATTACGAGCCCCATGACAAATCCCTAAACACGAAATGACATTGTGCAACCGACATATATCCGCCATTTTGGCAGATTTCCCCACCTTCGATCATAGCAAAAAAATTCATACTGGTGTAGTTTGGGCTATTAAACTAAAATCTGAAATGAAAAAGTTCGTAAGCCCATTACGAGCCCCATGAAAAATCTCTAAACACGAAATGACATTGTGCAAGCAACATATATCCGCCATTTTGACAGATTTCCCCACCTTCGATCTTAACAAAAAAATTCATACTGGTGTAGTTTGGACTATTTAACTAAAATCTGAAATGAAAAAGTTCGTGAGCCCATTACGAGCCCCATGAAAAATCCCTAAACACGAAATGACATGTGTAACCGACATATATCCGCCATTTTGGCAGATTTCCACACCTTCGAACTTCAAAAAAAAATTTATACAGGTGTAGTTTGGGCTATTTAACTAAAATCTGAAATGAAAAAGTTCGTAAGCCCATTACGAGCCCCATGAAAAATCCCTAAACACGAAATGACATTGTGCAACCAACATATATCCGCCATTTTGGCAGATTTCCCCACCTTCGATCTTAGCAAGAAAATTCATACTGGTGTAGTTTGGGCTATTTAACTAAAATCTGAAATGAAAAAGTTCGTAAGCCCATTACGAGCCCCATGAAAAATCCCTTAACACGAAATGACACGTGCAACCGTCATATATCCGCCATTTTGGCAGATTTCCCCACCTTCGATCCTAGCAAAAAAATTCATACTGGTGTAGTTTGGGCTATTTAGCTAAAATCTGAAATGAAATAGTTCGTAAGCCCATTACGAGCCCCATGAAAAATCCCTAAACACGAAATGACACGTGCAACCGACATATATCCGCCATTTTGGCAGATTTCCCCACCTTCGATCTTAACAAAAAAATTCATACTGGTGTAGTTTGGACTATTTAACTAAAATCTGCAATGAAAAAGTTCGTACACCCATTACGAGCCCCATGACAAATCCCTAAACACGAAATGACATTGTGCAACCGACATATATCCGCCATTTTGGCAGATTTCCCCACCTTCGATCATAGCAAAAAAATTCATACTGGTGTAGTTTGGGCTATTAAACTAAAATCTGCAATGAAAAATTTCGTAAGCCCATTACGAGCCCCATGAAAAATCTCTAAACACGAAATGACATTGTGCAAGCAACATATATCCGCCATTTTGACAGATATCCCCACCTTCGATCTTAACAAAAAAATTCATACTGGTGTAGTTTGGACTATTTAACTAAAATCTAAAATGAAAAAGTTCGTGAGCCCATTACGAGCCCCATGAAAAATCCCTAAACACGAAATGACATGTGTAACCGACATATATCCGCCATTTTGGCAGATTTCCACACCTTCGAACTTCAAAAAAAAATTTATACTGGTGTAGTTTGGGCTATTTAACTAATATCTGAAATGAAAAATTCGTAAGCCTATTACGAGCCCCATGAAAAATCCCAAACCACGAAATGACATTGTGCAACCAACATATATCCGCCATTTTGACAGATTTCCCCACCTTCGATCTTAACAAAAAAATTCATACTGGTGTAGTTTGGACTATTTAACTAAAATCTGAAATGAAAAATTTCGTAAGCCCATTACGAGCCCCATGAAAAATCCCTAAACACGAAATGACACGTGCAACCGACATATATCCGCCATTTTGGCAGATTTCCCCACCTTCGATCTTAACAAAAAAATTCATACTGGTGTAGTTTGGACTATTTAACTAAAATCTGCAATGAAAAAGTTCGTACACCCATTACGAGCCCCATGACAAATCCCTAAACACGAAATGACATTGTGCAACCGACATATATCCGCCATTTTGGCAGATTTCCCCACCTTCGATCATAGCAAAAAAATTCACACTGGTGTAGTTTGGGCTATTAAACTAAAATCTGCAATGACAAAGTTCGTAAGCCCATTACGAGCCCCATGAAAAATCTCTAAACACGAAATGACATTGTGCAAGCAACATATATCCGCCATTTTGACAGATTTCCCCACCTTCGATCTTAACAAAAAAATTCATACTGGTGTAGTTTGGACTATTTAACTAAAATCTAAAATGAAAAAGTTCGTGAGCCCATTACGAGCCCCATGAAAAATCCCTAAACACGAAATGACATGTGTAACCGACATATATCCGCCATTTTGGCAGATTTCCACACCTTCGAACTTCAAAAAAAAATTTATACTGGTGTAGTTTGGGCTATTTAACTAATATCTGAATTGAAAAATTCGTAAGCCTATTACGAGCCCCATGAAAAATCCCAAACCACGAAATGACATTGTGCAACCAACATATATCCGCCATTTTGGCAGATTTCCCCACCTTCGATCATAGCAAAAAAATTCATACTCGTGTAGTTTGGACTATTTAACTAAAATCTGAAATGAAAAATTTCGTAAGCCCATTACGAGCCCCATGAAAAATCCCTAAACACGAAATGACACGTGCAACCGACATATATCCGCCATTTTGGCAGATTTCCCCACCTTCGATCTTAGCAAAAAAATTCATACTGGTGTAGTTTGGGCTATTAAACTAAAATCTGCAATGAAAAATTTCGTAAGCCCATTACGAGCCCCATCAAAAATCCCTAAACACGAAATGACATGTGCGACCGACATATATCCGCCATTTTGGCAGATTTCCACACCTTAGATCTTAACAAAAAAATTCATACTAGTGTAGATTGGACTATTTTACTAAAATCTGAAATGAAAAAGTTCGTAAGCCCATTACGAGCCCCATGAAAAATCCCTAAACACGAAATGACATGTGTAACCGACATATATCCGCCATGTTGGCAGATTTCCACACCTTCGAACTTCAAAAAAAAATTTATACTGGTGTAGTTTGGGCTATTTAACTAAAATCTGAAATGAAAAATTCGTAAGCCTATTACGAGCCCCATGAAAATTCCCTAAACACGAAATGACACGTGCAACCGACATATATCCGCCATTTTGGCAGATTTCCACACCTTAGATCTTAACAAAAAAAATTCATACTGGTGTAGTTTGGGCTATTAAACTAAAATCTGAAATGAAAAAGTTTGTAAGCCCATTACGAGCCCCATGAAAAATCCCTAAACACGAAATGCACGTGCAACCGACATATATCCGCCATTTTGGCAGACTTCGCCACCTTCGATCTTAGCAAAAAAATTCATACTGGTGTAGTTTGGGCTATTAAACTAAAATCTGCAATAAAAAATTTCGTAAGCCCATTACGAGCCCCATCAAAAATCCCTAAACACGAAATGACATGTGCGACCGACATACATCCGCCATTTTGGCAGATTTCCCCACCTTCGATCTTAGCAAAAAAATTCATACTGGTGTAGTTTGGGCTATTAAACTAAAATCTGAAATGAAAAAGTTCGTAAGCCCATTACGAGCCCCATGAAAAATCCCTAAACACGAAATGACACGTGCAACCGACATATATCCGCCATTTTGGCAGATTTCCACACCTTCGATCTTAACAAAAAAATTCATACTAGTGTAGTTTGGACTATTTAACTTAAATCTGAAATGAAAGAGTTCGTAAGCCCATTACGAGCCCCATGAAAAATCCCTAAACACGAAATGACACGTGCAACCGACATATATCCGCCATTTTGGCAGATTTCCCCACCTTCGATCTTAGCAAAAAAATTCATACTGGTGTAGTTTGGGTTATTAAACTAAAATCTGCAATGAAAAATTTCGTAAGCCCATTACGAGCCCCATCAAAAATCCCTAAACACGAAATGACATGTGCGACCGACATATATCCGCCATTTTGGCAGATTTCCACACCTTAGATCTTAACAAAAAAATTCATACTAGTGTAGATTGGACTATTTTACTAAAATCTGAAATGAAAAAGTTCGTAAGCCCATTACGAGCCCCATGAAAAATCCCTAAACACGAAATGACACGTGCAACCGACATATATCCGCCATTTTGGCAGATTTCCACACCTTCGAACTTCAAAAAAAAATTTATACTGGTGTAGTTTGGGCTATTTAACTAATATCTGAAATGAAAAATTCGTAAGCCTATTACGAGCCCCATGAAAAATCCCAAACCACGAAATGACATTGTGCAACCAACATATATCCGCCATTTTGGCAGATTTTCCCACCTTCGATCATAGCAAAAAAATTCATACTGGTGTAGTTTGGGCTATTTAACTAAAATCTGAAATGAAAAATTCGTAAGCCTATTACGAGCCCCATGAAAATTCCCTAAACACGAAATGACATTGTGCAACCAACATATATCCGCCATTTTGGCAGATTTCCCCACCTTCGATCATAGCAAAAAAATTCATACTGGTGTAGTTTGGGCTATTTAACTAAAATCTGAAATGAAAAAGTTTGTAAGCCCATTACGAGCCCCATGAAAAATCCCTAAACACGAAATGACACGTGCAACCGACATATATCCGCCATTTTGGCAGATTTTCCCACCTTCGATCATAGCAAAAAAATTCATACTGGTGTAGTTTGGGCTATTAAACTAAAATCTGCAATGAAAAAGTACGTAAGCCCATTACGAGCCCCATGAAAAATCCCTAAACACGAAATGACATTGTGCAACCAACATATATCCGCCATTTTGGCAGATTTCCCCACCTTCGATCTTAGCAAGAAAATTCATACTGGTGTAGTTTGGGCTATTTAACTAAAATCTGAAATGAAAAAGTTCGTAAGCCCATTACGAGCCCCATGAAAAATCCCTTAACACGAAATGACACGTGCAACCGTCATATATCCGCCATTTTGGCAGATTTCCCCACCTTCGATCCTAGCAAAAAAATTCATACTGGTGTAGTTTGGGCTATTAAACTAAAATCTGCAATGAAAAAGTTCGTAAGCCCATTACGAGCCCCATGAAAAATCCCTAAACACGAAATGACATGTGCAACCAACATATATCCGCCATTTTGGCAGATTTCCCCACCTTCGATCTTAGCAAGAAAATTCATACTGGTGTAGTTTGGGCTATTTAACTAAAATCTGAAATGAAAAAGTTCGTAAGCCCATTACGAGCCCCATGAAAAATCCCTTAACACGAAATGACACGTGCAACCGTCATATATCCGCCATTTTGGCAGATTTCCCCACCTTCGATCCTAGCAAAAAAATTCATACTGGTGTAGTTTGGGCTATTAAACTAAAATCTGCAATGAAAAAGTTCGTAAGCCCATTACGAGCCCCATGAAAAATCCCTAAACACGAAATGACATGTGCAACCAACATATATCCGCCATTTTGGCAGATTTCCCCACCTTCGATCATAGCAAAAAAATTCATACTGGTGTAGTTTGGGCTATTAAACTAAAATCTGAAATGAAAAAGTTCGTAAGCCCATTACGAGCCCCATGAAAAATCTCTAAACACGAAATGACATTGTGCAAGCAACATATATCCGCCATTTTGACAGATTTCCCCACCTTCGATCTTAACAAAAAAATTCATACTGGTGTAGTTTGGACTATTTAACTAAAATCTGAAATGAAAAAGTTCGTGAGCCCATTACGAGCCCCATGAAAAATCCCTAAACACGAAATGACATGTGTAACCGACATATATCCGCCATTTTGGCAGATTTCCACACCTTCGAACTTCAAAAAAAAATTTATACTGGTGTAGTTTGGGCTATTTAACTAATATCTGAAATGAAAAATTCGTAAGCCTATTACGAGCCCCATGAAAAATCCCAAACCACGAAATGACATTGTGCAACCAACATATATCCGCCATTTTGGCAGATTTCCCCACCTTCGATCATAGCAAAAAAATTCATACTCGTGTAGTTTGGACTATTTAACTAAAATCTGAAATGAAAAATTTCGTAAGCCCATTACGAGCCCCATGAAAAATCCCTAAACACGAAATGACACGTGCAACCGACATATATCCGCCATTTTGGCAGATTTCCCCACCTTCGATCTTAGCAAAAAAATTCATACTGGTGTAGTTTGAGCTATTAAACTAAAATCTGCAATGAAAAATTTCGTAAGCCCATTACGAGCCCCATCAAAAATCCCTAAACACGAAATGACATGTGCGACCGACATATATCCGCCATTTTGGCAGATTTCCACACCTTAGATCTTAACAAAAAAATTCATACTAGTGTAGATTGGACTATTTTACTAAAATCTGAAATGAAAAAGTTCGTAAGCCCATTACGAGCCCCATGAAATATCCCTAAACACGAAATGTCACGTGCAACCGACATATATCCGCCATTTTGGCAGATTTCCCCACCTTCGATCATAGCAAAAAAATTCATACTGGTGTAGTTTGGGCTATTTAACTAAAATCTGAAATGAAAAAGTTTGTAAGCCCATTACGAGCCCCATGAAAAATCCCTAAACACGAAATGACACGTGCAACCGACATATATCCGCCATTTTGGCAGATTTCCACACCTTCGAACTTCAAAAAAAAATTTATACTGGTGTAGTTTGGGCTATTTAACTAATATCTGAAATGAAAAATTCGTAAGCCTATTACGAGCCCCATGAAAAATCCCAAACCACGAAATGACATTGTGCAACCAACATATATCCGCCATTTTGGCAGATTTTCCCACCTTCGATCATAGCAAAAAAATTCATACTGGTGTAGTTTGGGCTATTTAACTAAAATCTGAAATGAAAAATTCGTAAGCCTATTACGAGCCCCATGAAAATTCCCTAAACACGAAATGACATTGTGCAACCAACATATATCCGCCATTTTGGCAGATTTCCCCACCTTCGATCATAGCAAAAAAATTCATACTGGTGTAGTTTGGGCTATTTAACTAAAATCTGAAATGAAAAAGTTTGTAAGCCCATTACGAGCCCCATGAAAAATCCCTAAACACGAAATGACACGTGCAACCGACATATATCCGCCATTTTGGCAGATTTTCCCACCTTCGATCATAGCAAAAAAATTCATACTGGTGTAGTTTGGGCTATTAAACTAAAATCTGCAATGAAAAAGTACGTAAGCCCATTACGAGCCCCATGAAAAATCCCTAAACACGAAATGACATTGTGCAACCAACATATATCCGCCATTTTGGCAGATTTCCCCACCTTCGATCTTAGCAAGAAAATTCATACTGGTGTAGTTTGGGCTATTTAACTAAAATCTGAAATGAAAAAGTTCGTAAGCCCATTACGAGCCCCATGAAAAATCCCTTAACACGAAATGACACGTGCAACCGTCATATATCCGCCATTTTGGCAGATTTCCCCACCTTCGATCCTAGCAAAAAAATTCATACTGGTGTAGTTTGGGCTATTAAACTAAAATCTGCAATGAAAAAGTTCGTAAGCCCATTACGAGCCCCATGAAAAATCCCTAAACACGAAATGACATGTGCAACCAACATATATCCGCCATTTTGGCAGATTTCCCCACCTTCGATCTTAGCAAGAAAATTCATACTGGTGTAGTTTGGGCTATTTAACTAAAATCTGAAATGAAAAAGTTCGTAAGCCCATTACGAGCCCCATGAAAAATCCCTTAACACGAAATGACACGTGCAACCGTCATATATCCGCCATTTTGGCAGATTTCCCCACCTTCGATCCTAGCAAAAAAATTCATACTGGTGTAGTTTGGGCTATTAAACTAAAATCTGCAATGAAAAAGTTCGTAAGCCCATTACGAGCCCCATGAAAAATCCCTAAACACGAAATGACATGTGCAACCAACATATATCCGCCATTTTGGCAGATTTCCCCACCTTCGATCATAGCAAAAAAATTCATACTGGTGTAGTTTGGGCTATTAAACTAAAATCTGAAATGAAAAAGTTCGTAAGCCCATTACGAGCCCCATGAAAAATCTCTAAACACGAAATGACATTGTGCAAGCAACATATATCCGCCATTTTGACAGATTTCCCCACCTTCGATCTTAACAAAAAAATTCATACTGGTGTAGTTTGGACTATTTAACTAAAATCTGAAATGAAAAAGTTCGTGAGCCCATTACGAGCCCCATGAAAAATCCCTAAACACGAAATGACATGTGTAACCGACATATATCCGCCATTTTGGCAGATTTCCACACCTTCGAACTTCAAAAAAAAATTTATACTGGTGTAGTTTGGGCTATTTAACTAATATCTGAAATGAAAAATTCGTAAGCCTATTACGAGCCCCATGAAAAATCCCAAACCACGAAATGACATTGTGCAACCAACATATATCCGCCATTTTGGCAGATTTCCCCACCTTCGATCATAGCAAAAAAATTCATACTCGTGTAGTTTGGACTATTTAACTAAAATCTGAAATGAAAAATTTCGTAAGCCCATTACGAGCCCCATGAAAAATCCCTAAACACGAAATGACACGTGCAACCGACATATATCCGCCATTTTGGCAGATTTCCCCACCTTCGATCTTAGCAAAAAAATTCATACTGGTGTAGTTTGAGCTATTAAACTAAAATCTGCAATGAAAAATTTCGTAAGCCCATTACGAGCCCCATCAAAAATCCCTAAACACGAAATGACATGTGCGACCGACATATATCCGCCATTTTGGCAGATTTCCACACCTTAGATCTTAACAAAAAAATTCATACTAGTGTAGATTGGACTATTTTACTAAAATCTGAAATGAAAAAGTTCGTAAGCCCATTACGAGCCCCATGAAAAATCCCTAAACACGAAATGACACGTGCAACCGACATATATCCGCCATTTTGGCAGATTTCCACACCTTAGATCTTAACAAAAAAATTCATACTAGTGTAGATTGGACTATTTTACTAAAATCTGAAATGAAAAAGTTCGTAAGTCCATTACGAGCCCCATGAAAAATCCCTAAACACGAAATGACATATGTAACCGACATATATCCGCCATTTTGGCAGATTTCCACACCTTCGAACTTCAAAAAAAAATTTATACTGGTGTAGTTTGGGCTATTTAACTAATATCTGAAATGAAAAATTCGTAAGCCTATTACGAGCCCCATGAAAAATCCCAAACCACGAAATGACATTGTGCAACCAACATATATCCGCCATTTTGGCAGATTTCCCCACCTTCGATCATAGCAAAAAAATTCGTACTGGTGTAGTTTGGGCTATTTAACTAAAATCTGAAATGAAAAAGTTTGTAAGCCCATTACGAGCCCCATGAAAAATCCCTAAACACGAAATGACACGTGCAACCGACATATATCCGCCATTTTGGCAGATTTTCCCACCTTCGATCTTAGCAAAAAAATTCATACTGGTGTAGTTTGGGCTATTAAACTAAAATCTGCAATGAAAAAGTTCGTAAGCCCATTACGAGCCCCATCAAAAATCCCTAAACACGAAATGACATGTGCGACCGACATATATCCGCCATTTTGGCAGATTTCCCCACCTTCGATCTTAGCAAAAAAATTCATACTGGTGTAGTTTGGGCTATTAAACTAAAATCTGAAATGAAAAAGTTCGTAAGCCCATTACGAGCCCCATGAAAAATCCCTAAACACGAAATGACACGTGCAACCGACATATATCCGCCATTTTGGCAGATTTCCACACCTTAGATCTTAACAAAAAAATTCATACTGGTGTAGTTTGGACTACTTGACTAAAATCTGCAATGAAAAAGTTCGTAAACCCATTACGAGCCCCATGAAAAATCCCTAAACACGAAATGACACTGTGCAACCAACATATATCCGCCATTTTGGCAGATTTCCCCACCTTCGATCTTAGCAAGAAAATCCATACTGGTGTAGTTTGGACTATTTAACTAAAATCTGAAATGAAAAAGTTCGTAAGCCCATTACGAGCCCCATGAAAAATCCCTAAACACGAAATGACACGTGCAACCGACATATATCCGCCATTTTGGCAGATTTCCACACCTTATATCTTAACAAAAAAATTCATACTAGTGTAGTTTGGACTATTTAACTAAAATCTGCAATGAAAAAGTTCGTAAGCCCATTACGAGCCCCATGAAAAATCCCTAAACACGAAATGCACGTGCAACCGACATATATCCGCCATTTTGGCAGATTTCCCCACCTTCGATCTTAACAAAAAAATTCATACTGGTGTAGTTTGGACTATTTAGCTAAAATCTGCAATGAAAAAGTTCGTAAGCCCATTACGAGCCCCATGAAAAATCCCTAAACACGAAATGACACGTGCAACCGACATATATCCGCCATTTTGGCAGATTTCCACACCTTAGATCTTAACAAAAAAATTCATACTAGTGTAGTTTGGGCTATTTAACTAAAATCTGCTATGAAAAAGTTCGTAACCCCATTACGAGCCCCATGAAAAATCCCTAAACACGAAATGACATGTGTAACCGACATATATCCGCCATTTTGGCAGATTTCCACACCTTCGAACTTCAAAAAAAAATTTATACTGGTGTAGTTTGGGCTATTTTAACTAAAATCTGAAATGAAAAATTCGTAAGCCCATTACGAGCCCCATGAAAAATCCCAAACCACGAAATGACATTGTGCAACCAACATATATCCGCCATTTTGACAGATTTCCCCACCTTCGATCTTAACAAAAAAATTCATACTGGTGTAGTTTGGACTATTTAGCTAAATTCTGCAATGAACAAGTTCGTAAGCCCATTACGAGCCCCATGAAAAATCCCTAAACACGAAATGACACGTGCAACCGACATATATCCGCCATTTTGGCAGATTTCCACACCTTAGATCTTAACAAAAAAATTCATACTAGTGTAGTTTGGGCTATTTAACTAAAATCTGAAATGAAAAATTCGTAAGCCTATTACGAGCCCCATGAAAAATCCCTAAACACGAAATGACACGTGCAACCGACATATATCCGCCATTTTGGCAGATTTCCACACCTTAGATCTTAACAAAAAAATTCATACTGGTGTAGTTTGGGCTATTACACTAAAATCTGAAATGAAAAAGTTCGTAAGCCCATTACGAGCCCCATGAAAAATCTCTAAACACGAAATGACATTGTGCAACCAACATATATCCGCCATTTTGACAGATTTCCCCACCTTCGATCTTAACAAAAAAATTCATACTGGTGTAGTTTGGACTATTTAACTAAAATCTGCAATGAAAAAGTTCGTAAACCCATTACGAGCCCCATGAAAAATCCCTAAACACGAAATGACATTGTGCAACCGACATATATCCGCCATTTTGGCAGATTTTCCCACCTTCGATCATAGCAAAAAAATTCATACTGGTGTAGTTTGGGCTATTAAACTAAAATCTGCAATGAAAAAGTTCGTAAGCCCATTACGAGCCCCATCAAAAATCCCTAAACACGAAATGCACGTGCAACCGACATATATCCGCCATTTTGGCAGACTTCGCCACCTTCGATCTTAGCAAAAAAATTCATACTGGTGTAGTTTGGGCTATTAAACTAAAATCTGAAATGAAAAAGTTTGTAAGCCCATTACGAGCCCCATGAAAAATCCCTAAACACGAAATGACACGTGCAACCGACATATATCCGCCATTTTGGCAGATTTTCCCACCTTCGATCATAGCAAAAAAATTCATACTGGTGTAGTTTGGGCTATTTAACTAAAATCTGAAATGAAAAATTCGTAAGCCTATTACGAGCCCCATGAAAATTCCCTAAACACGAAATGACATTGTGCAACCAACATATATCCGCCATTTTGGCAGATTTCCCCACCTTCGATCATAGCAAAAAAATTCATACTGGTGTAGTTTGGGCTATTTAACTAAAATCTGAAATGAAAAAGTTTGTAAGCCCATTACGAGCCCCATGAAAAATCCCTAAACACGAAATGACACGTGCAACCGACATATATCCGCCATTTTGGCAGATTTTCCCACCTTCGATCATAGCAAAAAAATTCATACTGGTGTAGTTTGGGCTATTAAACTAAAATCTGCAATGAAAAAGTACGTAAGCCCATTACGAGCCCCATGAAAAATCCCTAAACACGAAATGACATTGTGCAACCAACATATATCCGCCATTTTGGCAGATTTCCCCACCTTCGATCTTAGCAAGAAAATTCATACTGGTGTAGTTTGGGCTATTTAACTAAAATCTGAAATGAAAAAGTTCGTAAGCCCATTACGAGCCCCATGAAAAATCCCTTAACACGAAATGACACGTGCAACCGTCATATATCCGCCATTTTGGCAGATTTCCCCACCTTCGATCCTAGCAAAAAAATTCATACTGGTGTAGTTTGGGCTATTAAACTAAAATCTGCAATGAAAAAGTTCGTAAGCCCATTACGAGCCCCATGAAAAATCCCTAAACACGAAATGACATGTGCAACCAACATATATCCGCCATTTTGGCAGATTTCCCCACCTTCGATCTTAGCAAGAAAATTCATACTGGTGTAGTTTGGGCTATTTAACTAAAATCTGAAATGAAAAATTCGTAAGCCTATTACGAGCCCCATGAAAATTCCCTAAACACGAAATGACACGTGCAACCGACATATATCCGCCATTTTGGCAGATTTCCACACCTTAGATCTTAACAAAAAAAATTCATACTGGTGTAGTTTGGGCTATTAAACTAAAATCTGAAATGAAAAAGTTTGTAAGCCCATTACGAGCCCCATGAAAAATCCCTAAACACGAAATGCACGTGCAACCGACATATATCCGCCATTTTGGCAGACTTCGCCACCTTCGATCTTAGCAAAAAAATTCATACTGGTGTAGTTTGGGCTATTAAACTAAAATCTGCAATAAAAAATTTCGTAAGCCCATTACGAGCCCCATCAAAAATCCCTAAACACGAAATGACATGTGCGACCGACATATATCCGCCATTTTGGCAGATTTCCCCACCTTCGATCTTAACAAAAAAATTCATACTAGTGTAGTTTGGACTATTTAACTTAAATCTGAAATGAAAGAGTTCGTAAGCCCATTACGAGCCCCATGAAAAATCCCTAAACACGAAATGACACGTGCAACCGACATATATCCGCCATTTTGGCAGATTTCCACACCTTAGATCTTAACAAAAAAATTCATACTAGTGTAGATTGGACTATTTTACTAAAATCTGAAATGAAAAAGTTCGTAAGCCCATTACGAGCCCCATGAAAAATCCCTAAACACGAAATGACATGTGTAACCGACATATATCCGCCATTTTGGCAGATTTCCACACCTTCGAACTTCAAAAAAAAATTTATACTGGTGTAGTTTGGGCTATTTAACTAAAATCTGAAATGAAAAATTCGTAAGCCTATTACGAGCCCCAAGAAAATTCCCTAAACACGAAATGACATTGTGCAACCAACATATATCCGCCATTTTGGCAGATTTCCCCACCTTCGATCATAGCAAAAAAATTCATACTGGTGTAGTTTGGGCTATTTAACTAAAATCTGAAATGAAAAAGTTTGTAAGCCCATTACGAGCCCCATGAAAAATCCCTAAACACGAAATGACACGTGCAACCGACATATATCCGCCATTTTGGCAGATTTTCCCACCTTCGATCATAGCAAAAAAATTCATACTGGTGTAGTTTGGGCTATTAAACTAAAATCTGCAATGAAAAAGTTCGTAAGCCCATTACGAGCCCCATGAAAAATCCCTAAACACGAAAGGACATTGTGCAACCAACATATATCCGCCATTTTGGCAGATTTCCCCACCTTCGATCTTAGCAAGAAAATTCATACTGGTGTAGTTTGGGCTATTTAACTAAAATCTGAAATGAAAAAGTTCGTAAGCCCATTACGAGCCCCATGAAAAATCCCTTAACACGAAATGACACGTGCAACCGTCATATATCCGCCATTTTGGCAGATTTCCCCACCTTCGATCCTAGCAAAAAAATTCATACTGGTGTAGTTTGGGCTATTTAACTAAAATCTGAAATGAAAAAGTTCGTGAGCCCATTACGAGCCCCATGAAAAATCCCTAAACACGAAATGACATGTGTAACCGACATATATCCGCCATTTTGGCAGATTTCCACACCTTCGAACTTCAAAAAAAAATTTATACAGGTGTAGTTTGGGCTATTTAACTAATATCTGAAATGAAAAATTCGTAAGCCTATTACGAGCCCCATGAAAAATCCCAAACCACGAAATGACATTGTGCAACCAACATATATCCGCCATTTTGGCAGATTTCCCCACCTTCGTTCATAGCAAAAAAATTCATACTGGTGTAGTTTGGACTATTTAACTAGAATCTGAAATGAAAAAGTTCGTAAGCCCATTACGAGCCCCATGAAAAATCCATAAACACGAAATGACACGTGCAACCGACATATATCCGCCATTTTGGCAGATTTCCACACCTTAGATCTTAACAAAAAAATTCATACTAGTGTAGATTGGACTATTTTACTAAAATCTGAAATGAAAAAGTTCGTAAGCCCATTACGAGCCCCATGAAAAATCCCTAAACACGAAATGACATGTGTAACCGACATATATCCGCCATTTTGGCAGATTTCCACACCTTCGAACTTCAAAAAAAAATTTATACTGGTGTAGTTTGGGCTATTTAACTAATATCTGAAATGAAAAATTCGTAAGCCTATTACGAGCCCCATGAAAAATCCCAAACCACGAAATGACATTGTGCAACCAACATATATCCGCCATTTTGGCAGATTTCCCCACCTTCGATCTTAGCAAAAAAATTCATACTGGTGTAGTTTGGGCTATTTAACTAAAATCTGCACTGAAAAATTTCGTAAGCCCATTACGAGCCCCATCAAAAATCCCTAAACACGAAATGACATGTGCGACCGACATATATCCGCCATTTTGGCAGATTTCCACACCTTAGATCTTAACAAAAAAATTCATACTAGTGTAGATTGGACTATTTTACTAAAATCTGAAATGAAAAAGTTCGTAAGCCCATTACGAGCCCCATGAAAAATCCCTAAACACGAAATGACACGTGCAACCGACATATATCCGCCATTTTGGCAGATTTCCACACCTTCGAACTTCAAAAAAAAATTTATACTGGTGTAGTTTGGGCTATTTAACTAATATCTGAAATGAAAAATTCGTAAGCCTATTACGAGCCCCATGAAAAATCCCAAACCACTTAATGACATTGTGCAACCAACATATATCCGCCATTTTGGCAGATTTCCCCACCTTCGATCATAGCAAAAAAATTCATACTGGTGTAGTTTGGGCTATTTAACTAAAATCTGAAATGAAAAAGTTTGTAAGCCCATTACGAGCCCCATGAAAAATCCCTAAACACGAAATGACACGTGCAACCGACATATATCCGCCATTTTGGCAGATTTTCCCACCTTCGATCATAGCAAAAAAATTCTTACTGGTGTAGTTTGGGCTATTAAACTAAAATCTGAAATGAAAAATTCGTAAGCCTATTACGAGCCCCATGAAAAATCCCAAACCACGAAATGACATTGTGCAACCAACATATATCCGCCATTTTGAGAGATTTCCCCACCTTCGATCTTAACAAAAAAATTCATACTGGTGTAGTTTTGACTATTTAACTAAAATCTGAACTGAAAAAGTTCGTGAGCCCATTACGAGCCCCATGAAAAATCCCTAAACACGAAATGACATGTGTAACCGACATATATCCGCCATTTTGGCAGATTTCCACACCTTCGAACTTCAAAAAAAAATTTATACAGGTGTAGTTTGGGCTATTTAACTAATATCTGAAATGAAAAATTCGTAAGCCTATTACGAGCCCCATGAAAAATCCCAAACCACGAAATGACATTGTGCAACCAACATATATCCGCCATTTTGGCAGATTTCCCCACCTTCGATCATAGCAAAACAATTCATACTGGTGTAGTTTGGACTATTTAACTAAAATCTGAAATGGAAAATTTCGTAAGCCCATTACGAGCCCCATGAAAAATCCCTAAACACGAAATGACACGTGCAACCGACATATATCCGCCATTTTGGCAGATTTCCCCACCTTCGATCTTAGCAAAAAAATTCATACTGGTGTAGTTTGGGCTATTAAACTAAAATCTGCAATGAAAAATTTCGTAAGCCCATTACGAGCCCCATCAAAAATCCCTAAACACGAAATGACATGTGCGACCGACATATATCCGCCATTTTCGCAGATTTCCACACCTTAGATCTTAACAAAAAAATTCATACTAGTGTAGATTGGACTATTTTACTAAAATCTGAAATGAAAAAGTTCGTAAGCCCATTACGAGCCCCATGAAAAATCCCTAAACACGAAATGACACGTGCAACCGACATATATCCGCCATTTTGGCAGATTTCCACACCTTCGAACTTCAAAAAAAAATTTATACTGGTGTAGTTTGGGCTATTTAACTAATATCTGAAATGAAAAATTCGTAAGCCTATTACGAGCCCCATGAAAAATCCCAAACCACGAAATGACATTGTGCAACCAACATATATCCGCCATTTTGGCAGATTTCCCCACCTTCGATCATAGCAAAAAAATTCATACTGGTGTAGTTTGGGCTATTTAACTAAAATCTGAAATGAAAAAGTTTGTAAGCCCATTACGAGCCCCATGAAAAATCCCTAAACACGAAATGACACGTGCAACCGACATATATCCGCCATTTTGGCAGATTTTCCCACCTTCGATCATAGCAAAAAAATTCTTACTGGTGTAGTTTGGGCTATTAAACTAAAATCTGCAATGAAAAAGTTCGTAAGCCCATTACGAGCCCCATCAAAAATCCCTAAACACGAAATGTACGTGCAACCGACATATATCCGCCATTTTGGCAGACTTCGCCACCTTCGATCTTAGCAAAAAAATTCATACTGGTGTAGTTTGGGCTATTAAACTAAAATCTGAAATGAAAAAGTTCGTAAGCCCATTACGAGCCCCATGAAACATCTCTAAACACGAAATGACATTGTGCAACCAACATATATCCGCCATTTTGACAGATTTCCCCACCTTCGATCTTAGCAAGAAAATTCATGCTGGTGTAGTTTGGGCTATTAAATTAAAATCTGAAATGAAAAAGTTCGTAGGCCCATTACGAGCCCCATGAAACATCTCTAAACACGAAATAACATTGTGCAACCAACATATATCCGCCATTTTGACAGATTTCCCCACCTTCGATCTTAACAAAAAAATTCATACTGGTGTAGTTTGGACTATTTAACTAAAATCTGCCATGAAAAAGTTCGTAAGCCCATTACGAGCCCCATGAAAAATCTCTAAACACGAAATGACATTGTGCAACCAACATATATCCGCCATTTTGACAGATTTCCCCACCTTCGATCTTAACAAAAAAATTCATACTGGTGTAGTTTGGGCTATTAAATTAAAATCTGAAATGAAAAAGTTCGTAAGCCCATTACGAGCCCCATGAAAAATCCCTAAACACGAAATGACACGTGCAACCGACATATATCCGCCATTTTGGCAGATTTCCACACCTTAGATCTTAACAAAAAAATTCATACTAGTGTAGATTGGACTATTTTACTAAAATCTGAAATGAAAAAGTTCGTAAGCCCATTACGAGCCCCATGAAAAATCCCTAAACACGAAATGACATGTGTAACCGACATATATCCGCCATGTTGGCAGATTTCCACACCTTCGAACTTCAAAAAAAAATTTATACTGGTGTAGTTTGGGCTATTTAACTAAAATCTGAAATGAAAAATTCGTAAGCCTATTACGAGCCCCATGAAAATTCCCTAAACACGAAATGACACGTGCAACCGACATATATCCGCCATTTTGGCAGATTTCCACACCTTAGATCTTAACAAAAGAAATTCATACTGGTGTAGTTTGGGCTATTAAACTAAAATCTGGAATGAAAAAGTTTGTAAGCCCATTACGAGCCCCATGAAAAATCCCTAAACACGAAATGCACGTGCAACCGACATATATCCGCCATTTTGGCAGACTTCGCCACCTTCGATCTTAGCAAAAAAATTCATACTGGTGTAGTTTGGGCTATTAAACTAAAATCTGAAATGAAAAAGTTCGTAAGACAATTACGAGCCCCATGAAACATCTCTAAACACGAAATGACATTGTGCAACCAACATATATCCGCCATTTTGACAGATTTCCCCACCTTCGTTCTTAGCAAGAAAATTCATACTGGTGTAGTTTGGGCTATTAAACTAAAATCTGAAATGAAAAAGTTCGTAGGCCCATTACGAGCCCCATGAAACATCTCTAAACACGAAATGACATTGTGCAACCAACATATATCCGCCATTTTGACAGATTTCCCCACCTTCGATCTTAACGAAAAAATTCATACTGGTGTAGTTTGGACTATTTAACTAAAATCTGCAATGAAAAAGTTCGTAAGCCCATTACGAGCCCCATGAAAAATCCCTAAACACGAAATGACATGTGTAACCGACATATATCCGCCATTTTGGCAGATTTCCACACCTTCGAACTTCAAAAAAAAATGTATACTGGTGTAGTTTGGGCTATTTAACTAAAATCTGAAATGAAAAATTCGTAAGCCTATTACGAGCCCCATGAAAATTCCCTAAACACGAAATGACACGTGCAACCGACATATATCCGCCATTTTGGCAGATTTCCACACCTTAGATCTTAACAAAAAAATTCATACTGGTGTAGTTTGGGCTATTTAACTAAAATCTGAAATGAAAAAGTTTGTAAGCCCATTACGAGCCCCATGAAAAATCCCTAAACACGAAATGCACGTGCAACCGACATATATCCGCCATTTTGGCAGACTTCGCCACCTTCGATCTTAGCGAAAAAATTCATACTGGTGTAGTTTGGGCTATTAAACTAAAATCTGAAATGAAAAAGTTCGTAAGCCCATTACGAGCCTCATGAAACATCTCTAAACACGAAATGACATTGTGCAACCAACATATATCCGCCATTTTGACAGATTTCCCCACCTTCGATCTTAACAAAAAAATTGATACTGGTGTAGTTTGGACTATTTAACTAAAATCTGCAATGAAAAAGTTCGTAAGCCCATTACGAGTCCCATGAAAAATCTCTAAACACGAAATGACATTGTGCAACCAACATATATCCGCCATTTTGGCAGATTTCCACACCTTAGATCTTAACAAAAAAATTCATACTGGTGTAGTTTGGACTACTTGACTAAAATCTGCAATGAAAAAGTTCGTAAACCCATTACGAGCCCCATGAAAAATCCCTAAACACGAAATGACATTGTGCATTCAACATATATCCGCAATTTTGGCAGATTTCCCCACCTTCGATCTTAGCAAGAAAATTCATACTGGTGTAGTTTGGGCTATTTAATTAAAATCTGAAATGAAAAAGTTCGTAAGCCCATTTACGAGCCCCATGAAAAATCCCTAAACACGAAATGACATTGTGCAACCAACATATATCCGCCATTTTGACAGATTTCCCCACCTTCGATCTTAACAAAAAAATTCATAGTGGTGTAGTTTGGACTATTTAACTAAAATCTGCAATGAAAAAGTTCGTAAACCCATTACGAGCCCCATGAAAAATCCCTAAACACGAAATGCACGTGCAACCGACATATATCCGCCATTTTGGCAGATTTCCACACCTTAGATCTTAACAAAAAAATTCATACTAGTGTAGTTTGGGCTATTTAACTAAAATCTGCAATGAAAAAGTTCGTAAGCCCATTACGAGCCCCATGAAACATCTCTAAACACGAAATGACAATGTGCAACCAACATATATCCGCCATTTTGGCAGATTTGCACACCTTAGATCTTAACAAAAAAATTCATACTGGTGTAGTTTGGGTTATTTAACTAAAATCTGAAATGAAAAAGTTCGTAAGCCCATTACGAGCCCCATGAAAAATCCCTAAACACGAAATGACACGTGCAACCGACATATATCCGCCATTTTGGCAGATTTCCCCACCTTCGATCTTAGCAAGAAAATTCATACTGGTGTAGTTTGGGCTATTTAACTAAAATCTGAAATGAAAAAGTTCGTAAGCCCATTACGAGCCCCATGAAAAATCCCTAAACACGAAATGACACGTGCAACCGACATATATCCGCCATTTTGGCAGATTTCCCCACCTTCGATCATAGCAGAAAAATTCATACTGATGTAGTTTGGGCTATTTAACTAAAATCTGAAATGAAAAATTTCGTAAGCCCATTACGAGCACCATGAAAAATCCCTAAACACGAAATGACATTGTGCAACCAACATATATCCGCCATTTTGACAGATTTCCACACCTTCGATCTTAACAAAAAAATTCATACTGGTGTAGTTTGGTCTATTTAACTAAAATCTGAAATGAAAAAGTTTGTAAGCCCATTACGAGCCCCATGAAAAATCCCTAAACACGAAATGACACGTGCAACCGACATATATCCGCCATTTTGGCAGATTTCCCCACCTTCGATCATAGCAAAAAAATTCATACTGATGTAGTTTGGGCTATTTAACTAAAATCTGAAATGAAAAATTTCGTAAGCCCATTACGAGCACCATGAAAAATCCCTAAACACGAAATGACACGTGCAACCGTCATATATCCGCCATTTTGGCAGATTTGCACACCTTAGATCTTAACAAAAAAATTCATACTAG
Organism: Muscidifurax raptorellus; assembly: GCA_020010945.3. NCBI lineage: Eukaryota > Metazoa > Arthropoda > Insecta > Hymenoptera > Pteromalidae > Muscidifurax > Muscidifurax raptorellus. The sequence continues at coordinate 2,693,605 of JAHUUD020000009.1, forward strand.
TGTAGTTTGGGCTATTTAACTAAAATCTGCAATGAAAAAGTTCGTAAGCCCATTACGAGCCCCATGAAAAATCCCTAAACACGAAATGACACGTGCAACCGACATATATCCGCCATTTTGGCAGATTTCCACACCTTAGATCTTGACAAAAAAATTCATACTAGTGTAGTTTGGGCTTTTTAACTAAAATCTGAAATGAAAAAGTTCGTAAGCCCATTACGAGCCCCATGAAAAATCTCTAAACACGAAATGACATTGTGCAACCGACATATATCCGCCATTTTGACAGATTTCCACACCTTCGATCTTAACAAAAAAATTCATACTGGTGTAGTTTGGGCTATTTAACTAAAATCTGAAATGAAAAAGTTTGTAAGCCCATTACGAGCCCCATGAAAAATCCCTAAACACGAAATGACACGTGCAACCGACATATATCCGCCATTTTGGCAGATTTCCCCACCTTCGATCTTAGCAAGAAAATTCATACTGGTGTAGTTTGGGCTATTTAACTAAAATCTGAAATGAAAAAGTTCGTAAGCCCATTACGAGCCCCATGAAAAATCCCTAAACACGAAATGACATTGTGCAACCAACATATATCCGCCATTTTGGCAGATTTCCACACCTTAGATCTTAACAAAAAAATTCATACTGGTGTAGTTTGGACCACTTGACTAAAATCTGCAATGAAAAAGTTCGTAAACCCATTACGAGCCCCATGAAAAATCCCTAAACACGAAATGACATTGTGCAACCAACATATATCCGCCATTTTGACAGATTTCCCCACCTTAGATCTTAACAAAAAAATTCATACTAGTGTAGTTTGGGCTATTTAACTAAAATCTGAAATGAAAAAGTTCGTATCACCTTAGATCTTAACTAAAAAATTCATACTGGTGTAGTTTGGACTACTTGACTAAAATCTGCAATGAAAAAGTTCGTAAGCCCATTACGAGCCCCATGAAAAATCCCTAAACACGAAATGACACGTGCAACCGACATATATCCGCCATTTTGGCAGATTTCCCCACCTTCGATCTTAGCAAAAAAATTCATACTGGTGTAGTTTGGGCTATTAAACTAAAATCTGAAATGAAAAAGTTCGTAAGCCCATTACGAGCCCCATGAAAAATCCCTAAACACGAAATGACACGTGCAACCGACATATATCCGCCATTTTGGCAGATTTCCACACCTTAGATCTTAACAAAAAAATTCATACTAGTGTAGTTTGGACTATTTAACTAAAATCTGAAATGAAAAAGTTCGTAAGCCCATTACGAGCCCCATGAAAAATCCCTAAACACGAAATGACACGTGCAACCGACATATATCCGCCATTTTGGCAGATTTCCACACCTTAGATCTTAACAAAAAAATTCATACTAGTGTAGATTGGACTATTTTACTAAAATCTGAAATGAAAAAGTTCGTAAGTCCATTACGAGCCCCATGAAAAATCCCTAAACACGAAATGACATATGTAACCGACATATATCCGCCATTTTGGCAGATTTCCACACCTTCGAACTTCAAAAAAAAATTTATACTGGTGTAGTTTGGGCTATTTAACTAATATCTGAAATGAAAAATTCGTAAGCCTATTACGAGCCCCATGAAAAATCCCAAACCACGAAATGACATTGTGCAACCAACATATATCCGCCATTTTGGCAGATTTCCCCACCTTCGATCATAGCAAAAAAATTCGTACTGGTGTAGTTTGGGCTATTTAACTAAAATCTGAAATGAAAAAGTTTGTAAGCCCATTACGAGCCCCATGAAAAATCCCTAAACACGAAATGACACGTGCAACCGACATATATCCGCCATTTTGGCAGATTTTCCCACCTTCGATCTTAGCAAAAAAATTCATACTGGTGTAGTTTGGGCTATTAAACTAAAATCTGCAATGAAAAAGTTCGTAAGCCCATTACGAGCCCCATCAAAAATCCCTAAACACGAAATGACATGTGCGACCGACATATATCCGCCATTTTGGCAGATTTCCCCACCTTCGATCTTAGCAAAAAAATTCATACTGGTGTAGTTTGGGCTATTAAACTAAAATCTGAAATGAAAAAGTTCGTAAGCCCATTACGAGCCCCATGAAAAATCCCTAAACACGAAATGACACGTGCAACCGACATATATCCGCCATTTTGGCAGATTTCCACACCTTAGATCTTAACAAAAAAATTCATACTGGTGTAGTTTGGACTACTTGACTAAAATCTGCAATGAAAAAGTTCGTAAACCCATTACGAGCCCCATGAAAAATCCCTAAACACGAAATGACACTGTGCAACCAACATATATCCGCCATTTTGGCAGATTTCCCCACCTTCGATCTTAGCAAGAAAATCCATACTGGTGTAGTTTGGACTATTTAACTAAAATCTGAAATGAAAAAGTTCGTAAGCCCATTACGAGCCCCATGAAAAATCCCTAAACACGAAATGACACGTGCAACCGACATATATCCGCCATTTTGGCAGATTTCCACACCTTATATCTTAACAAAAAAATTCATACTAGTGTAGTTTGGACTATTTAACTAAAATCTGCAATGAAAAAGTTCGTAAGCCCATTACGAGCCCCATGAAAAATCCCTAAACACGAAATGCACGTGCAACCGACATATATCCGCCATTTTGGCAGATTTCCCCACCTTCGATCTTAACAAAAAAATTCATACTGGTGTAGTTTGGACTATTTAGCTAAAATCTGCAATGAAAAAGTTCGTAAGCCCATTACGAGCCCCATGAAAAATCCCTAAACACGAAATGACACGTGCAACCGACATATATCCGCCATTTTGGCAGATTTCCACACCTTAGATCTTAACAAAAAAATTCATACTAGTGTAGTTTGGGCTATTTAACTAAAATCTGCTATGAAAAAGTTCGTAACCCCATTACGAGCCCCATGAAAAATCCCTAAACACGAAATGACATGTGTAACCGACATATATCCGCCATTTTGGCAGATTTCCACACCTTCGAACTTCAAAAAAAAATTTATACTGGTGTAGTTTGGGCTATTTTAACTAAAATCTGAAATGAAAAATTCGTAAGCCCATTACGAGCCCCATGAAAAATCCCAAACCACGAAATGACATTGTGCAACCAACATATATCCGCCATTTTGACAGATTTCCCCACCTTCGATCTTAACAAAAAAATTCATACTGGTGTAGTTTGGACTATTTAGCTAAATTCTGCAATGAACAAGTTCGTAAGCCCATTACGAGCCCCATGAAAAATCCCTAAACACGAAATGACACGTGCAACCGACATATATCCGCCATTTTGGCAGATTTCCACACCTTAGATCTTAACAAAAAAATTCATACTAGTGTAGTTTGGGCTATTTAACTAAAATCTGAAATGAAAAATTCGTAAGCCTATTACGAGCCCCATGAAAAATCCCTAAACACGAAATGACACGTGCAACCGACATATATCCGCCATTTTGGCAGATTTCCACACCTTAGATCTTAACAAAAAAATTCATACTGGTGTAGTTTGGGCTATTACACTAAAATCTGAAATGAAAAAGTTCGTAAGCCCATTACGAGCCCCATGAAAAATCTCTAAACACGAAATGACATTGTGCAACCAACATATATCCGCCATTTTGACAGATTTCCCCACCTTCGATCTTAACAAAAAAATTCATACTGGTGTAGTTTGGACTATTTAACTAAAATCTGCAATGAAAAAGTTCGTAAACCCATTACGAGCCCCATGAAAAATCCCTAAACACGAAATGACATTGTGCAACCGACATATATCCGCCATTTTGGCAGATTTCCCCACCTTCGATCTTAGCAAAAAAATTCATACTGGTGTAGTTTGGGCTATTAAACTAAAATCTGAAATGAAAAAGTTCGTAAGCCCATTACGAGCCCCATGAAAAATCCCTAAACACGAAATGACATTGTGCAACCAACATATATCCGCCATTTTGGCAGATTTCCACACCTTAGATCTTAATAAAAAAATTCATACTAGTGTAGTTTGGACTATTTAACTAAAATCTGAAATGAAAAAGTTCGTAAGCCCATTACGAGCCCCATGAAAAATCCCTAAACACGAAATGACACGTGCAACCGACATATATCCGCCATTTTGGCAGATTTCCACACCTTAGATCTTGACAAAAAAATTCATACTAGTGTAGATTGGACTATTTAACTAAAATCTGAAATGAAAAAGTTTGTAAGCCCATTACGAGCCCCATGAAAAATCCCTAAACACGAAATGACACGTGCAACCGACATATATCCGCCATTTTGGCAGATTTTCCCACCTTCGATCTTAGCGAAAAAATTCATACTGGTGTAGTTTGGGCTATTAAACTAAAATCTGCAATGAAAAAGTTCGTAAGCCCATTACGAGCCCCATCAAAAATCCCTAAACACGAAATGACATGTGCGACCGACATATATCCGCCATTTTAGCAGATTTCCCCACCTTCGATCTTAGCAAAAAAATTCATACTGGTGTAGTTTGGGCTATTAAACTAAAATCTGAAATGAAAAAGTTCGTAAGCCCATTACGAGCCCCATGAAAAATCCCTAAACACGAAATGACACGTGCAACCGACATATATCCGTCATTTTGGCAGATTTCCACACCTTAGATCTTAACAAAAAAATTCATACTGGTGTAGTTTGGACTACTTGACTAAAATCTGCAATGAAAAAGTTCGTAAACCCATTAGGAGCCCCATGAAAAATCCCTAAACACGAAATGACACTGTGCAACCAACATATATCCGCCATTTTGGCAGATTTCCCCACCTTCGATCTTAGCAAGAAAATCCATACTGGTGTAGTTTGGACTATTTAACTAAAATCTGAAATGAAAAAGTTCGTAAGCCCATTACGAGCCCCATGAAAAATCCCTAAACACGAAATGACACGTGCAACCGACATATATCCGCCATTTTGGCAGATTTCCACACCTTAGATCTTAACAAAAAAATTCATACTAGTGTAGTTTGGACTATTTAACTAAAATCTGCAATGAAAAAGTTCGTAAGCCCATTACGAGCCCCATGAAAAATCCCTAAACACGAAATGCACGTGCAACCGACATATATCCGCCATTTTGGCAGACTTCGCCACCTTCGATCTTAGCAAAAAAATTCATACTGGTGTAGTTTGGGCTATTAAACTAAAATCTGAAATGAAAAAGTTCGTAAGACAATTACGAGCCCCATGAAACATCCCTAAACACGAAATGACACGTGCAACCGACATATATCCGCCATTTTGGCAGATTTCCACACCTTAGATCTTAACAAAAAAATTCATACTGGTGTAGTTTTGGCTATTTAACTAAAATCTGAAATGAAAAAGTTCGTAAGCCCATTACGAGCCCCATGAAAAATCCTTAAACACGAAATGACATGTGCAACCGACATATATCCGCCATTTTGGCAGATTTCCACACCTTCGATCTTAGCAAAAAAATTCATACTAGTGTAGATTGGAATATTTTACTAAAATCTGAAATGAAAAATTTCGTAAGCCCATTACGAGCCCCATGAAAAATCCCTAAACACGAAATGACATGTGTAACCGACATATATCCGCCATTTTGGCAGATTTCCCCACCTTCGATCTTAACAAAAAAATTCATACTGGTGTAGTTTGGACTATTTAGCTAAAATCTGCAATGAAAAAGTTCGTAAGCCCATTACGAGCCCCATGAAAAATCCCTAAACACGAAATGACACGTGCAACCGACATATATCCGCCATTTTGGCAGATTTCCACACCTTAGATCTTAACAAAAAAATTCATACTGGTGTAGTTTTGGCTATCTAACTAAAATCTGAAATGAAAAAGTTCGTAAGCCCATTACGAGCCCCATGAAAAATCCTTAAACACGAAATGACATGTGCAACCGACATATATCCGCCATTTTGGCAGATTTCCACACCTTCGAACTTCAAAAAAAAATTTATACTGGTGTAGTTTGGGCTATTTTAACTAAAATCTGAAATGAAAAATTCGTAAGCCCATTACGAGCCCCATGAAAAATCCCAAACCACGAAATGACATTGTGCAACCAACATATATCCGCCATTTTGACAGATTTCCCCACCTTCGATCTTAACAAAAAAATTCATACTGGTGTAGTTTGGACTATTTAGCTAAATTCTGCAATGAACAAGTTCGTAAGCCCATTACGAGCCCCATGAAAAATCCCTAAACACGAAATGACACGTGCAACCGACATATATCCGCCATTTTGGCAGATTTCCACACCTTAGATCTTAACAAAAAAATTCATACTGGTGTAGTTTGGGCTATTACACTAAAATCTGAAATGAAAAAGTTCGTAAGCCCATTACGAGCCCCATGAAAAATCTCTAAACACGAAATGACATTGTGCAACCAACATATATCCGCCATTTTGACAGATTTCCCCACCTTCGATCTTAACAAAAAAATTTATACTGGTGTAGTTTGGACTATTTAACTAAAATCTGCAATGAAAAAGTTCGTAAACCCATTACGAGCCCCATGAAAAATCCCTAAACACGAAATGACATTGTGCAACCGACATATATCCGCCATTTTGGCAGATTTCCCCACCTTCGATCTTAGCAAAAAAATTCATACTGGTGTAGTTTGGGCTATTAAACTAAAATCTGAAATGAAAAAGTTCGTAAGCCCATTACGAGCCCCATGAAAAATCCCTAAACACGAAATGACATTGTGCAACCAACATATATCCGCCATTTTGGCAGATTTCCACACCTTAGATCTTAACAAAAAAATTCATACTGGTGTAGTTTGGACCACTTGACTAAAATCTGCAATGAAAGAGTTCGTAAACCCATTATGAGCCCCATGAAAAATCCCTAAACACGAAATGACACGTGCAACCGACATATATCCGCCATTTTGGCAGATTTCCCCACCTTCGATCTTAGCAAAAAAATTCATACTAGTGTAGATTGGAATATTTTACTAAAATCTGAAATGAAAAATTTCGTAAGCCCATTACGAGCCCCATGAAAAATCCCTAAAAACGAAATGACAATGTGCAACCAACATATATCCGCCATTTTGACAGATTTCTCCACCTTCGATCTTAACAAAAAAATTCATACTGGTGTAGTTTGGGCTATTTAACTAAAATCTGAAATGAAAAAGTTCGTAAGCCCATTACGAGCCCCATGAAAAATCCCTAAACACGAAATGACACGTGCAACCGACATATATCCGCCATTTTGGCAGATTTCCCCACCTTCGATCTTAGCAAGAAAATTCATACTGGTGTAGTTTGGGCTATTTAACTAAAATCTGAAATGAAAAAGTTCGTAAGCCCATTACGAGCCCCATGAAAAATCCCTAAACACGAAATGACATTGTGCAACCAACATATATCCGCCATTTTGGCAGATTTCCACACCTTAGATCTTAACAAAAAAATTCATACTGGTGTAGTTTGGACCACTTGACTAAAATCTGCAATGAAAAAGTTCGTAAACCCATTACGAGCCCCATGAAAAATCCCTAAACACGAAATGACATTGTGCAACCAACATATATCCGCCATTTTGACAGATTTCCCCACCTTAGATCTTAACAAAAAAATTCATACTAGTGTAGTTTGGGCTATCTAACTAAAATCTGAAATGAAAAAGTTCGTATCACCTTAGATCTTAACTAAAAAATTCATACTGGTGTAGTTTGGACTACTTGACTAAAATCTGCAATGAAAAAGTTCGTAAGCCCATTACGAGCCCCATGAAAAATCCCTAAACACGAAATGACACGTGCAACCGACATATATCCGCCATTTTGGCAGATTTCCACACCTTCGATCTTAGCAAAAAAATTCATACTGGTGTAGTTTGGGCTATTAAACTAAAATCTGAAATGAAAAAGTTCGTAAGCCCATTACGAGCCCCATGAAAAATCCCTAAACACGAAATGACACGTGCAACCGACATATATCCGCCATTTTGGCAGATTTCCACACCTTAGATCTTAACAAAAAAATTCATACTGGTGTAGTTTGGGCTATTAAACTAAAATCTGAAATGAAAAAGTTCGTAAGCCCATTACGAGCCCCATGAAAAATCCCTATACACGAAATGACACGTGCAACCGACATATATCCGCCATTTTGGCAGATTTCCACACCTTAGATCTTAACAAAAAAATTCATACTGGTGTAGTTTGGACCACTTGACTAAAATCTGCAATGAAAAAGTTCGTAAACCCATTATGAGCCCCATGAAAAATCCCTTAACACGAAATGACACGTGCAACCGACATATATCCGCCATTTTGGCAGATTTCCCCACCTTCGATCTTAGCAAAAAAATTCATACTAGTGTAGATTGGAATATTTTACTAAAATCTGAAATGAAAAATTTCGTAAGCCCATTACGAGCCCCATGAAAAATCCCTAAACACGAAATGACATTGTGCAACCAACATATATCCGCCATTTTGGCAGATTTCCACACCTTAGATCTTAACAAAAAAATTCATACTGGTGTAGTTTGGACCACTTGACTAAAATCTGCAATGAAAAAGTTCGTAAACCCATTATGAGCCCCATGAAAAATCCCTAAACACGAAATGACATTGTGCAACCGACATATATCCGCCATTTTGGCAGATTTCCCCACCTTCGATCTTAGCAAAAAAATTCATACTGGTGTAGTTTGGGCTATTAAACTAAAATCTGAAATGAAAAAGTTCGTAAGCCCATTACGAGCCCCATGAAAAATCCCTAAACACGAAATGACATTGTGCAACCAACATATATCCGCCATTTTGGCAGATTTCCCCACCTTCGATCTTAACAAAAAAATTCATACTGGTGTAGTTTGGACTATTTAACTAAAATCTGAAATGAAAAAGTTCGTAAGCCCATTACGAGCCCCATGAAAAATCCCTAAACACGAAATGACATTGTGCAACCAACATATATCCGCCATTTTGGCAGATTTCCCCACCTTCGATCTTAGCAAGAAAATTCATACTGGTGTAGTTTGGGCTATTTAACTAAAATCTGAAATGAAAAAGTTCGTAAGCCCATTACGAGCCCCATGAAAAATCCCTAAACACGAAATGACATTGTGCAACCAACATATATCCGCCATTTTGGCAGATTTCCACACCTTAGATCTTAACAAAAAAATTCATACTAGTGTAGTTTGGGCTATTTAACTAAAATCTGCAATGAAAAAGTTCGTAAGCCCATTACGAGCCCCATGAAAAATCCCTAAACACGAAATGACACGTGCAACCGACATATATCCGCCATTTTGGCAGATTTCCCCACCTTCGATCTTAGCAAAAAAATTCATACTAGTGTAGATTGGAATATTTTACTAAAATCTGAAATGAAAAATTTCGTAAGCCCATTACGAGCCCCATGAAAAATCTCTAAACACGAAATGACATGTGTAACCGACATATATCCGCCATTTTGGCAGATTTCCCCACCTTCGATCTTAACAAAAAAATTCATACTGGTGTAGTTTGGACTATTTAGCTAAAATCTGCAATGAAATAGTTCGTAAGCCCATTACGAGCCCCATGAAAAATCCCTAAACACGAAATGACACGTGCAACCGACATATATCCGCCATTTTGGCAGATTTCCACACCTTAGATCTTAACAAAAAAATTCATACTGGTGTAGTTTTGGCTATTTAACTAAAATCTGAAATGAAAAAGTTCGTAAGCCCATTACGAGCCCCATGAAAAATCCTTAAACACGAAATGACATGTGCAACCGACATATATCCGCCATTTTGGCAGATTTCCACACCTTCGAACTTCAAAAAAAAATTTATACTGGTGTAGTTTGGGCTATTTTAACTAAAATCCGAAATGAAAAATTCGTAAGCCCATTACGAGCCCCATGAAAAATCCCAAACCACGAAATGACATTGTGCAACCAACATATATCCGCCATTTTGACAGATTTCCCCACCTTCGATCTTAACAAAAAAATTCATACTGGTGTAGTTTGGACTATTTAGCTAAAATCTGCAATGAACAAGTTCGTAAGCCCATTACGAGCCCCATGAAAAATCCCTAAACACGAAATGACACGTGCAACCGACATATATCCGCCATTTTGGCAGATTTCCACACCTTAGATCTTAACAAAAAAATTCATACTAGTGTAGTTTGGGCTATTTAACTAAAATCTGCTATGAAAAAGTTCGTAACCCCATTACGAGCCCCATGAAAAATCCCTAAACACGAAATGACACGTGCAACCGACATATATCCGCCATTTTGGCAGATTTCCCCACCTTCGATCTTAGCAAAAAAATTCATACAAGTGTAGATTGGAATATTTTACTAAAATCTGAAATGACAAATTTCGTAAGCCCATTACGAGCCCCATGAAAAATCCCTAAACACGAAATGACATGTGTAACCGACATATATCCGCCATTTTGGCAGATTTCCACACCTTCGAACTTCAAAAAAAAATTTATACTGGTGTAGTTTGGGCTATTTAACTAAAATCTGAAATGAAAAATTCGTAAGCCTATTACGAGCCCCATGAAAAATCCCTAAACACGAAATGACACGTGCAACCGACATATATCCGCCATTTTGGCAGATTTCCCCACCTTCGATCTTAACAAAAAAATTCATACTAGTGTAGATTGGACCATTTTACTAAAATCTGAAATGAAAAAGTTCGTAAGCCCATTACGAGCCCCATGAAAAATCCCTAAACACGAAATGACATGTGTAACCGACATATATCCGCCATTTTGGCAGTTTTCCACACCTTCGAACTTCAAAAAAAAATTCATACTAGTGTAGTTTGGACCACTTGACTAAAATCTGCAATGAAAAAGTTCGTAAACCCATTATGAGCTCCATGAAAAATCCCTAAACACGAAATGACACGTGCAACCGACATATATCCGCCATTTTGGCAGATTTCCCCACCTTCGATCTTAGCAAAAAAATTCATACTAGTGTAGATTGGAATATTTTACTAAAATCTGAAATGAAAAATTTCGTAAGCCCATTACGAGCCCCATGAAAAATCCCTAAACACGAAATGACATTGTGCAACCAACATATATCCGCCATTTTGACAGATTTCCCCACCTTCGATCTTAACAAAAAAATTCATACTGGTGTAGTTTGGGCTATTTAACTAAAATCTGAAATGAAAAATTTCGTAAGCCCATTACGAGCCCCATGAAAAATCCCTAAACACGAAATGACACGTGCAACCGACATATATCCGCCATTTTGGCAGATTTCCCCACCTTCGATCTTAGCAAGAAAATTCATACTGGTGTAGTTTGGGCTATTTAACTAAAATCTGAAATGAAAAAGTTCGTAAGCCCATTACGAGCCCCATGAAAAATCCCTAAACACGAAATGACATTGTGCAACCAACATATATCCGCCATTTTGGCAGATTTCCACACCTTAGATCTTAACAAAAAAATTCATACTAGTGTAGTTTGGGCTATTTAACTAAAATCTGCAATGAAAAAGTTCGTAAGCCCATTACGAGCCCCATGAAAAATCCCTAAACACGAAATGACACGTGCAACCGACATATATCCGCCATTTTGGCAGATTTCCCCACCTTCGATCTTAGCAAAAAAATTCATACTAGTGTAGATTGGAATATTTTACTAAAATCTGAAATGAAAAATTTCGTAAGCCCATTACGAGCCCCATGAAAAATCTCTAAACACGAAATGACATGTGTAACCGACATATATCCGCCATTTTGGCAGATTTCCCCACCTTCGATCTTAACAAAAAAATTCATACTGGTGTAGTTTGGACTATTTAGCTAAAATCTGCAATGAAAAAGTTCGTAAGCCCATTACGAGCCCCATGAAAAATCCCTAAACACGAAATGACACGTGCAACCGACATATATCCGCCATTTTGGCAGATTTCCACACCTTAGATCTTAACAAAAAAATTCATACTGGTGTAGTTTTGGCTATTTAACTAAAATCCGAAATGAAAAAGTTCGTAAGCCCATTACGAGCCCCATGAAAAATCCTTAAACACGTAATGACATGTGCAACCGACATATATCCGCCATTTTGGCAGATTTCCACACCTTCGAACTTCAAAAAAAAATTTATACTGGTGTAGTTTGGGCTATTTTAACTAAAATCTGAAATGAAAAATTCGTAAGCCCATTACGAGCCCCATGAAAAATCCCAAACCACGAAATGACATTGTGCAACCAACATATATCCGCCATTTTGACAGATTTCCCCACCTTCGATCTTAACAAAAAAATTCATACTGGTGTAGTTTGGACTATTTAGCTAAAATCTGCAATGAACAAGTTCGTAAGCCCATTACGAGCCCCATGAAAAATCCCTAAACACGAAATGACACGTGCAACCGACATATATCCGCCATTTTGGCAGATTTCCACACCTTAGATCTTAACAAAAAAATTCATACTAGTGTAGTTTGGGCTATTTAACTAAAATCTGCTATGAAAAAGTTCGTAACCCCATTACGAGCCCCATGAAAAATCCCTAAACACGAAATGACATGTGTAACCGACATATATCCGCCATTTTGGCAGATTTCCACACCTTCGAACTTCAAAAAAAAATTTATACTGGTGTAGTTTGGGCTATTTAACTAAAATCTGAAATAAAAATTCGTAAGCCTATTACGAGCCCCATGAAAAATCCCTAAACACGAAATGACACGTGCAACCGACATATATCCGCCATTTTGGCAGATTTCCACACCTTAGATCTTAACAAAAAAATTCATACTGGTGTAGTTTGGGCTATTACACTAAAATCTGAAATGAAAAAGTTCGTAAGCCCATTACGAGCCCCATGAAAAATCTCTAAACACGAAATGACATTGTGCAACCAACATATATCCGCCATTTTGACAGATTTCCCCACCTTCGATCTTAACAAAAAAATTCATACTGGTGTAGTTTGGACTATTTAACTAAAATCTGCAATGAAAAAGTTCGTAAACCCATTACGAGCCCCATGAAAAATCCCTAAACACGAAATGACATTGTGCAACCGACATATATCCGCCATTTTGGCAGATTTCCCCACCTTCGATCTTAGCAAAAAAATTCATACTGGTGTAGTTTGGGCTATTAAACTAAAATCTGAAATGAAAAAGTTCGTAAGCCCATTACGAGCCCCATGAAAAATCCCTAAACACGAAATGACATTGTGCAACCAACATATATCCGCCATTTTGGCAGATTTCCACACCTTAGATCTTAATAAAAAAATTCATACTAGTGTAGTTTGGACTATTTAACTAAAATCTGAAATGAAAAAGTTCGTAAGCCCATTACGAGCCCCATGAAAAATCCCTAAACACGAAATGACACGTGCAACCGACATATATCCGCCATTTTGGCAGATTTCCACACCTTAGATCTTGACAAAAAAATTCATACTAGTGTAGATTGGACTATTTTACTAAAATCTGAAATGAAAAAGTTCGTAAGTCCATTACGAGCCCCATGAAAAATCTCTAAACACGAAATGACATGTGTAACCGACATATATCCGCCATTTTGGCAGATTTCCACACATTCGAACTTCAAAAAAAAATTTATACTGGTGTAGTTTGGGCTATTTAACTAATATCTGAAATGAAAAATTCGTAAGCCTATTACGAGCCCCATGAAAAATCCCAAACCACGAAATGACATTGTGCAACCAACATATATCCGCCATTTTGGCAGATTTCCCCACCTTCGATCATAGCAAAAAAATTCGTACTGGTGTAGTTTGGGCTATTTAACTAAAATCTGAAATGAAAAAGTTTGTAAGCCCATTACGAGCCCCATGAAAAATCCCTAAACACGAAATGACACGTGCAACCGACATATATCCGCCATTTTGGCAGATTTTCCCACCTTCGATCTTAGCGAAAAAATTCATACTGGTGTAGTTTGGGCTATTAAACTAAAATCTGCAATGAAAAAGTTCGTAAGCCCATTACGAGCCCCATCAAAAATCCCTAAACACGAAATGACATGTGCGACCGACATATATCCGCCATTTTGGCAGATTTCCCCACCTTCGATCTTAGCAAAAAAATTCATACTGGTGTAGTTTGGGCTATTAAACTAAAATCTGAAATGAAAAAGTTCGTAAGCCCATTACGAGCCCCATGAAAAATCCCTAAACACGAAATGACACGTGCAACCGACATATATCCGCCATTTTGGCAGATTTCCACACCTTAGATCTTAACAAAAAAATTCATACTGGTGTAGTTTTGGCTATTTAACTAAAATCTGAAATGAAAAAGTTCGTAAGCCCATTACGAGCCCCATGAAAAATCCTTAAACACGAAATGACATGTGCAACCGACATATATCCGCCATTTTGGCAGATTTCCACACCTTCGATCTTAGCAAAAAAATTCATACTAGTGTAGATTGGAATATTTTACTAAAATCTGAAATGAAAAATTTCGTAAGCCCATTACGAGCCCCATGAAAAATCCCTAAACACGAAATGACATGTGTAACCGACATATATCCGCCATTTTGGCAGATTTCCCCACCTTCGATCTTAACAAAAAAATTCATACTGGTGTAGTTTGGACTATTTAGCTAAAATCTGCAATGAAAAAGTTCGTAAGCCCATTACGAGCCCCATGAAAAATCCCTAAACACGAAATGACACGTGCAACCGACATATATCCGCCATTTTGGCAGATTTCCACACCTTAGATCTTAACAAAAAAATTCATACTGGTGTAGTTTGGGCTATCTAACTAAAATCTGAAATGAAAAAGTTCGTAAGCCCATTACGAGCCCCATGAAAAATCCTTAAACACGAAATGACATGTGCAACCGACATATATCCGCCATTTTGGCAGATTTCCACACCTTCGAACTTCAAAAAAAAATTTATACTGGTGTAGTTTGGGCTATTTTAACTAAAATCTGAAATGAAAAATTCGTAAGCCCATTACGAGCCCCATGAAAAATCCCAAACCACGAAATGACATTGTGCAACCAACATATATCCGCCATTTTGACAGATTTCCCCACCTTCCATCTTAACAAAAAAATTCATACTGGTGTAGTTTGGACTATTTAGCTAAATTCTGCAATGAACAAGTTCGTAAGCCCATTACGAGCCCCATGAAAAATCCCTAAACACGAAATGACACGTGCAACCGACATATATCCGCCATTTTGGCAGATTTCCACACCTTAGATCTTAACAAAAAAATTCATACTAGTGTAGTTTGGGCTATTTAACTAAAATCTGAAATGAAAAATTCGTAAGCCTATTACGAGCCCCATGAAAAATCCCTAAACACGAAATGACACGTGCAACCGACATATATCCGCCATTTTGGCAGATTTCCACACCTTAGATCTTAACAAAAAAATTCATACTGGTGTAGTTTGGGCTATTACACTAAAATCTGAAATGAAAAAGTTCGTAAGCCCATTACGAGCCCCATGAAAAATCTCTAAACACGAAATGACATTGTGCAACCAACATATATCCGCCATTTTGACAGATTTCCCCACCTTCGATCTTAACAAAAAAATTTATACTGGTGTAGTTTGGACTATTTAACTAAAATCTGCAATGAAAAAGTTCGTAAACCCATTACGAGCCCCATGAAAAATCCCTAAACACGAAATGACATTGTGCAACCGACATATATCCGCCATTTTGGCAGATTTCCCCACCTTCGATCTTAGCAAAAAAATTCATACTGGTGTAGTTTGGGCTATTAAACTAAAATCTGAAATGAAAAAGTTCGTAAGCCCATTACGAGCCCCATGAAAAATCCCTAAACACGAAATGACATTGTGCAACCAACATATATCCGCCATTTTGGCAGATTTCCACACCTTAGATCTTAACAAAAAAATTCATACTGGTGTAGTTTGGACCACTTGACTAAAATCTGCAATGAAAGAGTTCGTAAACCCATTATGAGCCCCATGAAAAATCCCTAAACACGAAATGACACGTGCAACCGACATATATCCGCCATTTTGGCAGATTTCCCCACCTTCGATCTTAGCAAAAAAATTCATACTAGTGTAGATTGGAATATTTTACTAAAATCTGAAATGAAAAATTTCGTAAGCCCATTACGAGCCCCATGAAAAATCCCTAAACACGAAATGACATTGTGCAACCAACATATATCCGCCATTTTGACAGATTTCCCCACCTTCGATCTTAACAAAAAAATTCATACTGGTGTAGTTTGGGCTATTTAACTAAAATCTGAAATGAAAAAGTTCGTAAGCCCATTACGAGCCCCATGAAAAATCCCTAAACACGAAATGACATTGTGCAACCAACATATATCCGCCATTTTGGCAGATTTCCACACCTTAGATCTTAACAAAAAAATTCATACTGGTGTAGTTTGGACCACTTGACTAAAATCTGCAATGAAAGAGTTCGTAAACCCATTATGAGCCCCATGAAAAATCCCTAAACACGAAATGACACGTGCAACCGACATATATCCGCCATTTTGGCAGATTTCCCCACCTTCGATCTTAGCAAAAAAATTCATACTAGTGTAGATTGGAATATTTTACTAAAATCTGAAATGAAAAATTTCGTAAGCCCATTACGAGCCCCATGAAAAATCCCTAAACACGAAATGACATTGTGCAACCAACATATATCCGCCATTTTGACAGATTTCCCCACCTTCGATCTTAACAAAAAAATTCATACTGGTGTAGTTTGGGCTATTTAACTAAAATCTGAAATGAAAAAGTTCGTAAGCCCATTACGAGCCCCATGAAAAATCCCTAAACACGAAATGACACGTGCAACCGACATATATCCGCCATTTTGGCAGATTTCCCCACCTTCGATCTTAGCAAGAAAATTCATACTGGTGTAGTTTGGGCTATTTAACTAAAATCTGAAATGAAAAAGTTCGTAAGCCCATTACGAGCCCCATGAAAAATCCCTAAACACGAAATGACATTGTGCAACCAACATATATCCGCCATTTTGGCAGATTTCCACACCTTAGATCTTAACAAAAAAATTCATACTGGTGTAGTTTGGACCACTTGACTAAAATCTGCAATGAAAAAGTTCGTAAACCCATTACGAGCCCCATGAAAAATCCCTAAACACGAAATGACATTGTGCAACCAACATATATCCGCCATTTTGACAGATTTCCCCACCTTAGATCTTAACAAAAAAATTCATACTAGTGTAGTTTGGGCTATCTAACTAAAATCTGAAATGAAAAAGTTCGTATCACCTTAGATCTTAACTAAAAAATTCATACTGGTGTAGTTTGGACTACTTGACTAAAATCTGCAATGAAAAAGTTCGTAAGCCCATTACGAGCCCCATGAAAAATCCCTAAACACGAAATGACACGTGCAACCGACATATATCCGCCATTTTGGCAGATTTCCACACCTTCGATCTTAGCAAAAAAATTCATACTGGTGTAGTTTGGGCTATTAAACTAAAATCTGAAATGAAAAAGTTCGTAAGCCCATTACGAGCCCCATGAAAAATCCCTAAACACGAAATGACACGTGCAACCGACATATATCCGCCATTTTGGCAGATTTCCACACCTTAGATCTTAACAAAAAAATTCATACTGGTGTAGTTTGGGCTATTAAACTAAAATCTGAAATGAAAAAGTTCGTAAGCCCATTACGAGCCCCATGAAAAATCCCTATACACGAAATGACACGTGCGACCGACATATATCCGCCATTTTGGCAGATTTCCACACCTTAGATCTTAACAAAAAAATTCATACTGGTGTAGTTTGGACCACTTGACTAAAATCTGCAATGAAAAAGTTCGTAAACCCATTATGAGCCCCATGAAAAATCCCTAAACACGAAATGACACGTGCAACCGACATATATCCGCCATTTTGGCAGATTTCCCCACCTTCGATCTTAGCAAAAAAATTCATACTAGTGTAGATTGGAATATTTTACTAAAATCTGAAATGAAAAATTTCGTAAGCCCATTACGAGCCCCATGAAAAATCCCTAAACACGAAATGACATTGTGCAACCAACATATATCCGCCATTTTGGCAGATTTCCACACCTTAGATCTTAACAAAAAAATTCATACTGGTGTAGTTTGGACCACTTGACTAAAATCTGCAATGAAAAAGTTCGTAAACCCATTATGAGCCCCATGAAAAATCCCTAAACACGAAATGACATTGTGCAACCGACATATATCCGCCATTTTGGCAGATTTCCCCACCTTCGATCTTAGCAAAAAAATTCATACTGGTGTAGTTTGGACTATTTAACTAAAATCTGAAATGAAAAAGTTCGTAAGCCCATTACGAGCCCCATGAAAAATCCCTAAACACGAAATGACATTGTGCAACCAACATATATCCGCCATTTTGGCAGATTTCCACACCTTAGATCTTAACAAAAAAATTCATACTGGTGTAGTTTGGACCACTTGACTAAAATCTGCAATGAAAAAGTTCGTAAACCCATCATGAGCTCCATGAAAAATCCCTAAACACGAAATGACACGTGCAACCGACATATATCCGCCATTTTGGCAGATTTCCCCACCTTCGATCTTAGCAAAAAAATTCATACTAGTGTAGATTGGAATATTTTACTAAAATCTGAAATGAAAAATTTCGTAAGCCCATTACGAGCCCCATGAAAAATCTCTAAACACGAAATGACATGTGTAACCGACATATATCCGCCATTTTGGCAGATTTCCACACCTTAGATCTTAACAAAAAAATTCATACTAGTGTAGTTTGGGCTATTTAACTAAAATCTGCAACGAAAAAGTTCGTAAGCCCATTACGAGCCCCATGAAAAATCCCTAAACACGAAATGACACGTGCAACCGACATATATCCGCCATTTTGGCAGATTTCCCCACCTTCGATCTTAGCAAAAAAATTCATACTGGTGTAGTTTGGGCTATTAAACTAAAATCTGAAATGAAAAAGTTCGTAAGCCCATTACGAGCCCCATGACAAATCCCTAAACACGAAATGACATGTGCAACCGACATATATCCGCCATTTTGGCAGATTTCCCCACCTTCGATCTTAACAAAAAAATTCATACTGGTGTAGTTTGGACTATTTAGCTAAAATCTGCAATGAAAAAGTTCGTAAGCCCATTACGAGCCCCATGAAAAATCCCTAAACACGAAATGACACGTGCAACCGACATATATCCGCCATTTTGGCAGATTTCCACACCTTAGATCTTAACAAAAAAATTCATACTGGTGTAGTTTTGGCTATCTAACTAAAATCTGAAATGAAAAAGTTCGTAAGCCCATTACGAGCCCCATGAAAAATCCTTAAACACGAAATGACATGTGCAACCGACATATATCCGCCATTTTGGCAGATTTCCACACCTTCGAACTTCAAAAAAAAATTTATACTGGTGTAGTTTGGGCTATTTTAACTAAAATCTGAAATGAAAAATTCGTAAGCCCATTACGAGCCCCATGAAAAATCCCAAACCACGAAATGACATTGTGCAACCAACATATATCCGCCATTTTGACAGATTTCCCCACCTTCGATCTTAACAAAAAAATTCATACTGGTGTAGTTTGGACTATTTAGCTAAATTCTGCAATGAACAAGTTCGTAAGCCCATTACGAGCCCCATGAAAAATCCCTAAACACGAAATGACACGTGCAACCGACATATATCCGCCATTTTGGCAGATTTCCACACCTTAGATCTTAACAAAAAAATTCATACTGGTGTAGTTTGGGCTATTACACTAAAATCTGAAATGAAAAAGTTCGTAAGCCCATTACGAGCCCCATGAAAAATCTCTAAACACGAAATGACATTGTGCAACCAACATATATCCGCCATTTTGACAGATTTCCCCACCTTCGATCTTAACAAAAAAATTTATACTGGTGTAGTTTGGACTATTTAACTAAAATCTGCAATGAAAAAGTTCGTAAACCCATTACGAGCCCCATGAAAAATCCCTAAACACGAAATGACATTGTGCAACCGACATATATCCGCCATTTTGGCAGATTTCCCCACCTTCGATCTTAGCAAAAAAATTCATACTGGTGTAGTTTGGGCTATTAAACTAAAATCTGAAATGAAAAAGTTCGTAAGCCCATTACGAGCCCCATGAAAAATCCCTAAACACGAAATGACATTGTGCAACCAACATATATCCGCCATTTTGGCAGATTTCCACACCTTAGATCTTAACAAAAAAATTCATACTGGTGTAGTTTGGACCACTTGACTAAAATCTGCAATGAAAGAGTTCGTAAACCCATTATGAGCCCCATGAAAAATCCCTAAACACGAAATGACACGTGCAACCGACATATATCCGCCATTTTGGCAGATTTCCCCACCTTCGATCTTAGCAAAAAAATTCATACTAGTGTAGATTGGAATATTTTACTAAAATCTGAAATGAAAAATTTCGTAAGCCCATTACGAGCCCCATGAAAAATCCCTAAAAACGAAATGACAATGTGCAACCAACATATATCCGCCATTTTGACAGATTTCTCCACCTTCGATCTTAACAAAAAAATTCATACTGGTGTAGTTTGGGCTATTTAACTAAAATCTGAAATGAAAAAGTTCGTAAGCCCATTACGAGCCCCATGAAAAATCCCTAAACACGAAATGACACGTGCAACCGACATATATCCGCCATTTTGGCAGATTTCCCCACCTTCGATCTTAGCAAGAAAATTCATACTGGTGTAGTTTGGGCTATTTAACTAAAATCTGAAATGAAAAAGTTCGTAAGCCCATTACGAGCCCCATGAAAAATCCCTAAACACGAAATGACATTGTGCAACCAACATATATCCGCCATTTTGGCAGATTTCCACACCTTAGATCTTAACAAAAAAATTCATACTGGTGTAGTTTGGACCACTTGACTAAAATCTGCAATGAAAAAGTTCGTAAACCCATTACGAGCCCCATGAAAAATCCCTAAACACGAAATGACATTGTGCAACCAACATATATCCGCCATTTTGACAGATTTCCCCACCTTAGATCTTAACAAAAAAATTCATACTAGTGTAGTTTGGGCTATCTAACTAAAATCTGAAATGAAAAAGTTCGTATCACCTTAGATCTTAACTAAAAAATTCATACTGGTGTAGTTTGGACTACTTGACTAAAATCTGCAATGAAAAAGTTCGTAAGCCCATTACGAGCCCCATGAAAAATCCCTAAACACGAAATGACACGTGCAACCGACATATATCCGCCATTTTGGCAGATTTCCACACCTTCGATCTTAGCAAAAAAATTCATACTGGTGTAGTTTGGGCTATTAAACTAAAATCTGAAATGAAAAAGTTCGTAAGCCCATTACGAGCCCCATGAAAAATCCCTAAACACGAAATGACACGTGCAACCGACATATATCCGCCATTTTGGCAGATTTCCACACCTTAGATCTTAACAAAAAAATTCATACTGGTGTAGTTTGGGCTATTAAACTAAAATCTGAAATGAAAAAGTTCGTAAGCCCATTACGAGCCCCATGAAAAATCCCTATACACGAAATGACACGTGCAACCGACATATATCCGCCATTTTGGCAGATTTCCACACCTTAGATCTTAACAAAAAAATTCATACTGGTGTAGTTTGGACCACTTGACTAAAATCTGCAATGAAAAAGTTCGTAAACCCATTATGAGCCCCATGAAAAATCCCTTAACACGAAATGACACGTGCAACCGACATATATCCGCCATTTTGGCAGATTTCCCCACCTTCGATCTTAGCAAAAAAATTCATACTAGTGTAGATTGGAATATTTTACTAAAATCTGAAATGAAAAATTTCGTAAGCCCATTACGAGCCCCATGAAAAATCCCTAAACACGAAATGACATTGTGCAACCAACATATATCCGCCATTTTGGCAGATTTCCACACCTTAGATCTTAACAAAAAAATTCATACTGGTGTAGTTTGGACCACTTGACTAAAATCTGCAATGAAAAAGTTCGTAAACCCATTATGAGCCCCATGAAAAATCCCTAAACACGAAATGACATTGTGCAACCGACATATATCCGCCATTTTGGCAGATTTCCCCACCTTCGATCTTAGCAAAAAAATTCATACTGGTGTAGTTTGGGCTATTAAACTAAAATCTGAAATGAAAAAGTTCGTAAGCCCATTACGAGCCCCATGAAAAATCCCTAAACACGAAATGACATTGTGCAACCAACATATATCCGCCATTTTGGCAGATTTCCCCACCTTCGATCTTAACAAAAAAATTCATACTGGTGTAGTTTGGACTATTTAACTAAAATCTGAAATGAAAAAGTTCGTAAGCCCATTACGAGCCCCATGAAAAATCCCTAAACACGAAATGACATTGTGCAACCAACATATATCCGCCATTTTGGCAGATTTCCCCACCTTCGATCTTAGCAAGAAAATTCATACTGGTGTAGTTTGGGCTATTTAACTAAAATCTGAAATGAAAAAGTTCGTAAGCCCATTACGAGCCCCATGAAAAATCCCTAAACACGAAATGACATTGTGCAACCAACATATATCCGCCATTTTGGCAGATTTCCACACCTTAGATCTTAACAAAAAAATTCATACTAGTGTAGTTTGGGCTATTTAACTAAAATCTGCAATGAAAAAGTTCGTAAGCCCATTACGAGCCCCATGAAAAATCCCTAAACACGAAATGACACGTGCAACCGACATATATCCGCCATTTTGGCAGATTTCCCCACCTTCGATCTTAGCAAAAAAATTCATACTAGTGTAGATTGGAATATTTTACTAAAATCTGAAATGAAAAATTTCGTAAGCCCATTACGAGCCCCATGAAAAATCTCTAAACACGAAATGACATGTGTAACCGACATATATCCGCCATTTTGGCAGATTTCCCCACCTTCGATCTTAACAAAAAAATTCATACTGGTGTAGTTTGGACTATTTAGCTAAAATCTGCAATGAAATAGTTCGTAAGCCCATTACGAGCCCCATGAAAAATCCCTAAACACGAAATGACACGTGCAACCGACATATATCCG
Organism: Muscidifurax raptorellus; assembly: GCA_020010945.3. Taxonomy (NCBI): domain Eukaryota; kingdom Metazoa; phylum Arthropoda; class Insecta; order Hymenoptera; family Pteromalidae; genus Muscidifurax; species Muscidifurax raptorellus. The sequence continues at coordinate 2,716,714 of JAHUUD020000009.1, forward strand.
CCATTTTGGCAGATTTCCACACCTTAGATCTTAACAAAAAAATTCATACTGGTGTAGTTTTGGCTATTTAACTAAAATCTGAAATGAAAAAGTTCGTAAGCCCATTACGAGCCCCATGAAAAATCCTTAAACACGAAATGACATGTGCAACCGACATATATCCGCCATTTTGGCAGATTTCCACACCTTCGAACTTCAAAAAAAAATTTATACTGGTGTAGTTTGGGCTATTTTAACTAAAATCCGAAATGAAAAATTCGTAAGCCCATTACGAGCCCCATGAAAAATCCCAAACCACGAAATGACATTGTGCAACCAACATATATCCGCCATTTTGACAGATTTCCCCACCTTCGATCTTAACAAAAAAATTCATACTGGTGTAGTTTGGACTATTTAGCTAAAATCTGCAATGAACAAGTTCGTAAGCCCATTACGAGCCCCATGAAAAATCCCTAAACACGAAATGACACGTGCAACCGACATATATCCGCCATTTTGGCAGATTTCCACACCTTAGATCTTAACAAAAAAATTCATACTAGTGTAGTTTGGGCTATTTAACTAAAATCTGCTATGAAAAAGTTCGTAACCCCATTACGAGCCCCATGAAAAATCCCTAAACACGAAATGACACGTGCAACCGACATATATCCGCCATTTTGGCAGATTTCCCCACCTTCGATCTTAGCAAAAAAATTCATACAAGTGTAGATTGGAATATTTTACTAAAATCTGAAATGACAAATTTCGTAAGCCCATTACGAGCCCCATGAAAAATCCCTAAACACGAAATGACATGTGTAACCGACATATATCCGCCATTTTGGCAGATTTCCACACCTTCGAACTTCAAAAAAAAATTTATACTGGTGTAGTTTGGGCTATTTAACTAAAATCTGAAATGAAAAATTCGTAAGCCTATTACGAGCCCCATGAAAAATCCCTAAACACGAAATGACACGTGCAACCGACATATATCCGCCATTTTGGCAGATTTCCCCACCTTCGATCTTAACAAAAAAATTCATACTAGTGTAGATTGGACCATTTTACTAAAATCTGAAATGAAAAAGTTCGTAAGCCCATTACGAGCCCCATGAAAAATCCCTAAACACGAAATGACATGTGTAACCGACATATATCCGCCATTTTGGCAGTTTTCCACACCTTCGAACTTCAAAAAAAAATTCATACTAGTGTAGTTTGGACCACTTGACTAAAATCTGCAATGAAAAAGTTCGTAAACCCATTATGAGCTCCATGAAAAATCCCTAAACACGAAATGACACGTGCAACCGACATATATCCGCCATTTTGGCAGATTTCCCCACCTTCGATCTTAGCAAAAAAATTCATACTAGTGTAGATTGGAATATTTTACTAAAATCTGAAATGAAAAATTTCGTAAGCCCATTACGAGCCCCATGAAAAATCCCTAAACACGAAATGACATTGTGCAACCAACATATATCCGCCATTTTGACAGATTTCCCCACCTTCGATCTTAACAAAAAAATTCATACTGGTGTAGTTTGGGCTATTTAACTAAAATCTGAAATGAAAAATTTCGTAAGCCCATTACGAGCCCCATGAAAAATCCCTAAACACGAAATGACACGTGCAACCGACATATATCCGCCATTTTGGCAGATTTCCCCACCTTCGATCTTAGCAAGAAAATTCATACTGGTGTAGTTTGGGCTATTTAACTAAAATCTGAAATGAAAAAGTTCGTAAGCCCATTACGAGCCCCATGAAAAATCCCTAAACACGAAATGACATTGTGCAACCAACATATATCCGCCATTTTGGCAGATTTCCACACCTTAGATCTTAACAAAAAAATTCATACTAGTGTAGTTTGGGCTATTTAACTAAAATCTGCAATGAAAAAGTTCGTAAGCCCATTACGAGCCCCATGAAAAATCCCTAAACACGAAATGACACGTGCAACCGACATATATCCGCCATTTTGGCAGATTTCCCCACCTTCGATCTTAGCAAAAAAATTCATACTAGTGTAGATTGGAATATTTTACTAAAATCTGAAATGAAAAATTTCGTAAGCCCATTACGAGCCCCATGAAAAATCTCTAAACACGAAATGACATGTGTAACCGACATATATCCGCCATTTTGGCAGATTTCCCCACCTTCGATCTTAACAAAAAAATTCATACTGGTGTAGTTTGGACTATTTAGCTAAAATCTGCAATGAAAAAGTTCGTAAGCCCATTACGAGCCCCATGAAAAATCCCTAAACACGAAATGACACGTGCAACCGACATATATCCGCCATTTTGGCAGATTTCCACACCTTAGATCTTAACAAAAAAATTCATACTGGTGTAGTTTTGGCTATTTAACTAAAATCCGAAATGAAAAAGTTCGTAAGCCCATTACGAGCCCCATGAAAAATCCTTAAACACGTAATGACATGTGCAACCGACATATATCCGCCATTTTGGCAGATTTCCACACCTTCGAACTTCAAAAAAAAATTTATACTGGTGTAGTTTGGGCTATTTTAACTAAAATCTGAAATGAAAAATTCGTAAGCCCATTACGAGCCCCATGAAAAATCCCAAACCACGAAATGACATTGTGCAACCAACATATATCCGCCATTTTGACAGATTTCCCCACCTTCGATCTTAACAAAAAAATTCATACTGGTGTAGTTTGGACTATTTAGCTAAAATCTGCAATGAACAAGTTCGTAAGCCCATTACGAGCCCCATGAAAAATCCCTAAACACGAAATGACACGTGCAACCGACATATATCCGCCATTTTGGCAGATTTCCACACCTTAGATCTTAACAAAAAAATTCATACTAGTGTAGTTTGGGCTATTTAACTAAAATCTGCTATGAAAAAGTTCGTAACCCCATTACGAGCCCCATGAAAAATCCCTAAACACGAAATGACATGTGTAACCGACATATATCCGCCATTTTGGCAGATTTCCACACCTTCGAACTTCAAAAAAAAATTTATACTGGTGTAGTTTGGGCTATTTAACTAAAATCTGAAATAAAAATTCGTAAGCCTATTACGAGCCCCATGAAAAATCCCTAAACACGAAATGACACGTGCAACCGACATATATCCGCCATTTTGGCAGATTTCCACACCTTAGATCTTAACAAAAAAATTCATACTGGTGTAGTTTGGGCTATTACACTAAAATCTGAAATGAAAAAGTTCGTAAGCCCATTACGAGCCCCATGAAAAATCTCTAAACACGAAATGACATTGTGCAACCAACATATATCCGCCATTTTGACAGATTTCCCCACCTTCGATCTTAACAAAAAAATTCATACTGGTGTAGTTTGGACTATTTAACTAAAATCTGCAATGAAAAAGTTCGTAAACCCATTATGAGCCCCATGAAAAATCCCTAAACACGAAATGACACGTGCAACCGACATATATCCGCCATTTTGGCAGATTTCCCCACCTTCGATCTTAGCAAAAAAATTCATACTAGTGTAGATTGGAATATTTTACTAAAATCTGAAATGAAAAATTTCGTAAGCCCATTACGAGCCCCATGAAAAATCCCTAAACACGAAATGACATTGTGCAACCAACATATATCCGCCATTTTGGCAGATTTCCACACCTTAGATCTTAATAAAAAAATTCATACTAGTGTAGTTTGGACTATTTAACTAAAATCTGAAATGAAAAAGTTCGTAAGCCCATTACGAGCCCCATGAAAAATCCCTAAACACGAAATGACACGTGCAACCGACATATATCCGCCATTTTGGCAGATTTCCACACCTTAGATCTTGACAAAAAAATTCATACTAGTGTAGATTGGACTATTTTACTAAAATCTGAAATGAAAAAGTTCGTAAGTCCATTACGAGCCCCATGAAAAATCTCTAAACACGAAATGACATGTGTAACCGACATATATCCGCCATTTTGGCAGATTTCCACACATTCGAACTTCAAAAAAAAATTTATACTGGTGTAGTTTGGGCTATTTAACTAATATCTGAAATGAAAAATTCGTAAGCCTATTACGAGCCCCATGAAAAATCCCAAACCACGAAATGACATTGTGCAACCAACATATATCCGCCATTTTGGCAGATTTCCCCACCTTCGATCATAGCAAAAAAATTCGTACTGGTGTAGTTTGGGCTATTTAACTAAAATCTGAAATGAAAAAGTTTGTAAGCCCATTACGAGCCCCATGAAAAATCCCTAAACACGAAATGACACGTGCAACCGACATATATCCGCCATTTTGGCAGATTTTCCCACCTTCGATCTTAGCGAAAAAATTCATACTGGTGTAGTTTGGGCTATTAAACTAAAATCTGCAATGAAAAAGTTCGTAAGCCCATTACGAGCCCCATCAAAAATCCCTAAACACGAAATGACATGTGCGACCGACATATATCCGCCATTTTGGCAGATTTCCCCACCTTCGATCTTAGCAAAAAAATTCATACTGGTGTAGTTTGGGCTATTAAACTAAAATCTGAAATGAAAAAGTTCGTAAGCCCATTACGAGCCCCATGAAAAATCCCTAAACACGAAATGACACGTGCAACCGACATATATCCGCCATTTTGGCAGATTTCCACACCTTAGATCTTAACAAAAAAATTCATACTGGTGTAGTTTTGGCTATTTAACTAAAATCTGAAATGAAAAAGTTCGTAAGCCCATTACGAGCCCCATGAAAAATCCTTAAACACGAAATGACATGTGCAACCGACATATATCCGCCATTTTGGCAGATTTCCACACCTTCGATCTTAGCAAAAAAATTCATACTAGTGTAGATTGGAATATTTTACTAAAATCTGAAATGAAAAATTTCGTAAGCCCATTACGAGCCCCATGAAAAATCCCTAAACACGAAATGACATGTGTAACCGACATATATCCGCCATTTTGGCAGATTTCCCCACCTTCGATCTTAACAAAAAAATTCATACTGGTGTAGTTTGGACTATTTAGCTAAAATCTGCAATGAAAAAGTTCGTAAGCCCATTACGAGCCCCATGAAAAATCCCTAAACACGAAATGACACGTGCAACCGACATATATCCGCCATTTTGGCAGATTTCCACACCTTAGATCTTAACAAAAAAATTCATACTGGTGTAGTTTGGGCTATCTAACTAAAATCTGAAATGAAAAAGTTCGTAAGCCCATTACGAGCCCCATGAAAAATCCTTAAACACGAAATGACATGTGCAACCGACATATATCCGCCATTTTGGCAGATTTCCACACCTTCGAACTTCAAAAAAAAATTTATACTGGTGTAGTTTGGGCTATTTTAACTAAAATCTGAAATGAAAAATTCGTAAGCCCATTACGAGCCCCATGAAAAATCCCAAACCACGAAATGACATTGTGCAACCAACATATATCCGCCATTTTGACAGATTTCCCCACCTTCGATCTTAACAAAAAAATTCATACTGGTGTAGTTTGGACTATTTAGCTAAATTCTGCAATGAACAAGTTCGTAAGCCCATTACGAGCCCCATGAAAAATCCCTAAACACGAAATGACACGTGCAACCGACATATATCCGCCATTTTGGCAGATTTCCACACCTTAGATCTTAACAAAAAAATTCATACTAGTGTAGTTTGGGCTATTTAACTAAAATCTGAAATGAAAAATTCGTAAGCCTATTACGAGCCCCATGAAAAATCCCTAAACACGAAATGACACGTGCAACCGACATATATCCGCCATTTTGGCAGATTTCCACACCTTAGATCTTAACAAAAAAATTCATACTGGTGTAGTTTGGGCTATTACACTAAAATCTGAAATGAAAAAGTTCGTAAGCCCATTACGAGCCCCATGAAAAATCTCTAAACACGAAATGACATTGTGCAACCAACATATATCCGCCATTTTGACAGATTTCCCCACCTTCGATCTTAACAAAAAAATTTATACTGGTGTAGTTTGGACTATTTAACTAAAATCTGCAATGAAAAAGTTCGTAAACCCATTACGAGCCCCATGAAAAATCCCTAAACACGAAATGACATTGTGCAACCGACATATATCCGCCATTTTGGCAGATTTCCCCACCTTCGATCTTAGCAAAAAAATTCATACTGGTGTAGTTTGGGCTATTAAACTAAAATCTGAAATGAAAAAGTTCGTAAGCCCATTACGAGCCCCATGAAAAATCCCTAAACACGAAATGACATTGTGCAACCAACATATATCCGCCATTTTGGCAGATTTCCACACCTTAGATCTTAACAAAAAAATTCATACTGGTGTAGTTTGGACCACTTGACTAAAATCTGCAATGAAAGAGTTCGTAAACCCATTATGAGCCCCATGAAAAATCCCTAAACACGAAATGACACGTGCAACCGACATATATCCGCCATTTTGGCAGATTTCCCCACCTTCGATCTTAGCAAAAAAATTCATACTAGTGTAGATTGGAATATTTTACTAAAATCTGCAATGAAAAAGTTCGTAAGCCCATTACGAGCCCCATGAAAAATCCCTAAACACGAAATGACACGTGCAACCGACATATATCCGCCATTTTGGCAGATTTCCCCACCTTCGATCTTAGCAAGAAAATTCATACTGGTGTAGTTTGGGCTATTTAACTAAAATCTGAAATGAAAAAGTTCGTAAGCCCATTACGAGCCCCATGAAAAATCCCTAAACACGAAATGACATTGTGCAACCAACATATATCCGCCATTTTGGCAGATTTCCACACCTTAGATCTTAACAAAAAAATTCATACTGGTGTAGTTTGGACCACTTGACTAAAATCTGCAATGAAAAAGTTCGTAAACCCCTTACGAGCCCCATGAAAAATCCCTAAACACGAAATGACATTGTGCAACCAACATATATCCGCCATTTTGACAGATTTCCCCACCTTAGATCTTAACAAAAAAATTCATACTAGTGTAGTTTGGGCTATCTAACTAAAATCTGAAATGAAAAAGTTCGTATCACCTTAGATCTTAACTAAAAAATTCATACTGGTGTAGTTTGGACTACTTGACTAAAATCTGCAATGAAAAAGTTCGTAAGCCCATTACGAGCCCCATGAAAAATCCCTAAACACGAAATGACACGTGCAACCGACATATATCCGCCATTTTGGCAGATTTCCACACCTTCGATCTTAGCAAAAAAATTCATACTGGTGTAGTTTGGGCTATTAAACTAAAATCTGAAATGAAAAAGTTCGTAAGCCCATTACGAGCCCCATGAAAAATCCCTAAACACGAAATGACACGTGCAACCGACATATATCCGCCATTTTGGCAGATTTCCACACCTTAGATCTTAACAAAAAAATTCATACTGGTGTAGTTTGGGCTATTAAACTAAAATCTGAAATGAAAAAGTTCGTAAGCCCATTACGAGCCCCATGAAAAATCCCTATACACGAAATGACACGTGCGACCGACATATATCCGCCATTTTGGCAGATTTCCACACCTTAGATCTTAACAAAAAAATTCATACTGGTGTAGTTTGGACCACTTGACTAAAATCTGCAATGAAAAAGTTCGTAAACCCATTATGAGCCCCATGAAAAATCCCTAAACACGAAATGACACGTGCAACCGACATATATCCGCCATTTTGGCAGATTTCCCCACCTTCGATCTTAGCAAAAAAATTCATACTAGTGTAGATTGGAATATTTTACTAAAATCTGAAATGAAAAATTTCGTAAGCCCATTACGAGCCCCATGAAAAATCCCTAAACACGAAATGACATTGTGCAACCAACATATATCCGCCATTTTGGCAGATTTCCACACCTTAGATCTTAACAAAAAAATTCATACTGGTGTAGTTTGGACCACTTGACTAAAATCTGCAATGAAAAAGTTCGTAAACCCATTATGAGCCCCATGAAAAATCCCTAAACACGAAATGACATTGTGCAACCGACATATATCCGCCATTTTGGCAGATTTCCCCACCTTCGATCTTAGCAAAAAAATTCATACTGGTGTAGTTTGGGCTATTAAACTAAAATCTGAAATGAAAAAGTTCGTAAGCCCATTACGAGCCCCATGAAAAATCCCTAAACACGAAATGACATTGTGCAACCAACATATATCCGCCATTTTGGCAGATTTCCCCACCTTCGATCTTAACAAAAAAATTCATACTGGTGTAGTTTGGACTATTTAACTAAAATCTGAAATGAAAAAGTTCGTAAGCCCATTACGAGCCCCATGAAAAATCCCTATACACGAAATGACACGTGCAACCGACATATATCCGCCATTTTGGCAGATTTCCACACCTTAGATCTTAACAAAAAAATTCATACTGGTGTAGTTTGGGCTATTTAACTGAAATCTGAAATGAAAAATTTCGTAAGCCCATTACGAGCCCCATGAAAAATCCCTAAACACGAAATGACACGGGCAACCGACATATTTCCGCCATTTTGGCAGATTTCCCCACCTTCGATCTTAGCAAAAAAATTCATACTGGTGTAGTTTGGGCTATTTAACTAAAATCTGAAATGAAAAAGTACGTAAGCCCATTACGAGCCCCATGAAAAATCCCTAAACACGAAATGATACGTGCAACCGACATATATCCGCCATTTTGGCAGATTTCCACACCTTAGATCTTAACAATAAAATTAATACTAGTGTAGTTTGGACTATTTAACTAAAATATGAAATGAAAAAGTTCGTAAGCCCATTACGAGCCCCATGAAAAATCCCTAAACACGAAATGACACGTGCAACCGACATATATCCGCCATTTTGGCAGATTTCCCCAACTTCGATGATAGCAAAAAAATTCATACTGATGTAGTTTGGGCTATTTAACTAAAATCTGAAATGAAAAAGTTCGTAAGCCCATTACGAGCACCATGAAAAATCCCTAAACACGAAATGACACGTGCAACCGTCATATATCCGCCATTTTGGCAGATTTCCACACCTTCGAACTTAACAAAAAAATTCATACTGGTGTAGTTTGGGCTATTTAACTACAATCTGAAATGAAAAAGTTAGTAAGCCCATTACGAGCCCCATGAAAAATCCCAAACCACGAAATGACATTGTGCAACCAACATATATCCGCCATTTTGGCAGATTTCCCCACCTTCGATCTTAACAAAAAAAATTCATACTGGTGTAGTTTGGACTACTTGACTAAAATCTGCAATGAAAAAGTTCGTAAGCCCATCACGAGCCCCATGAAAAATCCCAAACCACGAAATGACATTGTGCAACCGACATATATCCGCCATTTTGGCAGATTTCCACACCTTCGATCTTAGCAAAAAAATTCATACTGGTGTAGTTTGGGCTATTAAACTAAAATCTGAAATGAAAAAGTTCGTAAGCCCATTACGAGCCCCATGAAAAATCCCTAAACACGAAATGACACGTGCAACCGACATATATCCGCCATTTTGGCAGATTTCCACACCTTAGATCTTAACAAAAAAATTCATACTGGTGTAGTTTGGGCTATTAAACTAAAATCTGAAATGAAAAAGTTCGTAAGCCCATTACGAGCCCCATGAAAAATCCCTATACACGAAATGACACGTGCGACCGACATATATCCGCCATTTTGGCAGATTTCCACACCTTAGATCTTAACAAAAAAATTCATACTGGTGTAGTTTGGACCACTTGACTAAAATCTGCAATGAAAAAGTTCGTAAACCCATTATGAGCCCCATGAAAAATCCCTAAACACGAAATGACACGTGCAACCGACATATATCCGCCATTTTGGCAGATTTCCCCACCTTCGATCTTAGCAAAAAAATTCATACTAGTGTAGATTGGAATATTTTACTAAAATCTGAAATGAAAAATTTCGTAAGCCCATTACGAGCCCCATGAAAAATCCCTAAACACGAAATGACATTGTGCAACCAACATATATCCGCCATTTTGGCAGATTTCCACACCTTAGATCTTAACAAAAAAATTCATACTGGTGTAGTTTGGACCACTTGACTAAAATCTGCAATGAAAAAGTTCGTAAACCCATTATGAGCCCCATGAAAAATCCCTAAACACGAAATGACATTGTGCAACCGACATATATCCGCCATTTTGGCAGATTTCCCCACCTTCGATCTTAGCAAAAAAATTCATACTGGTGTAGTTTGGGCTATTAAACTAAAATCTGAAATGAAAAAGTTCGTAAGCCCATTACGAGCCCCATGAAAAATCCCTAAACACGAAATGACATTGTGCAACCAACATATATCCGCCATTTTGGCAGATTTCCCCACCTTCGATCTTAACAAAAAAATTCATACTGGTGTAGTTTGGACTATTTAACTAAAATCTGAAATGAAAAAGTTCGTAAGCCCATTACGAGCCCCATGAAAAATCCCTAAACACGAAATGACATTGTGCAACCAACATATATCCGCCATTTTGGCAGATTTCCACACCTTAGATCTTAACAAAAAAATTCATACTGGTGTAGTTTGGACCACTTGACTAAAATCTGCAATGAAAAAGTTCGTAAACCCATTATGAGCTCCATGAAAAATCCCTAAACACGAAATGACACGTGCAACCGACATATATCCGCCATTTTGGCAGATTTCCCCACCTTCGATCTTAGCAAAAAAATTCATACTAGTGTAGTTTGGGCTATTTAACTAAAATCTGCAATGAAAAAGTTCGTAAGCCCATTACGAGCCCCATGAAAAATCCCTAAACACGAAATGACACGTGCAACCGACATATATCCGCCATTTTGGCAGATTTCCCCACCTTCGATCTTAGCAAAAAAATTCATACTAGTGTAGATTGGAATATTTTACTAAAATCTGAAATGAAAAATTTCGTAAGCCCATTACGAGCCCCATGAAAAATCTCTAAACACGAAATGACATGTGTAACCGACATATATCCGCCATTTTGGCAGATTTCCACACCTTAGATCTTAACAAAAAAATTCATACTAGTGTAGTTTGGGCTATTTAACTAAAATCTGCAACGAAAAAGTTCGTAAGCCCATTACGAGCCCCATGAAAAATCCCTAAACACGAAATGACACGTGCAACCGACATATATCCGCCATTTTGGCAGATTTCCACACCTTAGATCTTGACAAAAAAATTCATACTAGTGTAGTTTGGGCTATTTAACTAAAATCTGAAAAGAAAAAGTTCGTAAGCCCATTACGAGCCCCATGAAAAATCCCTAAACACGAAATGACACGTGCAACCGACATATATCCGCCATTTTGGCAGATTTCCCCACCTTCGATCTTAGCAAAAAAATTCATACTGGTGTAGTTTGGGCTATTAAACTAAAATCTGAAATGAAAAAGTTCGTAAGCCCATTACGAGCCCCATGACAAATCCCTAAACACGAAATGACATGTGCAACCGACATATATCCGCCATTTTGGCAGATTTCCACACCTTCGAACTTAACAAAAAAATTCATACTGGTGTAGTTTGGGCTATTTAACTAAAATCTGAAATGAAAAAGTTAGTAAGCCCATTACGAGCCCCATGAAAAATCCCAAACCACGAAATGACATTGTGCAACCAACATATATCCGCCATTTTGGCAGATTTCCCCACCTTAGATCATAGCAAAAAAATTCATACTGGTGTAGTTTGGGCTATTAAACTAAAATCTGAAATGAAAAAGTTCGTAAGCCCATTACGAGCCCCATGAAAAATCCCTAAACACGAAATGACATTGTGCAACCAACATATATCCGCCATTTTGGCAGATTTCCCCACCTTCGATCTTAACAAAAAAAATTCATACTGGTGTAGTTTGGGCTATTTAACTAAAATCTGCAATGAAAAAGTTCGTAAGCCCATCACGAGCCCCATGAAAAATCCCAAACCACGAAGTGACATTGTGCAACCAACATATATCCGCCATTTTGGCAGATTTCCCCACCTTCGATCTTAACAGAAAAAATTCATACTGGTGTAGTTTGGGCTATTTAACTAAAATCTGCAATGAAAAAGTTCGTAAGCCCATTACGAGCCCCATGAAAAATCCCTAAACACGAAATGACACGTGCAACCGACATATTTCCGCCATTTTGGCAGATTTCCCCACCTTCGATCTTAGCAAAAAAATTCATACTGGTGTAGTTTGGGCTATTTAACTTATATCTGAAATAAAAAAGTTCATAATCCCATTACGAGTCCCATGAAAAATCCCTAAACACGAAATGACATATGCAACGTACATATATCCGCCATTTTGGCAGATTTCCCCACCTTTGATCTTAACAAAAAAATTCCTACTCATGTAGTATGGACTATTTAACTTATATCTGAAATAAAAAAGTTCATAATCCCATTACGAGTCCCATGAAAAATCCCTAAACACGAAATGACATGTGCAACCAACATATATCCGCCATTTTGGCAGATTTCCCCACCTTTGATCTTAACACAAAAATTCATACTGGTGTAGTTTGGACTATTTAACTAATATCTGAAATAAAAAAGTTCCTAATCCCATTACGAGCCCCATGAAAAATCCCTAAACGCAAAATGACATACGCAATCAACATATATCCGCCATTTTGGCTAATTTCCCCACCTTTGATCTTAACACAAAAATTCATACTGGTGTAGTTTGGACTATTTAACTTATATCTGAAATAAAAAAGTTCATAATCCCATTACGAGTCCCATGAAAAATCCCTAAACACGAAATGACATATGCAAAGTACATATATCCGCCATTTTGGCAGATTTCCCCACCTTTGATCTTTACAAAAAAATTCCTACTCATGTAGTTTGGACTATTTAACTAAAATCTGCAATGAAAAAGTTCGTAAGCCCATTACGAGCCCCATGAAAAATCCCTAAACACGAAATGACACGTGCAACCGACATATATCCGCCATTTTGGCAGATTTCCACACCTTAGATCTTAACAAAAAAATTCATACTGGTGTAGTTTTGGCTATTTAACTAAAATCTGAAATGAAAAAGTTCGTAAGCCCATTACGAGCCCCATGAAAAATCCTTAAACACGAAATGACATGTGCAACCGACATATATCCGCCATTTTGGCAGATTTCCACACCTTAGATCTTAACAAAAAAATTCATACTAGTGTAGTTTGGGCTATTTAACTAAAATCTGACATGAAAAAGTTCGTAAGCCCATTACGAGCCCCATGAAAAATCCCTAAACACGAAATGACACGTGCAACCGACATATATCCGCCATTTTGGCAGATTTCCACACCTTAGATCTTGACAAAAAAATTCATACTAGTGTAGTTTGGGCTATTTAACTAAAATCTGCAATGAAAAAGTTCGTAAGCCCATTACGAGCCCCATCAAAAATCCCTAAACACGAAATGACATGTGCGACCGACATATATCCGCCATTTTGGCAGATTTCCACACCTTCGATCTTAACAAAAAAATTCATACTGGTGTAGTTTGGGCTATTAAACTAAAATCTGAAATGAAAAAGTTCGTAAGCCCATTACGAGCCCCATGAAAAATCCCTATACACGAAATGACACGTGCAACCGACATATATCCGCCATTTTGGCAGATTTCCACACCTTAGATCTTAACAAAAAAATTCATACTGGTGTAGTTTGGGCTATTTAACTGAAATCTGAAATGAAAAATTTCGTAAGCCCATTACGAGCCCCATGAAAAATCCCTAAACACGAAATGACACGGGCAACCGACATATTTCCGCCATTTTGGCAGATTTCCCCACCTTCGATCTTAGCAAAAAAATTCATACTGGTGTAGTTTGGGCTATTTAACTAAAATCTGAAATGAAAAAGTACGTAAGCCCATTACGAGCCCCATGAAAAATCCCTAAACACGAAATGATACGTGCAACCGACATATATCCGCCATTTTGGCAGATTTCCACACCTTAGATCTTAACAATAAAATTAATACTAGTGTAGTTTGGACTATTTAACTAAAATATGAAATGAAAAAGTTCGTAAGCCCATTACGAGCCCCATGAAAAATCCCTAAACACGAAATGACACGTGCAACCGACATATATCCGCCATTTTGGCAGATTTCCCCAACTTCGATGATAGCAAAAAAATTCATACTGATGTAGTTTGGGCTATTTAACTAAAATCTGAAATGAAAAAGTTCGTAAGCCCATTACGAGCACCATGAAAAATCCCTAAACACGAAATGACACGTGCAACCGTCATATATCCGCCATTTTGGCAGATTTCCACACCTTCGAACTTAACAAAAAAATTCATACTGGTGTAGTTTGGGCTATTTAACTACAATCTGAAATGAAAAAGTTAGTAAGCCCATTACGAGCCCCATGAAAAATCCCAAACCACGAAATGACATTGTGCAACCAACATATATCCGCCATTTTGGCAGATTTCCCCACCTTCGATCTTAACAAAAAAAATTCATACTGGTGTAGTTTGGGCTATTTAACTAAAATCTGCAATGAAAAAGTTCGTAAGCCCATCACGAGCCCCATGAAAAATCCCAAACCACGAAATGACATTGTGCAACCAACATATATCCGCCATTTTGGCAGATTTCCACACCTTAGATCTTGACAAAAAAATTCATACTAGTGTAGTTTGGGCTATTTAACTAAAATCTGCAATGAAAAAGTTCGTAAGCCCATTACGAGCCCCATCAAAAATCCCTAAACACGAAATGACATGTGCGACCGACATATATCCGCCATTTTGGCAGATTTCCACACCTTCGATCTTAACAAAAAAATTCATACTGGTGTAGTTTGGGCTATTAAACTAAAATCTGAAATGAAAAAGTTCGTAAGCCCATTACGAGCCCCATGAAAAATCCCTATACACGAAATGACACGTGCAACCGACATATATCCGCCATTTTGGCAGATTTCCACACCTTAGATCTTAACAAAAAAATTCATACTGGTGTAGTTTGGGCTATTTAACTGAAATCTGAAATGAAAAATTTCGTAAGCCCATTACGAGCCCCATGAAAAATCCCTAAACACGAAATGACACGGGCAACCGACATATTTCCGCCATTTTGGCAGATTTCCCCACCTTCGATCTTAGCAAAAAAATTCATACTGGTGTAGTTTGGGCTATTTAACTAAAATCTGAAATGAAAAAGTACGTAAGCCCATTACGAGCCCCATGAAAAATCCCTAAACACGAAATGATACGTGCAACCGACATATATCCGCCATTTTGGCAGATTTCCACACCTTAGATCTTAACAATAAAATTAATACTAGTGTAGTTTGGACTATTTAACTAAAATATGAAATGAAAAAGTTCGTAAGCCCATTACGAGCCCCATGAAAAATCCCTAAACACGAAATGACACGTGCAACCGACATATATCCGCCATTTTGGCAGATTTCCCCAACTTCGATGATAGCAAAAAAATTCATACTGATGTAGTTTGGGCTATTTAACTAAAATCTGAAATGAAAAAGTTCGTAAGCCCATTACGAGCACCATGAAAAATCCCTAAACACGAAATGACACGTGCAACCGTCATATATCCGCCATTTTGGCAGATTTCCACACCTTCGAACTTAACAAAAAAATTCATACTGGTGTAGTTTGGGCTATTTAACTACAATCTGAAATGAAAAAGTTAGTAAGCCCATTACGAGCCCCATGAAAAATCCCAAACCACGAAATGACATTGTGCAACCAACATATATCCGCCATTTTGGCAGATTTCCCCACCTTCGATCTTAACAAAAAAAATTCATACTGGTGTAGTTTGGGCTATTTAACTAAAATCTGCAATGAAAAAGTTCGTAAGCCCATCACGAGCCCCATGAAAAATCCCAAACCACGAAATGACATTGTGCAACCAACATATATCCGCCATTTTGGCAGATTTCCACACCTTAGATCTTGACAAAAAAATTCATACTAGTGTAGTTTGGGCTATTAAACTAAAATCTGCAATGAAAAATTTCGTAAGCCCATTACGAGCCCCATGAAAAATCCCTAAACACGAAATGACACGTGCAACCGACATATATCCGCCATTTTGGCAGATTTCCACACCTTAGATCTTAACAAAAAAATTCATACTAGTGTAGTTTGGACTATTTAACTAAAATCTGAAATGAAAAAGTTCGTAAGCCCATTACGAGCCCCATGAAAAATCCCTAAACACGAAATGACACGAGCAACCGACATATATCCGCCATTTTGGCAGATTTCCACACCTTAAATCTTAACAAAAAAATTCATACTAGTGTAGTTTGGACTATTTAACTAAAATCTGAAATGAAAAAGTTCGTAAGCCCATTACGAGCCCCATGAAAAATCCCTAAACACGAAATGACACGTGCAACCGACATATATCCGCCATTTTGGCAGATTTCCCCACCTTCGATCTTAACAAAAAAAATTCATACTGGTGTAGTTTGGGCTATTTAACTAAAATCTGAAATGAAAAAGTTCGTAAGCCCATCACGAGCCCCATGAAAAATCCCAAACCACGAAATGACATTGTGCAACCAACATATATCCGCCATTTTGGCAGATTTCCCCACCTTCGATCTTAACAAAAAAAATTCATACTGGTGTAGTTTGGGCTATTTAACTAAAATCTGCAATGAAAAAGTTCGTAAGCCCATTACGAGCCCCATGAAAAATCCCTAAACACGAAATGGCACGTGCAACCGACATATTTCCGCCATTTTGGCAGATTTCCCCACCTTCGATCTTAGCAAAAAAATTCATACTGGTGTAGTTTGGGCTATTTAACTTATATCTGAAATAAAAAAGTTCATAATCCCATTACGAGTCCCATGAAAAATCCCTAAACACGAAATGACATATGCAACGTACATATATCCGCCATTTTGGCAGATTTCCCCACCTTTGATCTTAACAAAAAAATTCCTACTCATGTAGTTTGGACTATTTAACTTATATCTGAAATAAAAAAGTTCATAATCCCATTACGAGTCCCATGAAAAATCCCTAAACACGTAATGACATGTGCAACCAACATATATCCGCCATTTTGGCAGATTTCCCCACCTTTGATCTTAACACAAAAATTCATACTGGTGTAGTTTGGACTATTTAACTAATATCTGAAATAAAAAAGTTCCTAATCCCATTACGAGCCCCATGAAAAATCCCTAAACGCAAAATGACATACGCAATCAACATATATCCGCCATTTTGGCTAATTTCCCCACCTTTGATCTTAACACAAAAATTCATACTGGTGTAGTTTGGACTATTTAACTTATATCTGAAATAAAAAAGTTCATAATCCCATTACGAGTCCCATGAAAAATCCCTAAACACGAAATGACATATGCAACGTACATATATCCGCCATTTTGGCAGATTTCCCCACCTTTGATCTTAACAAAAAAATTCCTACTCATGTAGTTTGGACTATTTAACTTATATCTGAAATAAAAAATTTCGTAAGCCCTTTACGAGCCCCATGAAAAATCCCTAAACACGAAATGACACGGGCAACCGACATATTTCCGCCATTTTGGCAGATTTCCCCACCTTCGATCATAGCAAAAAAAATCATACTAGTGTAGTTTGGGCTATTTAACTTATATCTGAAATAAAAAAGTTCATAATCCCATTACGAGCCCCATCAAAAATCCCTAAACACGAAATGACATGTGCGACCGACATATATCCGCCATTTTGGCAGATTTCCACACCTTAGATCTTGACAAAAAAATTCATACTAGTGTAGTTTGGGCTATTTAACTAAAATCTGAAAAGAAAAAGTTCGTAAGCCCATTACGAGCCCCATGAAAAATCCCTAAACACGAAATGACACGTGCAACCGACATATATCCGCCATTTTGGCAGATTTCCCCACCTTCGATCTTAGCAAAAAAATTCATACTGGTGTAGTTTGGGCTATTAAACTAAAATCTGAAATGAAAAAGTTCGTAAGCCCATTACGAGCCCCATGACAAATCCCTAAACACGAAATGACATGTGCAACCGACATATATCCGCCATTTTGGCAGATTTCCACACCTTCGAACTTAACAAAAAAATTCATACTGGTGTAGTTTGGGCTATTTAACTAAAATCTGAAATGAAAAAGTTAGTAAGCCCATTACGAGCCCCATGAAAAATCCCAAACCACGAAATGACATTGTGCAACCAACATATATCCGCCATTTTGGCAGATTTCCCCACCTTAGATCATAGCAAAAAAATTCATACTGGTGTAGTTTGGGCTATTAAACTAAAATCTGAAATGAAAAAGTTCGTAAGCCCATTACGAGCCCCATGAAAAATCCCTAAACACGAAATGACATTGTGCAACCGACATATATCCGCCATTTTGGCAGATTTCCCCACCTTCGATCTTAACAAAAAAAATTCATACTGGTGTAGTTTGGGCTATTTAACTAAAATCTGCAATGAAAAAGTTCGTAAGCCCATCACGAGCCCCATGAAAAATCCCAAACCACGAAATGACATTGTGCAACCAACATATATCCGCCATTTTGGCAGATTTCCCCACCTTCGATCTTAACAAAAAAAATTCATACTGGTGTAGTTTGGGCTATTTAACTAAAATCTGCAATGAAAAAGTTCGTAAGCCCATTACGAGCCCCATGAAAAATCCCTAAACACGAAATGACACGTGCAACCGACATATTTCCGCCATTTTGGCAGATTTCCCCACCTTCGATCTTAGCAAAAAAATTCATACTGGTGTAGTTTGGGCTATTTAACTTATATCTGAAATAAAAAAGTTCATAATCCCATTACGAGTCCCATGAAAAATCCCTAAACACGAAATGACATATGCAACGTACATATATCCGCCATTTTGGCAGATTTCCCCACCTTTGATCTTAACAAAAAAATTCCTACTCATGTAGTTTGGACTATTTAACTTATATCTGAAATAAAAAAGTTCATAATCCCATTACGAGTCCCATGAAAAATCCCTAAACACGAAATGACATGTGCAACCAACATATATCCGCCATTTTGGCAGATTTCCCCACCTTTGATCTTAACACAAAAATTCATACTGGTGTAGTTTGGACTATTTAACTAATATCTGAAATAAAAAAGTTCCTAATCCCATTACGAGCCCCATGAAAAATCCCTAAACGCAAAATGACATACGCAATCAACATATATCCGCCATTTTGGCTAATTTCCCCACCTTTGATCTTAACACAAAAATTCATACTGGTGTAGTTTGGACTATTTAACTTATATCTGAAATAAAAAAGTTCATAATCCCATTACGAGTCCCATGAAAAATCCCTAAACACGAAACGACATATGCAACGTACATATATCCGCCATTTTGGCAGATTTCCCCACCTTTGATCTTTACAAAAAAATTCCTACTCATGTAGTTTGGACTATTTAACTTATATCTGAAATAAAAAATTTCGTAAGCCCATTACGAGCCCCATGAAAAATCCCTAAACACGAAATGACACGGGCAACCGACATATTTCCGCCATTTTGGCAGATTTCCCCACCTTAGATCATAGCAAAAAAATTCATACTGGTGTAGTTTGGGCTATTAAACTAAAATCTGAAATGAAAAAGTTCGTAAGCCCATTACGAGCCCCATGAAAAATCCCTAAACACGAAATGACATTGTGCAACCAACATATATCCGCCATTTTGGCAGATTTCCCCACCTTCGATCTTAACAAAAAAAATTCATACTGGTGTAGTTTGGGCTATTTAACTAAAATCTGCAATGAAAAAGTTCGTAAGCCCATCACGAGCCCCATGAAAAATCCCAAACCACGAAATGACATTGTGCAACCAACATATATCCGCCATTTTGGCAGATTTCCCCACCTTCGATCTTAACAAAAAAAATTCATACTGGTGTAGTTTGGGCTATTTAACTAAAATCTGCAATGAAAAAGTTCGTAAGCCCATTACGAGCCCCATGAAAAATCCCTAAACACGAAATGACACGTGCAACCGACATATTTCCGCCATTTTGGCAGATTTCCCCACCTTCGATCTTAGCAAAAAAATTCATACTGGTGTAGTTTGGGCTATTTAACTTATATCTGAAATAAAAAAGTTCATAATCCCATTACGAGTCCCATGAAAAATCCCTAAACACGAAATGACATATGCAACGTACATATATCCGCCATTTTGGCAGATTTCCCCACCTTTGATCTTAACAAAAAAATTCCTACTTATGTAGTTTGGACCATTTAACTAATATCTGAAATAAAAAAGTTCGTAATCTCATTACGAGCCGCATGAAAAATCCCTAAACACGAAATGACATATGCAACGTACATATATCCGCCATTTTGGCAGATTTCCCCACCTTTGATCTTAACAAAAAAATTCCTACTCATGTAGTTTGGACTATTTAACTTATATCTGATATAAAAAAGTTCATAATCCCATTACGAGTCCCATGAAAAAACCCTAAACACGAAATGACATGTGCAACCAACATATATCCGCCATTTTGGCAGATTTCCCCACCTTCGAACTTGAACAAAAAAATTCCTACTTATGTAGTTTGGACCATTTAACTAATATCTGAAATAAAAAAGTTCGTAATCTCATTACGAGCCGCATGAAAAATCCCTAAACACGAAATGACATATGCAACGTACATATATCCGCCATTTTGGCGGATTTCCCCACCTTTGATCTTAACAAAAAAATTCCTACTCATGTAGTTTGGACTATTTAACTAATATCTGAAATAAAAAAGTTCATAATCCCATTACGAGTCCCATAAAAAATCACTAAACACGAAATGACATACGCAATCAACATATATCCGTCATTTTGGCTAATTTCCCCACCTTCGATCATAGCAAAAAAATTCATACTGGTGTAGTTTGGACTATTCAACTAATATCTAAAACAAAAAAGTTCGTGATCCCATTACGAGCCCCATGAAAAATCACTAAACACGAAATGACATACGCAACCAACATATATCCGCCATTTTGGCAGATTTCCCCACCTTTGATCTTAACAAAAAAATTCATACTAGTTTAGTTTTGATTATTTAACCAAAATCTGAAACAAAAAATTTCGTAATTCGATTACGAGCCCCATGAAAAATCCCTAAACACGAAATGACATACGCAACCAACATATATCCGCCATTTTGGCAGATTTCCCCACCTTTGATCTTAACGAAAAAATTCCTACTAGTGTAGTTTGGTCTATTTAACTAAAATCTGCAATGAAAAAGTTCTTAAGCCCATTACGAGTCCCATGAAAAATCCCTAAACACGAAATGACATATGCAACGTACATATATCCGCCATTTTGGCAGATTTCCCCACCTTTGATCTTAACAAAAAAATTCCTACTCATGTAGTTTGGACTATTTAACTTATATCTGAAATAAAAAAGTTCATAATCCCATTACGAGTCCCATGAAAAATCCCTAAACACGAAATGACATGTGCAACCAACATATATCCGCCATTTTGGCAGATTTCCACACCTTCGATCTTAGCAAAAAAATTCATACTGGTGTAGTTTTGGCTATTTAACTAAAATATGAAATGAAAAAGTTCGTAAGCCCAATACGAGCCCCATGAAAAATCCTTAAACACGAAATGACATGTGCAACCGACATATATCCGCCATTTTGGCAGATTTCCACACCTTCGAACTTCAAAAAAAAATTTATACTGGTGTAGTTTGGGCTATTTTAACTAAAATCTGAAATAAAAAATTCGTAAGCCCATTACGAGCCCCATGAAAAATCCCAAACCACGAAATGACATTGTGCAACCAACATATATCCGCCATTTTGACAGATTTCCCCACCTTCGATCTTAACAAAAAAATTCATACTGGTGTAGTTTGGGCTAGTAAACTAAAATCTGAAATGAAAAAGTTCATAATCCCATTACGAGTCCCATGAAAAAACCCTAAACACGAAATGACATGTGCAACCAACATATATCCGCCATTTTGGCAGATTTCCCCACCTTTGATCTTAACACAAAAATTCATACTGGTGTAGTTTGGACTATTTAACTAATATCTGAAATAAAAAAGTTCCTAATCCCATTACGAGTCCCATGAAAAATCCCTAAACACAAAATGACATACGCAATCAACATATATCCGCCATTTTGGCAGATTTCCACACCTTAGATCTTAACGAAAAAATTCATACTAGTGTAGTTTGGGCTATGTAACTAAAATCTGCAATGAAAAAGTTCTTAAGCCCATTACGAGCCCCATGAAAAATCCCTAAACACGAAATGACACGTGCAACCGACATATTTCCGCCATTTTGGCAGATTTCCCCACCTTCGATCTTAGCAAAAAAATTCATACTGGTGTAGTTTTGGCTATTTAACTAAAATATGAAATGAAAAAGTTCGTAAGCCCAATACGAGCCCCATGAAAAATCCTTAAACACGAAATGACATGTGCAACCGACATATATCCGCCATTTTGGCAGATTTCCACACCTTCGAACTTCAAAAAAAAATTTATACTGGTGTAGTTTGGGCTATTTTAACTAAAATCTGAAATGAAAAATTCGTAAGCCCATTACGAGCCCCATGAAAAATCCCAAACCACGAAATGACATTGTGCAACCAACATATATCCGCCATTTTGACAGATTTCCCCACCTTCGATCTTAACAAAAAAATTCATACTGGTGTAGTTTGGACTATTTAGCTAAAATCTGCAATGAAAAGTTCGTAAGCCCATTACGAGCCCCATGAAAAATCCCTAAACACGAAATGACATGTGCAACCGACATATATCCGCCATTTTGGCAGATTTCCACACCTTCGATCTTAACACAAAAATTCATACTGGTGTAGTTTGGACTATTTAACTAATATCTGAAATAAAAAAGTTCCTAATCCCATTACGAGTCCCATGAAAAATCCCTAAACACGAAATGACATGTGCAACCAACATATATCCGCCATTTTGGCAGATTTCCCCACCTTTGATCTTAACACAAAAATTCATACTGGTGTAGTTTGGACTATTTAACTGATATCTGAAATAAAAAAGTTCCTAATCCCATTACGAGCCCCATGAAAAATCCCTAAACGCAAAATGACATACGCAATCAACATATATCCGCCATTTTGGCTAATTTCCCCACCTTTGATCTTAACACAAAAATTCATACTGGTGTAGTTTGGACTATTTAACTAATATCTGAAATAAAAAAGTTCCTAATCCCATTACGAGTCCCATGAAAAATCCCTAAACACGAAATGACATGTGCAACCAACATATATCCGCCATTTTGGCAGATTTCCCCACCTTTGATCTTAACACAAAAATTCATACTGCTGTAGTTTGGACTATTTAACTAATATCTGAAATAAAAAAGTTCGTAATCCCATTACGAGCCCCATGAAAAATCCCTAAACACGAAATGACATACGCAATCAACATATATCCGCCATTTTGGCAGATTTCCCCACCTTTGATCTTAACAAAAAAATTCATACTAGTTTAGTTTTGATTATTTAACCAAAATCTGAAACAAAAAATTTCGTAATTCCATTACGAGCCCCATGAAAAATCCCTAAACACGAAATGACATACGCAACCAACATATATCCGCCATTTTGGCAGATTTCCCCACCTTTGATCTTAACAAAAAAATTCCTACTTATGTAGTTTGGACCATTTAACTAATATCTGAAATAAAAAAGTTGGTAATCTCATTACGAGCCGCATGAAAAATCCCTAAGCACGAAATGACATATGCAACGTACATATATCCGCCATTTTGGCAGATTTCCCCACCTTTGATCTTAACAAAAAAATTCCTACTCATGTAGTTTGGACTATTTAACTTATATCAGATATAAAAAAGTTCATAATCCCATTACGAGTACCATGAAAAAACCCTAAACACGAAATGACATGTGCAACCAACATATATCCGCCATTTTGGCAGATTTCCCCACCTTCGAACTTGAACAAAAAAATTCCTACTTATGTTGTTTGGACCATTTAACTAATATCTGAAATAAAAATGTTCGTAATCCCATTACGAGCCGCATGAAAAATCCCTAAACACGAAATGACATATGCAACGTACATATATCCGCCATTTTGGCAGATTTCCCCACCTTTGATCTTAACAAAAATATTCCTACTCATGTAGTTTGGACTATTTAACTTATATCTGAAATAAAAAAGTTCATGATCCCATTACGAGTCCCATGAAAAATCACTAAACACGAAATGACATACGCAATCAACATATATCCGCCATTTTGGCTAATTTCCCCACCTTCGATCATAGCAAAAAAATTCATACTGGTGTAGTTTGGACTATTCAACTAATATCTAAAACAAAAAAGTTCGTGATCCCATTACGAGCCCCATGAAAAATCACTAAACACGAAATGACATACGCAACCAACATATATCCGCCATTTTCGCAGATTTCCCCACCTTTGATCTTAACAAAAAAATTCCTACTTATGTAGTTTGGACCATTTAACCAAAATCTGAAACAAAAAATTTCGTAATCTCATTACGAGCCGCATGAAAAATCCCTAAACACGAAATGACATATGCAACGTACATATATCCGCCATTTTGGCAGATTTCCCCACCTTTGATCTTAACAAAAAAATTTCTACTCATGTAGTTTGGACTATTTAACTTATATCTGATATAAAAAAGTTCATAATCCCATTACGAGTCCCATGAAAAAACCCTAAACACGAAATGACATGTGCAACCAACATATATCCGCCATTTTGGCAGATTTCCCCACCTTTGATCTTAACACAAAAATTCATACTGGCGTAGTTTGGACTATTTAACTAATATCTGAAATAAAAAAGTTCCTAATCCCATTACGAGCCCCATGAAAAATCCCTAAACGCAAAATGACATACGCAATCAACATATATCCGCCATTTTGGCTAATTTCCCCACCTTCGAACTTGAACAAAAAAATTCCTGCTTATGTAGTTTGGACCATTTAACTAATATCTGAAATAAAAATGTTCGTAATCCCATTACGAGCCGCATGAAAAATCCCTAAACACGAAATGACATATGCAACGTACATATATCCGCCATTTTGGCAGATTTCCCCACCTTTGATCTTAACAAAAAAATTCCTACTCATGTAGTTTGGACTATTTAACTTATATCTGAAATAAAAAAGTTCATAATCCCATTACGAGTCCCATGAAAAATCACTAAACACGAAATGACATACGCAATCAACATATATCCGCCATTTTGGCAGATTTCCCCACCTTTGATCTTAACAAAAAAATTCATACTAGTTTAGTTTTGATTATTTAACCAAAATCTGAAACAAAAAATTTCGTAATCTCATTACGAGCCGCATGAAAAATCCCTAAACACGAAATGACATATGCAACGTACATATATCCGCCATTTTGGCAGATTTCCCCACCTTTGATCTTAACAAAAAAATTCCTACTCATGTAGTTTGGACTATTTAACTTATATCTGATATAAAAATGTTCGTAATCCCATTACGAGCCGCATGAAAAATCCCTAAACACGAAATGACACGTGCAACCGACATATATCCGCCATTTTGGCAGATTTCCACACCTTCGATCTTAACAAAAAAATTCATACTGGTGTAGTTTGGGCTCTTTAACTAAAATCTGAAATGAAATAGTTAGTAAGCCCATTACGAGCCCCATGAAAAATCCCAAACCACGAAATGACATTGTGCAACCAACATATATCCGCCATTTTGGCAGATTTCCCCACCTTAGATCATAGCAAAAAAATTCATACTGGTGTAGTTTGGGCTATTTAACTTAAATCTGCAATGAAAAAGTTCGTAAGCCCATTACGAGCCCCATGAAAAATCTCTAAACACGAAATGACATTGTGCAACCAACATATATCCGCCATTTTGGCTGATTTCCCCACCTTCGATCTTAACAAAAAAATTCCTACTCATGTAGTTTGGACTATTTAACTTATATCTGAAATAAAAAAGTTCATAATCCCATTACGAGTCCCATGAAAAATCCCTAAACACGAAATGACATATGCAACGTACATATATCCGCCATTTTGGCAGATTTCCCCACCTTTGATCTTAACAAAAAAATTCCTACTCATGTAGTTTGGACTATTTAACTTATATCTGAAATAAAAAAGTTCATAATCCCATTACGAGTCCCATGAAAAATCCCTAAACACGAAATGACATGTGCAACCAACATATATCCACCATTTTGGCAGATTTCCCCACCTTTGATCTTAACACGAAAATTCATACTGGTGTAGTTTGGACTATTTAACTAATATCTGCAATGAAAAAGTTCGTAAGCCCATTACGAGCCCCATGAAAAATCCCTAAACGCAAAATGACATACGCAATCAACATATATCCGCCATTTTGGCTAATTTCCCCACCTTTGATCTTAACAAAAAAATTCCTACTTATGTAGTTTGAACCATTTAACTAATATCTGAAATAAAAAAGTTCGTAATCTCATTACGAGCCGCATGAAAAATCCCTAAACACGAAATGACATATGCAACGTACATATATCCGCCATTTTGGCAGATTTCCCCACCTTTGATCTTAACAAAAAAATTCCTACTCATGTAGTTTGGACTATTTAACTTATATCTGATATAAAAAAGTTCATAATCCCATTACGAGTCCCATGAAAAAACCCTAAACACGAAATGACATGTGCAACCAACATATATCCGCCATTTTGGCAGATTTCCCCACCTTCGAACTTGAACAAAAAAATTCCTACTTATGTAGTTTGGACCATTTAACTAATATCTGAAATAAAAATGTTCGTAATCCCATTACGAGCCGCATGAAAAATCCCTAAACACGAAATGACATATGCAACGTACATATATCCGCCATTTTGGCAGATTTCCCCACCTTTGATCTTAACAAAAAAATTCCTACTCATGTAGTTTGGACTATTTAACTTATATCTGAAATAAAAAAGTTCATAATCCCATTACGAGTCCCATGAAAAATCACTAAACACGAAATGACATACGCAATCAACATATATCCGCCATTTTGGCTAATTTCCCCACCTTCGATCATAGCAAAAAAATTCATACTGGTGTAGTTTGGACTATTCAACTAATATCTAAAACAAAAAAGTTCGTGATCCCATTACGAGCCCCATGAAAAATCACTAAACACGAAATGACATACGCAACCAACATATATCCGCCATTTTGGCAGATTTCCCCACCTTTGATCTTAACAAAAAAATTCATACTGGTTTAGTTTTGATTATTTAACCAAAATCTGAAACAAAAAATTTCGTAATTCGATTACGAGCCCCATGAAAAATCCCTAAACACGAAATGACATACGCAACCAACATATATCCGCCATTTTGGCAGATTTCCCCACCTTTGATCTTAACAAAAAAATTCCTACTAGTGTAGTTTGGTCTATTTAACTAAAATCTGCAATGAAAAAGTTCTTAAGCCCATTACGAGCCCCATGAAAAATCCCTAAACACGAAATGACACGTGCAACCGACATATATCCGCCATTTTGGCAGATTTCCACACCTTAGATCTTAACAAAAAAATTCATACTAGTGTAGTTTGGGCTATTCAACTAAAATCTGAAATGAAAAAGTTCGTAAGCCCATTACGAGCCCCATGAAAAAACCCCTAAACACGAAATGACATGTGCAACCGACATATATCCGCCATTTTGGCAGATTTCCACACCTTCGATCTTAACAAAAAAATTCATACTGGTGTAGTTTGGGCTATTTAACTAAAATCTGAAATGAAATAGTTAGTAAGCCCATTACGAGCCCCATGAAAAATTCCAAACCACGAAATGACATTGTGCAACCAACATATATCCGCCATTTTGGCAGATTTCCCCACCTTAGATCATAGCAAGAAAATTCATACTGGTGTAGTTTGGGCTATTTAACTAAAATCTGCAATGAAAAAGTTCGTAAGCCCATTACGAGCCCCATGAAAAATCTCTAAACACGAAATGACATTGTGCAACCAACATATATCCGCCATTTTGGCTAATTTCCCCACCTTCGATCTTAACATAAAAATTCCTACTCATGTAGTTTGGACTATTTAACTTATATCTGAAATAAAAAAGTTCATAATCCCATTACGAGTCCCATGAAAAATCCCTAAACACGAAATGACATATGCAACGTACATATATCCGCCATTTTGGCAGATTTCCCCACCTTTGATCTTAACAAAAAAATTCCTACTCATGTAGTTTGGACTATTTAACTTATATCTGAAATAAAAAAGTTCATAATCCCATTACGAGTCCCATGAAAAATCCCTAAACACGAAATGACATGTGCAACCAACATATATCCGCCATTTTGGCAGATTTCCCCACCTTTGATCTTAACACAAAAATTCATACTGGTGTAGTTTGGACTATTTAACTAATATCTGAAATAAAAAAGTTCCTAATCCCATTACGAGCCCCATGAAAAATCCCTAAACGCAAAATGACATGTGCAACCAACATATATCCGCCATTTTGGCTAATTTCCCCACCTTTGATCTTAACACAAAAATTCATACTGGTGTAGTTTGGACTATTTAACTAATATCTGAAATAAAAAAGTTCGTAATCCCATTACGAGCCCCATGAAAAATCCCTAAACACGAAATGACATACGCAATCAACATATATCCGCCATTTTGGCAGATTTCCCCACCTTTGATCTTAACAAAAAAATTCATACTAGTTTAGTTTTGATTATTTAACCAAAATCTGAAACAAAAAATTGCGTAATTCCATTACGAGCCCCATGAAAAATCCCCAAACACGAAATGACATACGCAACCAACATATATCCGCCATTTTGGCAGATTTCCCCACCTTTGATCTTAACAAAAAAATTCCTACTTATGTAGTTTGGACCATTTAACTAATATCTGAAATAAAAAAGTTCGTAATCTCATTACGAGCCGCATGAAAAATCCCTAAACACAAAATGACATATGCAACGTACATATATCCGCCATTTTGGCAGATTTCCCCACCTTTGATCTTAACAAAAAAATTCCTACTCATGTAGTTTGGACTATTTAACTTATATCTGATATAAAAAAGTTCATAATCCCATTACGAGTCCCATGAAAAAACCCTAAACACGAAATGACATGTGCAACCAACATATATCCGCCATTTTGGCAGATTTCCCCACCTTTGATCTTAACACAAAAATTCATACTGGTGTAGTTTGGACTATTTAACTAATATCTGAAATAAAAAATTTCCTAATCCCATTACGAGCCCCATGAAAAATCCCTAAACGCAAAATGACATACGCAATCAACATATATCCGCCATTTTGGCTAATGTCCCCACCTTCGAACTTGAACAAAAAAATTCCTACTTATGTAGTTTGGACCATTTAACTAATATCTGAAATAAAAATGTTCGTAATCCCATTACGAGCCGCATGAAAAATCCCTAAACGCGAAATGACATATGCAACGTACATATATCCGCCATTTTGGCAGATTTCCCCACCTTTGATCTTAACAAAAAAATTCCTACTCATGTAGTTTGGACTATTTAACTTATATCTGAAATAAAAAAGTTCATAATCCCATTACGAGTCCCATGAAAAATCACTAAACACGAAATGACATACGCAATCAACATATATCCGCCATTTTGGCTAATTTCCCCACCTTTGATCTTAACACAAAAATTCATACTGGTGTAGTTTGGACTATTCAACTAATATCTAAAACAAAAAAGTTCGTGATCCCATTACGAGCCCCATGAAAAATCACTAAACACGAAATGACATACGCAACCAACATATATCCGCCATTTTGGCAGATTTCCCCACCTTTGATCTTAACAAAAAAATTCATACTAGTTTAGTTTTGATTATTTAACCAAAATCTGAAACAAAAAATTTCGTAATTCGATTACGAGCCCCATGAAAAATCCCTAAACACGAAATGACATACGCAACCAACATATATCCGCCATTTTGGCAGATTTCCCCACCTTTGATCTTAACAAAAAAATTCATACTAGTGTAGTTTGGGCTATTCAACTAAAATCTGAAATGAAAAAGTTCGTAAGCCCATTACGAGCCCCATGAAAAATCCCTAAACACGAAATGACATGTGCAACCGACATATATCCGCCATTTTGGCAGATTTCCACACCTTCGATCTTAACAAAAAAATTCATACTGGTGTAGTTTGGGCTATTTAACTAAAATCTGAAATGAAATAGTTAGTAAGCCCATTACGAGCCCCATGAAAAATCCCAAACCACGAAATGACATTGTGCAACCAACATATATCCGCCATTTTGGCAGATTTCCCCACCTTAGATCATAGCAAAAAAATTCATACTGGTGTAGTTTGGGCTATTTAACTAAAATCTGCAATGAAAAAGTTCCTAATCCCATTACGAGCCCCATGAAAAATCCCTAAACGCAAAATGACATACGCAATCAACATATATCCGCCATTTTGGCTAATTTCCCCACCTTTGATCTTAACACAAAAATTCATACTAGTTTAGTTTTGATTATTTAACCAAAATCTGAAACAAAAAATTTCGTAATTCGATTACGAGCCCCATGAAAAATCCCTAAACACGAAATGACATACGCAACCAACATATATCCGCCATTTTGGCAGATTTCCCCACCTTTGATCTTAACAAAAAAATTCCTACTAGTGTAGTTTGGTCTATTTAACTAAAATCTGCAATGAAAAAGTTCTTAAGCCCATTACGAGCCCCATGAAAAATCCCTAAACACGAAATGACATACGCAATCAACATATATCCGCCATTTTGGCAGATTTCCCCACCTTTGATCTTAACAAAAAAATTCATACTAGTTTAGTTTTGATTATTTAACCAAAATCTGAAACAAAAAATTTCGTAATTCCATTACGAGCCCCATGAAAAATCCCCAAACACGAAATGACATACGCAACCAACATATATCCGCCATTTTGGCAGATTTCCCCACCTTTGATCTTAACAAAAAAATTCCTACTTATGTAGTTTGGACCATTTAACTAATATCTGAAATAAAAAAGTTCGTAATCTCATTACGAGCCGCATGAAAAATCCCTAAACACGAAATGACATATGCAACGTACATATATCCGCCATTTTGGCAGATTTCCCCACCTTTGATCTTAACAAAAAAATTCCTACTCATGTAGTTTGGACTATTTAACTTATATCTGATATAAAAAAGTTCATAATCCCATTACGAGTCCCATGAAAAAACCCTAAACACGAAATGACATGTGCAACCAACATATATCCGCCATTTTGGCAGATTTCCCCACCTTTGATCTTAACACAAAAATTCATACTGGTGTAGTTTGGACTATTTAACTAATATCTGAAATAAAAAAGTTCCTAATCCCATTACGAGCCCCATGAAAAATCCCTAAACGCAAAATGACATACGCAATCAACATATATCCGCCATTTTGGCTAATGTCCCCACCTTCGAACTTGAACAAAAAAATTCCTACTTATGTAGTTTGGACCATTTAACTAATATCTGAAATAAAAATGTTCGTAATCCCATTACGAGCCGCATGAAAAATCCCTAAACACGAAATGACATATGCAACGTACATATATCCGCCATTTTGGCAGATTTCCCCACCGTTGATCTTAACAAAAAAATTCCTACTCATGTAGTTTGGACTATTTAACTTATATCTGAAATAAAAAAGTTCATAATCCCATTACGAGTCCCATGAAAAATCACTAAACACGAAATGACATACGCAATCAACATATATCCGCCATTTTGGCTAATTTCCCCACCTTTGATCTTAACACAAAAATTCATACTGGTGTAGTTTGGGCTATTTAACTAAAATCTGCAATGAAAAAGTTCGTAAGCCCATTACGAGCCCCATGAAAAATCTCTAAACACGAAATGACATTGTGCAACCAACATATATCCGCCATTTTGGCTGATTTCCCCACCTTCGATCTGAACAAAAAAATTCCTACTCATGTAGTTTGGACTATTTAACTTATATCTGAAATAAAAAAGTTCATAATCCCATTACGAGTCCCATGAAAAATCCCTAAACACGAAATGACATATGCAACGTACATATATCCGCCATTTTGGCAGATTTCCCCACCTTTGATCTTAACAAAAAAATTCCTACTCATGTAGTTTGGACTATTTAACTTATATCTGAAATAAAAAAGTTCATAATCCCATTACGAGTCCCATGAAAAATCCCTAAACACGAAATGACATGTGCAACCAACATATATCCGCCATTTTGGCAGATTTCCCCACCTTTGATCTTAACACAAAAATTCATACTGGTGTAGTTTGGACTATTTAACTAATATCTGCAATGAAAAAGTTCGTAAGCCCATTACGAGCCCCATGAAAAATCCCTAAACGCAAAATGACATACGCAATCAACATATATCCGCCATTTTGGCTAATTTCCCCACCTTTGATCTTAACAAAAAAATTCCTACTTATGTAGTTTGGACCATTTAACTAATATCTGAAATAAAAAAGTTCGTAATCTCATTACGAGCCGCATGAAAAATCCCTAAACACGAAATGACATATGCAACGTACATATATCCGCCATTTTGGCAGATTTCCCCACCTTTGATCTTAACAAAAAAATTCCTACTCATGTAGTTTGGACTATTTAACTTATATCTGATATAAAAAAGTTCATAATCCCATTACGAGTCCCATGAAAAAACCCTAAACACGAAATGACATGTGCAACCAACATATATCCGCCATTTTGGCAGATTTCCCCACCTTCGAACTTGAACAAAAAAATTCCTACTTATGTAGTTTGGACCATTTAACTAATATCTGAAATAAAAATGTTCGTAATCCCATTACGAGCCGCATGAAAAATCCCTAAACACGAAATGACATATGCAACGTACATATATCCGCCATTTTGGCAGATTTCCCCACCTTTGATCTTAACAAAAAAATTCCTACTCATGTAGTTTGGACTATTTAACTTATATCTGAAATAAAAAAGTTCATAATCCCATTACGAGTCCCATGAAAAATCACTAAACACGAAATGACATACGCAATCAACATATATCCGCCATTTTGGCTAATTTCCCCACCTTCGATCATAGCAAAAAAATTCATACTGGTGTAGTTTGGACTATTCAACTAATATCTAAAACAAAAAAGTTCGTGATCCCATTACGAGCCCCATGAAAAATCACTAAACACGAAATGACATACGCAACCAACATATATCCGCCATTTTGGCAGATTTCCCCACCTTTGATCTTAACAAAAAAATTCATACTGGTTTAGTTTTGATTATTTAACCAAAATCTGAAACAAAAAATTTCGTAATTCGATTACGAGCCCCATGAAAAATCCCTAAACACGAAATGACATACGCAACCAACATATATCCGCCATTTTGGCAGATTTCCCCACCTTTGATCTTAACAAAAAAATTCATACTAGTGTAGTTTGGGCTATTCAACTAAAATCTGAAATGAAAAAGTTCGTAAGCCCATTACGAGCCCCATGAAAAATCCCTAAACACGAAATGACATGTGCAACCGACATATATCCGCCATTTTGGCAGATTTCCACACCTTCGATCTTAACAAAAAAATTCATACTGGTGTAGTTTGGGCTATTTAACTAAAATCTGAAATGAAATAGTTAGTAAGCCCATTACGAGCCCCATGAA
Source organism: Muscidifurax raptorellus (assembly GCA_020010945.3). Taxonomy (NCBI): domain Eukaryota; kingdom Metazoa; phylum Arthropoda; class Insecta; order Hymenoptera; family Pteromalidae; genus Muscidifurax; species Muscidifurax raptorellus. The sequence goes on from JAHUUD020000009.1 coordinate 2,750,426, forward strand.
AAATCCCAAACCACGAAATGACATTGTGCAACCAACATATATCCGCCATTTTGGCAGATTTCCCCACCTTAGATCATAGCAAAAAAATTCATACTGGTGTAGTTTGGGCTATTTAACTAAAATCTGTAATGAAAAAGTTCGTAAGCCCATTACGAGCCCCATGAAAAATCTCTAAACACGAAATGACATTGTGCAACCAACATATATCCACCATTTTGGCTAATTTCCCCACCTTCGGTCTTAACAAAAAAATTCCTACTCATGTAGTTTGGACTATTTAACTTATATCTGAAATAAAAAAGTTCATAATCCCATTACGAGTCCCATGAAAAATCCCTAAACACGAAATGACATATGCAACGTACATATATCCGCCATTTTGGCAGATTTCCCCACCTTTGATCTTAACAAAAAAATTCCTACTCATGTAGTTTGGACTATTTAACTTATATCTGAAATAAAAAAGTTCATAATCCCATTACGAGTCCCATGAAAAATCCCTAAACACGAAATGACATGTGCAACCAACATATATCCGCCATTTTGGCAGATTTCCCCACCTTTGATCTTAACACAAAAATTCATACTGGTGTAGTTTGGACTATTTAACTAATATCTGAAATAAAAAAGTTCCTAATCCCATTACGAGCCCCACGAAAAATCCCTAAACGCAAAATGACATACGCAATCAACATATATCCGCCATTTTGGCTAATTTCCCCACCTTTGATCTTAACACAAAAATTCATACTGGTGTAGTTTGGACTATTTAACTAATATCTGAAATAAAAAAGTTCGTAATCCCATTACGAGCCCCATGAAAAATCCCTAAACACGAAATGACATACGCAATCAACATATATCCGCCATTTTGGCAGATTTCCCCACCTTTGATCTTAACAAAAAAATTCATACTAGTTTAGTTTTGATTATTTAACCAAAATCTGAAACAAAAAATTTCGTAATTCCATTACGAGCCCCATGAAAAATCCCTAAACACGAAATGACATACGGAACCAACATATATCCGCCATTTTGGCAGATTTCCCCACCTTTGATCTTAACAAAAAAATTCCTACTTATGTAGTTTGGACCATTTAACTAATATCTGAAATAAAAAAGTTCGTAATCTCATTACGAGCCGCATGAAAAATCCCTAAACACGAAATGACATATGCAACGTACATATATCCGCCATTTTGGCAGATTTCCCCACCTTTGATCTTAACAAAAAAATTCCTACTCATGTAGTTTGGACTATTTAACTTATATCTGATATAAAAATGTTCATAATCCCATTACGAGTCCCATGAAAAAACCCTAAACACGAAATGACATGTGCAACCAACATATATCCGCCATTTTGGCAGATTTCCCCACCTTTGATCTTAACACAAAAATTCATACTGGTGTAGTTTGGACTATTTAACTAATATATGAAATAAAAAAGTTCCTAATCCCATTACGAGCCCCATGAAAAATCCCTAAACGCAAAATGACATACGCAATCAACATATATCCGCCATTTTGGCTAATTTCCCCACCTTTGATCTTAACAAAAAAATTCCTACTCATGTAGTTTGGACTATTTAACTTATATCTGATATAAAAAAGTTCATAATCCCATTACGAGTCCCATGAAAAATCACTAAACACGAAATGACATACGCAACGTACATATATCCGCCATTTTGGCAGATTTCCCCACCTTTGATCTTAACAAAAAAATTCCTACTCATGTAGTTTGGACTATTTAACTTATATCTGAAATAAAAAAGTTCATAATCCCATTACGAGTCCCATGAAAAATCACTAAACACGAAATGACATACGCAATCAACATATATCCGCCATTTTGGCTAATTTCCCCACCTTTGATCTTAACACAAAAATTCATACTGGTGTAGTTTGGACTATTTAACTTATATCTGATATAAAAAAGTTCATAATCCCATTACGAGTCCCATGAAAAAACCCTAAACACGAAATGACATGTGCAACCAACATATATCCGCCATTTTGGCAGATTTCCCCACCTTTGATCTTAACACAAAAATTCATACTGGTGTAGTTTGGACTATTTAACTAATATCTGAAATAAAAAAGTTCCTAATCCCATTACGAGCCCCATGAAAAATCCCTAAACGCAAAATGACATACGCAATCAACATATATCCGCCATTTTGGCTAATTTCCCCACCTTCGAACTTGAACAAAAAAATTCCTACTTATGTAGTTTGGACCATTTAACTAATATCTGAAATAAAAATGTTCGTAATCCCATTACGAGCCGCATGAAAAATCCCTAAACACGAAATGACATATGCAACGTACATATATCCGCCATTTTGGCAGATTTCCCCACCTTTGATCTTAACAAAAAAATTCCTACTCATGTAGTTTGGACTATTTAACTTATATCTGAAATAAAAAAGTTCATAATCCCATTACGAGTCCCATGAAAAATCACTAAACACGAAATGACATACGCAATCAACATATATCCGCCATTTTGGCTAATTTCCCCACCTTTGATCTTAACACAAAAATTCATACTGGTGTAGTTTGGACTATTCAACTAATATCTAAAACATAAAAGTTCGTGATCCCATTACGAGCCCCATGAAAAATCACTAAACACGAAATGACATACGCAACCAACATATATCCGCCATTTTGGCAGATTTCCCCACCTTTGATCTTAACACAAAAATTCATACTGGTGTAGTTTGGGCTATTTAACTAAAATCTGAAATGAAATAGTTAGTAAGCCCATTACGAGCCCCATGAAAAATCCCAAACCACGAAATGACATTGTGCAACCAACATATATCCGCCATTTTGGCAGATTTCCCCACCTTAGATCATAGCAAAAAAATTCATACTGGTATAGTTTGGGCTATTTAACTAAAATCTGCAATGAAAAAGTTCGTAAGCCCATTACGAGCCCCATGAAAAATCTCTAAACACGAAATGACATTGTGCAACCAACATATATCCACCATTTTGGCTAATTTCCCCACCTTCGGTCTTAACAAAAAAATTCCTACTCATGTAGTTTGGACTATTTAACTTATATCTGAAATAAAAATGTTCGTAATCCCATTACGAGCCGCATGAAAAATCCCTAAACACGAAATGACATATGCAACGTACATATATCCGCCATTTTGGCAGATTTCCCCACCTTTGATCTTAACAAAAAAATTCCTACTCATGTAGTTTGGACTATTTAACTTATATCTGAAATAAAAAAGTTCATAATCCCATTACGAGTCCCATGAAAAATCACTAAACACGAAATGACATACGCAATCAACATATATCCGCCATTTTGGCTAATTTCCCCACCTTTGATCTTAACACAAAAATTCATACTGGTGTAGTTTGGACTATTCAACTAATATCTAAAACATAAAAGTTCGTGATCCCATTACGAGCCCCATGAAAAATCACTAAACACGAAATGACATACGCAACCAACATATATCCGCCATTTTGGCAGATTTCCCCACCTTTGATCTTAACAAAAAAATTCATACTAGTTTAGTTTTGATTATTTAACCAAAATCTGAAACAAAAAATTTCGTAATTCGATTACGAGCCCCATGAAAAATCCCTAAACACGAAATGACATACGCAACCAACATATATCCGCCATTTTGGCAGATTTCCCCACCTTTGATCTTAACAAAAAAATTCCTACTAGTGTAGTTTGGTCTATTTAACTAATATCTGAAATAAAAAAGTTTGTAATCCCATTACGAGCCCCATAAAAATCACTAAACACGAAATGACATACGCAATCAACATATATCCGCCATTTTGGCTAATTTCCCCACCTTTGATCTTAACAAAAAAATTCCTACTCATGTAGTTTGGACTATTTAACTTATATCTGAAATAAAAAAGTTCATAATCCCATTACGAGTCCCATGAAAAATCCCTAAACACGAAATGACATGTGCAACCAATATATATCCGCCATTTTGGCAGATTTCCCCACCTTTGATCTTAACACAAAAATTCATACTGGTGTAGTTTGGACTATTCAACTAATATCTAAAACAAAAAAGTTCGTGATCCCATTACGAGCCCCATGAAAAATCACTAAACACGAAATGACATACGCAATCAACATATATCCGCCATTTTGGCAGATTTCCCCACCTTTGATCTTAACACAAAAATTCATACTGGTGTAGTTTGGACTACTCAACTGATATCTGAAACAAAAAAGTTCGTAATCCCATTACGAGCCCCATGAAAAATCACTTAACACGAAATGACATACGCAACCAACATATGTCCGCCATTTTGGCAGATTTCCCCACCTTTGATCTTAACAAAAAAATTCATACTAGTGTAGTTTTGATTATTTAACCAAAATCTGAAACAAAAAAGTTCGTAATTTTATTACGAGCCCCATGAAAGATCCCTAAACACGAAATAACATACGCAACCAACATATATCCGCCATTTTGGCAGATTTCCCCACCTTTGATCTTAACAAAAAAATTCATACTAGTGTAGTTTTGATTATTTAACCAAAATCTGAAACAAAAAAGTTCGTAATTCCATTACGAGTCGCATGAAAAATCCCTAAACACGAAATGACATATGCAAGGTACATATATCCGCCATTTTGGCGGATTTTCCCACCTTTGATCTTAACAAAAAAATTCCTACTCATGTAGTTTGGACTATTTAACTTATATCTGAAATAAAAAAGTTCATAATCCCATTACGAGTCCCATGAAAAATCCCTAAACACGAAATAACATATGCAACGTACATATATCCGCCATTTTGGCTAATTTCCCCACCTTCGATCTTAACACAAAAATTCATACTGTTGTAGTTTGGACCATTTAACTAATATCTGAAATAAAAAAGTTCGTAATCCCATTACGAGCCGCATGAAAAATCCCTAAACACGAAATAACATATGCAACGTACATATATCCGCCATTTTGGCTAATTTCCCCACCTTCGATCTTAACACAAAAATTCATACTGGTGTAGTTTGGACCATTTAACTAATATCTGAAATTAAAAAGTTCGTAATCCCATTACGAGCCGCATGAAAAATCCCTAAACACGAAATGACATATGCAACGTACATATATCAGCCATTTTGGCAGATTTCCCCACCTTTGATCTTAACACAAAAATTCATACTAGTGTAGTTTGGACTATTTAACTAATAACTGAAATAAAAAATTTCGTAATCCCATTACGAGCCCCATGAAATATCCCTAAACACGAAATGACATACGCAACCATCATATATCCGCCATTTTGGCAGATTTCCCCACCTTTGATCTTAACACAAAAATTCATACTAGTGTAGTTTGGACTATTTAACTAATATCTGAAATAAAAAAGTTCGTAATCCCATTACGAGCCCCATGAAAAATCACTAAACACGAAATGACATACGCAATCAACATATATCCGCCATTTTGGCTAATTTCCCCACCTTTGATCTTAACAAAAAAATTCCTACTCATGTAGTTTGGACTATTTAACTTATATCTGAAATAAAAAAGTTCATAATCCCATTACGAGTCCCATGAAAAATCCCTCAACACGAAATGACATGTGCAACCAATATATATCCGCCATTTTGGCAGATTTCCCCACCTTTGATCTTAACACAAAAATTCATACTGGTGTAGTTTGGACTATTCAACTAATATCTAAAACAAAAAAGTTCGTGATCCCATTACGAGCCCCATGAAAAATCACTAAACACGAAATGACATACGCAATCAACATATATCCGCCATTTTGGCAGATTTCCCCACCTTTGATCTTAACACAAAAATTCATACTGGTGTAGTTTGGACTACTCAACTGATATCTGAAACAAAAAAGTTCGTAATCCCATTACGAGCCCCATGAAAAATCACTTAACACGAAATGACATACGCAACCAACATATGTCCGCCATAGTTTTGATTATTCAACTAAAATCTGAAATAAAAAAGTTAGGAAAAAGCTAGGAAACGTTCACCTCTACGATTATGATCATTTAAAACAGATGGGTATATAATTTCGACCTTTCTAAGCCTATGGGTATCGTTGATTTATCCATAGTAATCGTTCCCACGTGTTACCTACCTGGAATCCACAGATTTATCACTTTTCAATGATTATTGTAACAAGGAAACGTACACCTGTAGGTCTAATTTCATTGAATAAAGTGGGTACTTGATATACAAGCGTATATCAGAGGATTTCCAAGTGTAACCTACTAAGTATCCGTAGATTTATCACGTTTCTATGATTATGACAACTCGGAAACGTTGACCTGTACGTTCATGATCATTTCCAACAGATGGGTATATAGTTTCGACCTTTCTAAGCCTATGGGTATCGTTGATTTAGATACGGAAGTCTTATCCACTTCCCACCTACCTGGAATCCATAGATTTATCAGGTTTTAATGATTATTGTAACTAGGAAACGTTCACCTGTAGTTTTAAGTCCTTTGAATAAAGTGGATACTTGATATACAAGCGTATAGCACAGGATTTCCAAGTGTAACCTACATAGTATCCGTAGATTTATCACGTTTCTATGATTATGATATCCAGGAAACGTTCACCTCTACGATTATGATCATTTAAAACAGATGGGTATATAATTTCGACCTTTCTAAGCCTATGGGTATCGTTGATTTATCCATGGTAATCGTTCCCACGTGTTACCTACCTGGAATCCACAGATTTATCAGGTTTTAATGATTATTGTAACTAGGAAACGTTTACCTGTAGTTTTAAGTCCTTTGAATAAAGTGGATACTTGATATACAAGCGTATAGCACAGGATTCCCAAGTGTAACCTACATAGTATCCGTAGATTTATCACGTTTCTATAATTATGACATCTAGGAAACGTTCACCTCTACGATTATGATCATTTCAAACAGATGTGTATATATTTTCGACCTTTCTAAGCCTATGGGTATCGTTGATTTATCCATGGTAATCGTTCCCACGTGTTACCTACCTGGAATCCACAGATTTATCACTTTCCAATGATTATTGTAACAAGGAAACGTACACCTGTAGTTCTAATTTCATTGAATAAAGTGGGTACTTGATATACAAGCGTATAGCACAGGATTTCCAAGTGTAACCTACATAGTATCCGTAGATTTATCACGCTTCTATGATTATGACATCTAGGAAACGTCCACCTGTAAGTTTATGATAATTTCAAACAGAAGGGTATTTAAATTCAACCTTTCTAAGCCTATGGGTGTCGTTGCTTGATCCATGGAAGTCGTTTCAACGTATTTCCTACCTGGTATGCATAGAATTTGCACGATTTTATATTTATTGCGACTAGGAAACGTTCACCTGTAGGTCGAAGTTCATTGAATAAAGTGCGTACTTGATATCCAAGCGTTTAACACAGGATTTCCAAGTGTAACCTACGAAGTATCCGTAGATTGATTACGTTTCTATGATTATGACAACTCGGTAACGTTCACCTCTACGATTATGATCATTTAAAACAGATGGGTATATAATTTCGACCATTCTAAGCCTATGGCTATCGTTGATTTATCCATGGTAATCGTTCCCACGTGTTACCTACCTGGAATCCACAGATTTATCACTTTTCAATGATTATTGTAACAAGGAAACGTACACCTGTAGGTCTAATTTCATTGAATAAAGTGGGTACTTGATATACAAGCGTATATCACAGGATTTCCAAGTGTCACCTACTAAGTATCAGTAGATTTATCACGTTTCTATGATTATGACAACTCGGAAACGTTCACCTGTACGTTCATGATCATTTCCAACAGATGGGTATATAATTTCGACCTTTCTAAGCCTATGGGTATCGTTGATTTAGATACGGAAGTCTTATCCACGTCTCACCTACCTGGAATCCATAGATTTATCAGGTTTTAATGATTATTGTAACTAGGAAACGTTTACCTGTAGTTTTAAGTCCTTTGAATAAAGTGGATACTTGATATACAAGCGTATAGCACAGGATTCCCAAGTGTAACCTACATAGTATCCGGAGATTTATCACGTTTCTATGATTATGACATCTAGGAAACGTTCACCTGTAAGTTTATGATCATTTAAAACAGAAGGGTATTTAATTTTATTCTTTCTAAGCCTATGCGTATCGTTGATTTATCCATGGTAATCGTTCCCACGTGTTAACTACCTGGAATCTGCAGATTTATCACATATCAATGATTATTGTAACTAGGAAACGTTCAGCTGTAGTTTTAAGTCCATTGAATAAAGTGGGTACTTGTTATCCAAGCGTATAGCACAGGATATCCAAGTGTAACCTACATAGTATCCGTAGATTTATCACGTTTCTATGATTATGACATCTAGGAAACGTCCACCTGTAAGTTTATGATAATTTCAAACAGAAGGGTATTTAAATTCAATCTTTCTAAGCCTATGGGTGTCGTTGCTTGATCCATGGAAGTCGTTTCAACGTATTTCCTACCTGGTATGCATAGAATTTGCAAGATTTTATATTTTTTGCGACTAGGAAACGTTCACCTGTAGGTCGAAGTTCATTGAATAAAGTGCGTACTTGATATCCAAGCGTTTAACACAGGATTTCCAAGTGTAACCTACGAAGTAACCGTAGATTTATTACGTTTCTATGATTATGACAACTCGGTAACGTTCACCTCTACGATTATGATCATTTCAAACAGATGGGTATATAATTTCGACCATTCTAAGCCTATGGGTATCGTTGATTTAAATACGGAAGTCTTATCCACGTCCCACCTACCTGGAATCCATAGATTTATCAGGTTTTAATGATTATTGTAAATAGGAATCGTTCACCTTTGGTTTTAAGTCCTTTGAATAAAGTGGATACTTGATATCCAAGCGTATAGCACAGGATTTCCAAGTGTAACCTACATAGTATCCGTAGATTTATCACGTTTCTATGATTATGATATCTAGGAAACGTTCACCTCTACGATTATGATCATTTAAAACAGATGGGTATATAATTTCGACCTTTCTAAGCCTATGGGTATCGTTGATTTATCCATGGTAATCGTTCCCACGTGTTACCTACCTGGAATCCACAGATTTATCACTTTTCAACGATTATTGTAACAAGGAAACGTTCACCTGTAGGTCTAATTTCATTGAATAAAGGGGGTACTTGATATCCAAGCGTATAGCACAGGATTTCCAAGTTTAACCTACATAGTATCCGTAGATTTATCACGCTTCTATGATTATGACATCTAGGGAACGTTCACCTGTAAGTTTATGATCATTTCAAACAGAAGGGTATTTCATTTCAATCTTTCTAAGCCTATGGGTATCGTTGATTTATCCATGGTAATCGTTCCCACGTGTTACCTACCTGGAATCCACAGATTTATCACTTTTCAACGATTATTGTAACAAGGAAACGTTCACCTGTAGGTCTAATTTCATTGAATAAAGGTGGTACTTGATATCCAAGCGTATAGCACAGGATTTCCAAGTGTAACCTACATAGTATTCGTAGATTTATCACGTTTCTATGATTATGACATCTAGGAAACGTTCACCTGTAAGTTCATGATCATTTAAAACAGATGGGTATATAATTTCGACCTTTCTAAGCCTATGGGTATCGTTGATTTATCCATGGTAATCGTTCCCACGTGTTACCTACCTGGAATCCACAGATTTATCACTTTCCAATGATTATTGTAACAAGGAAACGTACACCTGTAGGTCTAATTTCATTGAATAAAGTGGGTACTTGATATACAAGCGTATATCAGAGGATTTCCAAGTGTCACCTACTAAGTATCAGTAGATTTATCACGTTTCTATGATTATGACAACTCGGAAACGTTCACCTGTACGTTCATGATCATTTCCAACAGATGGGTATATAATTTCGACCTTTCTAAGCCTATGGGTATCGTTGATTTAGATACGGAAGTCTTATCCCTACTGAAAATAATAACGTGATATTACACATGATTATTAACGTAATTAATCACGTGATTAATCACGTGATTAATCACGTGATAATATCGAGCATTTTATCACGTCAATAATCACGTGCATAATCACGCTAATAATCACGTTCATTATCATGTGTATAATCACGTGCAATTTCACGTGATAAATGAAAAATTTTATATATATATATATATATATATATATATATATATATATATATATATATATATGTGTACATACATTAGATATATCAAATAAGAAAAGTATAATAAAGGATTTATATATCGATAACAAGGAGAAAAATATAAAAGACAATATTGTTAAAACTTGTATAAAAATGGAAATTTTTTTATTCTTATGAAAAATAGAAACACGAATCTGTATTCAAATTTTTAATCAAGTAATTCAAATTTCAACAAAAGGTTAATACATTTGTTTATAGTATTCTTTGAAATGTTACTAAACTCATTAATATAAAACGTATATAAATATTTTTTTTAAATACTTGGAACGGTATCTTAACTAACTGTATAACAAGTGAGAATAATATTTGTGAAAGTGTCAAACTGTGTCTTAATATTACAGGAATTATCTAAATTCGTCTGTGACATTGTATGTGTATTAGTAAATATAATAATGTTAAATGTCTTGATTAACAAATAAATGGTTATTCTCTCCAATCATAACGTAGCCGCCTTCTTGCATTAAGTACTTCATTTGAGTTGTTATTGGCCATTTGCCTTGCTAATACTTCAGATCTTAAATTTCTAATTTTCATACGTAAAACGTACGTAACTTTTAATAAATAACTTATTGTTTCCTGTTGGGGATAGGAATTTCTTATCAAGAAATCAGAATATAAACCTGAAATATAATTTTAATATTATTAAAATGTCCATTAACACTAAAATGCTAGAAACGGAAACTTACTAATCAATAATCGAAGACGATCCTTTTCTATAATTTTGATAGGAGATCTTCCGGGAATGTGGTTTTTACATTTATTAACGTCTAAAGCTCTGTTGCATAACTCCGCACGGTCCCATAGTATTAGAGCCAACTCATTCAAAAACAAGGTCGGTTTGTAGATCTGAATCAAATCCCACTGAAATTTTGGCGCGTAAATATTTTCTCCGAGATAAATCTGCAAAATGAATAACGAATAAGTAGATATTATCTTATTTTTATGTAAATATTAAGCGGATGTCAGAGCTAAAAAACACTAGTTTGCTACTTCATGTAATTTTTTAAATAAAGCTTGCAATGGAAAACTAAGACCAAAGCGCTATAGTGTTGAATATAATGATTAATTGTAGCAAAAGAAATTGTCAATCTGTCTTTTAGTTTTTTTAGAAGTTGTAAAATGCGAGTCGGTATTTAGACGTGTATACGCGATTAAAGAACAAACCTTAAAATTATGGTAAATTTATTAATTTTGTATAATTTAAATTTTCATTAATATAATGAGCAAAGCGCCACAGGCTTAAGATTAGTGAATTATTTTACCAAAAGAAAATGTCGATCCAACTTTCAGTTTTTCTGAAAGTGGTAAAATGCTAAATATATCGTGGCGAATTTTAGAAACTTTTACTCTCATGTTCTCTACACGTGATGAATTAACGTATTTCATATAAGAGTCATGCAAATTAGTAAATTTTATAAAAGAGTACCTTTGAACCGTTATCAACAACGTTATAGCGTTGACGATATTCCCGTGCACCATGATCTGAATCTCCTTCATAATATTTCAGGCAATTAACGACGTACTCTCTCATAAAATAAGTTTTTCGTTTGCGGCGATTTAATCTAGCATGTGAAGTACTTCGTGACCTATCCCGAGATCTCCTTTGTGACACATCCCGTGATCTCCTTTGGGACACATCCCGTGATCTCCTTTGGGACACATCCCGTGATCTCCTTTGGGACACATCCCGTGATCTCCTTTGGGACACATCCCGTGATCTCCTTTCCAACCTATCCCGTGACCTTCTCACTGACTTATCCTGTGACCTTCTTACTGACCTATCCCGTGACCTTCTCACTGACCTATCCTGTGACCTTCTTTCCGAACTATCTCGTGCCCTTCTCACTGACCTATCCCGTGACCTCCTCTGTGATCCATTCTGTGACCTACTTTCCGATCTGTCCCATGACCTTCCCACTGACCTATCCCCTGATCTTCTCACTGACCTATCCTGTGACCTTCTTTCCGAACTATCTCGTGCTCTTCTCACTGACCTATCCCGTGACCTCCTCTGTAATCCATTCCATGACCTACTTTCCAATCTATCTCGTGACCTTCCCACTGACCTATCCCCTGATCTTCTCACTGACCTATCCCGTGATCTCCTCTGTGATCCATTCCGTGACCACCTTTGTGATCCATCCCGTGACCTCCTCTGTGATCCATTCTGTGACCTACTTTCCGATCTGTCCCGTGACCTTCCCACTGACCTATCCCCTGATCTTCTCACTGACCTATCCTGTGACCTTCTTTCCGAACTATCTCGTGCTCTTCTCACTGACCTATCCCGTGACCTCCTCTGTGATCCATTCCATGACCTACTTTCCAATCTGTCTCGTGACCTTCCCACTGACCTATCCCCTGATCTTCTCACTGACCTATCCCGTGACCTCCTCTGTGATCCATTCCCTGACCTACTTTCTGACCTGTCCCGTGACCTTCCCATTGACCTATCCCCTGATCTTCTCACTGACCTATCCCGTGATCTCCCCAGTGATCCATTCCGTGACCTACTTTCCAATCTGTCTCGCGATTTTCTCACTGACTTATCCCGTGACCTCTTCTGTAATCCATCCCGTGACCTACTTTTTGACTTATCCCGTGACTTTCTTTGTGATCTATTCCGTGAGATACTTTGTGATCTATTCTGTGACCTACTTTCTGACCTGTCTCGTGATTTTCTCACTGACCTATCCCGTGACTTTTTCACTGATCTATCCCGTGATCTATTCTGTAATCCATTCCTTAACCTACTTTTTGACTTATCCTGTGATTGACCTTGACCTTCTTTGTGATCTATTTGGTGACATGCTTTCTGACTTATCCGTGGCCTTTCCCGCAAAGTAGTCTGTGACCTTTTTGTCAATCGCGATAGTGATCTTCCCTGTGACTTTTGTTCTGATCCATCACATAATTTCCTTAGTGAATAATTATTCTGATGTGATCTAGCCTGTAAGCCTTCTTGAGATCCAGCTGAAAAATTTACACGTGAATCATTCCCTAACCTTTCTCGTGACCAAGAGCGTGCTCTTTGTGACTGCGAAAGTGGCCCAAAATAACTCAAGGAAACTGTGACTTACTTGTTTTATTATGATCGGATGATTCGAATAATTCATTGTTCTTTCCTTGACTGTATGAAAAAATAGCTTCATTACTTAATTGCTCCAGGGTTACCGAGGGATTCATTATGAATTTATTATACTTGTCAGTATGTATTTTATTTTGATTCTTAACACCCGTCTGAGAGCTTATGGAATTAGCGAATAATGATTCTGTATCTGTGTCAGAAAATTCTGGAACTTCTGCATTTTTGTATAATCTATCTAAGACTGCGTTATTTCTTTCATATTCAGCATTAGCTTTACAATGTTTCATTACTTTTTTATCCTATTTAAATAAAATATACTTTTATATTATTTGTATAAACTTGAAAATTCTATTAGTAAGTAGCACTTTATTACACGGCGTACTTAGTGCCTGAACGGAGCGAGAGCGATATCGCAGCTCCATGTAATAAAATTTTAACTTAGGTTAGATGTGTGCGTGTGTGTTGTGCATGCGCATGCGTGTGTGTGCGTGCGTATGTGCGTGTAAGTCTGTGCTTCTGTGTGTCTATGCGTGCGTGTAGTGTGTGTGTGGGGGGGGGGGTCTTTCTTTGTGTCTATGCCTGTATCTAAAATACAGGCATAGACACAAAGAAAGAAAATTTTCTGAAATTTTTTTCGTGTAACACATGCACGATTCTCGCGCCTATTAAGCGGACGTAAAGTACCAGTTTTTTTAGCGGCGGGCAAAAAAAGTTGGTAGTGGGCAAAAGAGTAAGCAGCGGGCAAAAAAATTTTGTTTTGCCCGTTGACGAAATTTAGCTATAAACTGGAAATTCTGGGTTTGTAAGGGTGTTCAGATCTCTCCAGATTTTCAAAATTTCTGAAATTTTTAAATCTGTCAAAATTTTATGAATATTATAATAAATTTTTAAGTAATACACAAAAAACGCGAGAATTCATACATGCGTCAAAAAAACTATAGTGAGCACAATGTACTATTATATCTAAAGAAAAAATATGTACTTTTTGTATTCATCTTCTGTGCCAATATCTTATTTTTTGTTAATTTAAACTGACGTTATTTTTTCAATGCCACAATTATTATAAAAGAAATGTAATTATTATAAATAATAAATTTAAAATTTATTTTTTAGTATATGAGATCTAATCATAGCTATATATACAGATAAGTGTCTGTATGAAATTCAGAATTGTATTACTAAAACCTGGTAAAAATAACTTGTTAAGAGGACCTAACCACCTTAAATTTTCAAAATTTTAAAAATTGAATTTTATTTTTATAGGTTTTTTAAATTGCTTAAACAATAACACATTTATTTGAATTTTAATACAAATTCCCACACTCACTCTCTAATTATATAAACACATATGTGTTTCAAGCAGATCTACCACCCAAAAAATGCTCTCCGATGCCCAGATTCAAAGTCTGCGGTAGCAGTAAAAATGAAAATTATGGATTTTGGCCTACGCGGACATGTCATACCTGGTATATGGCATATATAAAGTTTGAAATCGGATTTAATAAGTTTATAAGGATTTAATAACACCAACAAACAAATTAACATGCAAAATTTCAGCTACTTAGGCATATATGATAAATTTTAACTTCAAATCAAAAAAATTATTTCCTGGTATAAGAAAATTGATCAGTGATACTGCCAAGCATACTAATAGTTGTATGCAGGTGTAAATATTAGTAGTGTCACTGTATTGAAAATCACCAACGATGAGGTCTTGTGGTGATGATCCGCATTATAAATATTTACAACTTAGTATATGAGAGTCAATCGCAGTCAAGTGGTATATAATTTTGATTTTCATATTTACAGCATATAAGTATATATGTTAATACTAAAGCGTATAGGGTTCAATGTGAGAAATCTAACAAAGACAGTCAAGTAAAACCTCAAAACCATGATATAAAGATAGATTTGGATACCATCATTAAGAGAGAAAATTCATACGGAGGTCACTTTTCAGATCTCATCGTTGAAAACTGTGGACAATACATACAAGCTGTTTCTAATATTTACTAATAGTTGCTAATATTATCTAAAGTATATACAAAAAGTACGTATTTTTTCCAAAGGAAATAATACTACAAGATTAAAATTTGTTATTTCTTCTAAAATATATACAAGTATATATCGACACCTAACACAGAAAATAAACGATTTAAATGGCTTAGTATTTATAGAATATATTTTTCTTACCAAAACTGCATCGTTTATCTCAAAACTTAATTCTTCATCAATAATTTTTGGATTCGCATACTTAATTCTTTGGAATTGTTTTTTGGTGTTAATTGCTTCTTCCGTTTCTATAAAATCATAAAATAAAATAAATTACTGTATAAATTTTGATTAAATCTTCTTCATTTTAATAACACGCTGATATAAAATAATTAACAATTTTTATTTTGACTTAGCTTTTGATTATATAAAAAAACGAAACAGAGGTTAGACTACAAAATTGATCACTTCTAAATATAGCGTTTTTATAACAAAATTTCAGTAATAATAAAAAATAAATTTTAGTTTAATAACTTTAAAAACTTACCAGCTAGAAATAATATATTGATCCTGGAATACTTGATTATATTTGTTATATCTTTTAGTGCAGATTGAGAATCATTTCTTACAAAATAACAAATATTAGGGTTAAAATCTGTTTCATCTTTAGGTTGAAAATTTTCAACAGTAGTAGTTTTTCCAACGGTTTTTTTTATTCGTATTTCGGAAACTTTGATGCAACTCTCTCTTTTTGGATTTGCATACTTGACCCAAGCAAAATTCATTTTTATATGTAACTAATATATATTCACTACATTAACAATAATATACCGTTTTAATTTTTTAATTTAACACCAATTAATGAATATCTATAAAGATTGACAATCGTCAATAATATAAAAGTCTCTGAGCAAGGATATGACTGATACATAGATAAGCTCTCCTCTTTTCGTTGCAAGAAATACACACACACTCACACACATATATATGTATACACACACGTATATGTATATATTGCCGTGTATGAAAAACTGATTTTTGCTCTTGTTTGCACTTCGTAAATAATTGAGTATAATTAATTATGAACACTATTTACGAAGAGCAAACAAAAACAACAATCAAATTTTAATAGCAAATGATGTGTGTATATATATATATATATACGCACGTAAATACACAACACACAGACGTCATCCACAGCATAGCGGTATTGCTGCTATAGTTGCAGGTTGCCAAATTTTGATTGTTTATTATTTTATTTTTATTAATAATAATACAATTAAACAGTGCAAGAATTCAAAATGTCTCCAACGAAGAAGAAAAGAATGTATTTACATAAAGAAAATTTTCCACTAACCAGATACGCAATTAGTCAAGTGAGAAAAAAAATAAAAGAGGTATGTCTCAATATATTCTTGTTAACATTTACTTAATATTTCTATGACAGATATAACCTTTTTTTTATGTACTATCTTATTATTTTCAGTCATCAGAAGAGCAGAATAATATGCTAACTTGCAGCTTTAATCATAACCAAGAAAATCCAATTAACGCTGACAATAATAAAGAGGTGAAAGAGTTTAGTTTAGATAAATCATTAAATGTATCTAAATTCAAATCTATGGAATATGTGAGAAAAGAGGTAGAAGATGTCCAACTGCATTACAGTATTTCAAAGAATACACAAGACTGTCGTGTGAGTTTTTTATAATTTATTTATATCTTAAGAAATAAAGATCATTTTATATATATATGTTTATTCTATGAATTGGGATATCGTGCTCATTGTGTGTAAATATTATTGAATGCACATATAAAATACATATAATAAAGATATGGTATGCAATTGATTTATACGTAATAACTTATACTCAAATCTATTTATATATGACCGTTGTTTTGAATACGTTCAATCTGTATCTCTTGGATATATTTATAACAATTAATAGAATGTTATTATGTATCAATTGCATACATATATTTATTTATAATACACATATGATTTATAAAAAAAGTATGATATATCACAAAAATCAATGCAAATTTTTTTATTTACATGTACTAGTATAGTGGATTCAACTTTTGTATAAAACTTTTCTAAAATAATTTGTTTTATCACTAATTTGTACATTGGTTAAATACATATAATAAAGATATGGTATGCAATTGATTTATACGTAATAACTTATACTCAAATCTATTTATATATGCCTGTTGTTTTGAATACGTTCAATCTGTATCTCTTGGATATATTTATAACAAATAATAGAATGTTATTATGTATCAATTGCATACATATATTTATTTATAATACACATATGATTTATAAAAAAAGTATGATATATCACAAAAATCAATGCAAATTTTTTTATTTACATGTACTAGTATAGTGGATTCAACTTTTGTATAAAACTTTTCTAAAATAATTTGTTTTATCACTAATTTGTACATTGGTTAAAAAATTTATGAAAAAACAACCCTGGTAGAGAATTGACGGTTTGAATTTGTTTAGACCTTTAGACTTAGCTAACTGTTTTAACGGTTGTCAAACTAGAATTTAAAAAAAAAGTAGCTTAGGAACCGCTAAGTTTCCAAGATGCCTGCTGGAGGCTAATTTGAGGTTAAGAGGTTAGGATAATCACCAGCTTAATAAATCAGTTTTATTTTATTAATACTTTAATTTGTTAGATTTAATACAGTCTTACTCCACTGTCTCTACAAAGTTTATATGATACGCATGCACAGCACTTCATTTCACTTAACCGTACCAAGTCATCAACCTTTATTTCATTATGTTATGTTATCTAGTTGAACAAATTAAGATATATTTATGATGATAGTGAAAAATTTCTTGCTTAACAAAACTTAACTTAAAATGAACCTATTCGAACATTCATTGTGGCTTGTCGAGTACAGTAGATAAAAATTTCACATTTCGCTTGACATCGGTGATTAGGGTTGGAATTGAAAATCGATTAATTGCAGTGATAACATAATAAAGGTTATTTAAACTTATTCATCAGCTTTTGGCATTTCCAAAAAGAGTACATACCAATAACTTTTGATTTACAGTTCAGAAGCTATTCAGTAAATTCAAAAAAATTTCAAGCATTTGCTCGTGGTTTTCATTTTTAGGAGATACGAATGTTCTAATACGAAAAACGCTAGAATTGTGATGATTCAGCATTACAGAATTAAAACCGATTGATCTGGCTTGAACTGATTGTAAAGTTTATCAGTTTTAATTGTTTTTAATCAAATAAGTTCGAATTTTCTTGTGATCAAAAATCTGACAAATTCAATCCGTTTCATCCGTTCAAAAGTGGCATGAATTATATACTTTACGGCACGGCGTCTATAAACGACCGAGCGCAGCGTGTGTGCTTATAGTTGTATTTTCATGGACGCTATTTTCGTAGCGTCAGCGTCAAACGTCAATGTCGGCAGCGTTAGCTTCAAAGCGCCAGCGTTAGCTTAAGTGGTTACTAGTTATAGGTACTGTTTGATTACCTGTGCACTGTTTTGCACAATTAGTTAACTAAACAATAACCGATTATCTGACGCTGAGCTTGACGCAAATGAGTGAAAAGTTTACCACGGATAGAAAGTAAAGTTTTATGACTCATGCGCGCAAATATTTCTGAGGATGACGCTTGAAAGTAGCATCTATGAAATTACACCTTTACGCCGTGCGATGAAAAATGACTTATGACACATATATGGCACGATATTTCATAGCATTGATTAGCATAAATCTATTTTGACGCCTATCCATGGCATAAGCAGTCCATTTCCGATCGTATCTCGGGCGTTATTATACATAATATTATACGGATCGTACTTATACATAATGTACTATTTTAGTATGTAATTGTATATAACGTATTAAAAACGTAAATTTATATAAAATAAACGTTAAATATATAATTATATTTCTTCTATACAGGTAAATGATGAGATTGATCTTTTTAATGAAGTAGATTCCAATGATGTCCAAAAAATTTGTCGGCTTTTAGATAATGAAAGATCACCAAACAGCATTAAAGAATTAATTAATGACGAGCAGTTTTTTAAATCTATTGAATTTAATTTCTCCAATAGTCCTGCAGAATTGTTATTAATGGTACTGAAATATTCTATGTCAAATTCATTGTCAATATCGGGTATATCAAATCTTATGAATTTAGTTAATATTATATGTGGAAAACCAGTATTACCAGAAACACGTTATAAAATTGACAAATTGTGTAGTTCAGCAAATAATGTGACGTTTCATGCCTTGTGTACGTATTGTTCAAAATATATCGGCACTTTTCAAGATTTTGACACTTGTACGAAATGCAGTAACTGCAGCATGGATGTAGATGTATCGAATAAATCAAACCGATGTTTTTTCGCTATGCTTGATCCTTCAGACGCCATACGTGATTATCTTGAAAACAATGAAGACTATTATGATTACGTGATGAAAGAAAGGCAACACGAAAAAAATCATATTAAAGATGTATATGATGGAATGTTGTACAGGAAATTCGTTAGCAATTTAAAAAGCTGCGATCGTCAAGCATACGCCACTGTAATATTTAACACGGATGGTGCCCCAGTTTTCGAATCTTCAAACTTTTCAATATGGCCCATATATCTTATGTTAAATGAAATTCCACTACAAAAGAGATTAAGAAGTTCAATTACAATGGGCTTATGGTTTGGTTTAAATAAACCAGAAATGAGTATTTTCTTAGATGCTTTTGTAAGTAATATGAATCATTATGCGACTGTTGGTATACCATGCACGATAAAAAAAGAGGAACGGTATATTAAAATTTACGCCCTTATTGCATGTGTGGATAGTATGGCTCGTCCACCAATGAATGGAATGACTTTGTTTCATGCGAATTTTGGCTGTGATTGGTGTGAGCATGAAGGAGTTTATTACAATGGGAGCATGCGATATCCTTATAGAAATCCACTACCAAAAGACAGAGACCACTCTACAACAATTAAGTATGCTGCAGAAGCCGTCAGAACCAATACCCGAATTCGTGGAATCAAATTTCCTTCACCACTCTTGAACTTGAATAAATTTGATATTATCAATGGCTTTACTGTAGATTACATGCATTGTTACGTATCTGGCGTTGCTAAACAAGTAACTGAATATATTTTGCAAAATCTAAGCAATACTGACATTGATACAATTAATGATTTATTTGAAAGAATAAAATCTCCTCATCAAATAGGACGATTAGCTAGATCATTAAAACATAGGGGAAATTGGAAAGCTAGAGAGTATGAAAACTGGGTACTATACTATAGTATCCCACTTTTGAGCGCCGTTTTAAAAAACCGAAGAATTATGCAACATTGGTCACTTTTAGTTGATGCTTTACATATTTGCTTGCGAACAGATATTACCTACTCAGAATTAAATCGAGCTACTGAAATGCTGCATAAATTTGTATCAGATATGGACGATATATACACTTTGAGTTCACTGACTTACAATGTCCATCAGCTAATCCATCTACCTACAAGTGTATACAATTGGGGCCCATTATATTCGCATTCCACTTATCCATTTGAAGCGGCAAATCATAAACTATTGCAAGCAATACATTGTGCTAAAGGAGTTATATTGCAAATTGTCAGGTACAACAGTATTCAGCAATCTATACAAATGCTAGAAGAAAGTGTTCATTCTAATTCTGTTCTTCAATTTGAATTTATAACATCTTCAGAAGCGAAAAAAGCATTTAAGATATCAAATATTACTTATTTGGGCATAGAAAAAGGAGTTAGCAGTACTTTAACAGAGCGATTTAATTTATCAAAAAAGTCTAAAGTATTTTATAAAATTGTTTTGGATGGTTGTTTATTTATGAGCGCACAAAAAGAAAATAAACGATCGTGCAACTATTTTGCACAGCTAGATGATAACAAATACGTTAAACTGCTACATTTTATAGTGGAACCTGACAGTAAACAGGAATTCACAATTTGTCAAATTATTAAGACACGACCAAACAAATATTCTACTATCATACGGGAATTTACTGAACTTTCAAATGAGATATATATAGAAACAAATAGAATAAAGCATTCTTGTATTTGTATAGAATCGAAGAAGACAAAATATATCATACCAATACCAAATCAATTATTTTATTAAAATTGTAAAAAATTGTTCCTTTATCTGTATTTTAAGCTATGTATTGTATACTGATAAATATATAAAATTTTATATTTTTTACAAGTGCAATAACAAATTTTATTTCGATACATTTCCCTTTATATTTTTGTCTTAATTATCACAAGTTAAATCTTGTATTTACTATTTTATATATAAATATATATATAATTTTTCATTTATCACGTGATATTGCACGTGATTATGCACATGATTATGAACGTGATTATTAGCGTGATTATGCACGTGATTATTGACGTGATAAAATGCTCGATATTATCACGTGATTAATCACGTGATTAATCACGTGATTAATTACGTTAATAATCATGTGTAATATCACGTTATTATTTTCAGTAGGGATCCACGTCCCACCTACCTGGAATCCATAGATTTATCAGGTTTTAATGATTATTGTAACTAGGAAACGTTCACCTGTAGTTTTAAGTCCTTTGAATAAAGTGGATACTTGATATACAAGCGTATAGCACAGGATTTCCAAGTGTAACCTACATAGTATCCGTAGATTTATCACGTTTCTATGATTATGATATCCAGGAAACGTTCACCTCTACGATTATGATCATTTAAAACAGATGGGTATATAATTTCGACCTTTCTAAGCCTATGGGTATCGTTGATTTATCCATGGTAATCGTTCCCACGTGTTACCTACCTGGAATCCACAGATTTATCAGGTTTTAATGATTATTGTAACTAGGAAACGTTTACCTGTAGTTTTAAGTCCTTTGAATAAAGTGGATACTTGATATACAAGCGTATAGCACAGGATTCCCAAGTGTAACCTACATAGTATCCGTAGATTTATCACGTTTCTATGATTATGACATCTAGGAAACGTTCACCTGTAAGTTTATGATCATTTCAAACAGAAGGGTATTTAATTTTATTCTTTCTAAGTCTATGCGTATCGTTGATTTATCCATGGTAATCGTTCCCACGTGTTACCTACCTGGAATCCACAGATTTATCACTTTTCAACGATTATTGTAACAAGGAAACGTTCACCTGTAGGTCTAATTTCATTGAATAAAGGTGGTACTTGATATCCAAGCGTATAGCACAGGATTTCCAAGTGTAACCTACATAGTATCCGTAGATTTATCACGCTTCTATGATTATGACATCTAGGAAACGTTCACCTGTAAGTTCATGATCATTTCAAACAGATGGGTATATAATTTCGACCTTTCTAAGCCTATGGGTTTCGTTGATTTATCCATGGTAATCTTTCCCACGTGTTACCTACCTGGAATCCACAGATTTATCACTTTTCAATGATTATTGTAACAAGGAAACGTTCACCTGTAGTTCTAATTTCATTGAATAACGTGGGTACTTGATATACAAGCGTATAGCACAGGATTTCCAAGTGTAACCTACATAGTATCCGTAGATTTATCACGTTTCTATGATTATGACAACTCGGAAACGTTCACCTGTACGTTTATGATCATTTTAAACAGAAGGATATTTAATTTCAAACTTTCGAAGCCTATGGGTGTCGTTGCTTAATACATGGAAATCGCTTCAACGTATTTCCTACCTGGTGTGCATAGAATTTGCGCGATTTTATATTTATTGCGACTAGGAAACGTTCACCTGTAGGTCGAAGTTCATTGAATAAAGTGCGTACTTGATATCCAAGCGTTTAACACAGGATTTCCAAGTGTAACCTACGAAGTATCCGTAGATTTATTACGTTTCTATGATTATGACAACTCGGTAACGTTCACCTATACGATTATGATCATTTCAAACTGATGGGTATATAATTTCGACCTTTCTAAGCCTATGGGTATCGTTGATTTAAATACGGAAGTCTTATCCACGTCCCACCTACCGGGAATCCATAGATTTATCAGGTTTTAATGATTATTGTAACTAGGAAACGTTCACCTGTAGTTTTAAGTCCTTTGAATAAAGTGGATACTTGATATCCAAGCGTATAGCACACGATTTCCAAGTGTAACCTACATAGTATCCGTCGATTTATCACGTTTCTATGATTATGACATCTAGGAAATGTCCACCTGTAAGTTTATGATAATTTCAAACAGAAGGGTATTTAAATTCAATCTTTCTAAGCCTATGGGTGTCGTTGCTTGATCCATGGAAGTCGTTTCAACGTATTTCCTACCTGGTATGCATAGAATTTGCACGATTTTATATTTTTTGCGACTAGGAAACGTTCACCTGTAGGTCGAAGTTCATTGAATAAAGTGCGTACTTGATATCCAAGTGTTTAACACAGGATTTCCAAGTGTAACCTACGAAGTATCCGTAGATTTATTACGTTTCTATGATTATGACAACTCGGTAACGTTCACCTCTACGATTATGATCATTTCAAACAGATGGGTATATAATTTCGACCATTCTAAGCCTATGGGTATCGTTGATTTAAATACGGAAGTCTTATCCACGTCCCACCTACCTGGAATCCATAGATTTATCAGGTTTTAATGATTATTGTAAATAGGAATCGTTCACCTTTGGTTTTAAGTCCTTTGAATAAAGTGGATACTTGATATCCAAGCGTATAGCACAGGATTTCCAAGTGTAACCTACATAGTATCCGTAGATTTATCACGTTTCTATGATTATGACATCTAGGAAACGTTCACCTGTAAGTTTATGATCATTTCAAACAGAAGGGTATTTAATTTTATTCTTTCTAAGTCTATGCGTATCGTTGATTTATCCATGGTAATCGTTCCCACGTGTTACCTACCTGGAATCCACAGATTTATCACTTTTCAACGATTATTGTAACAAGGAAACGTTCACCTGTAGGTCTAATTTCATTGAATAAAGGTGGTACTTGATATCCAAGCGTATAGCACAGGATTTCCAAGTGTAACCTACATAGTATCCGTAGATTTATCACGTTTCTATGATTATGACATCTAGGAAACGTTCACCTGTAAGTTCATGATCATTTAAAACAGATGGGTATATAATTTCGACCTTTCTAAGCCTATGGGTATCTTTGATTTATCCATGGTAATCGTTCCCACGTGTTACCTACCTGGAATCCACAGATTTATCACTTTCCAATGATTATTGTAACAAGGAAACGTACACCTGTAGGTCTAATTTCATTGAATAAAGTGGGTACTTGATATACAAGCGTATATCAGAGGATTTCCAAGTGTAACCTACTAAGTATCCGTAGATTTATCACGTTTCTATGATTATGACAACTCGGAAACGTTCACCTGTACGTTCATGATCATTTCACACAGATGGGTATATAATTTCGACCTTTCTAAGCCTATGGGTATCGTTGATTTAGATACGGAAGTCTTATCCACGTTCCACCTACCTGGAATCCATAGATTTATCAGGTTTCAATGATTATTGTAACTAGGAAACGTTCAGCTGTAGTTTGAAGTCCATTGAATAAAGTGGGTACTTGTTATCCAAGCGTATAGCACAGGATTTCCAAGTGTAACCTACATAGTATCCGTAGATTTATCACGCTTCTATGATTATGACATCTAGGAAACGTTCACCTGTAAGTTCATGATCATTTCAAACAGATGGGTATATAATTTCGACCTTTCTAAGCCTATGGGTTTCGTTGATTTATCCATGGTAATCTTTCCCACGTGTTACCTACCTGGAATCCACAGATTTATCACTTTTCAATGATTATTGTAACAAGGAAACGTTCACCTGTAGTTCTAATTTCATTGAATAACGTGGGTACTTGATATACAAGCGTATAGCACAGGATTTCCAAGTGTAACCTACATAGTATCCGTAGATTTATCACGTTTCTATGATTATGACAACTCGGAAACGTTCACCTGTACGTTTATGATCATTTTAAACAGAAGGATATTTAATTTCAAACTTTCGAAGCCTATGGGTGTCGTTGCTTAATCCATGGAAATCGTTTCAACGTATTTCCTACCTGGTGTGCATAGAATTTGCGCGATTTTATATTTATTGCGACTAGGAAACGTTCACCTGTAGGTCGAAGTTCATTGAATAAAGTGCGTACTTGATATCCAAGCGTTTAACACAGGATTTCCAAGTGTAACCTACGAAGTATCCGTAGATTTATTACGTTTCTATGATTATGACAACTCGGTAACGTTCACCTCTACGATTATGATCATTTCAAACTGATGGGTATATAATTTCGACCTTTCTAAGCCTATGGGTATCGTTGATTTAAATACGGAAGTCTTATCCACGTCCCACCTACCGGGAATCCATAGATTTATCAGGTTTTAATGATTATTGTAACTAGGAAACGTTCACCTGTAGTTTTAAGTCCTTTGAATAAAGTAGATACTTGATATCCAAGCGTATAGCACACGATTTCCAAGTGTAACCTACATAGTATCCGTCGATTTATCACGTTTCTATGATTATGACATCTAGGAAACGTCCACCTGTAAGTTTATGATAATTTCAAACAGAAGGGTATTTAAATTCAATCTTTCTAAGCCTATGGGTGTCGTTGCTTGATCCATGGAAGTCGTTTCAACGTATTTCCTACCTGGTATGCATAGAATTTGCACGATTTTATATTTTTTGCGACTAGGAAACGTTCACCTGTAGGTCGAAGTTCATTGAATAAAGTGCGTACTTGATATCCAAGTGTTTAACACAGGATTTCCAAGTGTAACCTACGAAGTATCCGTAGATTTATTACGTTTCTATGATTATGACAACTCGGTAACGTTCACCTCTACGATTATGATCATTTCAAACAGATGGGTATATAATTTCGACCATTCTAAGCCTATGGGTATCGTTGATTTAAATACGGAAGTCTTATCCACGTCCCACCTACCTGGAATCCATAGATTTATCAGGTTTTAATGATTATTGTAAATAGGAATCGTTCACCTTTGGTTTTAAGTCCTTTGAATAAAGTGGATACTTGATATCCAAGCGTAGAGCACAGGATTTCCAAGTGTAACCTACATAGTATCCGTAGATTTATCACGCTTCTATGATTATGACATCTAGGGAACGTTCACCTGTAAGTTTATGATCATTTCAAACAGAAGGGTATTTCATTTCAATCTTTCTAAGCCTATGGGTATCGTTGATTTATCCATGGTAATCGTTCCCACGTGTTACCTACCTGGAATCCACAGATTTATCACTTTTCAACGATTATTGTAACAAGGAAACGTTCACCTGTAGGTCTAATTTCATTGAATAAAGGTGGTACTTGATATCCAAGCGTATAGCACAGGATTTCCAAGTGTAACCTACATAGTATCCGTAGATTTATCACGTTTCTATGATTATGACATCTAGGAAACGTTCACCTGTAAGTTCATGATCATTTAAAACAGATGGGTATATAATTTCGACCTTTCTAAGCCTATGGGTATCGTTGATTTATCCATGGTAATCGTTCCCACGTGTTACCTACCTGGAATCCACAGATTTATCACTTTCCAATGATTATTGTAACAAGGAAACGTACACCTGTAGGTCTAATTTCATTGAATAAAGTGGGTACTTGATATACAAGCGTATATCAGAGGATTTGCAAGTGTAACCTACTAAGTATCCGTAGATTTATCACGTTTCTATGATTATGACAACTCGGAAACGTTCACCTGTACGTTCATGATCATTTCACACAGATGGGTATATAATTTCGACCTTTCTAAGCCTATGGGTATCGTTGATTTAGATACGGAAGTCTTATCCACGTTCCACCTACCTGGAATCCATAGATTTATCAGGTTTCAATGATTATTGTAACTAGGAAACGTTCAGCTGTAGTTTTAAGTCCATTGAATAAAGTGGGTACTTGTTATCCAAGCGTATAGCACAGGATTTCCAAGTGTAACCTACATAGTATCCGTAGATTTATCACGCTTCTATGATTATGACATCTAGGAAACGTTCACCTGTAAGTTCATGATCATTTCAAACAGATGGGTATATAATTTCGACCTTTCTAAGCCTATGGGTTTCGTTGATTTATCCATGGTAATCTTTCCCACGTGTTACCTACCTGGAATCCACAGATTTATCACTTTTCAATGATTATTGTAACAAGGAAACGTTCACCTGTAGTTCTAATTTCATTGAATAACGTGGGTACTTGATATACAAGCGTATAGCACAGGATTTCCAAGTGTAACCTACATAGTATCCGTAGATTTATCACGTTTCTATGATTATGACAACTCGGAAACGTTCACCTGTACGTTTATGATCAATTTAAACAGAAGCATATTTAATTTCAAACTTTCGAAGCCTATGGGTGTCGTTGCTTAATCCATGGAAATCGTTTCAACGTATTTCTTACCTGGTGTGCATAGAATTTTTGCGATTTTATATTTATTGCGACTAGGAAACGTTCACCTGTAGGTCGAAGTTCATTGAATAAAGTGCGTACTTGATCTCCAAGCGTTTAACACAGGATTTCCAAGTGTAACCTACGAAGTATCCGTAGATTTATTACGTTTCTATGATTATGACAACTCGGTAACGTTCACCTCTACGATTATGATCATTTCAAACTGATGGGTATATAATTTCGACCTTTCTAAGCCTATGGGTATCGTTGATTTAAATACGGAAGTCTTATCCACGTCCCACCTACCGGGAATCCATAGATTTATCAGGTTTTAATGATTATTGTAACTAGGAAACGTTCACCTGTAGTTTTAAGTCCTTTGAATAAAGTGGATACTTGATATCCAAGCGTATAGCACACGATTTCCAAGTGTAACCTACATAGTATCCGTCGATTTATCACGTTTCTATGATTATGACATCTAGGAAACGTCCACCTGTAAGTTTATGATAATTTCAAACAGAAGGGTATTTAAATTCAATCTTTCTAAGCCTATGGGTGTCGTTGCTTGATCCATGGAAGTCGTTTCAACGTATTTCCTACCTGGTATGCCTAGAATTTGCACGATTTTATATTTTTTGCGACTAGGAAACGTTCACCTGTAGGTCGAAGTTCATTGAATAAAGTGCGTACTTGATATCCAAGTGTTTAACACAGGATTTCCAAGTGTAACCTACGAAGTATCCGTAGATTTATTACGTTTCTATGATTATGACAACTCGGTAACGTTCACCTCTACGATTATGATCATTTCAAACAGATGGGTATATAATTTCGACCATTCTAAGCCTATGGGTATCGTTGATTTAAATACGGAAGTCTTATCCACGTCCCACCTACCTGGAATCCATAGATTTATCAGGTTTTAATGATTATTGTAAATAGGAATCGTTCACGTTTGGTTTTAAGTCCTTTGAATAAAGTGGATACTTGATATCCAAGCGTATAGCACAGGATTTCCAAGTGTAACCTACATAGTATCCGTAGATTTATCACGCTTCTATGATTATGACATCTAGGGAACGTTCACCTGTAAGTTTATGATCATTTCAAACAGAAGGGTATTTCATTTCAATCTTTCTAAGCCTATGGGTATCGTTGATTTATCCATGGTAATCGTTCCCACGTGTTACCTACCTGGAATCCACAGATTTATCACTTTTCAACGATTATTGTAACAAGGAAACGTTCACCTGTAGGTCTAATTTCATTGAATAAAGGTGGTACTTGATATCCAAGCGTATAGCACAGGATTTCCAAGTGTAACCTACATAGTATCCGTAGATTTATCACGTTTCTATGATTATGACATCTAGGAAACGTTCACCTGTAAGTTCATGATCATTTAAAACAGATGGGTATATAATTTCGACCTTTCTAAGCCTATGGGTATCGTTGATTTATCCATGGTAATCGTTCCCACGTGTTACCTACCTGGAATCCACAGATTTATCACTTTCCAATGATTATTGTAACAAGGAAACGTACACCTGTAGGTCTAATTTCATTGAATAAAGTGGGTACTTGATATACAAGCGTATATCAGAGGATTTCCAAGTGTAACCTACTAAGTATCCGTAGATTTATCACGTTTCTATGATTATGACAACTCGGAAACGTTCACCTGTACGTTCATGATCATTTCACACAGATGGGTATATAATTTCGACCTTTCTAAGCCTATGGGTATCGTTGATTTAGATACGGAAGACTTATCCACGTTCCACCTACCTGGAATCCATAGATTTATCAGGTTTCAATGATTATTGTAACTAGGAAACGTTCAGCTGTAGTTTGAAGTCCATTGAATAAAGTGGGTACTTGTTATCCAAGCGTATAGCACAGGATTTCCAAGTGTAACCTACATAGTATCCGTAGATTTATCACGCTTCTATGATTATGACATCTAGGAAACGTTCACCTGTAAGTTCATGATCATTTCAAACAGATGGGTATATAATTTCGACCTTTCTAAGCCTATGGGTTTCGTTGATTAATCCATGGTAATCTTTCCCACGTGTTACCTACCTGGAATCCACAGATTTATCACTTTTCAATGATTATTGTAACAAGGAAACGTTCACCTGTAGTTCTAATTTCATTGAATAACGTGGGTACTTGATATACAAGCGTATAGCACAGGATTTCCAAGTGTAACCTACATAGTATCCGTCGATTTATCACGTTTCTATGATTATGACATCTAGGAAACGTCCACCTGTAAGTTTATGATAATTTCAAACAGAAGGGTATTTAAATTCAATCTTTCTAAGCCTATGGGTGTCGTTGCTTGATCCATGGAAGTCGTTTCAACGTATTTCCTACCTGGTATGCATAGAATTTGCAAGATTTTATATTTTTTGCGACTAGGAAACGTTCACCTGTAGGTCGAAGTTCATTGAATAAAGTGCGTACTTGATATCCAAGCGTTTAACACAGGATTTCCAAGTGTAACCTACGAAGTATCCGTAGATTTATTACGTTTCTATGATTATGACAACTCGGTAACGTTCACCTCTACGATTATGATCATTTCAAACAGATGGGTATATAATTTCGACCATTCTAAGCCTATGGGTATCGTTGATTTAGATACGGGAGCCTTATCCACGTCCCACCTACCTGGAATCCATAGATTTATCAGGTTTCAATGATTATTCTCACTAGGAAACGTTCACCTGTAGTTTTAAGTCCTTTGAATAAAGTCGGTACTTGATATCCAAGCGTATAGCAGAGGATTTCCAAGTGTAACCTACATAGTATCCGTAGATTTATCACGTTTCTATGATTATGATATCTAGGGAACGTTCACCTTTACGATTATGATCATTTAAAACAGATGGGTATATAATTTCGACCTTTCTAAGCCTATGGGTATCGTTGATTTATCCATGGTAATCGTTCCCACGTGTTACCTACCTGGAATCCACAGATTTATCACTTTTCAATGATTATTGTTACAAGGAAACGTTCACCTGTAGTTTTAATTTCATTGAATAAAGTGGCTACTTGATATACAAGCGTATAGCACAGGATTTCCAAGTGTAACCTACATAGTATCCGTGGATTTATCATGCTTCTATGATTATGACATCTAGGGAACGTTCACCTGTAAGTTTATGATCATTTCAAACAGAAGGGTATTTAATTTTAATCTTTCTAAGCCTATGCGTATCGTTGATTTATCCATGGTAATCGTTCCCACGTGTTAACTACCTGGAATCTGCAGATTTATCACATATCAATGATTATTGTAACTAGGAAACGTTCAGCTGTAGTTTTAAGTCCATTGAATAAAGTGGGTACTTGTTATCCAAGCGTATAGCACAGGATATCCAAGTGTAACCTACATAGTATCCGTAGATTTATCACGTTTCTATGATTATGACATCTAGGAAACGTCCACCTGTAAGTTTATGATAATTTCAAACAGAAGGGTATTTAAATTCAATCTTTCTAAGCCTATGGGTGTCGTTGCTTGATCCATGGAAGTCGTTTCAACGTATTTCCTACCTGGTATGCATAGAATTTGCACGATTTTATATTTTTTGCGATTAGGGAACGTTCACCTGTAGGTCGAAGTTCATTGAATAAAGTGCGTACTTGATATCCAAGTGTTTAACACTGGATTTCCAAGTGTAACCTACGAAGTATCCGTAGATTTATTACGTTTCTATGATTATGACAACTCGGTAACGTTCACCTCTACGATTATGATCATTTCAAACTGATGGGTATATAATTTCGACCTTTCTAAGCCTATGGGTATCGTTGATTTACATACGGAAGTCTTATCCACGTCCCACCTACCGGGGATCCATAGATTTATCAGGTTTTATTGATTATTGTAACTAGGAAACGTTCACCTGTAGTTTTAAGTCCTTTGAATAAAGTGGATACTTAATATCCAAGCGTTTAACACAGGATTTCCAAGTGTAACCTACATAGTATCCGTAGATTTATCACGCTTCTATGATTATGACATCTAGGAAACGTTCACCTGTAAGTTCATGATCATTTCAAACAGATGGGTATATAATTTCGACCTTTCTAAGCCTATGGGTTTCGTTGATTTATCCATGGTAATCTTTCCCACGTGTTACCTACCTGGAATCCACAGATTTATCACTTTTCAATGATTATTGTAACAAGGAAACGTTCACCTGTAGTTCTAATTTCATTGAATAAAGTGGGTACTTGATATACAAGCTTATAGCACAGGATTTCCAAGTGTAACCTACATAGTATCCGTAGATTTATCACGTTTCTATGATTATGACAACTCGGAAACGTCCACCTGTAAGTTTATGATAATTTCAAACAGAAGGGTATTTAAATTCAATCTTTCTAAGCCTATGGGTGTCGTTGCTTGATCCATGGAAGTCGTTTCAACGTATTTCCTACCTGGTATGCATAGAATTTGCACGATTTTATATTTATTGCGACTAGGAAACGTTCACCTGTAGGTCGAAGTCCTTTGAATAAAGTGGATACTTAATATCCAAGCGTATAGCACACGATTTCCAAGTGTAACCTACATAGTATCCGTAGATTTATCACGTTTCCATGATTATGATATCTAGGAAACGTTCACCTCTACGATTATGATCATTTAAAACAGATGGGTATATAATTTCGACCATTCTAAGCCTATGGGTATCGTTGATTTAGATACGGAAGTCTTATCCACGTCCCACCTACCTGGAATCCATAGATTTATCAGGTTTCAATGATTATTGTAACTAGGAAACGTTCACCTGTAGTTTTAAGTCCTTTGAATAAAGTCGGTACTTGATATCCAAGCGTATAGCAGAGGATTTCCAAGTGTAACCTACATAGTATCCGTAGATTTATCACGTTTCTATGATTATGATATCTAGGAAACGTTCACCTCTACGATTATGATCATTTCAAACAGATGGGTATATAATTTCGACCTTTCTAAGCCTATGGGTATCGTTGATTTATCCATGGTAATCGTTCCCACGTGTTACCTACCTGGAATCCACAGATTTATCACTTTTCAATGATTATTGTAACAAGGAAACGTTCACCTGTAGTTTTAATTTCATTGAATAAAGTGGGTACTTGATATACAAGCGTATAGCACAGGATTTCCAAGTGTAACCTACATAGTATCCGTAGATTTATCACGTTTCTATGATTATGACATCTAGGAAACGTTCACCTGTAAGTTTATGATCATTTCAAACAGAAGGGTATTTCATTTCAATCTTTCTAAGCCTATGGGTATCGTTGATTTATCCATGGTAATCGTTCCCACGTGTTACCTACCTGGAATCCACAGATTTATCACTTTTCAACGATTATTGTAACAAGGAAACGTTCACCTGTAGGTCTAATTTCATTGAATAAAGGGGGTACTTGATATCCAAGCGTATAGCACAGGATTTCCAAGTGTAACCTACATAGTATCCGTAGATTTATCACGTTTCTATGATTATGACATCTAGGAAACGTTCACCTGTAAGTTTATGATCATTTCAAACAGAAGGGTATTTAATTTTAATCTTTCTAAGCCTATGCGTATCGTTGATTTATCCATGGTAATCGTTCCCACGTGTTAACTACCTGGAATCTGCAGATTTATCACATATCAATGATTATTGTAACAAGGAAACGTATACCTGTAGGTCTAATTTCATTGAATAAAGTGGGTACTTGATATACAAGCGTATATCAGAGGATTTCCAAGTGTAACCTACTAAGTATCCGTAGATTTATCACGTTTCTATGATTATGACAACTCGGAAACGTTCACCTGTACGTTCATGATCATTTCAAACAGATGGGTATATAATTTCGACCTTTCTAAGCCTATGGGTATCGTTGATTTAGATACGGAAGTCTTATCCACGATCCACCTACCTGGAATCCATAGATTTATCAGGTTTCAATGATTATTGTAACTAGGAAACGTTCACCTGTAGTTCTAATTTCATTGAATAACGTGGGTACTTGATATACAAGCGTATAGCACAGGATTTCCAAGTGTAACCTACATAGTATCCGTAGATTTATCACGTTTCTATGATTATGACAACTCGGAAACGTTCACCTGTACGTTTATGATCAATTTAAACAGAAGCATATTTAATTTCAAACTTTCGAAGCCTATGGGTGTCGTTGCTTAATCCATGGAAATCGTTTCAACGTATTTCCTACCTGGTGTGCATAGAATTTTTGCGATTTTATATTTATTGCGACTAGGAAACGTTCACCTGTAGGTCGAAGTTCATTGAATAAAGTGCGTACTTGATCTCCAAGCGTTTAACACAGGATTTCCAAGTGTAACCTACGAAGTATCCGTAGATTTATTACGTTTCTATGATTATGACAACTCGGTAACGTTCACCTCTACGACTATGATCATTTCAAACAGATGGGTATATAATTTCGACCTTTCTAAGCCTATGGGTATCGTTGATTTACATACGGAAGTCTTATCCACGTCCCACCTACCGGGAATCCATAGATTTATCAGGTTTTAATGATTATTGTAACTAGGAAACGTTCACCTGTAGTTTTAAGTCCTTTGAATAAAGTGGATACTTGATATCCAAGCGTATAGCACACGATTTCCAAGTGTAACCTACATAGTATCCGTAGATTTATCACGTTTCCATGATTATGATATCTAGGAAACGTTCACCTCTACGATTATGATCATTTAAAACAGATGGGTATATAATTTCGACCTTTCTAAGCCTATGGGTATCGTCGATTTATCCATGGTAATCGTTCCCACGTGTTACCTACCTGGAATCCACAGATTTATCACTTTTCAACGATTATTGTATCAAGGAAACGTTCACCTGTAGGTCGAAGTTCATTGAATAAAGTGGGTACTTGATATACAAGCGTATAGCAGAGGATTTCCAAGTGTAACCTACATAGTATCCGTCGATTTATCACGTTTCTATGATTATGACATCTAGGAAACGTCCACCTGTAAGTTTATGATAATTTCAAACAGAAGGGTATCTAAATTCAATCTTTCTAAGCCTATGGGTGTCGTTGCTTGATCCATGGAAGTCGTTTCAACGTATTTCCTACCTGGTATGCATAGAATTTGCACGATTTTATATTTATTGCGACTAGGAAACGTTCACCTGTAGGTCGAAGTTCATTGAATAAAGTGCGTACTTGATATCCAAGCGTTTAACACAGGATTTCCACGTGTAACCTACGAAGTATCCGTAGATTTATTACGTTTCTATGATAATGACAACTCGGTAACGTTTACCTCTACGATTATGATCATTTTAAACAGATGGGTATATAATTTCGACCATTCTAAGCCTATGGGTATCGTTGATTTAGATACGGAAGTCTTATCCACGTCCCACCTACCTGGAATCGATAGATTTATCAGGTTTCAATGATTATTGTAACTAGGAAACGTTCACCTGTAGTTTTAAGTCCTTTGAATAAAGTGGGTACTTGATATACAAGCGTATAGCACAGGATTTCCAAGTGTATCCTACATAGTATCCCTAGATTTATCACGCTTCTATGATTATGACATCTAGGTAACGTTCCCCTGTAAGTTTATGATCATTTCAAACAGAAGGGTATTTTATTTCATTGTTTCTAAGCCTATGCGTATCGTTGATTTATCCACGGTAATCGTTACCAAGTGTTACCTACCTGGAATCCACAGATTTATCACTTTTCAATGATTATTGTAACAAGGAAACGTTCACCTGTAGGTCTAATTTCATTGAATAAAGGGGGTACTTGATATACAAGCGTATAGCACAGGATTTCCAAGTGTATCCTACATAGTATCCCTAGATTTATCACGCTTCTATGATTATGACATCTAGGTAACGTTCCCCTGTAAGTTTATGATCATTTCAAACAGAAGGGTATTTTATTTCAATGTTTCTAAGCCTATGCGTATCGTTCATTTATCCACGGTAATCGTTACCAAGTATTACCTACCTGGAATCCACAGATTTATCACTTTTCAATGATTATTGTAACAAGGAAACGTTCACCTGTAGGTCTAACTTCATTGAATAAAGTGGGTACTTGATATACAAGCGTATAGCAGAGGATTTCAAAGTGTAACCTACATAGTATCCGTCGATTTATCACGTTTCTATGATGATGACAACTCGGTAACGTTCACCTCTACGTTTATGATCATTTCAAACAGATGGGTATATAATTTCGACCTTTCTAAGCCTATGGGTATCGTTGATTTAGCTATAGAAGTCGTTTCCAAGCGTTTAGCACGGGATTTCCAAGTGTAATCTACGTAGTATCCGTAGATTTATCACATTTCTGTGATTATGACATTTAGGAAACGTTCACCTGTAAGTTTATGATCATTTCAAACAGATGGCTATTTAATTTTGACCTCCCTAACCCTATGGGTATCGTTGATTTATCCATGGCAATTGTTCCCACGTGTTACCTACCTGGAATCTACACATTTATCACACTTCAATGATTATTGTAACTAGGAAACGTTCAGCTGTAGTTTTAAGTCGATTGAATAAAGTGGGTACTTGATATCCAACCGTTTAACACAGGATTTCCAAGTGTAACCTACTAAGTATACGTAGATTTATCACGTTCCTATGATTGCGACAACTAGGAAAGGTTCACCTGTACGTTTATGATCATTTCAAACAGAAGGATATTTAATTTCAAACTTTCGAAGCCTATGGGTGTCGTTGCTTAATCCATGGAAATCGTTTCAACGTATTTCCTACCTGGTATGCATAGAATTTGCACGATTTTATATTTATTGCGACTAGGAAACGGTCACCTGTAGGTCGAAGTTCATTGAATAAAGTGCGTACTTGATATACAAGCGTATAGCACAGGATTTCCAAGTGTAACCTACATAGTATCCGTAGATTTATCACGCTTCTATGATTATGACATCTAGGGAACGTTCACCTGTAAGTTTATGATCATTTCAAACAGAAGGGTATTTAATTTCAATCTATATGAGCCTATGGGTATCGTTGATTTATGCATGGTAATCGTTCCCACGTGTTACCTACCTGGAATCCACAGATTTATCACTTTTCAACGATTATTGTAACAAGGAAACGTTCACCTGTAGGTCTAATTTCGTTGAATGAAGGGGGAACTTGATATCCAAGCGTATAGCACAGGATTTCCAAGTGTAACCTACATAGTATCCGTCGATTTATCACGTTTCTATGATGATGACAACTCGGTAACGTTCACCTTTACGTTTATGATCATTTCAAACAGATGGGTATATAATTTCGACCATTCTAAGCCTATGGGTATCGTTGATTTAGCTATGGAAGTCGTTTCCAAGCGTTTAGCACAGGATTTCCAAGTGTAACCTACATAGTATCCGTCGATTTATCACGTTTCTATGATGATGACAACTCGGTAACGTTCACCTTTACGTTTATGATCATTTTAAACAGATGGCTATTTAATTTTGACCTCCCTAACCCTATGGGTATCGTTGATTTATCCATGGCAATTGTTCCCACGTGTTACCTACCTGGAATCTACAGATTTATCACGCTTCAATGATTATTGTAACTAGGAAACGTTCAGCTGTAGTTTTAAGTCGATTGAATAAAGTGGGTACTTGATATCCAACCGTTTAACACAGGATTTCCAAGTGTAACCTACTAAGTATACGTAGATTTATCACGTTTCTATGATTGCGACAACTAGGAAACGTTCACCTGTACGTTCATGATCATTTCAAACAGAAGGATATTTAATTTCAAACTTTCGAAGCCTATGGGTGTCGTTGCTTAATCCATGGAAATCGTTTCAACGTATTTCCTACCTGGTATGCATAGAATTTGCACGATTTTATATTTATTGCGACTAGGAAACGGTCACCTGTAGGTCGAAGTTCATTGAATAAAGTGCGTACTTGATATCCAAGCGTTTAACACAGGATTTCCAAGTGTAACCTACTAAGTATCCGTAGATTTATCACGTTTCTATGATTACGACAACTAGGAAACGTTCACCTGTACGTTTATGATCATTTCAAACAGAAGGATATTTAATTTCAAACTTTCGAAGCCTATGGGTGTCGTTGCTTAATCCATGGAAATCGTTTCAACGTATTTCCTACCTGGTATGCATAGAATTTGCACGATTTTATATTTATTGCGACTAGGAAACGTTCACCTGTAGGTCGAAGTTCATTGAATAAAGTGCGTACTTGATATCCAAGCTTTTAACACAGGATTTCCGAGTGTAACCTAATAAGTATCCGTAGATTTATCACGTTTCTATGATTACGACAACTAGGAATCGTTCACCTGTACGTTTATGATCATTTCAAAAAGATGGATATTTAATTTCAAACTTTCGAAGCCTATGGGTATCGTTGATTTAGATACGGAAGTCTTATCCACGTCCCACCAACCTGGAATCCATAGATTTATCAGGTTTTAAGGATTATTGTAACTAGGAAACGTTCACCTGTAGGTCTAATTTCATTGAATAAAGGGGGTACTTGATGTACAAGCGTATAGCACAGGATTTCCAAGTGTATCCTACATAGTATCCCAAGATTTATCACGCTTCTATGATTATGACATCTAGGTAACGTTCCCCTGTAAGTTTATGATCATTTCAAACAGAAGGGTATTTTATTTCAATGTTTCTAAGCCTATGCGTATCGTTGATTTATCCACGGTAATCGTTACCAAGTGTTACCTACCTGGAATCCACAGATTTATCACTTTTCAATGATTATTGTAACAAGGAAACGTTCACCTGTAGGTCTAATTTCATTGAATAAAGGGGGTACTTGATATACAAGCGTATAGCACAGGATTTCCAAGTGTATCCTACATAGTATCCCTAGATTTATCACGCTTCTATGATTATGACATCTAGGTAACGTTCACCTGTAAGTTTATGATCATTTCGAGCAGAAGGGTATTTAATTTCAATCTTTCTAAGCCTATGCGTATCGTTGATTTATCCACGGTAATCGTTCCCAAGTGTTACCTACCTGGAATCCACAGATTTATCTCTTTTCAATGATTATTGTAACAAGGAAACGTTCACCTGTAGGTCTAACTTCATTGAATAAAGTGGGTACTTGATATACAAGCGTATAGCAGAGGATTTCAAAGTGTAACCTATATAGTATCCGTCGATTTATCACGTTTCTATGATTATGACAACTCGGTAACGTTCGCCTCTACGTTTATGATCATTTCAAACAGATGGGTATATAATTTCGACCTTTCTAAGCCTATGGGTATCGTTGATTTAGCTATAGAAGTCGTTTCCAAGCGTTTAGCACGGGATTTCCAAGTGTAACCTACGTAGTATCCGTAGATTTATCACATTTCTGTGATTATGACATTTAGGAAACGTTCACCTGTAAGTTTATGATCATTTCAAACAGATGGCTATTTAATTTTGACCTCCCTAACCCTATGGGTATCGTTGATTTATCCATGGCAATTGTTCCCACGTGTTACGTACCTGGAATCTACACATTTATCACACTTCAATGATTATTGTAACTAGGAAACGTTCAGCTGTAGTTTTAAGTCGATTGAATAAAGTGCGTACTTGATATCCAACCGTTTAACACAGGATTTCCAAGTGTAACCTACTAAGTATCCGTAGATTTATCACGTTCCTATGATTGCGACAACTAGGAAACGTTCACCTGTACGTTTATGATCATTTCAAACAGAAGGATATTTAATTTCAAACTTTCGAAGCCTATGGGTGTCGTTGCTTAATCCATGGAAATCGTTTCAACGTATTTCCTACCTGGTATGCATAGAATTTGCACGATTTTATATTTATTGCGACTAGGAAACGTTCACCTGTAGGTCGAAGTTCATTGAATAAAGTGCGTACTTGATATCCAAGCGTTTAACACAGGATTTCCGAGTGTAAACTACTAAGTAGCCGTAGATTTATCACGTTTCTATGATTACGACAACTAGGAAACGTTCACCTGTACGATTATGATCATTTCAAACAGAAGGATATTTAATTTCAAACTTTCGAAGCCTAAGGGTGTCGTTGCTTAATCCATGGCAATCGTTTCAACGTATTTCCTACCTGGTATGCATAGAATTTGCACGATTTTATATTTATTGCGACTAGGAAACGGTCACCTGTAGGTCGAAGTTCATTGAATAAAGTGCGTACTTGATATCCAAGCGTTTAACACAGGATTTCCAAGTGTAACCTACTAAGTATCCGTAGATTTATCACGTTTCTATGATTACGACAACTAGGAAACGTTCACCTGTACGTTTATGATCATTTCAAACAGAAGGATATTTAATTTCAAACTTTCGAAGCCTATGGGTGTCGTTGCTTAATCCATGGGAATCGTTTCAACGTATTTCCTACCTGGTATGCATAGAATTTGCACGATTTTATATTTATTGCGGCTAGGAAACGTTCACCTGTAGGTCGAAGTTCATTGAATAAAGTGCGTACTTGATATCCAAGCTTTTAACACAGGATTTCCGAGTGTATCCTAATAAGTATCCGTAGATTTATCACGTTTCTATGATTACGACAACTAGGAATCGTTCACCTGTAAGTTTATGATCATTTCAAACAGAAGGGTATTTTATTTCAATGTTTCTAAGCCTATGCGTATCGTTGATTTATCCACGGTAATCGCTACCAAGTGTTACCTACCTGGAATCCACAGATTTATCACTTTTCAACGATTATTCTAACTAGGAAACGTTCACCTGTAGGTCTAATTTCATTGAATAAAGGGGGTACTTGATGTACAAGCGTATAGCACAGGATTTCCAAGTGTATCCTACATAGTATCCCTAGATTTATCACGCTTCTATGATTATGACATCTAGGTAACGTTCACCTGTAAGTTTATGATCATTTCAAACAGAAGGGTATTTAACTTCAATCTTTCTAAGCCTATGCGTATCGTTGATTTATCCACGGTAATCGTTCCCAAGTGTTACCTACCTGGAATCCACAGCTTTATCACTTTTCAATGATTATTGTAACAAGGAAACGTTCACCTGTAGGTCTAACTTCATTGAATAAAGTGGGTACTTGATATACAAGCGTATAGCAGAGGATTTCAAAGTGTAACCTACATAGTATCCGTCGATTTATCACGTTTCTATGATGATGACAACTCGGTA
The DNA here is from genome assembly GCA_020010945.3 of Muscidifurax raptorellus. NCBI lineage: Eukaryota > Metazoa > Arthropoda > Insecta > Hymenoptera > Pteromalidae > Muscidifurax > Muscidifurax raptorellus. Next base: position 2,791,456 of record JAHUUD020000009.1, read on the forward strand.
ACGTTCACCTTTACGTTTATGATCATTTCAAACAGATGGGTATATAATTTCGACCATTCTAAGCCTATGGGTATCGTTGATTTAGCTATGGAAGTCGTTTCCAAGCGTTTAGCACAGGATTTCCAACTGTAACCTACGTAGTATCCGTAGATTTATCACATTTCTGTGATTATGACATTTAGGAAACGTTCACCTGTAAGTTTATGATCATTTCAAACAGATGGCTATTTAATTTTGACCTCCCTAACCCTATGGGTATCGTTGATTTATCCATGGCAATTGTTCCCACGTGTTACGTACCTGGAATCTACACATTTATCACACTTCAATGATTATTGTAACTAGGAAACGTTCAGCTGTAGTTTTAAGTCGATTGAATAAAGTGGGTACTTGATATCCAATCGTTTAACACAGGATTTCCAAGTGTAACCTACTAAGTATACGTAGATTTATCACGTTTCTATGATTGCGACAACTAGGAAACGTTCACCTGTACGTTCATGATCATTTCAAACAGAAGGATATTTAATTTCAAACTTTCGAAGCCTATGGGTGTCGTTGCTTAATCCATGGAAATCGTTTCAACGTATTTCCTACCTGGTATGCATAGAATTTGCACGATTTTATATTTATTGCGACTAGGAAACGGTCACCTGTAGGTCGAAGTTCATTGAATAAAGTGCGTACTTGATATCCAAGCGTTTAACACAGGATTTCCAAGTGTAACCTACTAAGTATCCGTAGATTTATCACGTTTCTATGATTACGACAACTAGGAAACGTTCACCTGTACGTTTATGATCATTTCAAACAGAAGGATATTTAATTTCAAACTTTCGAAGCCTATGGGTGTCGTTGCTTAATCCATGGAAATCGTTTCAACGTATTTCCTACCTGGTATGCATAGAATTTGCACGATTTTATATTTATTGCGACTAGGAAACGTTCACCTGTAGGTCGAAGTTCATTGAATAAAGTGCGTACTTGATATCCAAGCTTTTAACACAGGATTTCCGAGTGTAACCTAATAAGTATCCGTAGATTTATCACGTTTCTATGATTACGACAACTAGGAATCGTTCACCTGTACGTTTATGATCATTTCAAAAAGAAGGATATTTAATTTCAAACTTTCGAAGCCTATGGGTATCGTTGATTTAGATACGGAAGTCTTATCCACGTCCCACCAACCTGGAATCCATAGATTTATCAGGTTTTAAGGATTATTGTAACTAGGAAACGTTCACCTGTAGGTCTAATTTCATTGAATAAAGGGGGGTACTTGATGTACAAGCGTATAGCACAGGATTTCCAAGTGTATCCTACATAGTATCCCAAGATTTATCACGCTTCTATGATTCTGACATCTAGGTAACGTTCCCCTGTAAGTTTATGATCATTTCAAACAGAAGGGTATTTTATTTCAATGTTTCTAAGCCTATGCGTATCGTTGATTTATCCACGGTAATCGTTACCAAATGTTACCTACCTGGAATCCACAGATTTATCACTTTTCAATGATTATTGTAACAAGGAAACGTTCACCTGTAGGTCTAATTTCATTGAATAAAGGGGGTACTTGATATACAAGCGTATAGCACAAGATTTCCAAGTGTATCCTACATAGTATCCCTAGATTTATCACGCTTCTATGATTATGACATCTAGGTAACGTTCACCTGTAAGTTTATGATCATTTCGAGCAGAAGGGTATTTAATTTCAATCTTTCTAAGCCTATGCGTATCGTTGATTTATCCACGGTAATCGTTCCCAAGTGTTACCTACCTGGAATCCACAGATTTATCTCTTTTCAATGATTATTGTAACAAGGAAACGTTCACCTGTAGGTCTAACTTCATTGAATAAAGTGGGTACTTGATATACAAGCGTATAGCAGAGGATTTCAAAGTGTAACCTATATAGTATCCGTCGATTTATCACGTTTCTATGATTATGACAACTCGGTAACGTTCGCCTCTACGTTTATGATCATTTCAAACAGATGGGTATATAATTTCGACCTTTCTAAGCCTATGGGTATCGTTGATTTAGCTATAGAAGTCGTTTCCAAGCGTTTAGCACGGGATTTCCAAGTGTAACCTACGTAGTATCCGTAGATTTATCACATTTCTGTGATTATGACATTTAGGAAACGTTCACCTGTAAGTTTATGATCATTTCAAACAGATGGCTATTTAATTTTGACCTCCCTAACCCTATGGGTATCGTTGATTTATCCATGGCAATTGTTCCCACGTGTTACGTACCTGGAATCTACACATTTATCACACTTCAATGATTATTGTAACTAGGAAACGTTCAGCTGTAGTTTTAAGTCGATTGAATAAAGTGCGTACTTGATATCCAACCGTTTAACACAGGATTTCCAAGTGTAACCTACTAAGTATCCGTAGATTTATCACGTTCCTATGATTGCGACAACTAGGAAACGTTCACCTGTACGTTTATGATCATTTCAAACAGAAGGATATTTAATTTCAAACTTTCGAAGCCTATGGGTGTCGTTGCTTAATCCATGGAAATCGTTTCAACGTATTTCCTACCTGGTATGCATAGAATTTGCACGATTTTATATTTATTGCGACTAGGAAACGTTCACCTGTAGGTCGAAGTTCATTGAATAAAGTGCGTACTTGATATCCAAGCGTTTAACACAGGATTTCCGAGTGTAAACTACTAAGTAGCCGTAGATTTATCACGTTTCTATGATTACGACAACTAGGAAACGTTCACCTGTACGATTATGATCATTTCAAACAGAAGGATATTTAATTTCAAACTTTCGAAGCCTAAGGGTATCGTTGATTTATCCATGGTAATCGTTCCCACGTGTTACCTACCTGGAATCCACAGATTTTTCACTTTTCAATGATTATTGTAACAAGGAAACGTTCACCTGTAGGTTTAATTTCATTGAATAAAGTGCGTACTTGATATCCAAGCGTTTAACACAGGATTTCCGAGTGTAACCTACTAAGTATTCATAGATTTATCACGTTTCTATGATTACGACAACTAGGAAACGTTCACCTGTACGTTTATGATCATTTCAAACAGAAGGATATTTAATTTCAAACTTTCGAAGCCTATGGGTGTCGTTGCTTAATCCATGGAAATCGTTTCAACGTATTTCCTACCTGGTATGTATAGATTTTGCACGATTTTATATTTATTGCGACTAGGAAACGTTCACCTGTAGGTCGAAGTTCATTGAATAAAGTGGGTACTTGATATACAAGCGTATAGCAGAGGATTTTCAAGTGTAACCTACATAGTATCCGTCGATTTATCACATTTCTATGATTATGACATCTAGGAAACGTCCACCTGTAAGTTTATGATCATTTCATACAGATGGGTATTTAATTTCAACCTTGCTAACCCTATGGGTATCGTTGATTTATTCATGGCAATCGTTCCCACGTGTTACCTACCTGGAATCCACAGATTTATCACTTTTCAATGATTATTGTAACAAGAAATCGTTCACCTGTAGGTCTTATTTCATTGAATAAAGTGGGTACTTGATATACAAGCGTATATCAGAGGATTTCCAAGTGTAACCTACTAAGTATCCGTAGATTTATCACGTTTCTATGATTATGACAACACGGAAACGTCCACCTGTAAGTTTATGATCATTTCATACAGATGGGTATTTAATTTCATCCTTGCTAACCCTATGGGTATCGTTGATTTATTCATGGCAATCGTTCCCACGTGTTACCTACTTGGAATCCACAGATTTATCACTTTTCAATGATTATTGTAACAAGGAAACGTTCACCTGTAGGTCTAACTTCATTGAATAATGTGGGTACTTGATATGCAAGCGTATAGCACAGGATTTCCAAGTGTATCCTACATAGTATCCGTAGATTTATCACATTTCTATGATTATGACATCTAGGAAACGTCCACCTGTAAGTTTATGATCATTTCAAACAGAAGGGTATTTAATTTCAATCTTTCTGAGCCTATGGGTGTCGTTGCTTGATCCATGGAAGTCGTTTCAACGTATTTCCTACCTGGTATGCATATAATTACCACGATTTTATGTTTATTGCAACTAGGAAACGTTCACCTGTAAGTTTATGATCATTTCAAACAGAAGGATATTTAATTTCAAATTTTCGAAGCCTATGGGTATCTTTGATTTATCCACGGTAATCGTTCCCAAGTGTTACCTACCTGGAATCCACAGATTTATCACTTTTCAATGATTATTGTAACAAGGAAACGTTCACCTGTAGGTCTAACTTCATTGAATAAAGTGGGTACTTGATATACAAGCGTATAGCAGAGGATTTCAAAGTGTAACCTACATAGTATCCGTCGATTTATCACGTTTCTATGATTATGACAACTCGTTAACGTTCACCTCTACGTTTATGATCATTTCAAACAGATGGGTATATAATTTCGACCTTTCTAAGCCTATCGGTATCGTTGATTTAGCTATGGAAGTCGTTTCCAAGCATTTAGCACAGGATTTCCAACTGTAACCTACGTAGTATCCGTAGATTTATCACATTTCTATGATTATGACATTTAGGAAACGTTCACCTGTAAGTTTATGATCATTTCAAACAGATGGCTATTTAATTTCGACCTCCCTAACCCTATGGGTATCGTTGATTTATCCATGGTAATTGTTCCCACGTGTTACCTACCTGGAATCTACAGATTTATCACGCTTCAATGATTATTTTAACTAGGAAACGTTCAGCTGTAGTTTTAAGTCCATTGAATAAAGTGGGTACTTGATATCCAACCGTTTAACACAGGAGTTCCAAGTGTAACCTACTAAGTATCCGTAGATTTATCACGTTTCTATGATTACGACAACTAGGAAACGTTCACCTGTACGTTTATGATCATTTCAAACAGAAGGATATTTAATTTCAAACTTTCGAAGCCTATGGGTGTCGTTGCTTGATCCATGGAAGTCGTTTCAACGTATTTCCTACCTGGTATGCATAGAATTTGCACGATTTTATATTTATTGCGACTAGCAAACGTTCACCTGTAAGTTTATGATCATTTCAAACAGAAGGATATTTAATTTCAAACTTTCGAAGCCTATGGGTGTCGTTGCTTAATCCATGGAAATCGTTCCAACGTATTTCCTACCTGGTATGCATAGAATTACCACGATTTTATGTTTATTATAACTAGGAAACGTTCACCTGTAGGTTTAAGTCCATTGAATAAAGTGGGTACTTGATATACAAGCGTATAGCACAGGATTTCCAAGTGTAACCCACATAGTATCCGTCGATTTATCACGCTTCTATGATTATGACATCTAGGGAACGTTCACCTGTAATTTTATGATCATTTCAAAGAGAAGGGTATTTCATTTCAATCTTTCTAAGCCTATGGGTATCGTTGATTTAGATACGGAAGTCTTATCCACGTCCCACCTACCTGGAATCCATAGATTTATCAGGTTTTAATGATTATTGTAACTAGGAAACGTTTACCTGTAGTTTTAAGTCCTTTGAATAAAGTGGGTACTTGATATACTAGCGTATAGCACAGGATTTCCAAGTGTAACCCACATAGTATCCGTAGATTTATCACGTTTCTATGATTACGACAACTAGGAAACGTTCACGTGTACGTTAATGATCATTTCAAACAGAAGGATATTTAATTTCAAACTTTCGAAGCCTATGGGTATCGTTGATTTAGATACGGAAGTCTTATCCACGTCCCACCTACCTGGAATCCATAGATTTATCAGGTTTTAATGATTATTGTAACTAGGAAACGATCACCTGTAGGTTTAAGTCCATTGAATAAAGTGGGTACTTGATATACAAGCGTATAGCACAGGATTTCCAAGTGTATCCTACATAGTATCCCTAGATTTATCACGCTTCTATGATTATGACATCTAGGTAACGTTCACCTGTAAGTTTATGATCATTTCAAACAGAAGGGTATTTAATTTCAATCTTTCTAAGCCTATGCGTATCGTTGATTTATCCACGGTAATCGTTCCCAAGTGTTACCTACCTGGAATCCACAGATTTATCACTTTTCAATGATTATTGCGACTAGGAAACGTTCACCTGTAGGTCGAAGCTCATTGAATAAAGTGCGTACTTGATATCCAAGCGTATAGCAGAGGATTTCCAAGTGTAACCTACATAGTATCTGTCGATTTATCACGTTTCTATGATTATGACATCGAGGAAACGTCCACCTGTAATTTTATGATCATTTCGAACAGAAGAGTATTTAATTTCAAAGTTTCTGAGCCTATGGGTGTCGTTGCTTGATCCATGGAAGTCGTTTAAACGTATTTCCTACCTGGTATGCATAGAATTACCACGATTTTATGTTTATTGCAACTAGCAAACGTTCACCTGTAAGTTTATGATCATTTCAAACAGAAGGATATTTAATTTCAAACTTTCGAAGCCTATGGGTGTCGTTGCTTAATCCATGGAAATCGTTCCAACGTATTTCCTACCTGGTATGCATAGAATTACCACGATTTTATGTTTATTATAACTAGGAAACGTTCACCAGTAGGTTTAAGTCCATTGAATAAAGTGGGTACTTGATATACAAGCGTATAGCACAGGATTTCCAAGTGTAACCCACATAGTATCCGTCGATTTATCACGCTTCTATGATTATAACATCTAGGGAACGTTCACCTGTAATTTTATGATCATTTCAAACAGAAGGGTATTTCATTTCAATCTTTCTAAGCCTATGGGTATCGTTGATTTAGATACGGAAGTCTTATCCACGTCCCACCTACCTGGAATCCATAGATTTATCAGGTTTTAATGATTATTGTAACTAGGAAACGTTCACCTGTAGGTCTAACTTCATTGAATAAAGTGGGTACTTGATATACAAGCGTATAGCAGAGGATTTCCAAGTGTAACCTACATAATATCCGTAGATTTATCACGTTTCTATGATTATGACATCGAGGAAACGTCCATATGTAAGTTTATGATCATTTCAAACAGAAGGGTATTTAATTTCAATGTTTCTGAGCCAGGGTGTCGTTGCTTGATCCATGGAAGTCGTTTCAACGTATTTCCTACCTGGTATGCATAGAATTACCACGATTTTATGTTTATTGCAACTAGGAAACGTTCACCTGTAAGTTTATGATCATTTCAAACAGAAGGATATTTCATTTCAAACTTTCGAAGCCTATGGGTGTCGTTGCTTAATCCATGGAAATCGTTTCAACGTATTTCCTACCTGGTATGTATAGATTTTGCACGATTTTATATTTATTGCGACTAGGAAACGTTCACCTGTAGGTCGAAGTTCATTGAATAAAGTGCGTACTTGATATCCAAGCGTATAGCAGAGGATTTCCAAGTGTAACCTACATAGTATCTGTCGATTTATCACGTTTCTATGATTATGACATCGAGGAAATGTCCACCTGTAATTTTATGATCATTTCAAACAGAAGGGTATTTAATTTCAATGTTTCTGAGCCTATGGGTGTCGTTGCTTGATCCATGGAAGTCGTTTCAACGTATTTCCTACCTGGTATGCATAGAATTACCACGATTTTATGTTTATTGCAACTAGGAAACGTTCACCTGTAAGTTTATGATCATTTCAAACAGAAGGATATTTAATTTCAAACTTTCGAAGCCTATGGGTGTCGTTGCTTAATCAATGGAAATCGTTTCAACGTATTTCCTACCTGGTATGCATAGAATTACCACGATTTTATGTTTATTATAACTAGGAAACGTTCACCTGTAGGTTTAAGTCCATTGAATAAAGTGGGTACTTGATATACAAGCGTACAGCAGAGGATTTCCAAGTGTAACCCACATAGTATCCGTAGATTTATCACATTTCTATGATTATGAAAACTCGGAAACGTTCACCTGTACGTTTATGATAATTTCAAACAGAAGGGTATTTAATTACAATCTTTCTAAGCCTATGGGTATCGTTGATTTATCCATGGTATTCGTTCCCACGTGTTACCTACCTGGAATCCACAGATTGATCTCTTTTCAATGATTATTATAACAAGGAAACGTTCACCTGCAGGTCTAATTTCATTGAATAAAGTGGGTACTTGATATCCAACCGTTTAACACAGGATTTCCAAGTGTAACCTACTAAGTATCCGTAGATTTATCACGTTTCTATGAGTATGACAACTCGGAAACGTTCACCTGTACGTTTATGATCATTTCAAACAGATGGGTATATAATTTCGACCTTTCTAAGCCTATGGGTATCGTTGATTTAGCTATGGAAGTCGTTTCCAAGCGTTTAGCACAGGATTTCCAACTGTAACCTACGTAGTTTCCGTAGATTTATCACATTTCTATGATTATGACAATTAGGAAACGTTCACCTGTAAGTTTATGATCATTTCAAACAGATGGCTATTTAATTTCGACCTCCCTAACCCTATGGGTATCGTTGATTTATCCATGGCAATTGTTCCCACGTATTACTTACCTGGAATCTACAGATTTATCACGCTTCAATGATTATTGTAACTAGGAAACGTTCAGCTGTAGCCTTAAGTCCATTGAATAAAGTGGGTACTTGATATCCAACCGTTTAACACAGGATTTCCAAGTGTAACCTACTAAGTATCCGTAGATTTATCACGTTTCTATGATTACGACAACTAGGAAACGTTCACCTGTACGTTTATGATCATTTCAAAGAGAAGGATATTTAATTTCAAACTTTCGAAGCCTATGGGTGTCGTTGCTTAATCCATGGAAATCGTTTCAATGTATTTCCTACCTGGTATGCATAGAATTTGCACGATTTTATATTTATTGCGACTAGGAAAAGTTGAAACCATGGAAATCGTTTCAACGTATTTCCTACCTTGTATGTATAGATTTTGCACGATTTTATATTTATTGCGACTAGGAAACGTTCACCTGTAGGTCGAAGTTCATTGAATAAAGTGCGTACTTAATATCCAAGCGTATAGCACAGGATTTCCAAGTGTAACCTACATAGCATCCGTAGATTTATCACATTTCTATGATTATGACAACTCGGAAACGTTCACCTGTACATTTATGATCATTTCAAACAGAAGGGTATTTCATTTCAATCTTTCTAAGCCTATGGGTATCGTAGATTTATCCATGGTATTCGTTCCCACGTGTTACCTACCTGGAATCCACAGATTTATCTCTTTTCAATGATTATTATAACAAGGAAACGTTCACCTGCAGGTCTAATTTCATTGAATAAAGTGGGTACTTGATATCCAACCGTTTAACACAGGATTTCCAAGTGTAACCTACTAAGTATCCGTAGATTTATCACGTTTCTATGAGTATGACAACTCGGAAACGTTCACCTGTACGTTTATGATCATTTCAAACAGATGGGTATATAATTTCGACCTTTCTAAGCCTATTGGTATCGTTGATTTAGATACGGAAGTCTTATCCACGTCCCACCTACCTGGAATCCATAGATTTATCAGGTTTCAATGATTATTGTAACTAGGAAACGTTCACCTGTAGTTTTAAGTCCTTTGAATAAAGTGGATACTTGATATACAAGCGTATAGCAGAGGATTTCCAAGTGTAACCTACATAGTATCCGTAGATTTATCACGTTTCTAAGATTATGACATCTAGGAAACGTTCACCTCTACGTTTATGATCATTTCAAACAGATGGGTATATAATTTCGACCTTTCTAAGCCTATGGGTATCGTTGATTTAGCTATGGAAGTCGTTTCCAAGCGTTTAGCACAGGATTTCCAACTGTAACCTACGTAGTATCCGTAGATTTATCACATTTCTATGATTATGACATTTAGGAAACGTTCACCTGTAAGTTTATGATCATTTCAAACAGATGGCTATTTAATTTCGACCTCCCTAACCCTATGGGTATCGTTGATTTATCCATGGCAATTGTTCCCACGTATTACTTACCTGGAATCTACAGATTTATCACGCTTCAATGATTATTGTAACTAGGAAACGTTCAGCTGTAGCCTTAAGTCCATTGAATAAAGTGGGTACTTGATATCCAACCGTTTAACACAGGATTTCCAAGTGTAACCTACTAAGTATCCGTAGATTTATCACGTTTCTATGATTACGACAACTAGGAAACGTTCACCTGTACGTTTATGATCATTTCAAACAGAAGGATATTTAATTTCAAACTTTCGAAGCCTATGGGTGTCGTTGCTTAATCCATGGAAATCGTTTCAACGTATTTCCTACCTGGTATGTATAGATTTTGCACGATTTTATATTTATTGCGACTAGGAAACGTTCACCTGTAGGTCTAACTTCATTGAATAAAGTGGGTACTTGATATACTAGCGTATAGCAGAGGATTTCCAAGTGTAACCTACATAGTATCCGTCGATTTATCACATTTCTATGATTATGACATCTAGGAAACGTCCACCTGTAAGTTTATGATCATTTCAAACAGAAGGATATTTAATTTCAAATTTTCGAAGCCTATGGGTATCGTTGATTTATCCATGGTAATCGTTCCCACGTGTTACCTACCTGGAATCCACAGATTTTTCACTTTTCAATGATTATTGTAACAAGGAAACGTTCACCTGTAGGTCTAATTTCATTGAATAAAGTGCGTACTTGATATCCAAGCGTTTAACACAGGATTTCCGAGTGTAACCTACTAAGTATTCATAGATTTATCACGTTTCTATGATTACGACAACTAGGAAACGTTCACCTGTACGTTTATGATCATTTCAAACAGAAGGATATTTAATTTCAAACTTTCGAAGCCTATGGGTGTCGTTGCTTAATCCATGGAAATCGTTTCAACGTATTTCCTACCTGGTATGTATAGATTTTGCACGATTTTATATTTATTGCGACTAGGAAACGTTCACCTGTAGGTCGAAGTTCATTGAATAAAGTGCGTACTTGATATCCAAGCGTATAGCAGAGGATTTCCAAGTGTAACCTACATAGTATCTGTCGATTTATCACGCTTCTATGATTATGACATCGAGGAAACGTCCACCTGTAATTTTATGATTATTTCAAACAGAATGGTATTTAATTTCAATGTTTCTGAGCCTATGGGTGTCGTTGCTTGATCCATGGAAGTCGTTTCAACGTATTTCCTACCTGGTATGCATAGAATTACCACGATTTTATGTTTATTGCAACTAGGAAACGTTCACCTGTAAGTTTATGATCATTTCAAACAGAAGGATATTTATTTTCAAACTTTCGAAGCCTATGAGTGTCGTTGATTAATCCATGGCAATCGTTTCAACGTATTTCCTACCTTGTATGCATAGAATTACCACGATTTTATGTTTATTATAACTAGGAAACGTTCACCTATAGGTCTAACTTCATTGAATAAAGTGGGTACTTGATATACAAGCGTATAGCAGAGGATTTTCAAGTGTAACCTACATAGTATCCGTCGATTTATCACATTTCTATGATTATGACATCTAGGAAACGTCCACCTGTAAGTTTATGATCATTTCATACAGATGGGTATTTAATTTCAACCTTGCTAACCCTATGGGTATCGTTGATTTATTCATGGCAATCGTTCCCACGTGTTACCTACCTGGAATCCACAGATTTATCACTTGTCAATGATTATTGTAACAAGAAATCGTTCACCTGTAGGTCTTATTTCATTGAATAAAGTGGGTACTTGATATACAAGCGTATATCAGAGGATTTCCAAGTGTAACCTACTAAGTATCCGTAGATTTATCACGTTTCTATGATTATGACAACACGGAAACGTTCACCTGTACGTTCAAGATCATTTCAAACAGATGGGTATATAATTTCGACATTTCTAAGACTATGGGTATCGTTGATTTAGATACGGAAGTCTTATCCACGTCCCACCTACCTGGAATCCATAGATTTATCAGGTTTTAATGATTATTGTAACTAGGAAACGTTCACCTGTAGGTCTAATTTCATTGAATAAAGGGGGTACTTGATATACAAGCGTATAGCACAGGATTTCCAAGTGTATCCTACATAGTATCCGTAGATTTATCACGTTTCTATGATTATGATATCTAGGAAACGTTCACCTCTACGATTATGATCATTTAAAACAGAAGGGTATTTAATTTCAATCTTTCTAAGCCTATGGGTATCGTTGATTTATCCATGGTAATCGTTCCTACGTGTTGCCTACCTGGAATCCACAGATTTATCCCTTTTCAACGATTATTGTAACAAGGAAACGTTCACCTGTAGGTCTAACTTCATTGAATAATGTGGGTACTTGATATACAAGCGTATAGCAGAGGATTTCCAAGTGTAACCTACATAGTATCCGTCGATTTATCACATTTCTATGATTATGACATCTAGGAAACGTCCACCTGTAAGTTTATGATCATTTCAAACAGAAGGGTATTTAATTTCAATCTTTCTGAGCCTATGGGTGCCGTTGCTTGATCCATGGAAGTCGTTTCAACGTATTTCCTACCTGGTATGCATATAATTACCACGATTTTATGTTTATTGCAACTAGGAAACGTTCACCTGTAAGTTTATGATCATTTCAAACAGAAGGGTATTTAATTTCAATCTTTCTAAGCCTATGGGTATCGTTGATTTATCCATGGTAATCGTTCCTACGTGTTGCCTACCTGGAATCCACAGATTTATCCCTTTTCAACGATTATTGTAACAAGGAAACGTTCACCTGTAGGTCTAATTTCATTGAATAAAGTGCGTACTTGATATCCAAGCGTTTAACACAGGATTTCCGAGTGTAACCTACTAAGTATCCGTAGATTTATCACGGTTCTATGATTACGACAACTAGGAAAGGTTCACCTGTACGTTTATGATCATTTCAAACAGAAGGATATTTAATTTCAAACTTTCGAAGCCTATGGGTGTCGTTGCTTAATCCATGGAAATCGTTTCAACGTATTTCCTACCTGGTATGCATAGAATTACCACGATTTTATGTTTATTATAACTAGGAAACGTTCACCTGTAGGTTTAAGTCCATTGAATAAAGTGGGTACTTGATATACAAGCGTATAGCAGAGGATTTCCAAGTGTAACCCACATAGTATCCGTAGATTTATCACGCTTCTATGATTATGACATCTAGGGAACGTTCACCTGTAATTTTATGATCATTTCAAACAGAAGGGTATTTCATTTCAATCTTTCTAAGCCTATGGGTATCGTTGATTTAGATACGGAAGTCTTATCCACGTCCCACCTACCTGGAATCCATAGATTTATCAGGTTTCAATGATTATTGTAACTAGGAAACGTTCACCTGTAGTTTTAAGTCCTTTGAATAAAGTGGGTACTTGATATACAAGCTTATAGCACAGGATTTCCAAGTGTAACCCACATAGTATCCGTAGATTTATCACGGTTCTATGATGATGACAACTCGGTAACGTTCACCTTTACGTTTATGATCATTTCAAACAGATGGGTATATAATTTCGACCATTCTAAGCCTATGGGTATCGTTGATTTAGCTATGGAAGTCGTTTCCAAGTGTTACCTACCTGGAATCCACAGATTTATCACTTTTCAATGATTATTGTACCAAAGAAAACGTTCACCTGTAGGTCTAACTTCATTGAATAAAGTGGGTACTTGATATACAAGCGTATAGCAGAGGATTTCAAAGTGTAACCTACATAGTATCCGTCGATTTATCACGTTTCTATGATGATGACAACTCGGTAACGTTCACCTTTACGTTTATGATCATTTCAAACAGATGGGTATATAATTTCGACCATTCTAAGCCTATGGGTATCGTTGATTTAGCTATGGAAGTCGTTTCCAAGCGTTTAGCACAGGATTTCCAACTGTAACCTACGTAGTATCCGTAGATTTATCACATTTCTGTGATTGTGACATTTAGGAAACGTTCACCTGTAAGTTTATGATCATTTCAAACAGATGGCTATTTAATTTTGACCTCCCTAACCCTATGGGTATCGTTGATTTATCCATGGCAATTGTTCCCACGTGTTACCTACCTGGAATCTACAGATTTATCACGCTTCAATGATTATTGTAACTAGGAAACGTTCAGCTGTAGTTTTAAGTCGATTGAATAAAGTGGGTACTTGATATCCAACCGTTTAACACAGGATTTCCAAGTGTAACCTACTAAGTATACGTAGATTTATCACGTTTCTATGATTGCGACAACTAGGAAACGTTCACCTGTACGTTCATGATCATTTCAAACAGAAGGATATTTAATTTCAAACTTTCGAAGCCTATGGGTGTCGTTGCTTAATCCATGGAAATCGTTTCAACGTATTTCCTACCTGGTATGCATAGAATTTGCACGATTTTATATTTATTGCGACTAGGAAACGGTCACCTGTAGGTCGAAGTTCATTGAATAAAGTGCGTACTTGATATCCAAGCGTTTAACACAGGATTTCCAAGTGTAACCTACTAAGTATCCGTAGATTTATCACGTTTCTATGATTACGACAACTAGGAAACGTTCACCTGTACGTTTATGATCATTTCAAACAGAAGGATATTTAATTTCAAACTTTCGAAGCCTATGGGTGTCGTTGCTTAATCCATGGAAATCGTTTCAACGTATTTCCTACCTGGTATGCATAGAATTTGCACGATTTTATATTTATTGCGACTAGGAAACGTTCACCTGTAGGTCGAAGTTCATTGAATAAATTGCGTACTTGATATCCAAGCTTTTAACACAGGATTTCCGAGTGTAACCTAATAAGTATCCGTAGATTTATCACGTTTCTATGATTACGACAACTAGGAATCGTTCACCTGTACGTTTATGATCATTTCAAAAAGAAGGATATTTAATTTCAAACTTTCGAAGCCTATGGGTATCGTTGATTTAGATACGGAAGTCTTATCCACGTCCCACCAACCTGGAATCCATAGATTTATCAGGTTTTAAGGATTATTGTAACTAGGAAACGTTCACCTGTAGGTCTAATTTCATTGAATAAAGGGGGTACTTGATGTACAAGCGTATAGCACAGGATTTCCAAGTGTATCCTACATAGTATCCCAAGATTTATCACGCTTCTATGATTATGACATCTAGGTAACGTTCCCCTGTAAGTTTATGATCATTTCAAACAGAAGGGTATTTTATTTCAATGTTTCTAAGCCTATGCGTATCGTTGATTTATCCACGGTAATCGTTACCAAGTGTTACCTACCTGGAATCCACAGATTTATCACTTTTCAATGATTATTGTAACAAGGAAACGTTCACCTGTAGGTCTAATTTCATTGAATAAAGGGGGTACTTGATATACAAGCGTATAGCACAGGATTTCCAAGTGTATCCTACATAGTATCCCTAGATTTATCACGCTTCTATGATTATGACATCTAGATAACGTTCACCTGTAAGTTTATGATCATTTCGAGCAGAAGGGTATTTAATTTCAATCTTTCTAAGCCTATGCGTATCGTTGATTTATCCACGGTAATCGTTCCCAAGTGTTACCTACCTGGAATCCACAGATTTATCACTTTTCAATGATTATTGTAACAAGGAAACGTTCACCTGTAGGTCTAACTTCATTGAATAAAGTGGGTACTTGATATACAAGCGTATAGCCGAGGATTTCAAAGTGTAACCTATATAGTATCCGTCGATTTATCACGTTTCTATGATTATGACAACTCGGTAACGTTCGCCTCTACGTTTATGATCATTTCAAACAGATGGGTATATAATTTCGACCTTTCTAAGCCTATGGGTATCGTTGATTTAGCTATAGAAGTCGTTTCCAAGCGTTTAGCACGGGATTTCCAAGTGTAACCTACGTAGTATCCGTAGATTTATCACATTTCTGTGATTCTGACATTTAGGAAACGTTCACCTGTAAGTTTATGATCATTTCAAACAGATGGCTATTTAATTTTGACCTCCCTAACCCTATGGGTATCGTTGATTTATCCATGGCAATTGTTCCCACGTGTTACGTACCTGGAATCTACACATTTATCACACTTCAATGATTATTGTAACTAGGAAACGTTCAGCTGTAGTTTTAAGTCGATTGAATAAAGTGGGTACTTGATATCCAACCGTTTAACACAGGATTTCCAAGTGTAACCTACTAAGTATCCGTAGATTTATCACGTTCCTATGATTGCGACAACTAGGAAACGTTCACCTGTACGTTTATGATCATTTCAAACAGAAGGATATTTAATTTCAAACTTTCGAAGCCTATGGGTGTCGTTGCTTAATCCATGGAAATCGTTTCAACGTATTTCCTACCTGGTATGCATAGAATTTGCACGATTTTATATTTATTGCGACTAGGAAACGTTCACCTGTAGGTCGAAGTTCATTGAATAAAGTGCGTACTTGATATCCAAGCGTTTAACACAGGATTTCCGAGTGTAAACTACTAAGTAGCCGTAGATTTATCACGTTTCTATGATTACAACAACTAGGAAACGTTCACCTGTACGATTATGATCATTTCAAACAGAAGGATATTTAATTTCAAACTTTCGAAGCCTATGGGTGTCGTTGCTTAATCCATGGCAATCGTTTCAACGTATTTCCTACCTGGTATGCATAGAATTTGCACGATTTTATATTTATTGCGACTAGGAAACGGTCACCTGTAGGTCGAAGTTCATTGAATAAAGTGCGTACTTGATATCCAAGCGTTTAACACAGGATTTCCAAGTGTAACCTACTAAGTATCCGTAGATTTATCACGTTTCTATGATTACGACAACTAGGAAACGTTCACCTGTACGTTTATGATCATTTCAAACAGAAGGATATTTAATTTCAAACTTTCGAAGCCTATGGGTGTCGTTGCTTAATCCATGGGAATCGTTTCAACGTATTTCCTACCTGGTATGCATAGAATTTGCACGATTTTATATTTATTGCGACTAGGAAACGTTCACCTGTAGGTCGAAGTTCATTGAATAAAGTGCGTACTTGAAATCCAAGCTTTTAACACAGGATTTCCGAGTGTATCCTAATAAGTATCCGTAGATTTATCACGTTTCTATGATTACGACAACTAGGAATCGTTCACCTGTAAGTTTATGATCATTTCAAACAGAAGGGTATTTTATTTCAATGTTTCTAAGCCTATGCGTATCGTTGATTTATCCACGGTAATCGCTACCAAGTGTTACCTACCTGGAATCCACAGATTTATCACTTTTCAACGATTATTCTAACTAGGAAACGTTCACCTGTAGGTCTAATTTCATTGAATAAAGGGGGTACTTGATGTACAAGCGTATAGCACAGGATTTCCAAGTGTATCCTACATAGTATCCCTAGATTTATCACGCTTCTATGATTATGACATCTAGGTAACGTTCCCCTCTAAGTTTATGATCATTTCAAACAGAAGGGTATTTTATTTCAATGTTTCTAAGCCTATGCGTATCGTTCATTTATCCACGGTAATCGTTACCAAGTGTTACCTACCTGGAATCCACAGATTTATCACTTTTCAATGATTATTGTAACAAGGAAACGTTCACCTGTAGGTCTAACTTCATTGAATAAAGTGGGTACTTGATATACAAGCGTATAGCAGAGGATTTCAAAGTGTAACCTACATAGTATCCGTCGATTTATCACGTTTCAATGATGATGACAACTCGGTAACGTTCACCTTTACGTTTATGATCATTTCAAACAGATGGGTATATAATTTCGACCATTCTAAGCCTATGGGTATCGTTGATTTAGCTATGGAAGTCGTTTCCAAGCGTTTAGCACAGGATTTCCAACTGTAACCTACGTAGTATCCGTAGATTTATCACATTTCTGTGATTATGACATTTAGGAAACGTTCACCTGTAAGTTTATGATCATTTCAAACAGATGGCTATTTAATTTTGACCTCCCTAACCCTATGGGTATCGTTGATTTATCCATGGCAATTGTTCCCACGTGTTACCTACCTGGAATCTACAGATTTATCACGCTTCAATGATTTTTGTAACTAGGAAACGTTCAGCTGTAGTTTTAAGTCGATTGAATAAAGTGGGTACTTGATATCCAACCGTTTAACACAGGATTTCCAAGTGTAACCTACTAAGTATCCGTAGATTTATCACGTTCCTATGATTGCGACAACTAGGAAACGTTCACCTGTACGTTTATGATCATTTCAAACAGAAGGATATTTAATTTCAAACTTTCGAAGCCTATGGGTGTCGTTGCTTAATCCATGGAAATCGTTTCAACGTATTTCCTACCTGGTATGCATAGAATTTGCACGATTTTTTATATTTATTGCGACTAGGAAACGTTCACCTGTAGGTCGAAGTTCATTGAATAAAGTGCGTACTTGATATCCAAGCGTTTAACACAGGATTTCCGAGTGTAAACTACTAAGTAGCCGTAGATTTATCACGTTTCTATGATTACGACAACTAGGAAACGTTCACCTGTACGATTATGATCATTTCAAACAGAAGGATATTTAATTTCAAACTTTCGAAGCCTATGGGTGTCGTTGCTTAATCCATGGCAATCGTTTCAACGTATTTCCTACCTGGTATGCATAGAATTTGCACGATTTTATATTTATTGCGACTAGGAAACGGTCACCTGTAGGTCGAAGTTCATTGAATAAAGTGCGTACTTGATATCCAAGCGTTTAACACAGGATTTCCAAGTGTAACCTACTAAGTATCCGTAGATTTATCACGTTTCTATGATTACGACAACTAGGAAACGTTCACCTGTAAGTTTATGATCATTTCAAACAGAAGGGTATTTTATTTCAATGCTTCTAAGCCTATGCGTATCGTTGATTTATCCACGGTAATCGCTACCAAGTGTTACCTACCTGGAATCCACAGATTTATCACTTTTCAACGATTATTCTAACTAGGAAACGTTCACCTGTAGGTCTAATTTCATTGAATAAAGGGGGTACTTGATGTACAAGCGTATAGCACAGGATTTCCAAGTGTATCCTACATAGTATCCCTAGATTTATCACGCTTCTATGATTATGACAACTCGGTAACGTTCACCTTTACGTTTATGATCATTTCAAACAGATGGGTATATAATTTCGACCATTCTAAGCCTATGGGTATCGTTGATTTAGCTATGGAAGTCGTTTCCAAGCGTTTAGCACAGGATTTCCAACTGTAACCTACGTAGTATCCGTAGATTTATCACATTTCTGTGATTATGACATTTAGGAAACGTTCACCTGTAAGTTTATGATCATTTCAAACAGATGGCTATTTAATTTTGACCTCCCTAACCCTATGGGTATCGTTGATTTATCCATGGCAATTGTTCCCACGTGTTACCTACCTGGAATCTACAGATTTATCACGCTTCAATGATTTTTGTAACTAGGAAACGTTCAGCTGTAGTTTTAAGTCGATTGAATAAAGTGGGTACTTGATATCCAACCGTTTAACACAGGATTTCCAAGTGTAACCTACTAAGTATCCGTAGATTTATCACGTTCCTATGATTGCGACAACTAGGAAACGTTCACCTGTACGTTTATGATCATTTCAAACAGAAGGATATTTAATTTCAAACTTTCGAAGCCTATGGGTGTCGTTGCTTAATCCATGGAAATCGTTTCAACGTATTTCCTACCTGGTATGCATAGAATTTGCACGATTTTATATTTATTGCGACTAGGAAACGTTCACCTGTAGGTCGAAGTTCATTGAATAAAGTGCGTACTTGATATCCAAGCGTTTAACACAGGATTTCCGAGTGTAAACTACTAAGTAGCCGTAGATTTATCACGTTTCTATGATTACGACAACTAGGAAACGTTCACCTGTACGATTATGATCATTTCAAACAGAAGGATATTTAATTTCAAACTTTCGAAGCCTATGGGTGTCGTTGCTTAATCCATGGCAATCGTTTCAACGTATTTCCTACCTGGTATGCATAGAATTTGCACGATTTTATATTTATTGCGACTAGGAAACGGTCACCTGTAGGTCGAAGTTCATTGAATAAAGTGCGTACTTGATATCCAAGCGTTTAACACAGGATTTCCAAGTGTAACCTACTAAGTATCCGTAGATTTATCACGTTTCTATGATTACGACAACTAGGAAACGTTCACCTGTACGTTTATGATCATTTCAAACAGAAGGATATTTAATTTCAAACTTTCGAAGCCTATGGGTGTCGTTGCTTAATCCATGGGAATCGTTTCAACGTATTTCCTACCTGGTATGCATAGAATTTGCACGATTTTATATTTATTGCGACTAGGAAACGTTCACCTGTAGGTCGAAGTTCATTGAATAAAGTGCGTACTTGATATCCAAGCTTTTAACACAGGATTTCCGAGTGTATCCTAATAAGTATCCGTAGATTTATCACGTTTCTATGATTACGACAACTAGGAATCGTTCACCTGTACATTTATGATCATTTCAAACAGAAGGGTATTTCATTTCAATCTTTCTAAGCCTATGGGTATCGTTGATTTATCCATGGTATTCGTTCCCACGTGTTACCTACCTGGAATCCACAGATTTATCTCTTTTCAATGATTATTATAACAAGGAAACGTTCACCTGCAGGTCTAATTTCATTGAATAAAGTGGGTACTTGATATCCAACCGTTTAACACAGGATTTCCAAGTGTAACCTACTAAGTATCCGTAGATTTATCACGTTTCTATGAGTATGACAACTCGGAAACGTTCACCTGTACGTTTATGATCATTTCAAACAGATGGGTATATAATTTCGACCTTTCTAAGCCTATGGGTATCGTTGATTTAGCTATGGAAGTCGTTTCCAAGCGTTTAGCACAGGATTTCCAACTGTAACCTACGTAGTATCCGTAGATTTATCACATTTCTATGATTATGACATTTAGGAAACGTTCACCTGTAAGTTTATGATCAGTTCAAACAGATGGCTATTTAATTTCGACCTCCCTAACCCTATGGGTATCGTCGATTTATCCATGGCAATTGTTCCCACGTATTACTTACCTGGAATCTACAGATTTATCACGCTTCAATGATTATTGTAACTAGGAAACGTTCAGCTGTAGCCTTAAGTCCATTGAATAAAGTGGGTACTTGATATCCAACCGTTTAACACAGGATTTCCAAGTGTAACCTACTAAGTATCCGTAGATTTATCACGTTTTTATGATTACGACAACTAGGAAACGTTCACCTGTACGTTTATGATCATTTCAAAGAGAAGGATATTTAATTTCAAACTTTCGAAGCCTATGGGTGTCGTTGCTTAATCCATGGAAATCGTTTCAATGTATTTCCTACCTGGTATGCATAGAATTTGCACGATTTTATATTTATTGCGACTAGGAAACGTTGAAACCATGGAAATCGTTTCAACGTATTTCCTACCTTGTATGTATAGATTTTGCACGATTTTATATTTATTGCGACTAGGAAACGTTCACCTGTAGGTCGAAGTTCATTGAATAAAGTGCGTACTTAATATCCAAGCGTATAGCACAGGATTTCCAAGTGTAACCTACATAGCATCCGTAGATTTATCACATTTCTATGATTATGACAACTCGGAAACGTTCACCTGTACATTTATGATCATTTCAAACAGAAGGGTATTTCATTTCAATCTTTCTAAGCCTATGGGTATCGTTGATTTATCCATGGTATTCGTTCCCACGTGTTACCTACCTGGAATCCACAGATTTATCTCTTTTCAATGATTATTATAACAAGGAAACGTTCACCTGCAGGTCTAATTTCATTGAATAAAGTGGGTACTTGATATCCAACCGTTTAACACAGGATTTCCAAGTGTAACCTACTAAGTATCCGTAGATTTATCACGTTTCTATGAGTATGACAACTCGGAAACGTTCACCTGTACGTTTATGATCATTTCAAACAGATGGGTATATAATTTCGACCTTTCTAAGCCTATTGGTATCGTTGATTTAGATACGGAAGTCTTATCCACGTCCCACCTACCTGGAATCCATAGATTTATCAGGTTTCAATGATTATTGTAACTAGGAAACGTTCACCTGTAGTTTTAAGTCCTTTGAATAAAGTGGATACTTGATATACAAGCGTATAGCAGAGGATTTCCAAGTGTAACCTACATAGTATCCGTAGATTTATCACGTTTCTATGATTATGACATCTAGGAAACGTTCACCTCTACGTTTATGATCATTTCAAACAGATGGGTATATAAATTCGACCTTTCTAAGCCTATGGGTATCGTTGATTTAGCTATGGAAGTCGTTTCCAAGCGTTTAGCACAGGATTTCCAACTGTAACCTACGTAGTATCCGTAGATTTATCACATTTCTATGATTATGACATTTAGGAAACGTTCACCTGTAAGTTTATGATCATTTCAAACAGATGGCTATTTAATTTCGACCTCCCTAACCCTATGGGTATCGTTGATTTATCCATGGCAATTGTTCCCACGTATTACTTACCTGGAATCTACAGATTTATCACGCTTCAATGATTATTGTAACTAGGATACGTTCAGCTGTAGCCTTAAGTCCATTGAATAAAGTGGGTACTTGATATCCAACCGTTTAACACAGGATTTCCAAGTGTAACCTACTAAGTATCCGTAGATTTATCACGTTTCTATGATTACGACAACTAGGAAACGTTCACCTGTACGTTTATGATCATTTCAAAGAGAAGGATATTTAATTTCAAACTTTCGAAGCCTATGGGTGTCGTTGCTTAATCCATGGAAATCGTTTCAATGTATTTCCTACCTGGTATGCATAGAATTTGCACGATTTTATATTTATTGCGACTAGGAAACGTTGAAACCATGGAAATCGTTTCAACGTATTTCCTACCTTGTATGTATAGATTTTGCACGATTTTATATTTATTGCGACTAGGAAACGTTCACCTGTAGGTCGAAGTTCATTGAATAAAGTGCGTACTTAATATCCAAGCGTATAGCACAGGATTTCCAAGTGTAACCTACATAGCATCCGTAGATTTATCACATTTCTATGATTATGACAACTCGGAAACGTTCACCTGTACATTTATGATCATTTCAAACAGAAGGGTATTTCATTTCAATCTTTCTAAGCCTATGGGTATCGTTGATTTATCCATGGTATTCGTTCCCACGTGTTACCTACCTGGAATCCACAGATTTATCTCTTTTCAATGATTATTATAACAAGGAAACGTTCACCTGCAGGTCTAATTTCATTGAATAAAGTGGGTACTTGATATCCAACCGTTTAACACAGGATTTCCAAGTGTAACCTACTAAGTATCCGTAGATTTATCACGTTTCTATGAGTATGACAACTCGGAAACGTTCACCTGTACGTTTATGATCATTTCAAACAGATGGGTATATAATTTCGACCTTTCTAAGCCTATTGGTATCGTTGATTTAGATACGGAAGTCTTATCCACGTCCCACCTACCTGGAATCCATAGATTTATCAGGTTTCAATGATTATTGTAACTAGGAAACGTTCACCTGTAGTTTTAAGTCCTTTGAATAAAGTGGATACTTGATATACAAGCGTATAGCAGAGGATTTCCAAGTGTAACCTACATAGTATCCGTAGATTTATCACGTTTCTATGATTATGACATCTAG
The DNA here is from genome assembly GCA_020010945.3 of Muscidifurax raptorellus. Classification (NCBI taxonomy): domain Eukaryota; kingdom Metazoa; phylum Arthropoda; class Insecta; order Hymenoptera; family Pteromalidae; genus Muscidifurax; species Muscidifurax raptorellus. The sequence continues at coordinate 2,815,088 of JAHUUD020000009.1, forward strand.
GAAACGTTCACCTCTACGTTTATGATCATTTCAAACAGATGGGTATATAATTTCGACCTTTCTAAGCCTATGGGTATCGTTGATTTAGCTATGGAAGTCGTTTCCAAGCGTTTAGCACAGGATTTCCAACTGTAACCTACGTAGTATCCGTAGATTTATCACATTTCTATGATTATGACATTTAGGAAACGTTCACCTGTAAGTTTATGATCATTTCAAACAGATGGCTATTTAATTTCGACCTCCCTAACCCTATGGGTATCGTTGATTTATCCATGGCAATTGTTCCCACGTATTACTTACCTGGAATCTACAGATTTATCACGCTTCAATGATTATTGTAACTAGGAAACGTTCAGCTGTAGCCTTAAGTCCATTGAATAAAGTGGGTACTTGATATCCAACCGTTTAACACAGGATTTCCAAGTGTAACCTACTAAGTATCCGTAGATTTATCACGTTTCTATTATTACGACAACTAGGAAACGTTCACCTGTACGTTTATGATCATTTCAAAGAGAAGGATATTTAATTTCAAACTTTCGAAGCCTATGGGTGTCGTTGCTTAATCCATGGAAATCGTTTCAATGTATTTCCTACCTGGTATGCATAGAATTTGCACGATTTTATATTTATTGCGACTAGGAAACGTTGAAACCATGGAAATCGTTTCAACGTATTTCCTACCTTGTATGTATAGATTTTGCACGATTTTATAATTATTGCGACTAGGAAACGTTCACCTGTAGGTCGAAGTTCATTGAATAAAGTGCGTACTTAATATCCAAGCGTATAGCACAGGATTTCCAAGTGTAACCTACATAGCATCCGTAGATTTATCACATTTCTATGATTATGACAACTCGGAAACGTTCACCTGTACATTTATGATCATTTCAAACAGAAGGGTATTTCATTTCAATCTTTCTAAGCCTATGGGTATCTGAGATTTATCCATGGTATTCGTTCCCACGTGTTACCTACCTGGAATCCACAGATTTATCTCTTTTCAATGATTATTGTATCAAGGAAACGTTCACCTGTAGGTCTAATTTCATTGAATAAAGTGGGTACTTGATATACAAGCGTATAGCAGAGGATTTCCAAGTGTAACCTACGAAGTATCCGTAGATTTATTACATTTCTATGATTATGACAACTCGGAAACGTTCACCTGTACGTTTATGACCAATTCAGACAGATGGGTATTTAATTTCAATCTTTCTAAGCCTATGGGTATCGTTGATTTATCCATGGTAATCGTTCCCACGTGTTACCTACCTGGAATCCACAGATTTATCACGTTGCAATGATTATTGTAACTAGGAAACGTTCACCTGTAGGTCTAATTTCATTGAATAAAGGGGGTACTTGATATACAAGCGTATAGCACAGGATTTCCAAGTGTATCCTATGTAGGTCTAACTTCATTGAATAAAGTGGGTACTTGATATACAAGCTTATAGCAGAGGATTTCCAAGTGTAACCTACATAGTATCCGTAGATTTATCACGTTTCTATGATTATGACATCTAGGGAACGTTCACCTGTACGTTTATGATCATTTCAAACAGAAGGATATTTTATTTCAAACTTTCGAAGCCTATGGGTATCGTTGATTTAGATACGGAAGTCTTATCCACGTCCCACCTACCTGGAATCCATAGATTTATCAGGTTTTAATGATTATTGTAACTAGGAAACGTTCACCTGTAGTTTTAATTCCTTTGAATAATGTGGATACTTGAAATCCAAGCGTATAGCACAGGATTTCCAAGTGTAACCTACATAGTATCCTTAGATTTATCACGTTTCTATGATTATGATATCTAGGAAACGTTCACCTCTACAATTATGATCATTTAAAACAGATGGGTATATAATTTCGACCTTTCTAAGCCTATGGGTATCGTTGATTTATCCATGGTATTCGTTCCCACGTGTTGCCTACCTGGAATCCACAGATTTATCACTTTTCAACGATTATTGTAACAAGGAAACGTTCACCTGTAGGTCTAATTTCATTGAATAAACGGGGTACTTGATATACAAGCGTATAGCACAGGATTTCCAAGTGTATCCTACATAGTATCCGCAGATTTATCACACTTCTATGATTATGACATCTAGGTAACGTTCTCCTGTAAGTTTATGATCATTTAAAACAGATGGGTATATAATTTCGACCTTTCTAAGCCTATGGGTATCGTTGATTTATCCATGGTAATCGTTCCCACGTGTTGCCTACCTGGAATCCACAGATTTATCACTTTTCAACGATTATTGTAACAAGGAAACGTTCACCTGTAGGTCTAATTTCATTGAATAAACGGGGTACTTGATATACAAGCGTATAGCACAGGATTTCCAAGTGTATCCTACATAGTATCCGCAGATTTATCACACTTCTATGATTATGACATCTAGGTAACGTTCACCTGTAAGATTATGATCATTTCAAACAGATGGGTATATAATTTCGACCTTTCTAAGCCTATGGGTATCGTTGATTTAGATACGGATGTCTTATCCACGTCCCACCTACCTGGAATCCACAGATTTATCTCTTTTCAATGATTATTGTAACAAGGAAACGTTCACCTGTAGGTCTAATTTCATTGAATAAAATGCGTACTTGATATCCAAGCGTTAAACGCAGGCTTTCCAAGTGTAACCTACATAGTATACGTAGATTTATCACGCTTCTATGATTATGACATCTAGGTAACGTTCACCTGTAAGTTTATGATCATTTCAAACAGAAGGGTATTTAATTTCAATCTTTCTAAGCCTATGAGTATCGTTGATTTATCCATGGTAATCGTTCCCACGTGTTACCTACCTGGTGTCCACAGATTTATCACTTTTCAACGATTATTGTAACAAGGAAACGTTCACCTGTAGGTCTAATTTCATTGAATAAAACGCGTACTTGATATCCAAGCGTTTAACACAGGCTTTCCAAGTGTAACCTACATAGTATACGTAGATTTATCACATTTCTATGATTATGAAAACTCGGAAACGTTCACCTGTACATTTATGACCAATTCAAACAGATGGGTATTTAATTTCAATCTTTCTAAGCCTATGGGTATCGTTGATTTAACCATGGTAATCGTTCCCACTCGGTACCTACCTGGAATCCACAGATTTATGACGTTTCAATGATTATTGTCACTAGGAAACGTTCACCTGTAGGTTTAAGTCCATTGAATAAAGTGGGTACTTAATATACAAGCGTATAGCACAGGATTTCCAAATGTAACCTACGAAGTATCCGTAGATTTATCACATTTCTATGATTATGAAAACTCGGAAACGTTCACCTGTACATTTATGACCAATTCAAACAGATGGGTATTTAATTTCAATCTTTCTAAGCCTATGGGTATCGTTGATTTAACCATGGTAATCGTTTCCACGCGTTACCTACCTGGAATCCACAGATTTATCACGTTTCAATGATTATTGTAACTAGGAAACGTTCACCTGTAGGTTTAAGTCCATTGAATAAAGTGGGTACTTAATATACAAGCGTATAGCACAGGATTTCCAAATGTAACCTACGAAGTATCCGTAGATTTATCACATTTCTATGATTATGAAAACTCGGTAACGTTCTCCTGTAAGTTTATGATCATTTAAAACAGATGGGTATATAATTTCGACCTTTCTAAGCCTATGGGTATCGTTGATTTATCCATGGTAATCGTTCCCACGTGTTGCCTACCTGGAATCCACAGATTTATCACTTTTCAACGATTATTGTAACAAGGAAACGTTCACCTGTAGGTCTAATTTCATTGAATAAAGGGGGTACTTGATATACAAGCGTATAGCACAGGATTTCCAAGTGTATCCTACATAGTATCCCTAGATTTATCACACTTCTATGATTATGACATCTAGGTAACGTTCACCTGTAAGATTATGATCATTTCAAACAGATGGGTATATAATTTCGACCTTTCTAAGCCTATGGGTATCGTTGATTTAGATACGGATGTCTTATCCACGTCCCACCTACCTGGAATCCACAGATTTATCTCTTTTCAATGATTATTGTAACAAGGAAACGTTCACCTGTAGGTCTAATTTCATTGAATAAAATGCGTACTTGATATCCAAGCGTTAAACGCAGGCTTTCCAAGTGTAACCTACATAGTATACGTAGATTTATCACGCTTCTATGATTATGACATCTAGGTAACGTTCACCTGTAAGTTTATGATCATTTCAAACAGAAGGGTATTTAATTTCAATCTTTCTAAGCCTATGAGTATCGTTGATTTATCCATGGTAATCGTTCCCACGTGTTACCTACCTGGTGTCCACAGATTTATCACTTTTCAACGATTATTGTAACAAGGAAACGTTCACCTGTAGGTCTAATTTCATTGAATAAAACGCGTACTTGATATCCAAGCGTTTAACACAGGCTTTCCAAGTGTAACCTACATAGTATACGTAGATTTATCACATTTCTATGATTATGAAAACTCGGAAACGTTCACCTGTACATTTATGACCAATTCAAACAGATGGGTATTTAATTTCAATCTTTCTAAGCCTATGGGTATCGTTGATTTAACCATGGTAATCGTTCCCACTCGGTACCTACCTGGAATCCACAGATTTATGACGTTTCAATGATTATTGTCACTAGGAAACGTTCACCTGTAGGTTTAAGTCCATTGAATAAAGTGGGTACTTAATATACAAGCGTATAGCACAGGATTTCCAAATGTAACCTACGAAGTATCCGTAGATTTATCACATTTCTATGATTATGAAAACTCGGAAACGTTCACCTGTACATTTATGACCAATTCAAACAGATGGGTATTTAATTTCAATCTTTCTAAGCCTATGGGTATCGTTGATTTAACCATGGTAATCGTTTCCACGCGTTACCTACCTGGAATCCACAGATTTATCACGTTTCAATGATTATTGTAACTAGGAAACGTTCACCTGTAGGTTTAAGTCCATTGAATAAAGTGGGTACTTAATATACAAGCGTATAGCACAGGATTTCCAAATGTAACCTACGAAGTATCCGTAGATTTATCACATTTCTATGATTATGAAAACTCGGAAACGTTCACCTGTACATTTATAACCAATTCAAACAGATGGGTATTTAATTTCAATCTTTCTAAGCCTATGGGTATCGTTGATTTATCCATGGTAATCGTTCCCACGTGTTACCTACCTGGTATCCACAGATTTATCACTTTTCAACGATTATTGTAACAAGGAAACGTTCACCTGTAGGTCTAATTTCATTGAATAAAGTGGGTACTTGATATCCAAGCGTTTAACGCAGGCTTTCCAAGTGTAACCTACATAGTATACGTAGATTTATCACGCTTCTATGATTATGACATCTAGGTAACGTTCACCTGTAAGTTTATGATCATTTCAAAGAGATGGGTATTTAATTTCGACCTCCCTAACCCTATGGGTATCGTTGATTTATCCATGGCAATTGTTCCCACGTGTTACCTACCTGGAATCTACAGATTTATCACGTTTCAATGATTATTGTAACTAGGATACGTTCAGCTGTAGTTTTAAGTCCATTGAATAAAGTGGGTACTTTATATCCAAGCGTTTAACACAGGATTTCCAAGTGTAACCTACATAGTATCCGTAGATTTATCACGCTTCTATGATTATGACATCTAGGAAACGTTCACCTGTAAGTTTGTGATCATTTCAAAGAAATAGGTATTTAATTTCGACCTCCCTAACCCTATGGGTATCGTTGATTTATCCATGGCAATTGTTCCCACTTGTTACCTACCTGGAATCCATAGATTTATCAGGTTTCAATGATTATTGTAACTAGGAAACGTTCACCTGTAGTTTTAAGTCCTTTGAATAAAGTGGGTACTTGATATCCAAGCGTATAGCACAGGATTTCCAAGTGTAACCTACATAGTATCCGTAGATTTATCACGTTCCTACGATTATGACATCTAGGAAACGTTCACCTGTAAGTTTATGATCATTTCAAACAGAAAGATATTTAATTTCAAACTTTCGAAGCCTATGGGTGTCATTGCTTAATCCATGGAAATCCTTTCAACGTATTTCCTTCCTGGTATGCATAGAATTTGCACGATTTTATATTTATTGTAACAAGGAAACGTTCACCTGTAGGTCTAATTTCATTGAATTAAGTGGGTACTTGATATCCAACCGTTTAACACAGGATTTCCAAGTGTAACCTACTAAGTGTCCGTAGATTTATCACGTTTCTATGATTATAACTACTCGGTAACGTTCACCTCTACGATTATGATCATTTCAAACAGATGGGTATTTAATTTCGACCTCGCTAACCCTATGGGTATCGTTGATTTAGATACGGAAGTCTTATCCACGTCCCACCTACCTGGAATCCATAGATTTATCAGATTTCAATGATTATTGTAACTAGGAAACGTTCACCTGTAGTTTTAAGTCCTTTGAATAAAGTGGGTACTTGATATCCAAGCGTATAGAACAGGATTTCCAAGTGTAACCTACGAGGTATCCGTAGATTTATCACGTTTCTATGATTATAACAAATCGGTAACGTTCACCTCTACGATTATGATCATTTCAAACAGATGGGTATTTAATTTCGACCTTGCTAACCCTATGGGTATCGTTGATTTATCCATGGTAATTGTTCCCACGTGTTACCTACCTGGAAATCACAGATTTTTCACGTTTCAATGATTATTGTAACAAGGAAACGTTCACCTGTAGGTCTAATTTCATTGAATAAAGTGGGTACTTGATATCAAAGCGTTGACCACAGGATTTCCAAGTGTAACCTACATAGTATCCGTAGATTTATCACGTTTCTATGATTATAACAACTCGGTAACGTTCACCTCTACGATTATGATCATTTCAAACAGATGGGTATTTAATTTCGACCTTTCTAAGCCTATGGGTATCGTTGATTTAGATACGGAAGTCTTATCCACGTCCCATCTACCTGGAATCCTCAGATTTATCTCTTTTCAATGATTATTGTAACAAGGAAACGTTCACCTGTAGGTCTAATTTCATTGAATAAAGTGGGTACTTGATATCAAAGCGTTGACCACAGGATTTCCAAGTGTAACCTACGTAGTGTCCGTAGATTTACCGAGTTTCCCTGATTATGCCAACTAGGAAACGTTAACCTTTAAGTTTAAGATCATTTCAAACAGAAGGGTATTTAATTTCATACCTTTGTAAGCCTATGGGTGACGTTGATTTATCCATCGAAATCGTTCCCTCGTTTTGCCTAACTGGTATGCACAGAATTAGCACGATTTTATGTTTATTGCTACTAGGAAACGTTCACCTGTAAGTTTATGATCATTTCAAACAGAAGGGTATTGAATTTCAACCTCCCTAACCCTATGGGTATCGTTGATTTATCCATGGCAATTGTTCCCACGTGTTACCTACCTGGAATCTACAGATTTATCACGTTTCAATGATTATTGTAACTAGGAAACGTTCACCTGTAGTTTTAAGTCCTTTGAATAAAGTGGGTACTTGATATCCAACCGTTTAACACAGGATTTCCAAGTGTAACCTACATAGTATCCGTAGATTTATCACGTTCCTACGATTATGACATCTAGGAAACGTTCACCTGTAAGTTTATGATCATTTCAAACAGAAGGGTATTTAATTTCAAACTTTCGAAGCCAATGGGTGTCGTTGCTTAATGCATGGAAATCGTTTCAACGTATTTCCTACCTGGTATGCATAGAATTTGCACGATTTTATATTTATTGCGACTAGGAAACGTTCACCTGTAGGTCTAGGTTCATTGAATAAAGTGCGTACTTGATATCCAAGCGTTTAACACAGGATTTCCAAGCGTAACCTACGAAGTATCCGTAGATTTATCACGTTGCTATGATTATGACAACTCGGAAAAGTTCACCTGTACGTTTATCATCATTTCAAACAGAAGAATATTTAATTTCAAACTTTTGAAGCCTATGGGTGTCGTTGCATAATCCATGGAAATCGTTACAACGTATTTCCTACCTGGTATGCATAGAATTTGCACGATTTTATATTTATTGCGACTAGGAAACGTTCACCTGTAGGTCTAAGTCCATTGAATAAAGTGCGTACCTGATAGCCAAGCGTTTAACACAGGATTTCCAAGTGTAACCTACGAAGTATCCGTAGATTTATCACGTTTCTATGATTATGACAACTCGGAAACGTTCACCTGTAAGTTTATGATCATTTCAAACAGATGGCTATTTAATTTCGACCTCCCTAACCCTATGGTTATCGTTGATTTATCTATGGCAATTGTTCCCACGTGTTACCTACCTGGAATCCACAGATTTATCACGTTTCAATGATTATTGTAACTAGGAAACGTTCACTTATAGGTTTAAGTCCATTGAATAAAGTGGGTACTTGATATACAAGCCTATAGCACAGGATTTCCAAGTGTAACCTACATAGTATCCGTAGATTTATCACGCTTCTATAATTATGACATCTAGGTCACGTTCACCTGTAAGTTTATGATCATTCCAAAGAGAAGGATATTTAATTTCAATCTTTCTAAGCCTATGGGTATCGTTGATTTATCCATGGTAATCGTTCCCACGTGTTACCTACCTGGAATCCACAGATTTATCACTTTTCAATGATTATTGTAACAAGCAAACGTTCACCTGTAGGTCTAAGTCCACTGAATAAAGTGGGTACTTGATATACAAGCGTATAGCACAGGATTTCCAAGTGTAACCTAGATAGTATCCGTAGATTTATCACGCTTCTATGATTATGACAACTCGGAAACGTTCACCTGTACGTTTATGATCATTTCAAACTGATGGGTATATAATTTCGACCTTTCTAAGCCTATGGGTATCGTTGCTTTAGATACGGAAGTCTTATCCACGTCCCACCTACCTGGAATCTACAGATTTATCACATTTCAATGATTATTGTAACTAGGAAACGTTCAGCTGTAGTTTTAAGTCCATTGAATAAAGTGGGTACTTTATATCCAAGCGTTTAAGACAGGATTTCCAAGTGTAACCTACTAAGTATCCGTAGATTTATCACGTTTCTATGATTATGACAACTCGGAAACGTTCACCTGTAAGTTTATGATCATTTCAAACAAATGGCTATTTAATTTCGATCTCCCTAACCCTATGGGTATCGTTGATTTAGATACGGAAGTCTTATCTACCTGGAATCCATAGATTTATCAGGTTTCAATGATTATTTTAACTAGGAAACTTTCACCTGTAGTTTTAAGTCCTTTGAATAAAGTGGGTACTTGATATCCAAGCGTATAGAACAGGATTTCCAAGTGTAACCTACAAAGTATCCGTAGATTTATCACGTTTCTATGATTATAACAACTCGGTAACGTTCACCTCTACGATTATGATCATTTCAAACAGATGGGTATTTAATTTCGACCTTGCTAACCCTATGGGTATCGTTGATTTATCCATGGTAATTGTTCCCACGTGTTACCTACCTGGAAATCACACATATTTCACGTTTCAATGATGATTGTAACAAGGAAACGTTCACCTGTAGGTCTAATTTCATTGAATAAAGTGGGTACTTGATATCCAACCGTTTAACACAGGATTTCCAAGTGTAACCTACTAAGTATCCGTAGATTTATCACGTTTCTATGATTATGACATCTAGGAAACTTTCACCTCTACGATTATGATCATTTCAAACAGATGGGTATATAATTTCGACCTCCCTAACCCTATGGGTATCGTTGATTTATCCATGGCAATTGTTCCCACGTGTTACCTACCTGGAATCTACAGATTTATCACGTTTCAATGATTATTGTAACTAGGAAACGTTCACTTGTAGGTTTAAGTCCATTGAATAAAGTGGGTACTTTATATCCAAGCGTTTAACACAGGATTTCCAAGTGTAACCTACTAAGTATCCGTAGATTTATCACGTTTCTATGATTATGACAACTCGGTAACGTTCACCTCTACGATTATGATCATTTCAAACAGATGAGTATTTAATTTCGACCTTGCTAACCCTATGGGTAACGTTGATTTATCCATGGTAATCGTTCCCACGTGTTACCTACCTGGAATCTACAGATTTATCACGTTTCAATGATTATTGTAATTAGGAAACGTTCACCTGTAGGTCTAATTTCATTGAATAAAGTGGGTACTTGATATCCAACCGTTTAACACAGGATTTCCAAGTGTAACCTACTAAGTATCCGTAGATTCATCACGTTTCTATGATGATAACAAATCGGTAACGTTCACCTCTACGATTATGATCATTTCAAACAGATGGGTATTTAATTTCGACCTTGCTAACCCTATGGGAATCGTTGATTTAGATACGGAAGTCTTATCCACGTCCCACCTACCTGGAATCCATAGATTTATCAGGTTTCAATGATTATTGTAACTAGGAAACGTTCACCTGTAGTTTTAAGTCCTTTGAATAAAGTGGGTACTTGATATCCAAGCGTATAGCACAGGATTTCCAAGTGTAACCTACATAGTATCCGTAGATTTATCACGTTTCTATGATTATGACATCTAGGAAACTTTCACCTCTACGATTATGATCATTTCAAACAGATGGGTATATAATTTCGAACTTTCTAAGCCTATGGGTATCGTTGATTTATCCATGGTAATCGTTCCCACGTGTTACCTACCTGGAATCCACAGATTTATCACTTTTCAATGATTATTGTAACAAGGAAACGTTCACCTGTAGGTGAACGGATAAATCTACGGATACTATGTAGGTTACACTTGGAAATCCTCTGCTATACGCTTGTATATCAAGTATCCACTTGATTCAATGAAATTAGACCTACAGGTGAACGTTTCCTTGTTACAATAATCATTGAAACGTGATAAAACTGTGGATTCCAGGTAGGTAACACGTGGGAACGATTACCATGGATAAATCAACGATACCCGTAGGCTTAGAAAGATTGAAATTAAATACCCTTCTGTTTGAAATGATCATAATCGTAGAGGTGAACGTTACCGAGTTGTCATAATCATAGAAACGTAATAAATCTACGGATACTTCGTAGGTTACACTTGGAAATCTTGTGTTAAACGCTTGGATATCAAGTACGCACTTTATTCAATGAACTTCGACCTACAGGTGAACGTTTCCTAGTTACAATAATCATTGAAACCTGATAAATCTATGGATTCCAGGTAGGTGGGACGTGGATAAGACTTCCGTATCTAAATCAACGATACCCATAGGCTTAGAAAGGTCGAAATTATATACGCATCTGTTTGAAATGATCATATACTTACAGGTGAACGTTTCCTAGTTGCAATAAACATAAAATCGTGGTAATTCTATGCATACCAGATAGGAAATACGTTGAAACGACTTCCACGGATCAAGCAACGACACCCATAGACTCAGGAAGATTGAAATTAAATACCCTTCTGTTTGAAATGATCATAAACTTACAGGTGGACCTTTCCTAGATGTCATAATCATAGAAACGTGATAAATCGACGGATACTATGTAGGTTACACTTGGAAATCCTGTGCTATACGCTTGTATATCAAGTACCCACTTTATTCAATGGACTTAATCCTACAGGTGAACGTTCCCTAGTTACAATAATCATTGAAACGTGATAAATCTGTGGATTCCAGGTAGGTAACACGTGGGAACGATTACCATGGATAAATCAACGATACTCATAGGCTTAGAAAGATTGAAATTAAATATCCTTCTGTTTGAAATGATCGTATACTTACAGGTGAACGTTTCCTAGTTGCAATAAACATAAAATCGTGGTAATTCTATGCATACCAGATAGGAAATACGTTGAAACGACTTCCACGGATCAAGCAACGACACCCATAGACTCAGGAAGATTGAAATTAAATACCCTTCTGTTTGAAATGATCATAAACTTACAGGTGGACGTTCCCTAGATGTCATAATCATAGAAACGTTATAAATCGACGGATACTTCGTAGGTTACACTTGGAAATCTTGTGTTAAATCAACGATACCCATAGGCTTAGAAAGGTCGAAATTATTTACCCATCTGTTTGAAATGATCATAATCGTAGAGGTGAACGTTTCCTAGATGTCATAATCATAGAAACGTGATAAATCTACGGATACTATGTAGGTTACACTTGGAAATCCTGTGCTATACGCTTGGATATCAAGTACCGACTTTATTCAATGAACTTAAAACTACAGGAGAACGTTTTCTAGTTACAATAATCATTCAAACGTGATAAATCTGTGGATACCAGGTAGGTAATACGTGGGAACGATTACCATGGATAAATCAACGATACCCATAGGCTTAGAAAGATTGAAATGAAATACCCTTCTGTTTGAAATGATCATAAATTTACAGGTGAACGTTCCCTAGATGTCATAATCATAGAAGCGTGATAAATCTACGGATACTATGTAGGTTACACTTGGAAATCCTGTGTTAAACGCTTGGATATCAAGTACGCACTTTATTCAATGAACTTCGACCTACAGGTGAACGTTTCCTAGTCGCAATAAATATAAAATCGTGCAAATTCTATGCATACCAGGTAGGAAATACGTTGAAACGATTTCCATGGATTAAGCAACGATACCCATAGGCTTCGAAAGTTTGAAATTAAATATCCTTCTGTTTGAAATGATCATAAACGTACAGGTGAACGTTTCCGAGTTGTCGTAATCATAGAAACGTGATAAATCTACGAATACTTAGTAGGTTACACCCCCACTAGGAGTTGTTACCTTGTCGCGTGCTCTGAGAGTAGCCGGTGTGGGGGCTCGTCCGGAGGTCTATGCGACCGTCCCGTTTCCCGGGCCGGGAAGTAATGGTGCAACGAAAGTGGTGAGTTGGGGTGGCGGGGGGGGGGGGGGGGGGTCGTCGGTCGATACGACGACGTCAGCTCGCCGCCTCTTCGAGCTAGTAGTAGTACGCGCCCGAGGCGCGGAATCTCGGTAAAATGGGCTCTTCCCGTCGGGCTCTTCCCGGGTCGGGTCCGGACCTCGGGGTTCTCGAGAACGGTCGGTCGGACCTTCCGGACGCTAAGGACAACTCTCCATTGCGTTCGGAAGGAGGCGCAATGGGTATTACATCCAACCCCCAATCCCATTGTGTGAGAAACCGTGCATAGGGGACTGGTTGGCCACGGGGTCCAGTGGTGGCAAACGGTGCCCTCGGGATACCAGGCGCCCTCCCGAGGTACGAAAGCCTTCCCGCTGCAAGCGGGGCTCTGCAGCGGGTGACCTCTAGTTCCCTAGCTACTCGTGAGAACAAAATGGAATTACAAAATACACAAAAAGAAGACGAAGGGAAGAGCGCCGACACCCAACGGACACAGACTGGGGACGACGAACTGGGCAGAACCGTTTCTCAGAAACAGGTGAACCCAGGGGTTCCTGACCCACTGGACCGGATGGAGGTAGAGGCAACCGCAATGGTGAATCCGGCAACGGAGGAACCAGCGGCAGGGGGCTCCAAAGATCCCCCCAAAACTGCCACTCGGCAGAAGAAACGTCGACCGGGAGCTCGTGAACGCAAGGCCTGGAACGCCCAAAAGGCGATAGAAGGCACGAGCGGGAACACCCCGGTCGAGAATAAGAAAAGACCAAAGACCGCAGCGGACACCCCCCCGGAGGGGCAAAAAGCCCCCAAGAAACCGAGGGAGAGGGAAGCTGTGGTGCAGACGCTATCACTGGCGCAGAGGACCAACCCCTTGACGATGGTCATCGTCGAAGAGGGATACCCTGAGGCGCTTATAACCTATGAAAGGTTCAAGCGCTTCAGGAACGCGATGAGGGAAGAGGTGGATAAAATCCCCTCCGAACTGCCGCTACCCCGCTTCGAGGAGTCCTTCTGCAAGGGGGGGGCCATTGTGATGGTGGCGACCGACCAGAGTGCCAGAACCTGGGCAGCATCCTGCATCCCCAGGCTGGACATCTGGGAGGGAGCCAAAATTAAGGTGGGAGGGGTTGAGCTCCTGCAGAAAGTAGTCAGGACCGTGGTCTGGGTCCCTGGGAAACCAGAGGAGGCAGTAACGGTGCTGGCGATCCTCAACGCCGAAAAGAAATCGAGCGAAGAGGCCGAAGGCACCTTATTGGTACTGGGCATCCCCGAAAGTGGTATTAGAACGCTTTCGGGGATGGACAACAAAGCCTACTACGACATTGGGAAGGTGAGTTTTAAATACTCCCTGACCGAGTCGTAGTAAGGAAAACCAAGTGTTGGGGGAGCTGTTGCTGTCAATCATGGCTTCGACAGACATCCCAGTAACGCAGATCAACTTGCACCGCAGCAAGGACGCCTCGGCGGTATTAACCAGGCGTTTGGCAGCGGTGCACACAGCCATAGCACTAATACAAGAGCCTTGGTGTTACAGAGGAACGATAAGAGGGCTAGGAGGGGCAGGCAAGGTCATCAAGGGCCCAGGCAACGAAAGAATAAGGGCGTGCATCGTGACGAAGGGTCTGGAGACAACACCACTACTGGACCTATGCACAGCTGACCTTGCTGTTCTAGCCATAGAGGTAGCAAGAGGAGTGGGCAGGCAGCGGGTGATTATCGCCTCGGCATATCTCCCATTTGAAAAGGAATCACCAACAGAGGAAGTATCCAGGCTGGTGGAATACTGTGAGGAAAGGGGACTCCCCCTGGTTGTCGGATGTGACGCTAACGCACATCATCTGGTGTGGGGAAGCACAAACACTAACGACCGGGGGACGACCCTACTCGAGTACTTGACCACCACTAACCTGGAGATCATCAACAGAGGTAACGAACCAACCTTCATGAACGTAAGGAGGAGAGAGGTAATTGACATCACACTCTGCTCAAGGCAGCTAGTGAGATATATTAGGGACTGGAGAGTGTCGGACGAACCCTCACTCTCCGACCATGCACAAATCTGTTTTATGATTACAGGAGAAACGCGACAACAGGAAACGTGGATTAGGAATCCCAGGCGCACGAACTGGGAAGAATATAGGAAAGATCTGGAAAGGAAACTAAAAAGAGGGTTCCCAAAGGAGATCCACACGATAGGAGAGCTCAACACCGCGGCGGAATCGCTGCAGAGAGCCATCATAGAAGCATATGAAGCCAACTGCAAACTGGTGAGAGGCAGAGGCAAATATGAGGTACCCTAGTGGAATAACCGGTTGGAAAAGTTGAAGAAAGAGACCAAAGCTGTACTCAAGAAAGCAGTTAGGAGCAACGATAACCAGCAATGGATAACCTGGAGAAGTAAACAGAAGGAATATCGCCACGCAGTAAGGAAAGCTCAGACTGAAAGCTGGAGAGAGTAATGCAGTAATGTGGAATCTGGTAAAGAGGCGGCTAGGCTTAACAAGATCCTAGCCCGCAATCCCGAAGCCTGGCTGGGAGCGGTTAAACTCCCAACAGGCAAGTATACGGAATCGGACGAGGAGACGCTGGCGCACCTCATGGAGTCGAACTTCCCCGGCTTCACGATAGCGGGGGATACATGCGAGACGGCGGAGGACCAGGTGGAAACCGGTGGCGAGGGTTCGCTTCACATCAGTGGCTGCAGGGAACTCGCTAATCTGATTGTCTCGCCGGCAAAACTGAGGTGGGCCATCAGCTCCTTTGATTCCTACAAGTCACCGGGAGAGGATGGAATCCTCCCGATTCTGCTCAAAGAAGGAGTTGAGATAATCATCGGACCTTTGGTACGACTTACACGGGCCAGCATTGCAGCCGGATACACGCCAAAATGCTAGAGGACTGCTAAGGTGGTTTTCATCCCGAAAGCCGGCAAAGGAAGCTATAACACCGATAAGGATTTCAGACCTATCTGTCTGACGTCATTCATGCTCAAAACGCTTGAGCGGCTGGTGGATAGGTATATAAAAGACCATATCTTGAAGAACAACCCATTGTGCAACGAACAACATGCATATAGAGAAGGAAGATCAACAGAATCAGCCCTGCACGTAGCTGTCTCGCTCATCGAAGAACAGATCGAAAGCGGAGGATACGCCGTGGGAGTCTTTCTCGATGCGGAAGGGGCTTTTAACAACACGACCACAGATAGTATCTGCAAAGCAGCCAAGGATAAGGGAATACCTGATTCGCTAATTAAGTGGATCACGAACATGCTAAGCAACCGGAAACTGACAGTCACAAGAGGTAACACCACCGTCAAAGGCTCCGTCGGCAACGGATGCCCACAAGGAGGGGTTCTTTCCCCAACTCTGTGGGGCATGGTGATAGATGGAGCACTAAGGATGCTGACCAACCTGGGAGTATCAGCGGTCGGCTACGCAGACGATATACTTATAATCACCAGAGGCAAACATCTGAACACCCTACTGGATATCACCGAGTCGACAATGAGGCACCTAAGCAAATGGTGCGAGGATAAAGGCCTATCTATCAATCCCCGGAAAACGGAGGTTGTCGTCTTCACCAGAAAGTACAAGATAGGACCGGCACGAACGCTAATGATGCGAGGACAGGAAATACAAATTAAGGAGCAAGCAAAATACCTAGGCGTAATTTTAGACAAAAAACTGTACTGGAAGCCTCAAATAGACCAACAGTACAAGAAATTCACATCAGCCTTCTGGATGTGTAGAAGAGCCATTGGGCAGAGCTGGGGCTTGAGCTACAAAACAGTCCTATGGATATACAATTGTATCCTGAAACCAAGACTGACCTACGCGGCTACAGTGTGGTGGAAAAGGACAGATCTGAAGACAGTACAAAAGAAACTCGAAACGCTCAGGGGGTGGATCCTAAGGGCTGCAACAGGGGCTATGAGAATCACCCCAACGGCAGCCCTTGGAGCCATCACTGGTGTTGAGCCCTTCCACAGAACAATCCAGGCGGCAGCCTTTATAGCAGCACACCGTCTGAAAAATCATGGACTGTGGAGAGAAAAAGGAGAACACACAAAAGAACGGATCAAAGGAAAAGACTATGCTGTATTGTCAATGAGACTGGATAAGACAGTACGTAGATTTAACTTTGAGAAAGGATATCACATCCAAATCCCATCAAGGGAAGACTGGAGCGAACACGACCCTGGTCCATCCGCAGGTGAAACCTGGTACACAGATGGAGCCAGAAAGAAAGGCAGGGCGGGAGCTGGAGTCTTCCGGAGAAGGCCCGGAAAAAGGCTTATAACACCGCTCGGAAGGCACGCCACCGTCTTCCAGGCGGAAGTAACAGCCATCCTACTCTGTGCACAACTCGCGCTCGAGGAAAAAAGGCAGGACTGCATCAATATCTGTACGGACAGCAGAGCCGCCCTAGCAGCGCTAGGTGGCTCTAGCACCTCCTCCAGACTGGTGTGGGACTGCATAACGGCTTTAAACAGACTCGGTGGGAAAGTACGCAGACTCACCCTCTACTGGGTTCCCGGACACCATGGAATCAGGGGAAACGAGATTGCGGACGAACTAGCCGGAATAGCAGCGGGACAAGACTTACTTGGACCGGAACCCGCCCTTGGCATTCAGGCGTGCACCGTCAAAGAGGCGGTGCACGACTGGCTGAGAGAGCGACACCTAAAAGAATGGTGCGAAAGCAACGGGTGTAGACAAGCCAAAGCACTGATAGGATCACGCATCAGAGAGGACTGGGCGTCAGAGATGCGAGATCTGACCAGAGCAGAGGCAAAGATCTTCACTCAGCTAATTACCGGACACGGGACGCTGGGATACCACCAGCACACTATAGGTCGAGAGAACTCACCAGTATGCAGGTGGTGTAACCAAAACGAGGAAACCAGTATACATGTATTATGCCACTGCTTAGCCTTAGCCGAAAAGAGACATAGGGCGTTGGGGACGACGACGTGCGAACCAATAGCGATCCAGGCACTGACCGTTAGGACGGTGATACACCTGTACAAGTCACTAACGGAATAAGATACACAGGAATGGGGCATACCACCTGACACCTCTTACCCTGAGGAATAAGTAATACAGGAATGGTGTCATACCACCTGATATGCTGATCCTCAAACGACAAAACTAGTCTGGTTCAACCACTAGTTAACTACCGGGGATGCAAAGGGCGTAAGCCTAGGCATCAGGACCCAATGGTCCACCCAGACCAACAATAATAATAATAATAATAATAATAGTAGGTTACACTTGGAAATCCTCTGCTATACGCTTGTATATCAAGTACCCACTTTATTCAATGAAATTAGACCTACAGGTGAACGTTTCCTAGTTACAATAATCATTGAAACGTGATAAATCTGTGGATTCCAGGTAGGTAACACGTGGGAACGATTACCATGGATAAATCAACGATACCCATAGGCTTAGAAAGATTGAAATTAAATACCCATCTGTTTGAATTGGTCATAAACGTACAGGTGAACGTTTCCGAGTTGTCACAATCATAGAAATGTGATAAATCTACGAATACTTCGTAGGTTACACTTGGAAATCCTCTGCGATACGCTTGTACATCATGTACCCACTTTATTCAATGAAATTAGACCTACAGGTGAACGTTTCCTTGTTACAATAATCGTTGAAAAGTGATAAATCTGTGGATTCCAGGTAGGTAACACGTGGGAACGATTACCATGGATAAATCAACGATACTCATAGGCTTAGAAAGATTGAAATTAAATATCCTTATGTTTGAAATGATCATATACTTACTGGTGAACGTTTCCTAGTTGCAATAAACATAAAATCGTGGTAATTCTATGCATACCAGATAGGAAATACGTTGAAACGACTTCCATGGATCAAGCAACGACACCCATAGACTCAGGAAGATTGAAATTAAATACCCTTCCGTTTGAAATGATCATAAACTTGCAGGTGGACGTTTCCTAGATGTCATAATCATAGAAACGTGATAAATCGACGGATACTATGTAGGTTACACTTGGAAATCCTGTGCTATACGCTTGTATATCAAGTACCCACTTTATTCAATGGACTTAATCCTACAGGTGAACGTTCCCTAGTTACAATAATCATTGAAACGTGATAAATCTGTGGATTCCAGGTAGGTAACACGTGGGAACGATTACCATGGATAAATCGACGATACTCATAGGCTTAGAAAGATTGAAATTAAATACCCATCTGTTTGAATTGGTCATAAACGTACAGGTGAACGTTTCCGAGTTGTCACAATCATAGAAATGTGATAAATCTACGAATACTTCGTAGGTTACACTTGGAAATCCTCTGCGATACGCTTGTACATCATGTACCCACTTTATTCAATGAAATTAGACCTACAGGTGAACGTTTCCTAGTTACAATAATCATTGAAACGTGATAAATCTGTGGATTCCAGGTAGGTAACACGTGGGAACGATTACCATGGATAAATCAACGATACTCATAGGCTTAGAAAGATTGAAATTAAATACCCTTCTGTTTGAAATGATCATAAACTTGCAGGTGAACGTTTCCTAGTTGCAATAAACATAAAATTGTGGTAATTCTATGCATACCAGATAGGAAATACGTTGAAACGACTTCCATGGATCAAGTAACGACACCCATAGGCTCAGGAAGTTTGAAATTAAATATCCTTCTGTTTGAAATGATCAGAAACGTACAGGTGAACGTTTCCGAGTTGTCATAATCATAGAAACGTGACAAATCTACGGATACTATGTAGGTTACACTTGGAAATCCTGTGCTATACGCTTGGATATCAAATACCTTTCCTAGTTACAATAATCATTGAAACCTGATAAATCTATGGATTCCAGGTAGGTGGGCCGTGGATAAGACTTCCGTATCTAAATCAACGATACCCATAGGCTTAGAAAGATTGAAATTAAATACCCTTCTGTTTGAAATGATCATAAACTTGCAGGTGGACGTTTCCTAGATGTCATAATCATAGAAACGTGATAAATCGACGGATACTATGTAGGTTACACTTGGAAATCCTGTGTTAAACGCTTGGATATCAAGTACGCACTTTATTCAATGAACTTCGACCTACAGGTGAACGTTTCCTAGTCGCAATAAATATAAAATCGTGCAAATTCTATGCATACCAGGTAGGAAATACGTTGAAACGATTTCCATGGATTAAGCAACGATACCCATAGGCTTCGAAAGTTTGAAATTAAATATCCTTCTGTTTGAAATGATCATAAACGTACAGGTGAACGTTTCCGAGTTGTCGTAATCATAGAAACGTGATAAATCTACGAATACTTAGTAGGTTACACCCCCACTAGGAGTTGTTACCTTGTCGCGTGCTCTGAGAGTAGCCGGTGTGGGGGCTCGTCCGGAGGTCTATGCGACCGTCCCGTTTCCCGGGCCGGGAAGTAATGGTGCAACGAAAGTGGTGAGTTGGGGTGGCGGGGGGGGGGGGGTCGTCGGTCGATACGACGACGTCAGCTCGCCGCCTCTTTGAGCTAGTAGTAGTACGCGCCCGAGGCGCGGAATCTCGGTAAAATGGGCTCTTCCCGTCGGGCTCTTCCCGGGTCGGGTCCGGACCTCGGGGTTCTCGAGAACGGTCGGTCGGACCTTCCGGACGCTAAGGACAACTCTCCATTGCGTTCGGAAGGAGGCGCAATGGGTATTACATCCAACCCCCAATCCCATTGTGTGAGAAACCGTGCATAGGGGACTGGTTGGCCACGGGGTCCAGTGGTGGCAAACGGTGCCCTCGGGATACCAGGCGCCCTCCCGAGGTACGAAAGCCTTCCCGCTGCAAGCGGGGCTCTGCAGCGGGTGACCTCTAGTTCCCTAGCTACTCGTGAGAACAAAATGGAATTACAAAATACACAAAAAGAAGACGAAGGGAAGAGCGCCGACACCCAACGGACACAGACTGGGGACGACGAACTGGGCAGAACCGTTTCTCAGAAACAGGTGAACCCAGGGGTTCCTGACCCACTGGACCGGATGGAGGTAGAGGCAACCGCAATGGTGAATCCGGCAACGGAGGAACCAGCGGCAGGGGGCTCCAAAGATCCCCCCAAAACTGCCACTCGGCAGAAGAAACGTCGACCGGGAGCTCGTGAACGCAAGGCCTGGAACGCCCAAAAGGCGATAGAAGGCACGAGCGGGAACACCCCGGTCGAGAATAAGAAAAGACCAAAGACCGCAGCGGACACCCCCCCGGAGGGGCAAAAAGCCCCCAAGAAACCGAGGGAGAGGGAAGCTGTGGTGCAGACGCTATCACTGGCGCAGAGGACCAACCCCTTGACGATGGTCATCGTCGAAGAGGGATACCCTGAGGCGCTTATAACCTATGAAAGGTTCAAGCGCTTCAGGAACGCGATGAGGGAAGAGGTGGATAAAATCCCCTCCGAACTGCCGCTACCCCGCTTCGAGGAGTCCTTCTGCAAGGGGGGGGCCATTGTGATGGTGGCGACCGACCAGAGTGCCAGAACCTGGGCAGCATCCTGCATCCCCAGGCTGGACATCTGGGAGGGAGCCAAAATTAAGGTGGGAGGGGTTGAGCTCCTGCAGAAAGTAGTTAGGACCGTGGTCTGGGTCCCTGGGAAACCAGAGGAGGCAGTAACGGTGCTGGCGATCCTCAACGCCGAAAAGAAATCGAGCGAAGAGGCCGAAGGCACCTTATTGGTACTGGGCATCCCCGAAAGTGGTATTAGAACGCTTTCGGGGATGGACAACAAAGCCTACTACGACATTGGGAAGGTGAGTTTTAAATACTCCCTGACCGAGTCGTAGTAAGGAAAACCAAGTGTTGGGGGAGCTGTTGCTGTCAATCATGGCTTCGACAGACATCCCAGTAACGCAGATCAACTTGCACCGCAGCAAGGACGCCTCGGCGGTATTAACCAGGCGTTTGGCAGCGGTGCACACAGCCATAGCACTAATACAAGAGCCTTGGTGTTACAGAGGAACGATAAGAGGGCTAGGAGGGGCAGGCAAGGTCATCAAGGGCCCAGGCAACGAAAGAATAAGGGCGTGCATCGTGACGAAGGGTCTGGAGACAACACCACTACTGGACCTATGCACAGCTGACCTTGCTGTTCTAGCCATAGAGGTAGCAAGAGGAGTGGGCAGGCAGCGGGTGATTATCGCCTCGGCATATCTCCCATTTGAAAAGGAATCACCAACAGAGGAAGTATCCAGGCTGGTGGAATACTGTGAGGAAAGGGGACTCCCCCTGGTTGTCGGATGTGACGCTAACGCACATCATCTGGTGTGGGGAAGCACAAACACTAACGACCGGGGGACGACCCTACTCGAGTACTTGACCACCACTAACCTGGAGATCATCAACAGAGGTAACGAACCAACCTTCATGAACGTAAGGAGGAGAGAGGTAATTGACATCACACTCTGCTCAAGGCAGCTAGTGAGATATATTAGGGACTGGAGAGTGTCGGACGAACCCTCACTCTCCGACCATGCACAAATCTGTTTTATGATTACAGGAGAAACGCGACAACAGGAAACGTGGATTAGGAATCCCAGGCGCACGAACTGGGAAGAATATAGGAAAGATCTGGAAAGGAAACTAAAAAGAGGGTTCCCAAAGGAGATCCACACGATAGGAGAGCTCAACACCGCGGCGGAATCGCTGCAGAGAGCCATCATAGAAGCATATGAAGCCAACTGCAAACTGGTGAGAGGCAGAGGCAAATATGAGGTACCCTAGTGGAATAACCGGTTGGAAAAGTTGAAGAAAGAGACCAAAGCTGTACTCAAGAAAACAGTTAGGAGCAACGATAACCAGCAATGGATAACCTGGAGAAGTAAACAGAAGGAATATCGCCACGCAGTAAGGAAAGCCCAGACTGAAAGCTGGAGAGAGTAATGCAGTAATGTGGAATCTGGTAAAGAGGCGGCTAGGCTTAACAAGATCCTAGCCCGCAATCCCGAAGCCTGGCTGGGAGCGGTTAAACTCCCAACAGGCAAGTATACGGAATCGGACGAGGAGACGCTGGCGCACCTCATGGAGTCGAACTTCCCCGGCTTCACGATAGCGGGGGATACATGCGAGACGGCGGAGGACCAGGTGGAAACCGGTGGCGAGGGTTCGCTTCACATCAGTGGCTGCAGGGAACTCGCTAATCTGATTGTCTCGCCGGCAAAACTGAGGTGGGCCATCAGCTCCTTTGATTCCTACAAGTCACCGGGAGAGGATGGAATCCTCCCGATTCTGCTCAAAGAAGGAGTTGAGATAATCATCGGACCTTTGGTACGACTTACACGGGCCAGCATTGCAGCCGGATACACGCCAAAATGCTAGAGGACTGCTAAGGTGGTTTTCATCCCGAAAGCCGGCAAAGGAAGCTATAACACCGATAAGGATTTCAGACCTATCTGTCTGACGTCATTCATGCTCAAAACGCTTGAGCGGCTGGTGGATAGGTATATAAAAGACCATATCTTGAAGAACAACCCATTGTGCAACGAACAACATGCATATAGAGAAGGAAGATCAACAGAATCAGCCCTGCACGTAGCTGTCTCGCTCATCGAAGAACAGATCGAAAGCGGAGGATACGCCGTGGGAGTCTTTCTCGATGCGGAAGGGGCTTTTAACAACACGACCACAGATAGTATCTGCAAAGCAGCCAAGGATAAGGGAATACCTGATTCGCTAATTAAGTGGATCACGAACATGCTAAGCAACCGGAAACTGACAGTCACAAGAGGTAACACCACCGTCAAAGGCTCCGTCGGCAACGGATGCCCACAAGGAGGGGTTCTTTCCCCAACTCTGTGGGGCATGGTGATAGATGGAGCACTAAGGATGCTGACCAACCTGGGAGTATCAGCGGTCGGCTACGCAGACGATATACTTATAATCACCAGAGGCAAACATCTGAACACCCTACTGGATATCACCGAGTCGACAATGAGGCACGAACGCTAATGATGCGAGGACAGGAAATACAAATTAAGGAGCAAGCAAAATACCTAGGCGTAATTTTAGACAAAAAACTGTACTGGAAGCCTCAAATAGACCAACAGTACAAGAAATTCACATCAGCCTTCTGGATGTGTAGAAGAGCCATTGGGCAGAGCTGGGGCTTGAGCTACAAAACAGTCCTATGGATATACAATTGTATCCTGAAACCAAGACTGACCTACGCGGCTACAGTGTGGTGGAAAAGGACAGATCTGAAGACAGTACAAAAGAAACTCGAAACGCTCAGGGGGTGGATCCTAAGGGCTGCAACAGGGGCTATGAGAATCACCCCAACGGCAGCCCTTGGAGCCATCACTGGTGTTGAGCCCTTCCACAGAACAATCCAGGCGGCAGCCTTTATAGCAGCACACCGTCTGAAAAATCATGGACTGTGGAGAGAAAAAGGAGAACACACAAAAGAACGGATCAAAGGAAAAGACTATGCTGTATTGTCAATGAGACTGGATAAGACAGTACGTAGATTTAACTTTGAGAAAGGATATCACATCCAAATCCCATCAAGGGAAGACTGGAGCGAACACGACCCTGGTCCATCCGCAGGTGAAACCTGGTACACAGATGGAGCCAGAAAGAAAGGCAGGGCGGGAGCTGGAGTCTTCCGGAGAAGGCCCGGAAAAAGGCTTATAACACCGCTCGGAAGGCACGCCACCGTCTTCCAGGCGGAAGTAACAGCCATCCTACTCTGTGCACAACTCGCGCTCGAGGAAAAAAGGCAGGACTGCATCAATATCTGTACGGACAGCAGAGCCGCCCTAGCAGCGCTAGGTGGCTCTAGCACCTCCTCCAGACTGGTGTGGGACTGCATAACGGCTTTAAACAGACTCGGTGGGAAAGTACGCAGACTCACCCTCTACTGGGTTCCCGGACACCATGGAATCAGGGGAAACGAGATTGCGGACGAACTAGCCGGAATAGCAGCGGGACAAGACTTACTTGGACCGGAACCCGCCCTTGGCATTCAGGCGTGCACCGTCAAAGAGGCGGTGCACGACTGGCTGAGAGAGCGACACCTAAAACAATGGTGCGAAAGCAACGGGTGTAGACAAGCCAAAGCACTGATAGGATCACGCATCAGAGAGGACTGGGCGTCAGAGATGCGAGATCTGACCAGAGCAGAGGCAAAGATCTTCACTCAGCTAATTACCGGACACGGGACGCTGGGATACCACCAGCACACTATAGGTCGAGAGAACTCACCAGTATGCAGGTGGTGTAACCAAAACGAGGAAACCAGTATACATGTATTATGCCACTGCTTAGCCTTAGCCGAAAAGAGACATAGGGCGTTGGGGACGACGACGTGCGAACCAATAGCGATCCAGGCACTGACCGTTAGGACGGTGATACACCTGTACAAGTCACTAACGGAATAAGATACACAGGAATGGGGCATACCACCTGACACCTCTTACCCTGAGGAATAAGTAATACAGGAATGGTGTCATACCACCTGATATGCTGATCCTCAAACGACAAAACTAGTCTGGTTCAACCACTAGTTAACTACCGGGGATGCAAAGGGCGTAAGCCTAGGCATCAGGACCCAATGGTCCACCCAGACCAACAATAATAATAATAATAATAATAATAGTAGGTTACACTTGGAAATCCTCTGCTATACGCTTGTATATCAAGTACCCACTTTATTCAATGAAATTAGACCTACAGGTGAACGTTTCCTAGTTACAATAATCATTGAAACGTGATAAATCTGTGGATTCCAGGTAGGTAACACGTGGGAACGATTACCATGGATAAATCAACGATACCCATAGGCTTAGAAAGATTGAAATTAAATACCCATCTGTTTGAATTGGTCATAAACGTACAGGTGAACGTTTCCGAGTTGTCACAATCATAGAAATGTGATAAATCTACGAATACTTCGTAGGTTACACTTGGAAATCCTCTGCGATACGCTTGTACATCATGTACCCACTTTATTCAATGAAATTAGACCTACAGGTGAACGTTTCCTTGTTACAATAATCGTTGAAAAGTGATAAATCTGTGGATTCCAGGTAGGTAACACGTGGGAACGATTACCATGGATAAATCAACGATACTCATAGGCTTAGAAAGATTGAAATTAAATATCCTTATGTTTGAAATGATCATATACTTACAGGTGAACGTTTCCTAGTTGCAATAAACATAAAATCGTGGTAATTCTATGCATACCAGATAGGAAATACGTTGAAACGACTTCCATGGATCAAGCAACGACACCCATAGACTCAGGAAGATTGAAATTAAATACCCTTCCGTTTGAAATGATCATAAACTTGCAGGTGGACGTTTCCTAGATGTCATAATCATAGAAACGTGATAAATCGACGGATACTATGTAGGTTACACTTGGAAATCCTGTGCTATACGCTTGTATATCAAGTACCCACTTTATTCAATGGACTTAATCCTACAGGTGAACGTTCCCTAGTTACAATAATCATTGAAACGTGATAAATCTGTGGATTCCAGGTAGGTAACACGTGGGAACGATTACCATGGATAAATCGACGATACTCATAGGCTTAGAAAGATTGAAATTAAATACCCATCTGTTTGAATTGGTCATAAACGTACAGGTGAACGTTTCCGAGTTGTCACAATCATAGAAATGTGATAAATCTACGAATACTTCGTAGGTTACACTTGGAAATCCTCTGCGATACGCTTGTACATCATGTACCCACTTTATTCAATGAAATTAGACCTACAGGTGAACGTTTCCTAGTTACAATAATCATTGAAACGTGATAAATCTGTGGATTCCAGGTAGGTAACACGTGGGAACGATTACCATGGATAAATCAACGATACTCATAGGCTTAGAAAGATTGAAATTAAATACCCTTCTGTTTGAAATGATCATAAACTTGCAGGTGAACGTTTCCTAGTTGCAATAAACATAAAATTGTGGTAATTCTATGCATACCAGATAGGAAATACGTTGAAACGACTTCCATGGATCAAGTAACGACACCCATAGGCTCAGGAAGTTTGAAATTAAATATCCTTCTGTTTGAAATGATCAGAAACGTACAGGTGAACGTTTCCGAGTTGTCATAATCATAGAAACGTGACAAATCTACGGATACTATGTAGGTTACACTTGGAAATCCTGTGCTATACGCTTGGATATCAAATACCTTTCCTAGTTACAATAATCATTGAAACCTGATAAATCTATGGATTCCAGGTAGGTGGGCCGTGGATAAGACTTCCGTATCTAAATCAACGATACCCATAGGCTTAGAAAGATTGAAATTAAATACCCTTCTGTTTGAAATGATCATAAACTTGCAGGTGGACGTTTCCTAGATGTCATAATCATAGAAACGTGATAAATCGACGGATACTATGTAGGTTACACTTGGAAATCCTGTGTTAAACGCTTGGATATCAAGTACGCACTTTATTCAATGAACTTCGACCTACAGGTGAACGTTTCCTAGTCGCAATAAATATAAAATCGTGCAAATTCTATGCATACCAGGTAGGAAATACGTTGAAACGATTTCCATGGATTAAGCAACGATACCCATAGGCTTCGAAAGTTTGAAATTAAATATCCTTCTGTTTGAAATGATCATAAACGTACAGGTGAACGTTTCCGAGTTGTCGTAATCATAGAAACGTGATAAATCTACGAATACTTAGTAGGTTACACCCCCACTAGGAGTTGTTACCTTGTCGCGTGCTCTGAGAGTAGCCGGTGTGGGGGCTCGTCCGGAGGTCTATGCGACCGTCCCGTTTCCCGGGCCGGGAAGTAATGGTGCAACGAAAGTGGTGAGTTGGGGTGGCGGGGGGGGGGGGTCGTCGGTCGATACGACGACGTCAGCTCGCCGCCTCTTTGAGCTAGTAGTAGTACGCGCCCGAGGCGCGGAATCTCGGTAAAATGGGCTCTTCCCGTCGGGCTCTTCCCGGGTCGGGTCCGGACCTCGGGGTTCTCGAGAACGGTCGGTCGGACCTTCCGGACGCTAAGGACAACTCTCCATTGCGTTCGGAAGGAGGCGCAATGGGTATTACATCCAACCCCCAATCCCATTGTGTGAGAAACCGTGCATAGGGGACTGGTTGGCCACGGGGTCCAGTGGTGGCAAACGGTGCCCTCGGGATACCAGGCGCCCTCCCGAGGTACGAAAGCCTTCCCGCTGCAAGCGGGGCTCTGCAGCGGGTGACCTCTAGTTCCCTAGCTACTCGTGAGAACAAAATGGAATTACAAAATACACAAAAAGAAGACGAAGGGAAGAGCGCCGACACCCAACGGACACAGACTGGGGACGACGAACTGGGCAGAACCGTTTCTCAGAAACAGGTGAACCCAGGGGTTCCTGACCCACTGGACCGGATGGAGGTAGAGGCAACCGCAATGGTGAATCCGGCAACGGAGGAACCAGCGGCAGGGGGCTCCAAAGATCCCCCCAAAACTGCCACTCGGCAGAAGAAACGTCGACCGGGAGCTCGTGAACGCAAGGCCTGGAACGCCCAAAAGGCGATAGAAGGCACGAGCGGGAACACCCCGGTCGAGAATAAGAAAAGACCAAAGACCGCAGCGGACACCCCCCCGGAGGGGCAAAAAGCCCCCAAGAAACCGAGGGAGAGGGAAGCTGTGGTGCAGACGCTATCACTGGCGCAGAGGACCAACCCCTTGACGATGGTCATCGTCGAAGAGGGATACCCTGAGGCGCTTATAACCTATGAAAGGTTCAAGCGCTTCAGGAACGCGATGAGGGAAGAGGTGGATAAAATCCCCTCCGAACTGCCGCTACCCCGCTTCGAGGAGTCCTTCTGCAAGGGGGGGGCCATTGTGATGGTGGCGACCGACCAGAGTGCCAGAACCTGGGCAGCATCCTGCATCCCCAGGCTGGACATCTGGGAGGGAGCCAAAATTAAGGTGGGAGGGGTTGAGCTCCTGCAGAAAGTAGTTAGGACCGTGGTCTGGGTCCCTGGGAAACCAGAGGAGGCAGTAACGGTGCTGGCGATCCTCAACGCCGAAAAGAAATCGAGCGAAGAGGCCGAAGGCACCTTATTGGTACTGGGCATCCCCGAAAGTGGTATTAGAACGCTTTCGGGGATGGACAACAAAGCCTACTACGACATTGGGAAGGTGAGTTTTAAATACTCCCTGACCGAGTCGTAGTAAGGAAAACCAAGTGTTGGGGGAGCTGTTGCTGTCAATCATGGCTTCGACAGACATCCCAGTAACGCAGATCAACTTGCACCGCAGCAAGGACGCCTCGGCGGTATTAACCAGGCGTTTGGCAGCGGTGCACACAGCCATAGCACTAATACAAGAGCCTTGGTGTTACAGAGGAACGATAAGAGGGCTAGGAGGGGCAGGCAAGGTCATCAAGGGCCCAGGCAACGAAAGAATAAGGGCGTGCATCGTGACGAAGGGTCTGGAGACAACACCACTACTGGACCTATGCACAGCTGACCTTGCTGTTCTAGCCATAGAGGTAGCAAGAGGAGTGGGCAGGCAGCGGGTGATTATCGCCTCGGCATATCTCCCATTTGAAAAGGAATCACCAACAGAGGAAGTATCCAGGCTGGTGGAATACTGTGAGGAAAGGGGACTCCCCCTGGTTGTCGGATGTGACGCTAACGCACATCATCTGGTGTGGGGAAGCACAAACACTAACGACCGGGGGACGACCCTACTCGAGTACTTGACCACCACTAACCTGGAGATCATCAACAGAGGTAACGAACCAACCTTCATGAACGTAAGGAGGAGAGAGGTAATTGACATCACACTCTGCTCAAGGCAGCTAGTGAGATATATTAGGGACTGGAGAGTGTCGGACGAACCCTCACTCTCCGACCATGCACAAATCTGTTTTATGATTACAGGAGAAACGCGACAACAGGAAACGTGGATTAGGAATCCCAGGCGCACGAACTGGGAAGAATATAGGAAAGATCTGGAAAGGAAACTAAAAAGAGGGTTCCCAAAGGAGATCCACACGATAGGAGAGCTCAACACCGCGGCGGAATCGCTGCAGAGAGCCATCATAGAAGCATATGAAGCCAACTGCAAACTGGTGAGAGGCAGAGGCAAATATGAGGTACCCTAGTGGAATAACCGGTTGGAAAAGTTGAAGAAAGAGACCAAAGCTGTACTCAAGAAAGCAGTTAGGAGCAACGATAACCAGCAATGGATAACCTGGAGAAGTAAACAGAAGGAATATCGCCACGCAGTAAGGAAAGCCCAGACTGAAAGCTGGAGAGAGTAATGCAGTAATGTGGAATCTGGTAAAGAGGCGGCTAGGCTTAACAAGATCCTAGCCCGCAATCCCGAAGCCTGGCTGGGAGCGGTTAAACTCCCAACAGGCAAGTATACGGAATCGGACGAGGAGACGCTGGCGCACCTCATGGAGTCGAACTTCCCCGGCTTCACGATAGCGGGGGATACATGCGAGACGGCGGAGGACCAGGTGGAAACCGGTGGCGAGGGTTCGCTTCACATCAGTGGCTGCAGGGAACTCGCTAATCTGATTGTCTCGCCGGCAAAACTGAGGTGGGCCATCAGCTCCTTTGATTCCTACAAGTCACCGGGAGAGGATGGAATCCTCCCGATTCTGCTCAAAGAAGGAGTTGAGATAATCATCGGACCTTTGGTACGACTTACACGGGCCAGCATTGCAGCCGGATACACGCCAAAATGCTAGAGGACTGCTAAGGTGGTTTTCATCCCGAAAGCCGGCAAAGGAAGCTATAACACCGATAAGGATTTCAGACCTATCTGTCTGACGTCATTCATGCTCAAAACGCTTGAGCGGCTGGTGGATAGGTATATAAAAGACCATATCTTGAAGAACAACCCATTGTGCAACGAACAACATGCATATAGAGAAGGAAGATCAACAGAATCAGCCCTGCACGTAGCTGTCTCGCTCATCGAAGAACAGATCGAAAGCGGAGGATACGCCGTGGGAGTCTTTCTCGATGCGGAAGGGGCTTTTAACAACACGACCACAGATAGTATCTGCAAAGCAGCCAAGGATAAGGGAATACCTGATTCGCTAATTAAGTGGATCACGAACATGCTAAGCAACCGGAAACTGACAGTCACAAGAGGTAACACCACCGTCAAAGGCTCCGTCGGCAACGGATGCCCACAAGGAGGGGTTCTTTCCCCAACTCTGTGGGGCATGGTGATAGATGGAGCACTAAGGATGCTGACCAACCTGGGAGTATCAGCGGTCGGCTACGCAGACGATATACTTATAATCACCAGAGGCAAACATCTGAACACCCTACTGGATATCACCGAGTCGACAATGAGGCACCTAAGCAAATGGTGCGAGGATAAAGGCCTATCTATCAATCCCCGGAAAACGGAGGTTGTCGTCTTCACCAGAAAGTACAAGATAGGACCGGCACGAACGCTAATGATGCGAGGACAGGAAATACAAATTAAGGAGCAAGCAAAATACCTAGGCGTAATTTTAGACAAAAAACTGTACTGGAAGCCTCAAATAGACCAACAGTACAAGAAATTCACATCAGCCTTCTGGATGTGTAGAAGAGCCATTGGGCAGAGCTGGGGCTTGAGCTACAAAACAGTCCTATGGATATACAATTGTATCCTGAAACCAAGACTGACCTACGCGGCTACAGTGTGGTGGAAAAGGACAGATCTGAAGACAGTACAAAAGAAACTCGAAACGCTCAGGGGGTGGATCCTAAGGGCTGCAACAGGGGCTATGAGAATCACCCCAACGGCAGCCCTTGGAGCCATCACTGGTGTTGAGCCCTTCCACAGAACAATCCAGGCGGCAGCCTTTATAGCAGCACACCGTCTGAAAAATCATGGACTGTGGAGAGAAAAAGGAGAACACACAAAAGAACGGATCAAAGGAAAAGACTATGCTGTATTGTCAATGAGACTGGATAAGACAGTACGTAGATTTAACTTTGAGAAAGGATATCACATCCAAATCCCATCAAGGGAAGACTGGAGCGAACACGACCCTGGTCCATCCGCAGGTGAAACCTGGTACACAGATGGAGCCAGAAAGAAAGGCAGGGCGGGAGCTGGAGTCTTCCGGAGAAGGCCCGGAAAAAGGCTTATAACACCGCTCGGAAGGCACGCCACCGTCTTCCAGGCGGAAGTAACAGCCATCCTACTCTGTGCACAACTCGCGCTCGAGGAAAAAAGGCAGGACTGCATCAATATCTGTACGGACAGCAGAGCCGCCCTAGCAGCGCTAGGTGGCTCTAGCACCTCCTCCAGACTGGTGTGGGACTGCATAACGGCTTTAAACAGACTCGGTGGGAAAGTACGCAGACTCACCCTCTACTGGGTTCCCGGACACCATGGAATCAGGGGAAACGAGATTGCGGACGAACTAGCCGGAATAGCAGCGGGACAAGACTTACTTGGACCGGAACCCGCCCTTGGCATTCAGGCGTGCACCGTCAAAGAGGCGGTGCACGACTGGCTGAGAGAGCGACACCTAAAAGAATGGTGCGAAAGCAACGGGTGTAGACAAGCCAAAGCACTGATAGGATCACGCATCAGAGAGGACTGGGCGTCAGAGATGCGAGATCTGACCAGAGCAGAGGCAAAGATCTTCACTCAGCTAATTACCGGACACGGGACGCTGGGATACCACCAGCACACTATAGGTCGAGAGAACTCACCAGTATGCAGGTGGTGTAACCAAAACGAGGAAACCAGTATACATGTATTATGCCACTGCTTAGCCTTAGCCGAAAAGAGACATAGGGCGTTGGGGACGACGACGTGCGAACCAATAGCGATCCAGGCACTGACCGTTAGGACGGTGATACACCTGTACAAGTCACTAACGGAATAAGATACACAGGAATGGGGCATACCACCTGACACCTCTTACCCTGAGGAATAAGTAATACAGGAATGGTGTCATACCACCTGATATGCTGATCCTCAAACGACAAAACTAGTCTGGTTCAACCACTAGTTAACTACCGGGGATGCAAAGGGCGTAAGCCTAGGCATCAGGACCCAATGGTCCACCCAGACCAACAATAATAATAATAATAATAATAATAGTAGGTTACACTTGGAAATCCTCTGCTATACGCTTGTATATCAAGTACCCACTTTATTCAATGAAATTAGACCTACAGGTGAACGTTTCCTAGTTACAATAATCATTGAAACGTGATAAATCTGTGGATTCCAGGTAGGTAACACGTGGGAACGATTAACATGGATAAATCAACGATACCCATAGGCTTAGAAAGATTGAAATTAAATACCCATCTGTTTGAATTGGTCATAAACGTACAGGTGAACGTTTCCGAGTTGTCACAATCATAGAAATGTGATAAATCTACGAATACTTCGTAGGTTACACTTGGAAATCCTCTGCGATACGCTTGTACATCATGTACCCACTTTATTCAATGAAATTAGACCTACAGGTGAACGTTTCCTTGTTACAATAATCGTTGAAAAGTGATAAATCTGTGGATTCCAGGTAGGTAACACGTGGGAACGATTACCATGGATAAATCAACGATACTCATAGGCTTAGAAAGATTGAAATTAAATATCCTTATGTTTGAAATGATCATATACTTACAGGTGAACGTTTCCTAGTTGCAATAAACATAAAATCGTGGTAATTCTATGCATACCAGATAGGAAATACGTTGAAACGACTTCCATGGATCAAGCAACGACACCCATAGACTCAGGAAGATTGAAATTAAATACCCTTCCGTTTGAAATGATCATAAACTTGCAGGTGGACGTTTCCTAGATGTCATAATCATAGAAACGTGATAAATCGACGGATACTATGTAGGTTACACTTGGAAATCCTATGCTATACGCTTGGATATCAAGTATCCACTTTATTCAAAGGAATTAAAACTACAGGTGAACGTTTCCTAGTTTCAATAATCATTAAAACCTGATAAATCTATGGATTCCAGGTAGGTGGGACGTGGATAAGACTTCCGTATCTAAATCAACGATACCCATAGGCTTAGAAAGGTCGAAATTATATACCCATCTGCTTGAAATGATCATAATCGTAGAGGTGAACGTTACCGAGTTGTCATAATCATAGAAACGTGATAAATCTACGGATACTATGTAGGTTACACTTTGAAATCCTGTGCTATACGCTTGGATATCAAGTACCTTTCCTAGTTACAATAATCATTGAAACCTGATAAATCTATGGATTCCAGGTAGGTGGGCCGTGGATAAGACTTCCGTATCTAAATCAACGATACCCATAGGCTTAGAAAGATTGAAATTAAATACCCTTCTGTTTGAAATGATCATAATCGTAGAGGTGAACGTTCCCGAGTTGTCATAATCATAGAAACGTAATAAATCTACGGATACTTCGTAGGTCACACTTGGAAATCCTGTGCTATACGCTTGGATATCAAGTATCCACTTTATTCAAAGGAATTAAAACTGCAGGTGAACGTTTCCTAGTTTCAATAATCATTAGAACCTGATAAATCTATGGATTCCAGGTAGGTGGGACGTGGATAAGACTTCCGTATCTAAATCAACGATACCCATAGGCTTAGAAAGGTCGAAATTGTATAACCATCTGTTTGAAATGATCATAAACGTACAGGTGAACGTTTCCGAGTTGTCATAATCATAGAAACGTGATAAATCTACGGATACTATGTAGGTTACACTTGGAAATCCTGTGGTAAACGCTTTGATATCAAGTACCCACTTTATTCAATGGACTTAGACCTACAGGTGAACGTTTCCTAGTCACAATAAATATAAAATCGTGCAAATTCTATGCATACCAGGTAGGAAATACGTTGAAACGATTTCCATGCATTAAGCAACGACACCCATAGGCTTCGAAAGTTTGAAATTAAACACCCTTCTGTTTGAAATGATCATAAAATTACAGGTGAACGTTTCCTAGATGTCATAATCGTAGAAACGTGATAAATCTACGGATACTATGTAGGTTACACTTTGAAATCCTGTGCTATACGCTTGGATATCAAGTACCTTTCCTAGTTACAATAATCATTGAAACCTGATAAATCTATGGATTCCAGGTAGGTGGGCCGTGGATAAGACTTCCGTATCTAAATCAACGATACCCATAGGCTTAGAAAGATTGAAATTAAATACCCTTCTGTTTGAAATGATCATAATCGTAGAGGTGAACGTTCCCGAGTTGTCATAATCATAGAAACGTAATAAATCTACGGATACTTCGTAGGTCACACTTGGAAATCCTGTGCTATACGCTTGGATATCAAGTATCCACTTTATTCAAAGGAATTAAAACTGCAGGTGAACGTTTCCTAGTTTCAATAATCATTAGAACCTGATAAATCTATGGATTCCAGGTAGGTGGGACGTGGATAAGACTTCCGTATCTAAATCAACGATACCCATAGGCTTAGAAAGGTCGAAATTGTATAACCATCTGTTTGAAATGATCATAAACGTACAGGTGAACGTTTCCGAGTTGTCATAATCATAGAAACGTGATAAATCTACGGATACTATGTAGGTTACACTTGGAAATCCTGTGGTAAACGCTTTGATATCAAGTACCCACTTTATTCAATGGACTTAAAAGTACAGGTGAACGTTTCCTAGACGCAATAAATATAAAAGCGTGCCAATTCTATGCATACCAGGTAGGAAATACGTTGAAACGATTTCCATGGATTAAGCAACGACACCCATAGGCTTCGAAAGTTTGAAATTAAATATCCTTCTGTTTGAAATGATCATAAACGTACAGGTGAACGTTTCCGAGTTGTCATAATCATAGAAACGTGACAAATCTACAAATACTATGTAGGTTACACTTGGAAATCCTGTGCTATACGCTTGGATATCAAGTACCGACTTTATTCAAAGGACTTAAATCTACAGGTGAACGTTTCCTAGTTACAATAATCATTGAAACCTGATAAATCTATGGATTCCAGGTAGGTGGGACGTGGATAAGACTTCCGTATCTAATTCAACGATACCCATAGGCTTAGAAAGGTCGAAATTATATACCCATCTGTTTGAAATGATCATAATCGTAGAGGTGAAAGTTACCGAGTTGTCATAATCATAGAAACGTGATAAATCTACGGATACTTCGTAGGTTACACTTGGAAATCCTGTGTTAAACGCTTGGATATCAAGTACCCGCTTTATTCAATGGACTTAAAACTACAGCTGAACGTTTCCTAGGCACAATAAATATAAAATCGTGCAAATTCTATGCATACCAGGTAGGAAATACGTTGAAACGATTTCCATGCATTAAGCAACGACACCCATAGGCTTCGAAAGTTTGAAATTAAACACCCTTCTGTTTGAAATGATCATAAAATTACAGGTGAACGTTTCCTAGATGTCATAATCGTAGAAACGTGATAAATCTACGGATACTATGTAGGTTACACTTGGAAATCCTGTGCTATACGCTTGGATATCAAGTACCTTTCCTAGTTACAATAATCATTGAAACCTGATAAATCTATGGATTCCAGGTAGGTGGGCCGTGGATAAGACTTCCGTATCTAAATCAACGATACCCATAGGCTTAGAAAGATTGAAATTAAATACCCTTCTGTTTGAAATGATCATAAACTTAAAGGTGGACGTTTCCTAGATGTCATAATCATAGAAACGTGATAAATCGACGGATACTATGTAATTTACACTTGGAAATCCTGTGCTAAACGCTTGGAAACGACTTCCATAGCTAAATCAACGATACCCATAGGCTTAGAAAGATTGAAATTAAATACCCTTCTGTTTGAAATGATCATAATCGTAGAGGTGAACGTTCCCGAGTTGTCATAATCATAGAAACGTAATAAATCTACGGATACTTCGTAGGTTACACTTGGAAATCCTGTGCTATACGCTTGGATATCAAGTATCCACTTTATTCAAAGGAATTAAAACTGCAGGAGAACGTTTCCTAGTTTCAATAATCATTAGAACCTGATAAATCTATGGATTCCAGGTAGGTGGGACGTGGATAAGACTTCCGTATCTAAATCAACGATACCCATAGGCTTAGAAAGGTCGAAATTATATACCCATCTGTTTGAAATGATCATAATCGTAGAGGTGAAAGTTACCGAGTTGTCATAATCATAGAAACGTGATAAATCTACGGATACTTCGTAGGTTACACTTGGAAATCCTGTGTTAAACGCTTGGATATCAAGTACCCGCTTTATTCAATGGACTTAAAACTACAGCTGAACGTTTCCTAGGCACAATAAATATAAAATCGTGCAAATTCTATGCATACCAGTAGGAAATACGTTGAAACGATTTCCATGCATTAAGCAACGACACCCATAGACTTCGAAAGTTTGAAATTAAACACCCTTCTGTTTGAAATGATCATAAAATTACAGGTGAACGTTTCCTAGATGTCATAATCGTAGAAACGTGATAAATCTACGGATACTATGTAGGTTATACTTGGAAATCCTGTGCTATACGCTTGGATATCAAGTACCTTTCCTAGTTACAATAATCATTGAAACCTGATAAATCTATGGATTCCAGGTCGGTGGGCCGTGGATAAGACTTCCGTATCTAAATCAACGATACCCATAGGCTTAGAAAGGTCGAAATTGTATAACCATCAGTTTGAAATGATCATAATCGTAGAGGTGAACGTTCCCGAGTTGTCATAATCATAGAAACGTAATAAATCTACGGATACTTCGTAGGTTACACTTGGAAATCCTGTGTTAAACGCTTGGATATCAAGTACGCACTTTATTCAATGCACTTCGACCTATAGGTGAACGTTTCCTAGTTACAATAATCATTGAAACGTGATAAATCTGTGGATTCCAGGTAGGTAACACGTGGGTACGATTACCATGGATAAATCAACGTTACTCATAGGCTTAGAAAGATTGAAATTAAATACCCTTCTGTTTGAAATGATCATAAACTTACAGGTGGACGTTTCCTAGATGTCATAATCATAGAAACGTGATAAATCGACGGATACTATGTAATTTACACTTGGAAATCCTGTGCTAAACGCTTGGAAACGACTTCCATAGCTAAATCAACGATACCCATAGGCTTAGAAAGATTGAAATTAAATACCCTTCTGTTTGAAATGATCATAATCGTAGAGGTGAACGTTCCCGAGTTGTCATAATCATAGAAACGTAATAAATCTACGGATACTTCGTAGGTTACACTTGGAAATCCTGTGCTATACGCTTGGATATCAAGTATCCACTTTATTCAAAGGAATTAAAACTGCAGGAGAACGTTTCCTAGTTTCAATAATCATTAGAACCTGATAAATCTATGGATTCCAGGTAGGTGGGACGTGGATAAGACTTCCGTATCTAAATCAACGATACCCATAGGCTTAGAAAGGTCGAAATTATATACCCATCTGTTTGAAATGATCATAATCGTAGAGGTGAAAGTTACCGAGTTGTCATAATCATAGAAACGTGATAAATCTACGGATACTTCGTAGGTTACACTTGGAAATCCTGTGTTAAACGCTTGGATATCAAGTACCCGCTTTATTCAATGGACTTAAAACTACAGCTGAACGTTTCCTAGGCACAATAAATATAAAATCGTGCAAATTCTATGCATACCAGTAGGAAATACGTTGAAACGATTTCCATGCATTAAGCAACGACACCCATAGACTTCGAAAGTTTGAAATTAAACACCCTTCTGTTTGAAATGATCATAAAATTACAGGTGAACGTTTCCTAGATGTCATAATCGTAGAAACGTGATAAATCTACGGATACTATGTAGGTTATACTTGGAAATCCTGTGCTATACGCTTGGATATCAAGTACCTTTCCTAGTTACAATAATCATTGAAACCTGATAAATCTATGGATTCCAGGTCGGTGGGCCGTGGATAAGACTTCCGTATCTAAATCAACGATACCCATAGGCTTAGAAAGGTCGAAATTGTATAACCATCTGTTTGAAATGATCATAATCGTAGAGGTGAACGTTCCCGAGTTGTCATAATCATAGAAACGTAATAAATCTACGGATACTTCGTAGGTTACACTTGGAAATCCTGTGTTAAACGCTTGGATATCAAGTACGCACTTTATTCAATGCACTTCGACCTATAGGTGAACGTTTCCTAGTTACAATAATCATTGAAACG
This sequence comes from Muscidifurax raptorellus, assembly GCA_020010945.3. Taxonomy (NCBI): domain Eukaryota; kingdom Metazoa; phylum Arthropoda; class Insecta; order Hymenoptera; family Pteromalidae; genus Muscidifurax; species Muscidifurax raptorellus. The sequence continues at coordinate 2,854,185 of JAHUUD020000009.1, forward strand.
TGATAAATCTGTGGATTCCAGGTAGGTAACACGTGGGTACGATTACCATGGATAAATCAACGTTACTCATAGGCTTAGAAAGATTGAAATTAAATACCCTTCTGTTTGAAATGATCATAAACTTACAGGTGGACGTTTCCTAGATGTCATAATCATAGAAGCGTGATAAATCTACGGATACTATGTAGGTTACACTTGGAAATCCTGTGCTATACGCTTGGATATCAAGTACCGACTTTATTCAAAGGACTTAAATCTACAGGTGAACGTTTCCTAGTTACAATAATCATTGAAACCTGATAAATCTATGGATTCCAGGTAGGTGGGACGTGGATAAGACTTCCGTATCTAAATCAACGATACCCATAGGCTTAGAAAGGTCGAAATTATATACCCATCAGTTTGAAAAGATCATAATCGTAGAGGTGAACGTTTCCTAGATGTCATAATCATAGAAACGTGATAAATCTACGGATACTATGTAGGTTACACTTGGAAATCCTGTGCTATACGCTTGGATATCAAGTACCGACTTTATTCAAAGGACTTAAATCTACAGGTGAACGTTTCCTAGTTACAATAATCATTGAAACCTGATAAATCTATGGATTCCAGGTAGGTGGGACGTGGATAAGACTTCCGTATCTAAATCAACGATACCCATAGGCTTAGAAAGGTCGAAATTATATACCCATCTGTTTGAAATGATCATAATCGTAGAGGTGAACGTTCCCGAGTTGTCATAATCATAGAAACGTAATAAATCTACGGATACTTCGTAGGTTACACTTGGAAATCCTGTGTTAAACGCTTGGATATCAAGTACGCACTTTATTCAATGCACTTCGACCTATAGGTGAACGTTTCCTAGTTACAATAATCATTGAAACGTGATAAATCTGTGGATTCCAGGTAGGTAACACGTGGGTACGATTACCATGGATAAATCAACGTTACTCATAGGCTTAGAAAGATTGAAATTAAATACCCTTCTGTTTGAAATGATCATAATCGTAGAGGTGAACGTTACCGAGTTGTCATAATCATAGAAACGTGATAAATCTACGGCTACTTCGTAGGTTACACTTGGAAATCCTGTGTTAAACGCTTGGATATCAAGTACCCACTTTATTCAATGGACTTATAACTACAGCTGAACGTTTCCTAGTTACAATAATCATTGAAACGTGATAAATCTGTGGATACCAGGTAGTTAATACGTGGGAACGATTACCATGGATAAATCAACGATACCCGTAGGCTTAGAAAGATTGAAATGAAATACCCTTCTGTTTGAAATGATCATAAATTTACAGGTGAACGTTCCCTAGATGTCATAATCATAGAAGCGTGATAAATCTACGGATACTATGTAGGTTACACTTGGAAATCCTGTGTTAAACGCTTGGATATCAAGTACGCACTTTATTCAATGAACTTCGACCTACAGGTGAACGTTTCCTAGTCGCAATAAATATAAAATCGTGCAAATTCTATGCATACCAGGTAGGAAATACGTTGAAACGATTTCCATGGATTAAGCAACGATACCCATAGGCTTCGAAAGTTTGAAATTAAATATCCTTCTGTTTGAAATGATCATAAACGTACAGGTGAACGTTTCCTAGTTGTCGTAATCATAGAAACGTGATAAATCTACGGATACTTAGTAGGTTACACTTGGAAATCCTCTGCTATACGCTTGTATATCAAGTACCCACTTTATTCAATGAAATTAGACCGTCAGGTGAACGTTTACTAGTTACAATAATCATTGAAACGCGATAAATCTGTGGATTCCAGGTAGGTAACACGTGGGAACGATTACCATGGATAAATCAACGATACCCATAGGCTTCGAAAGTTTGAAATTAAATACCCTTCTGTTTGAAATGATCATAAACGTACAGGTGAACGTTTCCTAGTTGTCGTAATCATAGAAACGTGATAAATCTACGGATACTTAGTAGGTTACACTTGGAAATCCGCTGCTATACGCTTGTATATCAAGTACCCACTTTATTCAATGAAATTAGACCGTCAGGTGAACGTTTCCTAGTTACAATAATCATTGAAACGCGATAAATCTGTGGATTCCAGGTAGGTAACACGTGGGAACGATTACCATGGATAAATCAACGATACCCATAGGCTTAGAAAGATTGAAATGAAATACCCTTCTGTTTGAAATGATCAGAAATTTACAGGTGAACGTTCCCTAGATGTCATAATCATAGAAGCGTGATAAATCTACGGATACTATGTAGGTTACACTTGGAAATCCTGTGTTAAACGCTTGGATATCAAGTACGCACTTTATTCAATGAACTTCCACCTACAGGTGAACGTTTCCTAGTCGCAATAAATATAAAATCGTGCAAATTCTATGCATACCAGGTAGGAAATACGTTGAAACGATTTCCATGGATTAAGCAACGATACCCATAGGCTTCGAAAGTTTGAAATTAAATATCCTTCTGTTTGAAATGATCATAAACGTACAGGTGAACGTTTCCTAGTTGTCGTAATCATAGAAACGTGATAAATCTACGGATACTTAGTAGGTTACACTTGGAAATCCTCTGCTGTACGCTTGTATATCAAGTACCCACTTTATTCAATGAAATTAGACCGTCAGGTGAACGTTTCCTAGTTACAATAATCATTGAAACGCGATAAATCTGTGGATTCCAGGTAGGTAACACGTGGGAACGATTACCATGGATAAATCAACGATTCCCATAGGCTTCGAAAGTTTGAAATTAAATATCCTTCTGTTTGAAATGATCATAAACGTACAGGTGAAGGTTTCCTAGTTGTCGTAATCATAGAAACGTGATAAATCTACGGATACTTAGTAGGTTACACTTGGAAATCCTCTGCTATACGCTTGTATATCAAGTACCCACTTTATTCAATGAAATTAGACCTTCAGGTGAACGTTTCCTAGTTACAATAATCATTGAAACGCGATAAATCTGTGGATTCCAGGTAGATAACACGTGGGAACGATTACCATAGATAAATCAACGATACCCATAGGCTTAGAAAGGTCGCAATTATATACCTCTTTGAATATATCTCTTTGAAATGATCATAAACTTACAGTTGAACGGTTCCTAGATGTCATAATCATAGAAACGTGATAAATCTACGGATACTATGTAGGTTACACTTGGAAATCCTGTGGTAAACGCTTTGATATCAAGTACCCACTTTATTCAATGGACTTAAAACTACAGAAGAACGTTTCCTAGTTACAATAATCATTGAAACGGGATAAATCTGTAGATTCCAGGTAGGTAACACGTGGGAACAATTGCCATGGATAAATCAACGATACCCATAGGGTTAGGGAGGTCGAAATTAAATAGCCATCTGTTTGGAATGATCATAAACTTACAGGTGAATGTTTCCTAAATGTCATAATCATAGAAATGTGATAAATCTACGGATACTACGTAGGTTACAGTTGGAAATCCTGTGCTAAACGCTTGGAAACGACTTCCGTAGCTAAATCAACGATACCCATAGGCTTAGAAAGGTCGAAATTATATACCCATCTGTTTGAAATGATCATAAACGTAGAGGTGAACGTTACCGAGTTGTCATAATCATAGAAACGTGATAAATCTATGGATACTATGTAGGTTACACTTGGAAATCCTGTGGTAAACGCTTTGATATCAAGGACCCACTTTATTCAATGGACTTAAAACTACAGCTGAACGTTTCCTAGTTACAATAATCATTGATACGTTATAAATCTATGGATTCCAGGTAGGTAATACGTGGGATCTATTGCCATGGATAAATCAACGATACCCATAGGGTTAGGGAGGTCGAAATTAAATAGCCATCTGTTTGAAATGATCATAAACTTACAGGTGAACGATTCCTAAATGTCATAATCATAGAAATGTGATAAATCTACGGATACTACGTAGGTTACAGTTGGAAATCCTGTCCTAAACGCTTGGAAACGACTTCCATAGCTAAATCAACGATACCCATAGGCTTAGAAAGATTGAAATTAAATACCCTTCTGTTTGAAATGATCATAATCGTAGAGGTGAACGTTCCCGAGTTGTCATAATCATAGAAACGTAATAAATCTACGGATACTTCGTAGGTTACACTTGGAAATCCTGTGTTAAACGCTTGGATATCAAGTACGCACTTTATTCAATGCACTTCGACCTACAGGTGGACGTTTCCTAGATGTCATAATCATAGAAACGGGATAAATCGACGGATACTATGTAGGTTACACTTGGAAATCCTGTGCTATACGCTTGGATATCAAGTATCCACTTTATTCAAAGGACTTAAAAGTACAGGTGAACGTTTCCTAGTCGCAATAAATATAAAAGCGTGCCAATTCTATGCATACCAGGTAGGAAATACGTTGAAACGATTTCCATGGATTAAGCAACGACACCCATAGGCTTCGAAAGTTTGAAATTAAATATCCTTCTGTTTGAAATGATCAGAAACGTACAGGTGAACGTTTCCGAGTTGTCATAATCATAGAAACGTGACAAATCTACAAATACTATGTAGGTTACACTTGGAAATCCTGTGCTATACGCTTGGATATCAAGTACCGACTTTATTCAAAGGACTTAAATCTACAGGTGAACGTTTCCTAGTTACAATAATCATTGAAACCTGATAAATCTATGGATTCCAGGTAGGTGGGACGTGGATAAGACTTCCGTATATAAATCAACGATACACATAGGCTTAGAAAGGTCGAAATTATTTACCCATCTGTTTGAAATGATCATAATCGTAGAGGTGAACGTTACCGAGTTGTCATAATCATAGAAACGTGATAAATCTACGGATACTTAGTAGGTTACACTTGGAAATCCTCTGCTATACGCTTGTATATCAAGTACCCACTTTATTCAATAAAATTAGACCTTCAGGTGAACGTTTCCTAGTTACAATAATCATTGAAACGCGATAAATCTGTGGATTCCAGGTAGGTAATACGTGGGAACGATTACCATGGATAAATCAACGATACCCATAGGCTTCGAAAGTTTGAAATTAAATACCCTTCTGTTTGAATTGGTCATAAACGTACAGTTGAACGGTTCCTAGATGTCATAATCATAGAAACGTGATAAATCTACGGATACTATGTAGGTTACACTTGGAAATCCTGTGGTAAACGCTTTGATATCAAGTACCCACTTTATTCAATGGACTTAAAACTACAGAAGAACGTTTCCTAGTTACAATAATCATTGAAACGGGATAAATCTGTAGATTCCAGGTAGGTAACACGTGGGAACAATTGCCATGGATAAATCAACGATACCCATAGGGTTAGGGAGGTCGAAATTAAATAGCCATCTGTTTGGAATGATCATAAACTTACAGGTGAATGTTTCCTAAATGTCATAATCATAGAAATGTGATAAATCTACGGATACTACGTAGGTTACAGTTGGAAATCCTGTGCTAAACGCTTGGAAACGACTTCCGTAGCTAAATCAACGATACCCATAGGCTTCGAAAGTTTGAAATTAAATACCCTTCTGTTTGAATTGGTCATAAACGTACAGGTGAACGTTTCCTAGATGTCATAATCATAGAAACGTGATAAATCTACGGATACTTAGTAGGTTACACTTGGAAATCCTCTGCTATACGCTTGTATATCAAGTACCCACTTTATTCAATGAAATTAGACCTTCAGGTGAACGTTTCCTAGTTACAATAATCATTGAAACGCGATAAATCTGTGGATTCCAGGTAGATAACACGTGGGAACGATTACCATGGATAAATCAACGATACCCATAGGCTTAGAAAGGTCGCAATTATATACCTCTTTGAATATATCTCGTTGAAATGATCATAAACTTACAGTTGAACGGTTCCTAGATGTCATAATCATAGAAACGTGATAAATCTACGGATACTATGTAGGTTACACTTGGAAATCCTGTGGTAAACGCTTTGATATCAAGTACCCACTTTATTCAATGGACTTAAAACTACAGAAGAACGTTTCCTAGTTACAATAATCATTGAAACGGGATAAATCTGTAGATTCCAGGTAGGTAACACGTGGGAACAATTGCCATGGATAAATCAACGATACCCATAGGGTTAGGGAGGTCGAAATTAAATAGCCATCTGTTTGGAATGATCATAAACTTACAGGTGAATGTTTCCTAAATGTCATAATCATAGAAATGTGATAAATCTACGGATACTACGTAGGTTACAGTTGGAAATCCTGTGCTAAACGCTTGGAAACGACTTCCGTAGCTAAATCAGCGATACCCATAGGCTTAGAAAGGTCGAAATTATATACCCATCTGTTTGAAATGATCATAAACGTAGAGGTGAACGTTACCGAGTTGTCATAATCATAGAAACGTAATAAATCTACGGATACTTCGTAGGTTACACTTGGAAATCCTGTGTTAAACGCTTGGATATCAAGTACGCACTTTATTCAATGCACTTCGACCTACAGGTGAACGTTTCCTAGTTACAATAATCATTGAAACGTGATAAATCTGTGGATTCCAGGTAGGTAACACGTGGGAACGATTACCATGGATAAATCAACGATACCCGTAGGCTTCGAAAGTTTGAAATTAAATACCCTTCTGTTTGAAATGATCATAAACGTACAGGTGAACGTTTCCTAGTTGTCGTAATCATAGAAACGTGATAAATCTACGGATACTTAGTAGGTTACACTTGGAAATCCTCTGCTATACGCTTGTATATCAAGTACCCACTTTATTCAATGAAATTAGACCGTCAGGTGAACGTTTCCTAGTTACAATAATCATTGAAACGCGATAAATCTGTGGATTCCAGGTAGGTAACACGTGGGAACGATTACCATGGATAAATCAACGATACCCATAGGCTTAGAAAGATTGAAATGAAATACCCTTCTGTTTGAAATGATCAGAAATTTACAGGTGAACGTTCCCTAGATGTCATAATCATAGAAGCGTGATAAATCTACGGATACTATGTAGGTTACACTTGGAAATCCTGTGTTAAACGCTTGGATATCAAGTACGCACTTTATTCAATGAACTTCGACCTACAGGTGAACGTTTCCTAGTCGCAATAAATATAAAATCGTGCAAATTCTATGCATACCAGGTAGGAAATACGTTGAAACGATTTCCATGGATTAAGGAACGATACCCATAGGCTTCGAAAGTTTGAAATTAAATATCCTTCTGTTTGAAATGATCATAAACGTACAGGTGAACGTTTCCTAGTTGTCGTAATCATAGAAACGTGATAAATCTACGGATACTTAGTAGGTTACACTTGGAAATCCTCTGCTATACGCTTGTATATCAAGTACCCACTTTATTCAATGAAATTAGACCGTCAGGTGAACGTTTCCTAGTTACAATAATCATTGAAACGCGATAAATCTGTGGATTCCAGGTAGGTAACACGTGGGAACGATTACCATGGATAAATCAACGATACCCATAGGCTTCGAAAGTTTGAAATTAGATATCCTTCTGTTTGAAATGATCATAAACGTACAGGTGAAGGTTTCCTAGTTGTCGTAATCATAGAAACGTGATAAATCTACGGATACTTAGTAGGTTACACTTGGAAATCCTCTGCTATACGCTTGTATATCAAGTACCCACTTTATTCAATAAAATTAGACCTTCAGGTGAACGTTTCCTAGTTACAATAATCATTGAAACGCGATAAATCTGTGGATTCCAGGTAGGTAATACGCGGGAACGATTACCATGGATAAATCAACGATACCCATAGGCTTCGAAAGTTTGAAATTAAATACCCTTCTGTTTGAATTGGTCATAAACGTACAGTTGAACGGTTCCTAGATGTCATAATCATAGAAACGTGATAAATCTACGGATACTATGTAGGTTACACTTGGAAATCCTGTGGTAAACGCTTTGATATCAAGTACCCACTTTATTCAATGGACTTAAAACTACAGAAGAACGTTTCCTAGTTACAATAATCATTGAAACGGGATAAATCTGTAGATTCCAGGTAGGTAACACGTGGGAACAATTGCCATGGATAAATCAACGATACCCATAGGGTTAGGGAGGTCGAAATTAAATAGCCATCTGTTTGGAATGATCATAAACTTACAGGTGAATGTTTCCTAAATGTCATAATCATAGAAATGTGATAAATCTACGGATACTACGTAGGTTACAGTTGGAAATCCTGTGCTAAACGCTTGGAAACGACTTCCGTAGCTAAATCAACGATACCCATAGGCTTAGAAAGGTCGAAATTATATACCCATCTGTTTGAAATGATCATAAACGTAGAGGTGAACGTTACCGAGTTGTCATAATCATAGAAACGTGATAAATCTATGGATACTATGTAGGTTACACTTGGAAATCCTGTGCTATACGCTTGTATATCAAGTATCCACTTTATTCAAAGGACTTAAAACTACAGGTAAACGTTTCCTAGTTACAATAATCATTAAAACCTGATAAATCTATGGATTCCAGGTAGGTGGGACGTGGATAAGACTTCCGTATCTAAATCAACGATACCCATAGGCTTAGAAAGGTCGAAATTGTATAACCATCTGTTTGAAATGATCATAAACTTACAGGTGAACGATTCCTAAATGTCATAATCATAGAAATGTGATAAATCTACGGATACTACGTAGGTTACAGTTGGAAATCCTGTGCTAAACGCTTGGAAACGACTTCCATAGCTAAATCAACGATACCCATAGGCTTAGAAAGATTGAAATTAAATACCCTTCTGTTTGAAATGATCATAATCGTAGAGGTGAACGTTCCCGAGTTGTCATAATCATAGAAACGTAATAAATCTACGGATACTTCGTAGGTTACACTTGGAAATCCTGTGTTAAACGCTTGGATATCAAGTACGCACTTTATTCAATGCACTTCGACCTACAGGTGGACGTTTCCTAGATGTCATAGTCATAGAAACGGGATAAATCGACGGATACTATGTAGGTTACACTTGGAAATCCTGTGCTATACGCTTGGATATCAAGTATCCACTTTATTCAAAGGACTTAAAAGTACAGGTGAACGTTTCCTAGTCGCAATAAATATAAAAGCGTGCCAATTCTATGCATACCAGGTAGGAAATACGTTGAAACGATTTCCATGGATTAAGCAACGACACCCATAGGCTTCGAAAGTTTGAAATTAAATATCCTTCTGTTTGAAATGATCAGAAACGTACAGGTGAACGTTTCCGAGTTGTCATAATCATAGAAACGTGACAAATCTACAAATACTATGTAGGTTACACTTGGAAATCCTGTGCTATACGCTTGGATATCAAGTACCGACTTTATTCAAAGGACTTAAATCTACTGGTGAACGTTTCCTAGTTACAATAATCATTGAAACCTGATAAATCTATGGATTCCAGGTAGGTGGGACGTGGATAAGACTTCCGTATGTAAATCAACGATACCCATAGGCTTAGAAAGGTCGAAATTATTTACCCATCTGTTTGAAATGATCATAATCGTAGAGGTGAACGTTACCGAGTTGTCATAATCATAGAAACGTGATAAATCTACGGCTACTTCGTAGGTTACACTTGGAAATCCTGTGTTAAACGCTTGGATATCAAGTACCCACTTTATTCAATGGACTTATAACTACAGCTGTACGTTTCCTAGTTACAATAATCATTGAAACGTGATAAATCTGTGGATACCAGGTAGTTAATACGTGGGAACGATTACCATGGATAAATCAACGATACCCATAGGCTTAGAAAGATTAAAATGAAATACCCTTCTGTTTGAGATGATCATAAATTTGCAGGTGAACGTTCCCTAGATGTCATAATCATAGAAGCGTGATAAATCTACGGATACTATGTAGGTTACACTTGGAACTCCTGTGTTAAACGCTTGGATATCAAGTACGCACTTTATTCAATGAACTTAGACCTACAGGTGAACGTTTCCTAGTCGCAATAAATATAAAATCGTGCAAATTCTATGCATACCAGGTAGGAAATACGTTGAAACGATTTCCGTGGATTAAGCAACGATACCCATAGGCTTCGAAAGTTTGAAATTAAATATCCTTCTGTTTGAAATGATCATAAACGTACAGGTGAACGTTTCCTAGTTGTCGTAATCATAGAAACGTGATAAATCTACGGATACTTAGTAGGTTACACTTGGAAATCCTCTGCTATACGCTTGTATATCAAGTACCCACTTTATTCAATGAAATTAGACCTACAGGTGAACGTTTCCTAGTTACAATAATCATTGAAACGTGATAAATCTGTGGATTCCAGGTAGGTAACACGTGGGAACGATTACCATGGATAAATCAACGATACTCATAGGCTTAGAAAGATTGAAATTAAATACCCTTCTGTTTGAAATGATCATAAACTTGCAGGTGAACGTTTCCTAGTCGCAATAAATATAAAATCGTGCAAATTCTATGCATACCAGGTAGGAAATACGTTGAAACGATTTCCATGGATTAAGCAACGACACCCATAGGCTTCGAAAGTTTGAAATTAAATATCCTTCTGTTTGAAATGATCAGAAACGTACAGGTGAACGTTTCCTAGATCTCGTAATAATAGAAACGTGATAAATCTACGGATACTTAGTAGGTTACACTTGGAAATCCTGTGTTAAACGGTTGGATATCAAGTACCCACTTTATTCAATGGACTTAAAACTACAGCTGAACGTTTCCTAGTTACAATAATCATTGAAGCGTGATAAATCTGTAGATTCCAGGTAGATAACACGTGGGGACTATTGCCATGGAAAAATCAACGATACCCATAGGCTTAGAAAGGTCGGAATTATATACCCATCTGTTTGAAATGATCATAATCGTAGAGGTGAACGTTACCGAGTTGTCATAATCATAGAAACGTGATAAATCTACGGATACTTAGTAGGTTACACTTGGAAATGCTGTGTTAAACGGTTGGATATCAAGTACCCACTTTATTCAATGGACTTAAAACTACAGCTGAACGTTTCCTAGTTACAATAATCATTGAAACGTGATAAATCTGTGGATTCCAGGTAGGTAACACGTGGGAATGATTACCATGGATAAATCAACGTTACTCATAGGCTTAGAAAGATTGAAATTAAATACCCTTCTGTTTGAAATGATCATAAACTTACAGGTGGACGTTTCCTAGATGTCATAATCATAGAAACGGGATAAATCGACGGATACTATGTAGGTTACACTTGGAAATCCTGTGCTATACGCTTGGATATCAAGTATCCACTTTATTCAAAGGACTTAAAAGTACAGGTGAACGTTTCCTGGTCGCAATAAATATAAAAGCGTGCCAATTCTATGCATACCAGGTAGGAAATACGTTGAAACGATTTCCATGGATTAAGCAACGACACCCATAGGCTTCGAAAGTTTGAAATTAAATATCCTTCTGTTTGAAATGATCAGAAACGTACAGGTGAACGTTTCCGAGTTGTCATAATCATAGAAACGTGACAAATCTACAAATACTATGTAGGTTACACTTGGAAATCCTGTGCTATACGCTTGGATATCAAGTACCGACTTTATTCAAAGGACTTAAATCTACAGGTGAACGTTTCCTAGTTACAATAATCATTGAAACCTGATAAATCTATGGATTCCAGGTAGGTGGGACGTGGATAAAACTTCCGTATCTAAATCAACGATACCCATAGGCTTAGAAAGGTCGAAATTATATACCCATCTGTTTGAAATGATCATAATCGTAGAGGTGAACGTTTCCTAGATGTCATAATCATAGAAACGTGATAAATCTACGGATACTATGTAGGTTACACTTGGAAATCCTGTGCTATACGCTTGGATATCAAGTACCGACTTTATTCAAGAGACTTAAATCTACAGGTGAACGTTTCCTAGTTACAATAATCATTGAAACCTGATAAATCTATGGATTCCAGGTAGGTGGGACGTGGATAAGACTTCCGTATCTAAATCAACGATACCCATAGGCTTAGAAAGGTCGAAATTATTTACCCATCTGTTTGAAATGATCATAATCGTAGAGGTGAACGTTACCGAGTTGTCATAATCATAGAAACGTGATAAATCTACGGCTACTTCGTAGGTTACACTTGGAAATCCTGTGTTAAACGGTTGGATATCAAGTACCCACTTTATTCAATGGACTTAAAACTACAGCTGAACGTTTCCTAGTTACAATAATCATTGAAACCTGATAAATCTATGGATTCCAGGTAGGTGGGACGTGGATAAGACTTCCGTATCTAAATCAACGATACCCATAGGCTTAGAAAGTTCGAAATTATATACCCATCTGTTTGAAATGATCATAATCGTAGAGGTGAACGTTTCCTAGATGTCATAATCATAGAAACGTGATAAATCTACGGATACTATGTAGGTTACACTTGGAAATCCTGTGCTATACCCTTGGATATCAAGTACCGACTTTATTCAATGAACTTAAATCTACAGGTGAACGTTTCCTAGTTACAATAATCATTGAAACCTGATAAATCTATGGATTCCAGGTAGGTGGGACGTGGATAAGACTTCCGTATCTAAATCAACGATACCCATAGGCTTAGAAAGGTCGAAATTATTTACCCATCTGTTTGAAATGATCATAATCGTAGAGGTGAACGTTACCGAGTTGTCATAATCATAGAAACGTGATAAATCTACGGCTACTTCGTAGGTTACACTTGGAAATCCTGTGTTAAACGCTTGGATATCAAGTACCCACTTTATTCAATGGACTTATAACTACAGCTGTACGATTCCTAGTTACAATAATCATTGAAACGTGATAAATCTGTGGATACCAGGTAGTTAATACGTGGGAACGATTACCATGGATAAATCAACGATACCCATAGGCTTAGAAAGATTGAAATGAAATACCCTTCTGTTTGAAATGATCATAAATTTACAGGTGAACGTTCCCTAGATGTCATAATCATAGAAGCGTGATAAATCTACGGATACTATGTAGGTTACACTTGGAAATCCTGTGTTAAACGCTTGGATATCAAGTACGCACTTTATTCAATGAACTTAGACCTACAGGTGAACGTTTCCTAGTCGCAATAAATATAAAATCGTGCAAATTCTATGCATACCAGGTAGGAAATACGTTGAAACGATTTCCATGGATTAAGCAACGATACCCATAGGCTTCGAAAGTTTGAAATTAAATATCCTTCTGTTTGAAATGATCATAAACGTACAGGTGAACGTTTCCTAGTTGTCGTAATCATAGAAACGTGATAAATCTACGGATACTTAGTAGGTTACACATGGAAATCCTCTGCTATACGCTTGTATATCAAGTACCCACTTTATTCAATGAAATTAGACCTACAGGTGAACGTTTCCTAGTTACAATAATCATTGAAACGTGATAAATCTGTGGATTCCAGGTAGGTAACACGTGGGAACGATTACCATGGATAAATCAACGATACCCATAGGCTTAGAAAGATTGAAATTAAATACCCATCTGTTTGAAATGATCATAATCGTAGAGGTGAACGTTTCCTAGATGTCATAATCATAGAAACGTGATAAATCTACGGATACTATGTAGGTTACACTTGGAAATCCTGTGCTATACCCTTGGATATCAAGTACCGACTTTATTCAATGAACTTAAATCTACAGGTGAACGTTTCCTAGTTACAATAATCATTGAAACCTGATAAATCTATGGATTCCAGGTAGGTGGGACGTGGATAAGACTTCCGTATCTAAATCAACGATACCCATAGGCTTAGAAAGTTCGAAATTATATACCCATCTGTTTGAAATGATCATAATCGTAGAGGTGAACGTTTCCTAGATGTCATAATCATAGAAACGTGATAAATCTACGGATACTATGTAGGTTACACTTGGAAATCCTGTGCTATACCCTTGGATATCAAGTACCGACTTTATTCAATGAACTTAAATCTACAGGTGAACGTTTCCTAGTTACAATAATCATTGAAACCTGATAAATCTATGGATTCCAGGTAGGTGGGACGTGGATAAGACTTCCGTATCTAAATCAACGATACCCATAGGCTTAGAAAGGTCGAAATTATTTACCCATCTGTTTGAAATGATCATAATCGTAGAGGTGAACGTTACCGAGTTGTCATAATCATAGAAACGTGATAAATCTACGGCTACTTCGTAGGTTACACTTGGAAATCCTGTGTTAAACGCTTGGATATCAAGTACCCACTTTATTCAATGGACTTATAACTACAGCTGTACGATTCCTAGTTACAATAATCATTGAAACGTGATAAATCTGTGGATACCAGGTAGTTAATACGTGGGAACGATTACCATGGATAAATCAACGATACCCATAGGCTTAGAAAGATTGAAATGAAATACCCTTCTGTTTGAAATGATCATAAATTTACAGGTGAACGTTCCCTAGATGTCATAATCATAGAAGCGTGATAAATCTACGGATACTATGTAGGTTACACTTGGAAATCCTGTGTTAAACGCTTGGATATCAAGTACGCACTTTATTCAATGAACTTAGACCTACAGGTGAACGTTTCCTAGTCGCAATAAATATAAAATCGTGCAAATTCTATGCATACCAGGTAGGAAATACGTTGAAACGATTTCCATGGATTAAGCAACGATACCCATAGGCTTCGAAAGTTTGAAATTAAATATCCTTCTGTTTGAAATGATCATAAACGTACAGGTGAACGTTTCCTAGTTGTCGTAATCATAGAAACGTGATAAATCTACGGATACTTAGTAGGTTACACATGGAAATCCTCTGCTATACGCTTGTATATCAAGTACCCACTTTATTCAATGAAATTAGACCTACAGGTGAACGTTTCCTAGTTACAATAATCATTGAAACGTGATAAATCTGTGGATTCCAGGTAGGTAACACGTGGGAACGATTACCATGGATAAATCAACGATACCCATAGGCTTAGAAAGATTGAAATTAAATACCCATCTGTTTGAATTGGTCATAAACGTACAGGTGAACGTTTCCGAGTAGTCATAATCATAGAAATGTGATAAATCTACGGATACTTCGTAGGTTACACCTGGAAATCCTCTGCGATACGCTTGTATATTATGTACCCACTTTATTCAATGAAATTAGACCTACAGGTGAACGTTTCCTTGTTACAATAGTCGTTGAAAAGTGATAAATCTGTGGAGTTGTCATAATCATAGAAACGTAATAAATCTACGGATACTTCGTAGGTTACACTTGGAAATCCTGTGTTAAACGCTTGGATATCAAGTACGCACTTTATTCAATGAATTTCGACCTACAGGTGAACGTTTCCTAGTTACAATAATCATTGAAACGTGATAAATCTGTGGATTCCAGGTAGGTAACACGTGGGAACGATTACCATGGATAAATCAACGATACTCATAGGCTTAGAAAGATTGAAATTAAATACCCTTCTGTTTGAAATGATCATAAACTTGCAGGTGAACGTTTCCTAGTCGCAATAAATATAAAATCGTGCAAATTCTATGCATACCAGGTAGGAAATACGTTGAAACGATTTCCATGGATTAAGCAACGACACCCATAGGCATAGAAAGGTCGAAATTATATACCCATCTGTTTGAAATGATCATAATCGTAGAGGTGAACGTTTCCTAGATGTCATAATCATAGAAACGTGATAAATCTACGGATACTATGTAGGTTACACTTGGAAATCCTGTGCTATACGCTTGGATATCAAGTACCGACTTTATTCAAAGGACTTAAATCTACAGGTGAACGTTTCCTAGTTACAATAATCATTGAAACCTGATAAATCTATGGATTCCAGGTAGGTGGGACGTGGATAAGACTTCCGTATCTAAATCAACGATACCCATAGGCTTCGAAAGGTCGAAATTATTTACCCATCTGTTTGAAATGATCATAATCGTAGAGGTGAACGTTACCGAGTTGTCATAATCATAGAAACGTGATAAATCTACGGCTACTTCGTAGGTTACACTTGGAAATCCTGTGTTAAACGCTTGGATATCAAGTACCCACTTTATTCAATGGACTTATAACTACAGCTGAACGTTTCCTAGTCACAATAAATATAAAATCGTGCAAATTCTATGCATACCAGGTAGGAAATACGTTGAAACGATTTCCATGCATTAAGCAACGACACCCATAGGCTTCCAAAGTTTGAAATTAAACACCCTTCTGTTTGAAATGATCATAAAATTACAGGTGAACGTTTCCTAGATGTCATAATCGTAGAAACGTAATAAATCTACGGATACTATGTAGGTTACACTTGGAAATCCTGTGCTATACGCTTGGATATCAAGTACCTTTCCTAGTTACAATAATCATTGAAACTTGATAAATCTATGGATTCCAGGTAGGTGGGCCGTGGATAAGACTTCCGTATCTAAATCAACGATACCCATAGGCTTAGAAAGGTCGAAATTATATAACCATCTATTTGAAATGATCATAAACGTACAGGTGAACGTTTCCGAGTTGTCATAATCATAGAAACGTGATAAATTTACGGATACTACATAGGTTACACTTGGAAATCCTGTGGTAAACGCTTTGATATCAAGTACCCACTTTATTCAATGGACTTAAAACTACAGCTGAACGTTTCCTAGTTACAATAATTATTGATACGTTATAAATCTGTGGATTCCAGGTAGGTAATACGTGGGAACTATTGCCATGGATAAATCAACGATACCCATAGGGATAGGGAGGTCGAAATTAAATAGCCATCTGTTTGAAATGATCATAAACTTACAGGTGAACGATTCCTAAATGTCATAATCATAGAAATGTGATAAATCTACGGATACCACGTAGGTTACAGTTGGAAATCCTGTGCTAAACGCTTGGAAACGACTTCCATAGCTAAATCAACGATACCCATAGGCTTAGAAAGATTGAAATTGAATACCCTTCTGTTTGAAATGATCATAATCGGAGAGGTGAACGTTACCGAGTTGTCATAATCATAGAAACGTGATAAATCGACGGATACTATGTAGGTTACACTTGGAAATCCTCTGCTATACGCTTGTATATCAAGTACCCACTTTATTCAATGAAATTAGACCTACAGGTGAACGTTTCCTAGTAGCAATAAATATAAAATCGTGCAAATTCTATGCATACCAGGTAGGAAATACGTTGAAACGATTTCCATGGATTAAGCAACGACACCCTTGGGCTTCGAAAGTTTGAAATTAAATATCCTTCTGTTTGAAATGATCATAAACGTAAAGGTGAACGTTTCCGAGTTGTCATAATCATAGAAACGTGATAAATCTACGGATACTATGTAGGTTACACTTGGAAATCGTGTGCTATACGCTTGGAGTTCAAGTATCCACTTTATTCAAAGGACTTAAAACTACAGGAGAACGTTTCCTAGTTACAATAATCATTGAAACCTGATAAATCTATGGATTCCAGGTAGGTGGGACGTGGATAAGACTTCCGTATCTAAATCAACGATACCCATAGGCTTAAAAAGGTCGAAATTATATACCCATCTGTTTGAAATGATCATAATCGTAGAGGTGAACGTTACCGAGTTTTCATAATCATAGAAACGTGATAAATCTACGGATACTTCGTAGGTTACACTTGGAAATCCTGTGTTAAACGCTTGGATATCAAGTACCCACTTTATTCAATGAACTTAAAACTACAGGAGAACGTTTCCTAGTTACAATAATCATTGAAACGTGATAAATCTGTGGATACCAGGTAGTTAATACGTGGGAACGATTACCATGGATAAATCAACGATACCCATAGGCTTAGAAAGATTGAAATGAAATACCCTTCTGTTTGAAATGATCATAAATTTACAGGTGAACGTTCCCTAGATGTCATAATCATAGAAACGTGATAAATCTATGGATACTATGTAGGTTACACTTGGAAATCCTGTGCTATACGCTTGTATATCAAGTATCCACTTTATTCAAAGGACCTAAAACTACAGGTAAACGTTTCCTAGTTACAATAATCATTAAAACCTGATAAATCTATGGATTCCAGGTAGGTGGGACGTGGATAAGACTTCCGTATCTAAATCAACGATACCCATAGGCTTCGAAAGTTTGAAATTAAATACGCTTCTGTTTGAATTGGTCATAAACGTACAGGTGAACGTTCCCTAGATGTCATAATCATAGAAACGTGACAAATCTACGGATACTATGTAGGTTACACTTGGAAATCCTGTGCTATACGCTTGGATATCAAGCATCCACTTTATTCAAAGGACTTAAAACTACAGGTGAACGTTTCCTATTTACAATAATCATTAAAACCTGATAAATCTATGGATTCCAGGTAGGTGGGACGTGGATAAGACTTCCGTATCTAAATCAACGATACCCATAGGCTTAGAAAGGTCGAAATTATATACCCATCTGTTTGAAATGATCATAATCGTAAGGGTGAACGTTACCGAGTTGTCATAATCAAAGAAACGTGATAAATCTACGGATTCTTCGTAGGTTACACTTGGAAATCCTGTGTTAAACGCTTGGATATCAAATACCCACTTTATTCAATGAACTTAGACCTACAGGTGAACGTTTCCTAGTCGCAATAAATATAAAATCGTGTAAATTCTATGCATACTAGGTAGGAAATACGTTGAAACGACTTCCATGGAGCAAGCAACGACACCCATAGGCTTAGAAAGATTGAAATTAAATACCCTTCTGTTAGAAATGATCATAGACTTACAGGTGGACGTTTCCTAGATGTCATAATCATAGAAACGTGATAAATCGACGGATACTATGTAGGTTACACTTGGAAATCCTCTGCTATACGCTTGTATATCAAGTACCCACTTTATTCAATGAAATTAGACCTACAGGTGAACGTTTCCTTGTTACAATAATCATTGAAAAGTGATAAATCTGTGGATTCCAGGTAGGTAACACTTAGGAACAATTGCCATGGATAAATCAACGATACCCATAGGGTTAGGGAGGTCGAAATTAAATAGCCATCTGTTTGGAATGATCATAAACTTACAGGTGAATGTTTCCTAAATGTCATAATCATAGAAATGTGATAAATCTACGGATACTACGTAGGTTACAGTTGGAAATCCTGTGCTAAACGCTTGGAAACGACTTCCGTAGCTAAATCAACGATACCCATAGGCTTAGAAAGGTCGAAATTATATACCCATCTGTTTGAAATGATCATAAACGTAGAGGTGAACGTTACCGAGTTGTCATAATCATAGAAACGTGATAAATCTATGGATACTATGTAGGTTACACTTGGAAATCCTGTGCTATACGCTTGGATATCAAGTATCCACTTTATTCAAAGGACTTAAAACTACAGGTGAACGTTTCCTATTTACAATAATCATTAAAACCTGATAAATCTATGGATTCCAGGTAGGTGGGACGTGGATAAGACTTCCGTATCTAAATCAACGATACCCATAGGCTTAGAAAGGTCGAAATTATATACCCATCTGTTTGAAATGATCATAATCGTAAGGGTGAACGTTACCGAGTTGTCATAATCATAGAAACGTGATAAATCGACGGATACTATGTAGGTTACACTTGGAAATCCTCTGCTATACGCTTGTATATCAAGTACCCACTTTATTCAATGAATTTAGACCTACAGGTGAACGTTTCCTAGTAGCAATAAATATAAAATCGTGCAAATTCTATGCATACCACGTAGGAAATACGTTGGAACGATTTCCATGGATTAAGCAACGCCACCCTGGGGCTTCGAAAGTTTGAAATTAAATATCCTTCTGTTTGAAATGATCATAAACGTAAAGGTGAACGTTTCCGAGTTGTCATAATCATAGAAACGTGATAAGTCTACGGATACTATGTAGGTTACACTTGGAAATCGTGTGCTATACGCTTGGATCTCAAGTATCCACTTTATTCAAAGGACTTAATACTACAGGTGAACGTTTCCTATTTACAATAATCATTAAAACCTGATAAATCTATGGATTCCAGGAAGGTGGGACGTGGATAAGACTTCCGTATCTAAATCAATGATACCCATAGGCTTAGAAAGGTCGAAATTATATACCCATCTGTTTGAAATGATCATAATCGTAAGGGTGAACGTTACCGAGTTGTCATAATCAATGAAACGTGATAAATCTACGGATACTATGTAGGTTACACTTGGAAATCCTGTGCTATACGCTTGGATATCAAGTACCGACTTTATTCAAAGGACTTAAATCTACAGGTGAACGTTTCCTAGTTACAATAATCATTGAAACCTGATAAATCTATGGATTCCAGGTAGGTGGGACGTGGATAAGACTTCCGTATCTAAATCAACGATACCCATAGGCTTCGAAAGGTCGAAATTATTTACCCATCTGTTTGAAATGATCATAATCGTAGAGGTGAACGTTACCGAGTTGTCATAATCATAGAAACGTGATAAATCTACGGCTACTTCGTAGGTTACACTTGGAAATCCTGTGTTAAACGCTTGGATATCAAGTACCCACTTTATTCAATGGACTTATAACTACAGCTGAACGTTTCCTAGTCACAATAAATATAAAATCGTGCAAATTCTATGCATACCAGGTAGGAAATACGTTGAAACGATTTCCATGCATTAAGCAACGACACCCATAGGCTTCCAAAGTTTGAAATTAAACACCCTTCTGTTTGAAATGATCGTAAAATTACAGGTGAACGTTTCCTAGATGTCATAATCGTAGAAACGTAATAAATCTACGGATACTATGTAGGTTACACTTGGAAATCCTGTGCTATACGCTTGGATATCAAGTACCTTTCCTAGTTACAATAATCATTGAAACTTGATAAATCTATGGATTCCAGGTAGGTGGGCCGTGGATAAGACTTCCGTATCTAAATCAACGATACCCATAGGCTTAGAAAGGTCGAAATTATATAACCATCTGTTTGAAATGATCATAAACGTACAGGTGAACGTTTCCGAGTTGTCATAATCATAGAAACGTGATAAATTTACGGATACTACGTAGGTTACACTTGGAAATCCTGTGGTAAACGCTTTGATATCAAGTACCCACTTTATTCAATGGACTTAAAACTACAGCTGAACGTTTCCTAGTTACAATAATTATTGATACGTTATAAATCTGTGGATTCCAGGTAGGTAATACGTGGGAACTATTGCCATGGATAAATCAACGATACCCATAGGGTTAGGGAGGTCGAAATTAAATAGCCATCTGTTTGAAATGATCATAAACTTACAGGTGAACGATTCCTAAATGTCATAATCATAGAAATGTGATAAATCTACGGATACCACGTAGGTTACAGTTGGAAATCCTGTGCTAAACGCTTGGAAACGACTTCCATAGCTAAATCAACGATTCCCATAGGCTTAGAAAGATTGAAATTGAATACCCTTCTGTTTGAAATGATCATAATCGGAGAGGTGAACGTTACCGAGTTGTCATAATCATAGAAACGTGATAAATCGACGGATACTATGTAGGTTACACTTGGAAATCCTCTGCTATACGCTTGTATATCAAGTACCCACTTTATTCAATGAAATTAGACCTACAGGTGAACGTTTCCTAGTAGCAATAAATATAAAATCGTGCAAATTCTATGCATACCAGGTAGGAAATACGTTGAAACGATTTCCATGGATTAAGCAACGACACCCTTGGGCTTCGAAAGTTTGAAATTAAATATCCTTCTGTTTGAAATGATCATAAACGTAAAGGTGAACGTTTCCGAGTTGTCATAATCATAGAAACGTGATAAATCTACGGATACTATGTAGGTTACACTTGGAAATCGTGTGCTATACGCTTGGATATCAAGTATCCACTTTATTCAAAGGACTTAAAACTAAAGGTGAACGTTTCCTATTTACAATAATCATTAAAACCTGATAAATCTATGGATTCCAGGTAGGTGGGACGTGGATAAGACTTCCGTATCTAAATCAACGATACCCATAGGCTTAGAAAGGTCGAAATTATATACCCATCTGTTTGAAATGATCATAATCGTAAGGGTGAACGTTACCGAGTTGTCATAATCAATGAAACGTGATAAATCTACGGATTCTTCGTAGGTTACACTTGGAAATCCTGTGTTAAACGCTTGGATATCAAATACCCACTTTATTCAATGAACTTAGACCTACAGGTGAACGTTTCCTAGTCGCAACAAATATAAAATCGTGTAAATTCTATGCATACTAGGTAGGAAATACGTTGAAACGACTTCCATGGAGCAAGCAACGACACCCATAGGCTTAGAAAGATTGAAATTAAATACCCTTCTGTTTGAAATGATCATAGACTTACAGGTGGACGTTTCCTAGATGTCATAATCATGGAAACGTGATAAATCGACGGATACTATGTAGGTTACACTTGGAAATCCTCTGCTATACGCTTGTATATCAAGTACCCACTTTATTCAATGAAATTAGACCTACAGGTGAACGTTTCCTTGTTACAATAATCATTGCAAAGTGATAAATCTGTGGATTCCAGGTAGGTAACACTTGGGAACGATTACCGTCGATAAATTAACGATACGCATAGGCTTAGAAAGATTAAAATTAAATACCCTTCTGTTTGAAATGATCATAAACTTACAGGTGAACGTTTCCTGGATGTCATAGTCATAGAAACGTGATAAATCTACGGATACTATGTAGGTTACACTTGGAAATCCTGTGCTATACGCTTGGATATCAAGTACCGACTTTATTCAAAGGACTTAAAACTACAGGTGAACGTTTCCTAGTCGCAATAAATATAATATCGTGCAAATTCTATGCATACCAGGTAGGAAATACGTTGAAACGATTTCCATGGATTAAGCAACGACACCCTTCGGCTTCGAAAGTTTGAAATTAAATATCCGTCTGTTTGAAATGATCATAAACGTAAAGGTGAACGTTTCCGAGTTGTCATAATCATAGAAACGTGACAAATCTACGGATACTATGTAGGTTACACTTGGAAATCCTGTGGTAAACGCTTGGATATCAAGTACCGACTTTATTCAATGGACTTAAAACTACAGGAGAACGTTTCCTAGTTACAATAATCATTGAAACCTGATAAATCTATGGATTCCAGGTAGGTGGGACGTGGATAAGACTTCCGTATCTAAATCAACGATACCCATAGGCTTAAAAAGGTCGAAATTATATACCCATCTGTTTGAAATGATCATAATCGTAGAGGTGAACGTTACCGAGTTTTCATAATCATAGAAACGTGATAAATCTACGGATACTTCGTAGGTTACACTTGGAAATCCTGTGTTAAACGCTTGGATATCAAGTACCCACTTTATTCAATGAACTTAAAACTACAGGAGAACGTTTCCTAGTTACAATAATCATTGAAACGTGATAAATCTGTGGATACCAGGTAGTTAATACGTGGGAACGATTACCATGGATAAATCAACAATACCCATAGGCTTAGAAAGATTGAAATGAAATATCCTTCTGTTTGAAATGATCATAAATTTACAGGTGAACGTTCCCTAGATGTCATAATCATAGAAACGTGATAAATCTATGGATACTATGTAGGTTACACTTGGAAATCCTGTGCTATACGCTTGTATATCAAGTATCCACTTTATTCAAAGGACCTAAAACTACAGGTAAACGTTTCCTAGTTACAATAATCATTAAAACCTGATAAATCTATGGATTCCAGGTAGGTGGGACGTGGATAAGACTTCCGTATCTAAATCAACGATACCCATAGGCTTCGAAAGTTTGAAATTAAATACGCTTCTGTTTGAATTGGTCATAAACGTACAGGTGAACGTTCCCTAGATGTCATAATCATAGAAACGTGACAAATCTACGGATACTATGTAGGTTACACTTGGAAATCGTGTGCTATACGCTTGGATATCAAGTATCCACTTTATTCAAAGGACTTAAAACTACAGGTGAACGTTTCCTATTTACAATAATCATTAAAACCTGATAAATCTATGGATTCCAGGTAGGTGGGACGTGGATAAGACTTCCGTATCTAAATCAACGATACCCATAGGCTTAGAAAGGTCGAAATTATATACCCATCTGTTTGAAATGATCATAATCGTAAGGGTGAACGTTACCGAGTTGTCATAATCAAAGAAACGTGATAAATCTACGGATACTATGTAGGTTACACTTGGAAATCCTGTGTTAAACGCTTGGATATCAAGTACGCACTTTATTCAATGAACTTAGACCTACAGGTGAACGTTTCCTAGTCGCAATAAATATAAAATCGTGCAAATTCTATGCATACCAGGTAGGAAATACGTTGAAACGATTTCCATGGATTAAGCAACGATACCCATAGGCTTCGAAAGTTTGAAATTAAATATCCTTCTGTTTGAAATGATCATAAACGTACAGGTGAACGTTTCCTAGTTGTCGTAATCATAGAAACGTGATAAATCTACGGATACTTAGTAGGTTACACTTGGAAATCCTCTGCTATACGCTTGTATATCAAGTACCCACTTTATTCAATGAAATTAGACCTACAGGTGAACGTTTCCTAGTTACAATAATCATTGAAACGTGATAAATCTGTGGATTCCAGGTAGGTAACACGTGGGAACGATTACCATGGATAAATCAACGATACCCATAGGCTTAGAAAGATTGAAATTAAATACCCATCTGTTTGAATTGGTCATAAACGTACAGGTGAACGTTTCCGAGTAGTCATAATCATAGAAATGTGATAAATCTACGGATACTTCGTAGGTTACACCTGGAAATCCTCTGCGATACGCTTGTATATTATGTACCCACTTTATTCAATGAAATTAGACCTACAGGTGAACGTTTCCTTGTTAGAATAGTCGTTGAAAAGTGATAAATCTGTGGAGTTGTCATAATCATAGAAACGTAATAAATCTACGGATACTTCGTAGGTTGCACTTGGAAATCCTGTGTTAAACGCTTGGATATCAAGTACGCACTTTATTCAATGAACTTCGACCTACAGGTGGACGTTTCCTAGTTACAATAATCATTGAAACGTGATAAATCTGTGGATTCCAGGTAGGTAACACGCGGGAACGATTACCATGGATAAATCAACGATACTCATAGGATTAGAAAGATTGAAATTAAATACCCTTCTGTTTGAAATGATCATAAACTTGCAGGTGAACGTTTCCTAGTCGCATTAAATATAAAATCGTGCAAATTCTATGCATACCAGGTAGGAAATACGTTGAAACGATTTCCATGGATTAAGCAACGACACCCATAGGCTTCGAAAGTTTGAAATTAAATATCCTTCTGTTTGAAATGATCAGAAACGTACAGGTGAACGTTTCCTAGATCTCGTAATAATAGAAACGTGATAAATCTACGGATACTTAGTAGGTTACACTTGGAAATCCTGTGTTAAACGGTTGGATATCAAGTACCCACTTTATTCAATGGACTTAAAACTACAGCTGAACGTTTCCTAGTTACAATAATCATTGAAGCGTGATAAATCGGTAGATTCCAGGTAGATAACACGTGGGGACTATTGCCATGGAAAAATCAACGATACCCATAGGCTTAGAAAGGTCGAAATTATATACCCATCTGTTTGAAATGATCATAATCGTAGAGGTGAACGTTTCCTAGATGTCATAATCATAGAAACGTGATAAATCTACGGATACTATGTAGGTTACACTTGGAAATCCTGTGCTATACCCTTGGATATCAAGTACCGACTTTATTCAATGAACTTAAATCTACAGGTGAACGTTTCCTAGTTACAATAATCATTGAAATCTGATAAATCTATGGATTCCAGGTAGGTGGGACGTGGATAAGACTTCCGTATCTAAATCAACGATACCCATAGGCTTAGAAAGGACGAAATTATATACCCATCTGTTTGAAATGATCATAATCGTAGAGGTGAACGTTACCGAGTTGTCATAATCATAGAAACGTGATAAATCTTCGGCTACTTCGTAGGTTACACTTGGAAATCCTGTGTTAAACGCTTGGATATCAAGTACCCACTTTATTCAATGGACTTATAACTACAGCTGTACGTTTCCTACTTACAATAATCATTGAAAGGTGATAAATCTGTGCATACCAGGTAGTTAATACGTGGGAACGATTACCATGGATAAATCAACGATACCCATAGGCTTAGAAAGATTGAAATGAAATACCCTTCTGTTTGAAATGATCATAAACTTGCAGGTGAACGTTTCCTAGTCGCAATAAATATAAAATCGTGCAAATTCTATGCATACCAGGTAGGAAATACGTTGAAACGATTTCCATGGATTAAGCAACGACATCCATAGGCTTCGAAAGTTTGAAATTAAATATCCTTCTGTTTGAAATGATCAGAAACGTACAGGTGAACGTTTCCTAGATCTCGTAATAATAGAAACGTGATAAATCTACGGATACTTAGTAGGTTACACTTGGAAATCCTGTGTTAAACGGTTGGATATCAAGTACCCACTTTATTCAATGGACTTAAAACTACAGCTGAACGTTTCCTAGTTACAATAATCATTGAAGCGTGATAAATCTGTAGATTCCAGGTAGGTAACACGTGGGGACTATTGCCATGGAAAAATCAACGATACCCATAGGCTTAGAAAGGTCGAAATTATATACCCATCTGTTTGAAATGATCATAATCGTAGAGGTGAACGTTACCGAGTTGTCATAATCATAGAAACGTGATAAATCTACGGATACTTAGTAGGATACACTTGAAAATCCTGTGTTAAACGGTTGGATATCAAGTACCCACTTTATTCAATGGACTTAAAACTACAGCTGAACGTTTCCTAGTTACAATAATCATTGAAACCTGATAAATCTATGGATTCCAGGTAGGTGGGACGTGGATAAGACTTCCGTATCTAAATCAACGATACCCATAGGCTTAGAAAGGTCGAAATTATATACCCATCTGTTTGAAATGATCATAATCGTAGAGGTGAACGTTTCCTAGATGTCATAATCATAGAAACGTGATCAATCTACGGATACTATGTAGGTTACACTTGGAAATCCTGTGCTATACGCTTGGATATCAAGTACCGACTTTATTCAAAGGACTTAAATCTACAGGTGAACGTTTCCTAGTTACAATAATCATTGAAACCTGATAAATCTATGGATTCCAGGTAGGTGGGCCGTGGATAAGACTTCCGTATCTAAATCAACGATACCCATAGGCTTAGAAAGGTCGAAATTATATAACCATCTGTTTGAAATGATCATAAACGTACAGGTGAACGTTTCCGAGTTGTCATAATCATAGAAACGTGATAAATCTACGGATACTACGTAGGTTACACTTGGAAATCCTGTGGTAAACGCTTTGATATCAAGTACCCACTTTATTCAATGGACTTAAAACTACAGCTGAACGTTTCCTAGTTACAATAATTATTGATACGTTATAAATCTGTGGATTCCAGGTAGGTAATACGTGGGAACTATTGCCATGGATAAATCAACGATACCCATAGGGTTAGGGAGGTCGAAATTAAATAGCTATCTGTTTGAAATGATCATAAACTTACAGGTGAACGATTCCTTAATGTCATAATCATAGAAATGTGATAAATCTACGGATACCACGTAGGTTACAGTTGGAAATCCTGTGCTAAACGCTTGGAAACGACTTCCATAGCTAAATCAACGATACCCATAGGCTTAGAAAGATTGAAATTGAATACCCTTCTGTTTGAAATGATCATAATCGGAGAGGTGAACGTTACCGAGTTGTCATAATCATAGAAACGTGATAAATCGACGGATACTATGTAGGTTACACTTGGAAATCCTCTGCTATACGCTTGTATATCAAGTACCCACTTTATTCAATGAAATTAGACCTACAGGTGAACGTTTCCTAGTAGCAATAAATATAAAATCGTGCAAATTCTATGCATACCAGGTAGGAAATACGTTGAAACGATTTCCATGGATTAAGCAACGACACCCTTGGGCTTCGAAAGTTTGAAATTAAATATCCTTCTGTTTGAAATGATCATAAACGTAAAGGTGAACGTTTCCGAGTTGTCATAATCATAGAAACGTGATAAATCTACGGATACTATGTAGGTTACACTTGGAAATCGTGTGCTATACGCTTGGATATCAAGTATCCACTTTATTCAAAGGACTTAAAACTACAGGTGAACGTTTCCTATTTACAATAATCATTAAAACCTGATAAATCTATGGATTCCAGGTAGGTGGGACGTGGATAAGACTTCCGTATCTAAATCAACGATACCCATAGGCTTAGAAAGGTCGAAATTATATACCCATCTGTTTGAAATGATCATAATCGTAAGGGTGAACGTTACCGAGTTGTCATAATCAATGAAACGTGATAAATCTACGGATTCTTCGTAGGTTACACTTGGAAATCCTGTGTTAAACGCTTGGATATCAAATACCCACTTTATTCAATGAACTTAGACCTACAGGTGAACGTTTCCTAGTCGCAATAAATATAAAATCGTGTAAATTCTATGCATACTAGGTAGGAAATACGTTGAAACGACTTCCATGGAGCAAGCAACGACACCCATAGGCTTAGAAAGATTGAAATTAAATACCCTTCTGTTTGAAATGATCATAGACTTACAGGTGGACGTTTCCTAGATGTCATAATCATAGAAACGTGATAAATCGACGGATACTATGTAGGTTACACTTGGAAATCCTGTGCTATACGCTTGGATATAAAGTACCGACTTTATTCAAAGGACTTAAAACTACAGGTGAACGTTTCCTTTTTACAATAATCATTGAAAAGTGATAAATCTGTGGATTCCAGGTAGGTAACACTTGGGAACGATTACCGTGGATAAATCAACGATACGCATAGGCTTAGAAAGATTAAAATTAAATACCCTTCTGTTTGAAATGATCATAAACTTACAGGTGAACGTTTCCTAGATGTCATAGTCATAGAAACGTGATAAATCTACGGATACTATGTAGGTTACACTTGGAAATCCTGTGCTATACGCTTGGATATAAAGTACCGACTTTATTCAAAGGACTTAAAACTACAGGTGAACGTTTCCTAGTCGCAATAAATATAAAATCGTGCAAATTCTATGCATACCAGGTACGAAATACGTTGAAACGATTTCCATGGATTAAGCAACGACACCCTTGGGCTTCGAAAGTTTGAAATTAAATATCCGTCTGTTTGAAATGATCATAAACGTAAAGGTGAACGTTTCCGAGTTGTCATAATCATAGAAACGTGACAAATCTACGGATACTATGTAGGTTACACTTGGAAATCCTGTGGTAAACGCTTGTATATCAAGTACCCACTTTATTCAATGGACTTAAAACTACAGGAGAACGTTTCCTAGTTACAATAATCATTGAAACCTGATAAATCTATGGATTCCAGGTAGGTGGGACGTGGATAAGACTTCCGTATCTAAATCAACGATACCCATAGGCTTAAAAAGGTCGAAATTATATACCCATCTGTTTGAAATGATCATAATCGTAGAGGTGAACGTTACCGAGTTTTCATAATCATAGAAACGTGATAAATCTACGGATACTTCGTAGGTTACACTTGGAAATCCTGTGTTAAACGCTTGGATATCAAGTACCCACTTTATTCAATGAACTTAAAACTACAGGAGAACGTTTCCTAGTTACAATAATCATTGAAACGTGATAAATCTGTGGATACCAGGTAGTTAATACGTGGGAACGATTACCATGGATAAATCAACGATACCCATAGGCTTAGAAAGATTGAAATGAAATACCCTTCTGTTTGAAATGATCATAAATTTGCAGGTGAACGTTCCCTAGATGTCATAATCATAGAAGCGTGATAAATCTACGGATACTATGTAGGTTACACTTGGAAATCCTGTGTAAAACGCTTGTATATCAAGTACCCACTTTATTCAATGAAATTAGACCTACAGGTGAACGTTTCCTAGTAGCAATAAATATAAAATCGTGCAAATTCTATGCATACCAGGTAGGAAATACGTTGAAACGATTTCCATGGATTAAGCAACGACACCCTTGGGCTTCGAAAGTTTGAAATTAAATATCCTTCTGTTTGAAATGATCATAAACGTAGAGGTGAACCTTACCGAGTTGTCATAATCATAGAAACGTGATAAATCTACGGATACTATGTAGGTTACACTTGGAAATCCTCTGCTATACGCTTGTATATCAAGTATCCACTTGATTCAATGAAATTAGACCTACAGGTGAACGTTTCCTTGTTACAATAATCATTGAAAAGTGATAAATCTGTGGATTCCAGGTAGGTAACACGTGGGAACGATTACCATGGATAAATCAACCATACCCATAGGCTTAGAAAGATTGAAATTAAATACCCTTCTGTTTGAAATTATCATGATCGTAGAGGTGAACGTTTCCTAGATATAATATTCATAGAAACGTGATAAATCTACGGATACTATGTAGGTTACAGTTGGAAATCCTGTGCTAAACGCTTGGAAACGACTTCCATAGCTAAATCAACGATACCCATAGGCTTAGATAGGTCGAAATTATATACCCATCTGTTTGAAATGATCATAAACTTACAGGTGAACGTTACCTAGATGTCATAATCATTGAAGCGTGATAAATCTACGGATACTATGTAGGTTACACTTAGAAATCCTCTGATATACGCTTGTATATCAAGTACCCACTTTATTCAATGAAATTAGACCTACAGGTGAACGTTTTCTTGTTACAATAATCGTTGAAAAGTGATAAATCTGTGGATTCCAGGTAGGTAACACTTGGGAACGATTACCGTGGATAAATCAACGATACGCATAGACTTAGAAAGATTAAAATTAAATACCCTTCTGTTTGAAATGATCATAAACTTACAGGTGAACGTTTCCTAGATGTCATAATCATAGAAACGTGATGAATCTACGGATACTATGTAGGTTACACTTGGAAATCCTGTGTTAAACGGTTGGATATCAAGTACCCACTTTATTCAACGAAATTAGACCTACAGGTGAACGTTTCCTAGTCGCAATAAATATAAAATCGTGCAAATTCTATGCATACCTGGTACGAAATACGTTGAAACGATTTCCATGGATTAAGCAACGACACCCATAGGCTTCGAAAGTTTGAAATTAAATATCCTTCTGTTTGAAATGATCATAAACGTACAGGTGAAAGTTTCCTAGATGTCATAATCATAGAAACGTGATAAATCTACGGATACTATGTAGATTACACTTGGAAATCCTGTGCTATACGCTTGGATATCAAGTACCGACTTTATTCCAAGGACTTAAAACTACCGGTGATCGTTTCCTAGTTACAATAATCATTGAAACCTGATAAATCTATGGATTCCAGGTAGGTAACACTTGGGAACGATTACCGTGGATAAATCAGCGATACGCATAGGCTTAGAAAGATTAAAATTAAATACCCTTCTGTTTGAAATGATCATAAACTTACAGGTGAACGTTACCTAGATGTCATAATCATAGAAGCGTGATAAATCTACGGATACTATGTAGGTTACACTTGGAAATCCTGTGTTAAACGCTTGGATATCAAATACCCACTTTATTCAATGAACTTAGACCTACAGGTGAACGTTTCCTAGTCGCAATAAATATAAAATCGTGCAAATTCTATGCATACCAGGTAGGAAATACGTTGAAACGACTTCCATGGATCAAGCAACGACACCCATAGGCTTAGAAAGTTTGAAATTAAATATCCTTCTGTTTGAAATGATCATAAACGTACAGGTGAAAGTTTCCTAGATGTCATAATCATAGAAACGTGATAAATCTACGGATACTATGTAGATTACACTTGGAAATCCTGTGCTATACGCTTGGATATCAAGTACCGACTTTATTCCAAGGACTTAAAACTACCGGTGATCGTTTCCTAGTTACAATAATCATTGAAACCTGATAAATCTATGGATTCCAGGTAGATAACACTTGGGAACGATTACCGTGGATAAATCAGCGATACGCATAGGCTTAGAAAGATTAAAATTAAATACCCTTCTGTTTGAAATGATCATAAACTTACAGGTGAACGTTACCTAGATGTCATAATCATAGAAGCGTGATAAATCTACGGATACTATGTAGGTTACACTTGGAAATCCTGTGTTAAACGCTTGGATATCAAATACCCACTTTATTCAATGAACTTAGACCTACAGGTGAACGTTTCCTAGTCGCAATAAATATAAAATCGTGCAAATTCTATGCATACCAGGTAGGAAATACGTTGAAACGACTTCCATGGATCAAGCAACGACACCCATAGGCTTAGAAAGATTAAAATTAAATACCCTTCTGTTTGAAATGACCATAAACTTACAGGTGAACGTTACCTAGATGTCATAATCATAGAAACGTGATAAATCTAAATATGCTATGTAGGTTACACTTGGAAATCCTCTGCTATACGCTTGTTTATTAAGTACCCACTTTATTCAATGAAATTAGACCTACAGGTGAACGTTTCCTTGTTACAATAATCGTTGAAAAGTGTTAAATCTGTGGATTCCAGGTAGGTAACACGTGGGAACGATTACCATGGATAAATCAACGATAACCATAGGCTTAGGAAAGTCGAAATTATATACCCATCTGTTTGAAATGATCATAAACTTACAGGTGAACGTTACCTAGATGTCATAATCATAGAAGCGTGATAAATCTACGGATACTATGTAGGTTACACTTGGAAATCCTGTGCTATACGCTTGAATATCAAGTACCGCCTTTATTCAATGAAATTAGACCTACAGGTGAACGTTTCCTAGTCGCAATAAATATAAAATCGTGCAAATTCTATGCATACCAGGTAGGAAATACGTTGAAACGAATTCCATGGATCAAGCAACGACACCCATAGGCTTAGAAAGATTGAATTTAAATACCCTTCTGTTTTAAATGATCATAAACTTACAGGTGGACGTTTCCTAGATGTCATAATCATAGAAACGTGATAAATCGACGGATACTATGTAGGTCACACTTGGAAATCCTCTGCTATACGCTTGTATATCAAGTACCCACTTTATTCAATGAAATTAGACTTACAGGTGAACGTTTCCTTGTTACAATAATCGTTGAAATGTGATAAATCTGTGGATTCCAGGTAGGTAACACGTGGGAACGATTACCATGGATAAATCAACGATACCCATAGGCTTAGAAAGGTCGAAATTATATACCCATCTGTTTTAAATGATCATAATCGTAGAGGTGAACGTTTCCTAGATATCATAATCATAGAAACGTGATAAATCTACGGATACTATGTAGGTTACACTTGGAAATCCTCTGATATACGCTTGTATATCAAGTACCCACTTTATTCAATGAAATTAGAACTGCAGGTGAACGTTTCCTTGTTACAATAATCATTGAAAAGTGATAAATCTGTGGATTCCAGGTAGGTAACACTTGGGAACGATTACCGTGGATAAATCAACGATACGCATAGACTTAGAAAGATTAAAATTAAATACCCTTCTGTTTGAAATGATCACAAAATTACAGGTGAACGTTTCCTAGATGTCATAATCATAGAAACGTGATATATCTACGGATACTATGTAGGTTACACTTGGAAATCCTGTGCTATACGCTTGGATATCAAGTACCCACTTTATTCAATGAAATTAGAACTGCAGGTGAACGTTTCCTTGTTACAATAATCATTGAAAAGTGATAAATCTGTGGATTTCAGGTAGGTAACACGTGGGAACGATTACCATGGATAAATCAACGATACCCATAGGCTTAGAAAGTTCGAAATTATATACCCATCTGTTTGAAATGATTATAATCGTAGAGGTGAACCTTACCGAGTTGTCATAATCATAGAAACGTGATAAATCTACGGATACTATGTAGGTTACACTTGGAAATCCTGTGCTATACGCTTGTATATCAAGTACCCCCTTTATTCAACGAAATTAGACCTACAGGTGAACGTTTCCTTGTTACAATAATCATTGAAACGTGAAATATCTGTGATTTCCAAGTAGGTAACACGTGGGAACAATTACCATGGATAAATCAACGATACCCATAGGGTTAGCAAGGTCGAAATTAAATACCCATCTATTTGAAATGATCATAATCGTAGAGGTGAAAGTTTCCTAATGTCATAATCTTAGAAACGTGATAAATCTACGGATACTATGTAGGTTACACTTGGAAATCCTGTGCTATACGCTTGTATATTAAGTATTCACTTTATTCAAAGGACTTAGACCTACAGGTGAACGTTTCCTAGTCGCAATAAATATAAAATCGTGCAAATTCTATGCATACCAGGTACGAAATACGTTGAAACGATTTCCATGGATTAAGCAACGACACCCATAGGCTTCGAAAGTTTGAAATTAAATATCCTTCTGTTTGAAATGATCATAAACGTACAGGTGAAAGTTTCCTTGATGTCATAATCATAGAAACGTTATAAATCTACGGATACTATGTAGGTTACACTTGGAAATCCTGTGTTAAACGGTTGGATATCAAGTACCCACTTTATTCAATGGACTTAAAACTACAGCTGAACGTTTCCCAGTTACAATAATCATTGAAACGTGATAAATCTGCAGATTCCAGGTAGGTAACACGTGGGAACAATTGCCATCGATAAATCAATGATACCCATAGGGTTAGTGAGGTCCAAATTAAATAGTCATCTGTTTGAAATGATCATAAACTTACAGGTGAACGTTTTCTAAATGTCATAATCATAGATATGTGATAAATCTACGGATACTACGTAGGTTACAGTTGGAAATCCTGTGCTAAACGCTTGGAAACGACTTCCATAGCTAAATCAACGATACCCATAGGCTTAGATAGGTTGAAATTATATAGCCATCTGTTTGAAATGATTATAAACGTAGAGGTGAACCTTACCGAGTTGTCATAATCATAGAAACGTGATAAATCTACGGATACTATGTAGGTTACACTTGGAAATCCTCTGCTATACGCTTGTATATCAAGTATCCACGTGATTCAATGAAATTAGACCTACAGGTGAACGTTTCCTTGCTACAATAATCATTGAAAAGTGATAAATCTGTGGATTCCAGGTAGGTAACACGTGGGAACGATTACCATGGATAAATCAACCATACCCATAGGCTTAGAAAGATTGAAATTAAATACCCTTCTGTTTGAAATTATCATGATCGTAGAGGTGAACGTTTCCTAGATATAATATTCATAGAAACGTGATAAATCTACGGATACTATGTAGGTTACAGTTGGAAATCCTGTGCTAAACGCTTGGAAACGACTTCCATAGCTAAATCAACGATACCCATAGGCCGAAATTATATACCCAACTGTTTGAAATGATCATAAACTTACAGGTGAACGTTACCTAGATGTCATAATCATAGAAGCGTGATAAATCTACGGATACTATGTAGGTTACACTTGGAAATCCTCTGATATACGCTTGTATATCAAGTACCCACTTTATTCAATGAAATTAGACCTACAGGTGAACGTTTCCTTGTTACAATAATCATTGAAAAGTGATAAATCTGTGGATTCCAGGTAGGTAACACTTGGGAACGATTACCGTGGATAAATCAACGATACGCATAGGCTTAGAAAGATTGAAATTACATACCCTTCTGTTTGAAATGATCATAAACTTACAGGTGAACGTTACCTAGATGTCATAATCATAGAAGCGTGATAAATCTACGGATACTATGTAGGTTACACTTGGAAATCCTGTGCTATACGCTTGTATATCAAGTACCCGCTTTATTCAATAAAATTAGACCTACAGGTGAACGTTTCCTTGTTACAATAATCGTTGAAAAGTGATAACTCTGTGGATTCCAGGTAGGTAACACGTGGGAACGAATACCATGGATAAATCAACGATACCCATAGGCATAGAAAGGTCGAAATTATATACCCATCTGTTTTAAATGATCATAATCGTAGAAGTGTACGTTTCCTAGATATCATAATCATAGAAACGTGATAAATCTACGGATACTATGTAGGTTACACTTGGAAATCCTCTGATATACGCTTGTATATCAAGTACCCACTTTTTTCAATGAAATTAGACCTACAGGTGAACGTTTCCTTCTTACAATAATCATTGAGAAGTGATAAATCTGTGAATTCCAGGTAGGTAACACTTGGGAACGATTACCATGGATAAATCAACGATACCCATAGGCTTAGAAAGGTCGAAATTATATACCCATCTGTTTTAAATGATCATAATCGTAGAGGTGAACGTTTCCTAGATGTCATAATCATAGAAACGTGATAAATCTACGGATACTATGTAGGTTACACTTGGAAATCCTGTGCTTTACGCTTGTATATCAAGTACCCCCTTTATTCAATGAAATTAGACCTACAGGTGAACGTTTCCTTGTTACAATAATCGTTGAAAAGTGATAAATCTGTGGATTCCAGGTAGGTAACACGTGGGAACGAATACCATGGATAAATCAACGATACCCATAGGCATAGAAAGGTCGAAATTATATACCCATCTGTTTTAAATTATCATAATCGTAGAGGTGAACGTTTCCTAGATATCACAATCATAGAAACGTGATAAATCTACGGATACTATGTAGGTTACACTTGGAAATCCTCTGATATACGCTTGTATATCACGTACCCACCTTTTTCAATGAAATTAGACCTACAGGTGAACGTTTCCTAGTCGCAATAAATATAAAATCGTGCAAATTCTATGCATACCAGGTAGGAAATACGTTGAAACGACTTCCATGGATCAAGCAACGACACCCTTAGGCTTAGAAAGATTAAAATTAAATAGCCTTCTGTTTGAAATGATCATAAACTTACAGGTGAACGTTACCTAGATGTCATAATCATAGAAGCGTGATAAATCTACGGATACTATGTAGGTTACACTTGGAAATCCTCTGCTATACGCTTGTATATCAAGTACCCCCTTTATTCAATGAAATTAGACCTACAGGTGAACGTTTCCTTGTTACAATAATCGTTGAAAAGTGATAAATCTGTGGATTCCAGGTAGGTAACACGTGGGAACAAATACCATGGATAAATCAACGATACCCATAGGCATAGAAAGGTCAAAATAATATACCCATCTGTTTGAAATGATCATAAACTTACAGGTGAACGTTACCTAGATGTCATAAACATAGAAACGTGATAAATCTACGGATACTATGTAGGTTACACTTGGAAATCCTGTGCTATACGCTTGTATATCAAGTATTCACTTTATTCAAAGGACTTAGACCTACAGGTGAACGTTTCCTAGTCGCAATAAATATAAAATCGTGCAAATTCTATGCATACCTGGTACGAAATACGTTGAAACGATTTCCATGGATTAAGCAACGACACCCATAGGCTTCGAAAGTTTGAAATTAAATATCCTTCTGTTTGAAATGATCATAAACGTACAGGTGAAAGTATCCTAGATGTCATAATCATAGAAACGTGATAAATCTACGGATACTATGTAGATTACACTTGGAAATCCTGTGCTATACGCTTGGATATCAAGTACCGACTTTATTCAAAGGACTTAAAACTACCGGTGATCGTTTCCTAGTTACAATAATCATTGAAACCTGATAAATCTATGGATTCCAGGTAGGTAACACTTGGGAACGATTACCGTGGATAAATCAACGATACGCATAGGCTTAGAAAGATTAAAATTAAATACCCTTCTGTTTGAAATGATCATAAACTTACAGGTGAACGTTACCTAGATGTCATAATCATAGAAGCGTGATAAATCTACGGATACTATGTAGGTTACACTTGGAAATCCTGTGCTATACGCTTGTATATCAAGTACCCCCTTTATTCAATGAAATTAGACCTACAGCTGAACGTTTCCTTGTTACAATAATCGTTGAAAAGTGATAAATCTGTGGATTCCAGGTAGGTAACACGTGGGAACGAATACCATGGATAAATCAACGATACCCATAGGCATAGAAAGGTCGAAATTAAATACCCATCTGTTTTAAATGATCATGATCGTAGAGGTGAACGTTTCCTAGATATCATATTCATAGAAACTTGATAAATCTACGGATACTATGTAGGTTACACTTGGAAATCCTCTGATATACGCTTGTATATCAAGTACCCACTTTATTCAATGAAATTAGACCTACAGGTGAACGTTTCCTTGTTACAATAATCGTTGAAAAGTGATAAATCTGTGGATTCCAGGTAGGTAACACGTGGGAACGAATACCATGGATAAATCAACGATACCCATAGGCATAGAAAGGTCGAAATTATATACCCATCTGTTTTAAATGATCATAATCGTAGAGGTGAACGTTTCCTAGATATCATAATCATAGAACCGTGATAAATCTACGGATACTATGTAGGTTACACTTGGAAATCCTGTGCTATACGCTTGTATATCAAGTACCCCCTTTATTCAATGAAATTAGACCTACAGCTGAACGTTTCCTTGTTACAATAATCGTTGAAAAGTGATAAATCTGTGGATTCCAGGTAGGTAACACGTGGGAACGAATACCATGGATAAATCAACGATACCCATAGGCATAGAAAGGTCGAAATTAAATACCCATCTGTTTTAAATGATCATGATCGTAGAGGTGAACGTTTCCTAGATATCATATTCATAGAAACTTGATAAATCTACGGATACTATGTAGGTTACACTTGGAAATCCTCTGATATACGCTTGTATATCAAGTACCCACTTTATTCAATGAAATTAGACCTACAGGTGAACGTTTCCTTGTTACAATAATCATTGAAAAGTGATAAATCTGTGGATTCCAGGTAGGTAACACTTGGGAACGATTACCGTGGATAAATCAACGATACGCATAGGCTTAGAAAGATTGAAATTACATACCCTTCTGTTTGAAATGATCATAAACTTACAGGTGAACGTTACCTAGATGTCATAATCATAGAAGCGTGATAAATCTACGGATACTATGTAGGTTACACTTGGAAATCCTGTGCTATACGCTTGTATATCAAGTACCCGCTTTATTCAATGAAATTAGACCTACAGGTGAACGTTTCGTTGTTACAATAATCGTTGAAAAGTGATAAATCTGTGGATTCCAGATAGGTAACACGTGGGAACGAATACCATGGATAAATCAACGATACCCATAGGCATAGAAAGGTCGAAATTATATACCCATCTGTTTTAAATGATCATAATCGTAGAGGTGAACGTTTCCTAGATATCATAATCATAGAAACGTGATAAATCTACGGATACTATGTAGGTTACACTTGGAAATTTTCTGATATACGCTTGTATATCAAGTACCCACTTTTTTCAATGAAATTAGACCTACAGGTGAACGTTTCCTTCTTACAATAATCATTGAGAAGTGATAAATCTGTGGATTCCAGGTAGGTAACACGTGGGAACGAATACCATGGATAAATCAACGATACCCATAGGCATAGAAAGGTCGAAATTATATACCCATCTGTTTTAAATGATCATAATCGTAGAGGTGAACGTTTCCTAGATATCATAATCATAGAAACGTGATAAATCTACGGATACTATGTAGGTTACACTTGGAAATCCTCTGATATACGCTTGTATATCAAGTACCCTCTTTTTTCAATGAAATTATACCTACAGGTGAACGTTTCCTTCTTACAATAATCATTGAGAAGTGATAAATCTGTGAATTCCAGGTAGGTAACACTTGGGCACGATTACCATGGATAAATCAACGATACCCATAGGCTTAGAAAGGTCGAAATTATATACCCATCTGTTTTAAATGATCATAATCGTAGAGGTGAACGTTTCCTAGATGTCATAATCATAGAAACGTGATAAACCTACGGATACTATGTAGGTTACACTTGGAAATCCTGTGTTAAACGGTTGGATATCAAGTACCCACTTTATTCAATGGACTTAAAACTACAGCTGAACGTTTCCCAGTTACAATAATCATTGAAACGTGATAAATCTGTAGATTCCAGGTAGGTAATACGTGGGAACCATTGCCATGGATAAATCAACGATACCCATAGGGTTAGGGAGGTCGAAATTAAATAGCCATCTGTTTGAAATCATCATAAACTTACAGGTGAACGTTTCCTAAATGTCATAATCATAGAAATGTGATAAATCTACGGATACTACGTAGGTTACAGTTGGAAATCCTGTGCTAAACGCTTGGAAACGACTTCCATAGCTAAATCAACGATACCCATAGGCTTAGATAGGTCGAAATTATATACCCATCTGTTTGAAATGATCATAAACTTACAGGTGAACGTTACCTAGATGTCATAATCATAGAAGCGTGATAAATCTACGGATACTATGTAGGTTACACTTGGAAATCCTCTTCTATACGCTTGTATATCAAGTACCCACTTTATTCAATGAAATTAGACCTACAGGTGAACGTTTCCTTGTTACAATAATCATTGAAAAGTGATAAATCTGTGGATTCCAGGTAGGTAACACTTGGGAACGATTACCGTGGATAAATCAACGATACGCATAGGCTTAGAAAGATTGAAATTACATACCCTTCTGTTTGAAATGATCATAAACTTACAGGTGAACGTTACCTTGATGTCATAATCATAGAAGCGTGATAAATCTACGAATACTATGTAGGTTACACTTGGAAATCCTCTGCTATACGCTTGTATATCAAGTACCCCCTTTATTCAATGAAATTAGACCTACAGGTGAACGTTTCCTTGTTACAATAATCGTTGAAAAGTGATAAATCTGTGGATTCCAGGTAGGTAACACGTGGGAACCAATACCATGGATAAATCAACGATACCCATAGGCATAGAAAGGTCGAAATTATATACCCATCTGTTTTAAATTATCATAATCGTAGAGGGGAACGTTTCCTAGATATCATAATCATAGAAACGTGATAAATCTACGGATACTATGTAGGTTACACTTGGAAATCCTCTGATATACGCTTGTATATCAAGTACCCACCTTTTTCAATGAAATTAGACCTACAGGTGAACGTTTCCTTCTTACAATAATCATTGCGAAGTGATAAATCTGTGGATTCCAGGTAGGTAACACTTGGGATCGATTACCATGGATAAATCAACGATACCCATAGGCTAAGAAAGGTCGAAATTATATACCCATCTGTTTTAAATGATCATAATCGTAGAGGTGAACGTTTCCTAGATGTCATAATCATAGAAACGTGATAAATCTACGGATACTATGTAGGTTACACTTGGAAATCCTCTGATATACGCTTGTATATCAAGTACCTACCTTTTTCAATGAAATTAGACCTACAGGTGTACGTTTCCTTGTTACAATAATCATTGAAAAGTGATAAATCTGTGGATTCCAGGTAGGTAACACTTGGGAACGATTACCGTGGATAAATCAACGATACGCATAGGCTTAGAAAGATTGAAATTACATCCCCTTTTGTTTGAAATGATCATAAACTTACAGGTGAACGTTACCTAGATGTCATAATCATAGAAGCGTGATAAATCTACGGATACTATGTAGGTTACACTTGGAAATCCTGTGCTATACGCTTGTATATCAAGTATTCACTTTATTGAAAGGACTTAGACCTACAGGTGAACGTTTCCTAGTCGCACTAAATATAAAATCGTGCAAATTCTATGCATACCTGGTACGAAATACGTTGAAACGATTTCCATGGATTAAGCAACGACACCCATAGGCTTCGAAAGTTTGAAATTAAATATCCTTCTGTTTGAAATGATCATAAACGTACAGGTGAAAGTTTCCTAGATGTCATAATCATAGAAACGTGATAAATCTACGGATACTATGTAGATTACACTTGGAAATCCTGTGCTATACGCTTGGATATCAAGTACCGACTTTATTCAAAGGACTTAAAACTACCGGTGATCGTTTCCTAGTTACAATAATCATTGAAACCTGATAAATCTATGGTTTCCAGGTAGGTAACACTTGGGAACGATTACCGTGGATAAATCAACGATACGCATAGGCTTAGAAAGATTAAAATTAAATACCCTTCTGTTTGAAATGATCATAATCGTAGAGATGAACGTTACCGAGTTGTCATAATCATAGAAACGTGATAAATCTACGGATACTTCGTAGGTTACACTTGGAAATCCTGTGTTAAACGCTTGGATATCAAATACCCACTTTATTCAATGAACTTAGATCTACAGGTGAACGTTTCCTAGTCGCAATAAATATAAAATCGTGCAAATTCTATGCACACCAGGTAGGAAATACGTTGAAACGACTTCCATGGATCAAGCAACGACACCCATAGGCTTAGAAAGATTAAAAATAAATACCCTTCTGTTTGAAATGATCATAAACTTACAGGTGAACGTTACCTAGATGTCATAATCATAGAAACGTGATAAATCTACGGATGCTATGTAGGTTACACTTGGAAATCCTCTGCTATACGCTTGTTTATCAAGTACCCACTTTATTCAATGAAATTAGACCTACAGGTGAACGTTTCCTTGTTACAATACTCATTGAAAATTGATAAATCTGTGGATTCCAGGTAGGTAACACTTGGGAACGATTACCGTGGATAAATCAACGATACGCATAGAGTTAGAAAGATTAAAATTAAATACCCTTCTGTTTGAAATGATCATAAACTTACAGTTGAACGTTTCCTAGATGTCATAATCATAGAAACGTGATAAATCTACGGATACTATGTAGGTTACACTTGGAAATCCTGTGCTATACGCTTGGATATCAAGTACCCACTTTCTTCAA
The DNA here is from genome assembly GCA_020010945.3 of Muscidifurax raptorellus. NCBI lineage: Eukaryota > Metazoa > Arthropoda > Insecta > Hymenoptera > Pteromalidae > Muscidifurax > Muscidifurax raptorellus. Next base: position 2,897,124 of record JAHUUD020000009.1, read on the forward strand.
TGAAATTAGAACTACAGGTGTACGTTTCCTTGTTACAATAATCATTGAAAAGTGATAAATCTGTGGATTCCAGGTAGGTAACACTTGGGAACGATTACCGTGGATAAATCAACGATACGCATAGGCTTAGAAAGATTGAAATTACATACCCTTTTGTTTGAAATGATCATAAACTTACAGGTGAACGTTACCTAGATGTCATAATCATAGAAGCGTGATAAATTTACGGATACTATGTAGGTTACACTTGGAAATCCTGTGCTATACGCTTGTATATCAAGTATTCACTTTATTCAAAGGACTTAGACCTACAGGTGAACGTTTCCTAGTCGCACTAAATATAAAATCGTGCAAATTCTATGAATACCTGGTACGAAATACGTTGAAACGATTTCCATGGATTAAGCAACGACACCCATAGGCTTCGAAAGTTTGAAATTAAATATCCTTCTGTTTGAAATGATCATAAACGTACAGGTGAAAGTTTCCTAGATGTCATAATCATAGAAACGTGATAAATCTACGGATACTATGTAGATTACACTTGGAAATCCTGTGCTATACGCTTGGATATCAAGTACCGACTTTATTCAAAGGACTCAAAACTACAGGTGAACGTTTCCTAGTTACAATAATCATTGAATCCTGATAAATCGATGGATTCCAGGTAGGTGGGACGTGGATAAGACTTCCGTATCTAAATCAACGATACCCATAGGCTTAAAAAGGTCGAAATTATATACCCATCAGTTTGAAATGATCATAATCGTAGAGGTGAACGTTTCCTAGATATCATAATCATAGAAACGTGATAAATCTACGGATACTATGTAGGTTACACTTAGAAATCCTGTGCTATACGCTTGTATATCAAGTACCCACTTTATTCAATGAAGTTAGAACTACAGGTGAACGTTTCCTTGTTACATTAATCATTGAGAAGTGATAAATCTGTGGATTCCAGGTAGGTAACACTTGGGAACGATTACCGTGGATAAATCAACGATACGCATAGAGTTAGAAAGATTAAAATTAAATACCCTTCTGTTTGAAATGATCATAAACTTACAGTTGAACGTTTCCTAGATGTCATAATCATAGAAACGTGATAAATCTACGGATACTATGTAGGTTACACTTGGAAATCCTGTGCTATACGCTTGGATATCAAGTACCCACTTTATTCAATGAAATTAGAACTACAGGTGTACGTTTCCTTGTTACAATAATCATTGAAAAGTGATAAATCTGTGGATTCCAGGTAGGTAACACTTGGGAACGATTACCGTGGATAAATCAACGATACGCATAGGCTTAGAAAGGTTGAAATTACATCCCCTTTTGTTTGAAATGATCATAAACTTACAGGTGAACGTTACCTAGATGTCATAATCATAGAAGCGTGATAAATCTACGAATACTATGTAGGTTACACTTGGAAATCCTGTGCTATACGCTTGTATATCAAGTACCCGCTTTATTCAATGAAATTAGACCTACAGGTGAACGTTTCGTTGTTACAATAATCGTTGAAAAGTGATAAATCTGTGGATTCCAGGTAGGTAACACGTGGGAACGAATACCATGGATAAATCAACGATACCCATAGGCATAGAAAGGTAGAAATTATATACCCATCTGTTTTAAATGATCATAAACTTACAGGTGAACGTTACCTAGATGTCATAATCATAGAAGCGTGATAAATCTACGGATACTATGTAGGTTACACTTGGAAATCCTGTGCTATACGCTTGTATATCAAGTACCCGCTTTATTCAATGAAATTAGACCTACAGGTGAACGTTTCGTTGTTACAATAATCGTTGAAAAGTGATAAATCTGTGGATTCCAGGTAGGTAACACGTGGGAACGAATACCATGGATAAATCAACGATACCCATAGACTTAGAAAGATTGAAATTAAATACCCTTATGTTTGAAATGATCATAAACTTACAGGTGAACGTTACCTAGATGTCATAATCATAGAAGCATGATAAATCTACGGATACTATGTAGGTTACACTTGGAAATCCTGTGCTATACGCTTGTATATCAAGTACCCCCTTTATTCAATGAAATTAGACCTACAGGTGAACGTTTACTTGTTACAATAATCGTTGAAAAGTGATAAATCTGTGGATTCCAGGTAGGTAACACGTGGGAACGAATACCATGGATAAATCAACGATACCCATAGGCTTAGAAAGATTGAAATTACATCCCCTTTTGTTTGAAATGATCATAAACTTACAGGTGAACGTTACCTAGATGTCATAATCATAGAAGCGTGATAAATCTACGGATACTATGTAGGTTACACTTGGAAATCCTGTGCTATACGCTTGTATATCAAGTATTCACTTTATTCAAAGGACTTAGACCTACAGGTGAACGTTTCCTTGTTACAATAATCATTGAAAAGTGATAAATCTGTGGATTCCAGGTAGGTAACACTTGGGAACGGTTACCGTGGATAAATCAACGATACGCATAGACTTAGAAAGATTAAAATTAAATATCCTTCTGTTTGAAATGATCATAAACGTACAGGTGAAAGTTTCCTAGATGTCATAATCATAGAAACGTGATGAATCTACGGATACTATGTAGATTACACTTGGAAATCCTGTGCTATACGCTTGGATATCAAGTACCGACTTTATTCAAAGGACATAAAACTACCGGTGATCGTTTCCTAGTTACAATAATCATTGAAACCTGATAAATCTATGATTTCCAGGTAGGTAACACTTGGGAACGATTACCGTGGATAAATCAACGATACGCATAGGCTTAGAAAGATTAAAATTAAATACCCTTCTGTTTGAAATGATCATAATCGTAGAGGTGAACGTTACCGAGTTGTCATAATCATAGAAACGTGATAAATCTACGGATACTTCGTAGGTTACACTTGGAAATCCTGTGTTAAACGCTTGGATATCAAATACCCACTTTATTCAATGAACTTAGATCTACAGGTGAACGTTTCCTAGTCGCAATAAATATAAAATCGTGCAAATTCTATGCATACCAGGTTGGAAATACGTTGAAACGACTTCCATGGATCAAGCAACGACACCCATAGGCTTAGAAAGATTAAAATTAAATACCCTTCTGTTTGAAATGATCATAAACTTACAGGTGAACGTTACCTAGATGTCATAATCATAGAAACGTGATAAATCTACGGATGCTATGTAGGTTACACTTGGAAATCCTCTGCTATACGCTTGTTTATCAAGTAACAACTTTATTCAATGAAATTAGACCTACAGGTGAACGTTTCCTTGTTACAATAATCGTTGAAAAGTGATAAATCTGTGGATTCCAGGTCGGTAACACATGGGAACGATTACCATGGATAAATCAACGATACCCATAGGCTTATTAAAGTCGAAATTATATACCCATCTGTTTGAAATGATCATAAACTTACAGGTGAACGTTACCTAGATGTCATAATCATAGAAGCGTGATAAATCTACGGATACTATGTAGGTTACACTTGGAAATCCTGTGTTAAACGGTTGTATATCAAGTACCGCCTTTATTCAATGAAATTAGACCTACAGGTGAACGTTTCCTAGTCGCAATAAATATAAAATCGTGCAAATTCTATGCATACCAGGTAGGAAATACGTTGAAACGACTTCCATGGATCAAGCAACGACACCCATAGGCTTAGAAAGATTGAATTTAAATACCCTTCTGTTTGAAATGATCATAAACTTACAGGTGGACGTTTCCTAGATCTCATAATCATAGAAACGTGATAAATCGACGGATACTATGTAGGTTACACTTTGAAATCCTCTGCTATACGCTTGTATATCAAGTACCCACTTTATTCAATGAAATTAGACTTACAGGTGAACGTTTCCTTGTTACAATAATCATTGAAAAGTGATAAATCTGTGGATTCCAGGTAGGTAACACTTGGGAACGATTACTGTGGATAAATCAACGATACGCCTAGGCTTAGAAAGATTAAAATTAAATACCCTTCAGTTTGAAATGATCATAAACTTACAGGTGAACGTTTCCTAGATGTCATAGTCATAGAAACGTGATAAATCTACGGATACTATGTAGGTTACACTTGGAAATCCTGTGCTATACGCTTGTATATCAAGTACCCACTTTTTTCAATGAAATTAGACCTACAGGTGAACGTTTCCTTGTTACAATACTCATTGAAAAGTGATAAATCTGTGGATACCAGGTAGGTAACACTTGGGAACGATTACCGTGGATAAATCAACGATACGCATAGAGTTAGAAAGATTAAAATTAAATACCCTTCTGTTTGAAATGATCATAAACTTACAGTTGAACGTTTCCTAGATGTCATAATCATAGAAACGTGATAAATCTACGGATACTATGTAGGTTACACTTGGAAATCCTGTGCTATACGCTTGTATATCAAGTACCCACTTTATTCAATGAAATTAGAACTACAGGTGTACGTTTCCTTGTTACAATAATCATTGAAAAGTGATAAATCTGTGGATTCCAGGTAGGTAACACTTGGGAACGATTACCGTGGATAAATCAACGATACGCATAGGCTTAGAAAGATTGAAATTACATACCCTTTTGTTTGAAATGATCATAAACTTACAGGTGAACGTTACCTAGATGTCATAATCATAGAAGCGTGATAAATCTACGGATACTATGTAGGTTACACTTGGAAATCCTGTGCTATATGCTTGTATATCAAGTATTCACTTTATTCAAAGGACTTAGACCTACAGGTGAACGTTTCCTAGTCGCACTAAATATAAAATCGTGCAAATTCTATGCATACCTGGTACGAAATACGTTGAAACGATTTCCATGGATTAAGCAACGACACCCATAGGCTTCGAAAGTTTGAAATTAAATATCCTTCTGTTTGAAATGATCATAAACGTACAGGTGAAAGTTCCCTAGATGTCATAATCATAGAAACGTGATAAATCTACGGATACTATGTAGATTACACTTGGAAATCCTGTGCTATACGCTTGGATATCAAGTACCGACTTTATTCAAAGGACTTAAAACTACAGGTGAACGTTTTCTAGTTACAATAATCATTGAATCCTGATAAATCGATGGATTCCAGGTAGGTGGGACGTGGATAAGACTTCCGTATCTAAATCAACGATACCCATAGGCTTAGAAAGGTCGAAATTATATACCCATCAGTTTGAAATGATCATAATCGTAGAGGTGAACGTTTCCTAGATATCATAATCATAGAAACGTGATAAATCTACGGATACTATGTAGGTTACACTTGGAAATCCTGTGCTATACGCTTGGATATCAAGTACCGACTTTATTCAAAGGACTTAAAACTACCGGTGATCGTTTCCTAGTTACAATAATCATTGAAACCTGATAAATCTATGGTTTCCAGGTAGGTAACACTTGGGAACGATTACCGTGGATAAATCAACGATACGCATAGGCTTAGAAAGATTAAAATTAAATACCCTTCTGTTTGAAATGATCATAATCGTAGAGGTGAACGTTACCGAGTTGTCATAATCATAGAAACGTGATAAATCTACGGATACTATGTAGGTTACACTTGGAAATCCTGTGTTAAACGGTTGGATATCAAGTACCCACTTTATTCAATGGACTTAAAACTACAGCTGAACGTTTCCCAGTTACAATAATCATTGAAACGTGATAAATCTGTAGATTCCAGGTAGGTAATACGTGGGAACAATTGCCATGGATAAATCAACGATACCCATAGGCTTAGGGAGGTCGAAATTAAATAGCCATCTGTTTGAAATCATCATAAACTTACAGGTGAACGTTTCCTAAATGTCATAATCATAGAAATGTGATAAATCTACGGATACTACGTAGGTTACAGTTGGAAATCCTGTGCTAAACGCTTGGAAACGACTTCCATAGCTAAATCAACCATACCCATAGGCTTAGATAGGTCGAAATTATATACCCTTCTGTTTGAAATGATCATAAACTTACAGGTGAACGTTACCTAGATGTCATAATCATAGAAGCGTGATAAATCTACGGATACTATGTAGGTTACACTTGGAAATCCTCTGCTATACGCTTGTATATCAAGTACCCACTTTATTCAATGAAATTAGACCTACAGGTGAACGTTTCCTTGTTACAATAATCATTGAAAAGTGATAAATCTGTGGATTCCAGGTAGGTAACACTTGGGAACGATTACCGTAGATAAATCAACGATACCCATAGGCATAGAAAGGTAGAAATTATATACCCATCTGTTTTAAATGATCATAAACTTACAGGTGAACGTTACCTAGATGTCATAATCATAGAAGCGTGATAAATCTACGGATACTATGTAGGTTACACTTGGAAATCCTCTGCTATACGCTTGTATATCAAGTACCCCCTTTATTCAATGAAATTAGACCTACAGGTGCACGTTTCCTTGTTACAATAATCGTTGAAAAGTGATAAATCTGTGGATTCCAGGTAGGTAACACGTGGGAACCAATACCATGGATAAATCAACGATACCCATAGGCATAGAAAGGTCGAAATTATATACCCATCTGTTTTAAATTATCATAATCGTAGAGGTGAACGTTTCCTAGATATCATAATCATAGAAACGTGATAAATCTACGGATACTATGTAGGTTACACTTGGAAATCCTCTGATATACGCTTGTATATCAAGTACCCACCTTTTTCAATGAAATTAGACCTACAGGTGAACGTTTCCTTCTTACAATAATCATTGCGAAGTGATAAATCTGTGGATTCCAGGTAGGTAACACGTGGTAACGATTACCATGGATAAATCAACGATACCCATAGGCTAAGAAAGGTCGAAATTATATACCCATCTGTTTTAAATGATCATAATCGTAGAGGTGAACGTTTCCTAGATGTCATAATCATAGAAACGTGATAAATCTACGGATACTATGTAGGTTACACTTAGAAATCCTGTGCTATACGCTTGTATATCAAGTACCCACTTTATTCAATGAAATTAGAACTACAGGTGAACGTTTCCTTGTTACATTAATCATTGAGAAGTGATAAATCTGTGGATTCCAGGTAGGTGACACTTGGGAACGATTACCGTGGATAAATCAACGATACGCATAGAGTTAGAAAGATTAAAATTAAATACCCTTCTGTTTGAAATGATCATAAACTTACAGTTGAACGTTTCCTAGATGTCATAATCATAGAAACGTGATAAATCTACGGATACTATGTAGGTTACACTTGGAAATCCTGTGCTATACGCTTGGATATCAAGTACCCACTTTATTCAATGAAATTAGAACTACAGGTGTACGTTTCCTTGTTACAATAATCATTGAAAAGTGATAAATCTGTGGATTCCAGGTAGGTAACACTTGGGAACGATTACCGAGGATAAATCAACGATACGCATAGGCTTAGAAAGGTTGAAATTACATCCCCTTTTGTTTGAAATGATCATAAACTTACAGGTGAACGTTACCTAGATGTCATAATCATAGAAGCGTGATAAATCTACGGATACTATGTAGGTTACACTTGGAAATCCTGTGCTATACGCTTGTATATCAAGTACCCGCTTTATTCAATGAAATTAGACCTACAGGTGAACGTTTCGTTGTTACAATAATCGTTGAAAAGTGATAAATCTGTTGATTCCAGGTAGGTAACACGTGGGAACGAATACCATGGATAAATCAACGATACCCATAGGCATAGAAAGGTAGAAATTATATACCCATCTGTTTTAAATGATCATAAACTTACAGGTGAACGTTACCTAGATGTCATAATCATAGAAGCGTGATAAATCTACGGATACTATGTAGGTTACACTTGGAAATCCTGTGCTATACGCTTGTATATCAAGTACCCGCTTTATTCAATGAAATTAGACCTACAGGTGAACGTTTCGTTGTTACAATAATCGTTGAAAAGTGATAAATCTGTGGATTCCAGGTAGGTAACACGTGGGAACGATTACCATGGATAAATCAACGATACCCATAGGCTTAGAAAGGTCGAAATTATATACCCATCTGTTTTAAATGATCATAATCGTAGAGGTGAACGTTTCCTAGATGTCATAATCATAGAAACGTGATAAATCTACGGATACTATGTAGGTTACACTTGGAAATCCTGTGTTAAACGGTTGGATATCAAGTACCCACTTTATTCAATGGACTTAAAACTACAGTTGAACGTTTCCCAGTTACAATAATCATTGAAACGTGATAAATCTGTAGATTCCAGGTAGGTAACACGTGGGAACAATTGCCATGGATAAATCAATGATACCCATAGGGTTAGGGCGGTCGAAATTAAATAGTCATCTGTTTGAAATGATCATAAACTTACAGGTGAACGTTTCCTAAATGTCATAATCATAGAAATGTGATAAATCTACGGATACTACGTAGGTTACAGTTGGAAATCCTGTGCTAAACGCTTGGAAACGACTTCCATAGCTAAATCAACAATACCCATAGGCTTAGATAGGTCGAAATTATATACCCATCTGTTTGAAATGATCATAAACGTAGAGGTGAATGTTACCGAGTTGTCATAATCATAGAAACGTGATAAATCAACGGATACTATGTAGGTTACACTTGGAAATCCTCTGCTATACGCTTGTATATCAAGTATCCACTTGATTCAATGAAATTAGACCTACAGGTGAACGTTTCCTTGTTACAATAATCATTGAAAAGTGATAAATCTGTGGATTCCAGGTAGGTAACACGTGGTAACGATTACCATGGATAAATCAACGATACCCATAGACTTAGAAAGATTGAAATTAAATACCCTTCTGTTTGAAATGATCATAAACTTACAGGTGAACGTTTCCTAGATGTCATAATCATAGAAACGTGATAAATCTACGGATGCTATGTAGGTTACACTTGGAAATCCTCTGCTATACGCTTGTATATCAAGTACCCACTTTATTCAATGAAATTAGACCTACAGGTGAACGTTTCCTTGTTACAATAATCATTGAAAAGTGATAAATCTGTGGATTCCAGGTAGGTAACACGTGGGAACGATTACCATGGATAAATCAACGACACCCATAGGCTTAGAAAGATTGAAATTAAATACCCTTATGTTTGAAATGATCATAAACTTACAGGTGAACGTTACCTAGATGTCATAATCATAGAAGCATGATAAATCTACGGATACTATGTAGGTTACACTGGGAAATCCTGTGCTATACGCTTGTATATCAAGTACCCCCTTTATTCAATGAAATTAGACCTACAGGTGAACGTTTACTTGTTACAATAATCGTTGAAAAGTGATAAATCTGTGGATTCCAGGTAGGTAACACGTGGGAACGAATACCATGGATAAATCAACGATACCCATAGGCATAGAAAGGTCGAAATTATATACCCATCTGTTTTAAATGATCATAATCGTAGAGGTGAACGTTTCCTAGATATCATATTCATAGAAACGTGATAAATCTACGGATACTATGTAGGTTACACTTGGAAATCCTGTGCTATACGCTTGTATATCAAGTACCCACTTTATTCAATGAAATTAGACCTACAGGTGAACGTTTCCTTGTTACAATAATCATTGAAAAGTGATAAATCTGTGGATTCCAGGTAGGTAACACTTGGGAACGGTTACCGTGGATAAATCAACGATACGCATAGACTTAGAAAGATTAAAATTAAATACCCTTCTGTTTGAAATGATCACAAAATTACAGGTGAACGTTTCCTAGATGTCATAATCATAGAAACGTGATAAATCTACGGATACTATGTAGGTTACACTTGGAAATCCTGTGCTATACGCTTGGATATCAAGTACCCACTTTATTCAATGAAATTAGAACTACAGGTGAACGTTTCCTTGTTACAATAATCATTGAAAAGTGATAAATCTGTGGATTCCAGGTAGGTAACACTTGGGAACGGTTACCGTGGATAAATCAACGATAAGCATAGACTTAGAAAGATTAAAATTAAATATCCTTTTGTTTGAAATGATCATAAACTTACAGGTGAAAGTTTCCTAGATGTCATAATCATAGAAACGTGATGAATCTACGGATACTATGTAGATTACACTTGGAAATCCTGTGCTATACGCTTGGATATCAAGTACCGACTTTATTCAAAGGACTTAAAACTACCGGTGATCGTTTCCTAGTTACAATAATCATTGAAACCTGATAAATCTATGGTTTCCAGGTAGGTAACACTTGGGAACGATTACCGTGGATAAATCAACGATACGCATAGGCTTAGAAAGATTAAAATTAAATACCCTTCTGTTTGAAATGATCATAATCGTAGAGGTGAACGTTACCGAGTTGTCATAATCATAGAAACGTGATAAATCTACGGATACTTCGTAGGTTACACTTGGAAATCCTGTGTTAAACGCTTGGATATCAAATACCCACTTTATTCAATGAACTTAGATCTACAGGTGAACGTTTCCTAGTCGCAATAAATATAAAATCGTGCAAATTCTATGCATACCAGGTAGGAAATACGTTGAAACGACTTCCATGGATCAAGCAACGACACCCATAGGCTTAGAAAGATTAAAATTAAATACCCTTCTGTTTGAAATGATCATAAACTTACAGGTGAACGTTACCTAGATGTCATAATCATAGAAACGTGATAAATCTACGGATGCTATGTAGGTTACACTTGGAAATCCTCTGCTATACGCTTGTTTATCAAGTAACCACTTTATTCAATGAAATTAGACCTACAGGTGAACGTTTCCTTGTTACAATAATCGTTGAAAAGTGATAAATCTGTGGATTCCAGGTAGGTAACACATGGGAACGATTACCATGGATAAATCAACGATACCCATAGGCTTATTAAAGTCGAAATTATATACCCATCTGTTTGAAATGATCATAAACTTACAGGTGAACGTTACCTAGATGTCATAATCATAGAAGCGTGATAAATCTACGGATACTATGTAGGTTACACTTGGAAATCCTGTGTTAAACGGTTGTATATCAAGTACCGCCTTTATTCAATGAAATTAGACCTACAGGTGAACGTTTCCTAGTCGCAATAAATATAAAATCGTGCAAATTCTATGCATACCAGGTAGGAAATACGTTGAAACGACTTCCATGGATCAAGCAACGACACCCATAGGCTTAGAAAGATTGAATTTAAATACCCTTCTGTTTGAAATGATCATAAACTTACAGGTGGACGTTTCCTAGATGTCATAATCATAGAAACGTGATAAATCGACGGATACTATGTAGGTTACACTTTGAAATCCTCTGCTATACGCTTGTATATCAAGTACCCACTTTATTCAATGAAATTAGACTTACAGGTGAACGTTTCCTTGTTACAATAATCATTGAAAAGTGATAAATCTGTGGATTCCAGGTAGGTAACACTTGGGAACGATTACTGTGGATAAATCAACGATACGCCTAGGCTTAGAAAGATTAAAATTAAATACCCTTCTGTTTGAAATGATCATAAATTTACAGGTGAACGTTTCCTAGATGTCATAGTCATAGAAACGTGATAAATCTACGGATACTATGTAGGTTACACTTGGAAATCCTGTGCTATACGCTTGTATATCAAGTACCCACTTTATTCAATGAAATTAGACCTACAGGTGAACGTTTCCTTGTTACAATACTCATTGAAAAGTGATAAATCTGTGGATTCCAGGTAGGTAACACTTGGGAACGATTACCGTGGATAAATCAACGATACGCATAGAGTTAGAAAGATTAAAATTAAATACCCTTCTGTTTGAAATGATCATAAACTTACAGTTGAACGTTTCCTAGATGTCATAATCATAGAAACGTGATAAATCTACGGATACTATGTAGGTTACACTTGGAAATCCTGTGCTATACGCTTGGATATCAAGTACCCACTTTATTCAATGAAATTAGAACTACAGGTGTACGTTTCCTTGTTACAATAATCATTGAAAAGTGATAAATCTGTGGATTCCAGGTAGGTAACACTTGGGAACGATTACCGTGGATAAATCAACGATACGCATAGGCTTAGAAAGATTGAAATTACATACCCTTTTGTTTGAAATGATCATAAACTTACAGGTGAACGTTACCTAGATGTCATAATCATAGAAGCGTGATAAATCTACGGATACTATGTAGGTTACACTTGGAAATCCTGTGCTATACGCTTGTATATCAAGTATTCACTTTATTCAAAGGACTTAGACCTACAGGTGAACGTTTCCTAGTCGCACTAAATATAAAATCGAGCAAATTCTATGCATACCTGGTACGAAATACGTTGAAACGATTTCCATGGATTAAGCAACGACACCCATAGGCTTCGAAAGTTTGAAATTAAATATCCTTCTGTTTGAAATGATCATAAACGTACAGGTGAAAGTTTCCTAGATGTCATAATCATAGAAACGTGATAAATCTACGGATACTATGTAGATTACACTTGGAAATCCTGTGCTATACGCTTGGATATCAAGTACCGACTTTATTCAAAGGACTTAAAACTACCGGTGATCGTTTCCTAGTTACAATAATCATTGAAACCTGATAAATCTATGGTTTCCAGGTAGGTAACACTTGGGAACGATTACCGTGGATAAATCAACGATACGCATAGGCTTAGAAAGATTAAAATTAAATACCCTTCTGTTTGAAATGATCATAATCGTAGAGGTGAACGTTACCGAGTTGTCATAATCATAGAAACGTGATAAATCTACGGATACTATGTAGGTTACACTTGGAAATCCTGTGTTAAACGGTTGGATATCAAGTACCCACTTTATTCAATGGACTTAAAACTACAGCTGAACGTTTCCCAGTTACAATAATCATTGAAACGTGATAAATCTGTAGATTCCAGGTAGGTAATACGTGGGAACAATTGCCATGGATAAATCAACGATACCCATAGGGTTAGGGAGGTCGAAATTAAATAGCCATCTGTTTGAAATCATCATAAACTTACAGGTGAACGTTTCCTAAATGTCATAATCATAGAAATGTGATAAATCTACGGATACTACGTAGGTTACAGTTGGAAATCCTGTGCTAAACGCTTGGAAACGACTTCCATAGCTAAATCAACGATACCCATAGGCTATGAAAGGTCGAAATTATATACCCATCTGTTTTAAATGATCATAATCGTAGAGGTGAACGTTTCCTAGATGTCATAATCATAGAAACGTGATAAATCTACGGATACTATGTAGGTTACACTTAGAAATCCTGTGCTATACGCTTGTATATCAAGTACCCACTTTATTCAATGAAATTAGAACTACAGGTGTACGTTTCCTTGTTACAATAATCATTGAAAAGTGATAAATCTGTGGATTCTAGGTAGGTAACACTTGGGAACGATTACCGTGGATAAATCAACGATACGCATAGGCTTAGAAAGGTTGAAATTACATCCCCTTTTGTTTGAAATGATCATAAACTTACAGGTGAACGTTACCTAGATGTCATAATCATAGAAGCGTGATAAATCTACGGTTACTATGTAGGTTACACTTGGAAATCCTGTGCTATACGCTTGTATATCAAGTACCCGCTTTATTCAATGAAATTAGACCTACAGGTGAACGTTTCGTTGTTACAATAATCGTTGAAAAGTGATAAATCTGTGGATTCCAGGTAGGTAACACGTGGGAACGAATACCATGGATAAATCAACGATAACCATAGGCATAGAAAGGTAGAAATTATATACCCATCTGTTTTAAATGATCATAATCGTAGAGGTGAACGTTTCCTAGATATCATAATCATAGAAACGTGATAAATCTACGGATACTATGTAGGTTACACTTGGAAATCCTCTGATATACGCTTGTATATCAAGTACCCACTTTTTTCAATGAAATTAGACCTACAGGTGAACGTTTCCTTCTTACAATAATCATTGAGAAGTGATAAATCTGTGAATTCCAGGTAGGTAACACTTGGGAACGATTACCATGGATAAATCAACGATACCCATAGGCTTAGAAAGGTCGAAATTATATACCCATCTGTTTTAAATGATCATAATCGTAGAGATGAACGTTTCCTAGATGTCATAATCATAGAAATGTGATAAATCTACGGATACTATGTAGGTTACACTTGGAAATCCTGTGTTAAACGGTTGGATATCAAGTACCCACTTTATTCAATGGACTTAAAACTACAGCTGAACGTTTCCCAGTTACAATAATCATTGAAACGTGATAAATCTGTAGATTCCAGGTAGGTAACACGTGGGAACAATTGCCATGGATAAATCAATGATACCCATAGGGTTAGGTCGGTCGAAATTAAATAGTCATCTGTTTGAAATGATCATAAACTTACAGGTGAACGTTACCTAGATGTCATAATCATAGAAGCGTGATAAATCTACGGTTACTATGTAGGTTACACTTGGAAATCCTGTGCTATACGCTTGTATATCAAGTACCCGCTTTATTCAATGAAATTAGACCTACAGGTGAACGTTTCGTTGTTACAATAATCGTTGAAAAGTGATAAATCTGTGGATTCCAGGTAGGTAACACGTGGGAACGAATACCATGGATAAATCAACGATAACCATAGGCATAGAAAGGTAGAAATTATATACCCATCTGTTTTAAATGATCATAATCGTAGAGGTGAACGTTTCCTGGATATCATAATCATAGAAACGTGATAAATCTACGGATACTATGTAGGTTACACTTGGAAATCCTCTGATATACGCTTGTATATCAAGTACCCACTTTTTTCAATGAAATTAGACCTACAGGTGAACGTTTCCTTCTTACAATAATCATTGAGAAGTGATAAATCTGTGAATTCCAGGTAGGTAACACTTGGGAACGATTACCATGGATAAATCAACGATACCCATAGGCTTAGAAAGGTCGAAATTATATACCCATCTGTTTTAAATGATCATAATCGTAGAGATGAACGTTTCCTAGATGTCATAATCATAGAAATGTGATAAATCTACGGATACTATGTAGGTTACACTTGGAAATCCTGTGTTAAACGGTTGGATATCAAGTACCCACTTTATTCAATGGACTTAAAACTACAGCTGAACGTTTCCCAGTTACAATAATCATTGAAACGTGATAAATCTGTAGATTCCAGGTAGGTAACACGTGGGAACAATTGCCATGGATAAATCAATGATACCCATAGGGTTAGGTCGGTCGAAATTAAATAGTCATCTGTTTGAAATGATCATAAACTTACAGGTGAACGTTTCCTAAATGTCATAATCATAGAAATGTGATAAATCTACGGATACTACGTAGGTTACAGTTGGAAATCCTGTGCTAAACGCTTGGAAACGACTTCCATAGCTAAATCAACAATACCCATAGGCTTAGATAGGTCGAAATTATATACCCATCTGTTTGAAATGATCATAAACGTAGAGGTGAACGTTACCGAGTTGTCATAATCATAGAAACGTGATAAATCTACGGATACTATGTAGGTTACACTTGGAAATCCTCTGCTATACGCTTGTATATCAAGTATCCACTTGTTTCAATGAAATTAGACCTACAGGTGAACGTTTCCTTGTTACAATAATCATTGAAAAGTGATAAATCTGTGGATTCCAGGTAGGTAACACGTGGGAACGATTACCATGGATAAATCAACGATACCCATAGACTTAGAAAGATTGAAATTAAATACCCTTCTGTTTGAAATGATCATAAACTTACAGGTGAACGTTTCCTAGATGTCATAATCATAGAAACGTGTTAAATCTACGGATGCTATGTAGGTTACACTTGGAAATCCTCTGCTATACGCTTGTATATCAAGTACCCACTTTATTCAATGAAATTAGACCTACAGGTGAACGTTTCCTTGTTACAATAATCATTGAAAAGTGATAAATCTGTGGATTCCAGGTAGGTAACACGTGGGAACGATTACCATGGATAAATCAACGACACCCATAGGCTTAGAGAGATTGAAATTAAATACCCTTATGTTTGAAATGATCATAAACTTTCAGGTGAACGTTACCTAGATGTCATAATCATAGAAGCATGATAAATCTACGGATACTATGTTGGTTACACTTGGAAATCCTGTGCTATACGCTTGTATATCAAGTACCCCCTTTATTCATTGAAATTAGACCTACAGGTGAACGTTTCCTTGTTACAATAATCGTTGAAAAGTGATAAATCTGTGGATTCCAGGTAGGTAACACGTGGGAACGAATACCATGGATAAATCAACGATACCCATAGGCATAGAAAGGTCGAAATTATATACCCATCTGTTTTAAATGATCATAATCGTAGAGGTGAACGTTTCCTAGATATCATATTCATAGAAACGTGATAAATCTACGGATACTATGTAGGTTACACTTGGAAATCCTGTGCTATAAGCTTGTATATCAAGTACTCCCTTTATTCAATGAAATTAGACCTACAGGTGAACGTTTCCTTGTTACAATAATCGTTGAAAAGTGATAAATCTGTGGATTCCAGGTAGGTAACACGTGGGAACGATTACCATGGATAAATCAACGATACCCATAGGCATAGAAAGGTCGAAATTATATACCCATCTGTTTTAAATGATCATGATCGTAGAGGTGAACGTTTCCTAGATATCATATTCATAGAAACGTGATAAATCTACGGATACTATGTAGGTTACACTTGGAAATCCTCTGATATACGCTTGTATATCAAGTACCCACTTTATTCAATGAAATTAGACCTACAGGTGAACGTTCCCTTGTTACAATAATCATTGAAAAGTGATAAATCCAGGTGAACGTTACCTAGATGTCATAATCATAGAAGCGTGATAAATCTACGGATACTATGTAAATTACACTTGGAAATCCTGTGCTATACGCTTGTATATCAAGTACCCGCTTTATTCAATGAAATTAGACCTACAGGTGAACGTTTCGTTGTTACAATAATCGTTGAAAAGTGATAAATCTGTGGATTCCAGGTAGGTAACACGTGGGAACGAATACCATGGATAAATCAACGATACCCATAGGCATAGAAAGGTCGAAATTATATACCCATCTGTTTTAAATGATCATAATCGTAGAGGTGAACGTTTCCTAGATGTCATAATCATAGAAACGTTATAAATCTACGGATACTATGTAGGTTACACTTGGAAATCCTGTGCTATACGCTTGTATATCAAGTACCCCCTTTATTCAATGAAATTAGACCTACAGGTGAACGTTTCCTTGTTACAATAATCGTTGAAAAGTGATAAATCTGTGGATTCCAGGTAGGTAACACGTGGGAACGAATACCATGGATAAATCAACGATACCCATAGGCATAGAAAGGTCGAAATTATATACCCATCTGTTTTAAATGATCATAATCGTAGAGGTGAACGTTTCCTAGATGTCATAATCATAGAAACGTGATAAATCTACGGATACTATGTAGGTTACACTTTGAAATCCTGTGTTAAACGGTTGGATATCAAGTACCCACTTTATTCAATGGACTTAAAACTACAGCTGAACGTTTCCCAGTTACAATAATCATTGAAACGTGATAAATCTGTAGATTCCAGGTAGGTAACACGTGGGAACAATTGCCATGGATAAATCAATGATAACCATAGGGTTAGGGCGGTCGAAATTAAATAGTCATCTGTTTGAAATGATCATAAACTTACAGGTGAACGTTTCCTAAATGTCATAATCATAGAAATGTGATAAATCTACGGATACTACGTAGGTTACAGTTGGAAATCCTGTGCTAAACGCTTGGAAACGACTTCCATAGCTAAATCAACGATACCCATAGGCTTAGATAGGTCGAAATTATATACCCATCTGTTTGAAATGATCATAAACGTAGAGGTGAACGTTACCGAGTTGTCATAATCATAGAAACGTGATAAATCTACGGATACTATGTAGGTTACACTTGGAAATCCTGTACTATACGCTTGTATATCAAGTACCCACTTTATTCAATGAAATTAGACCTACAGGTGAACGTTTCCTTGTTACAATAATCATTGAAAAGTGATAAATCTGTGGATTCCAGGTAGGTAACACTTGGGAACGGTTACCGTGGATAAATCAACGATACGCATAGACTTAGAAAGATTAAAATTAAATACCCTTCTGTTTGAAATGATCACAAAATTACAGGTGAACGTTTCCTAGATGTCATAATCATAGAAACGTGATAAATCTACGGATACTATGTAGGTTACACTTGGAAATCCTCTGCTATACGCTTGTATATCAAGTACTCCCTTTATTCAATGAAATTAGACCTACAGGTGAACGTTTCCTTGTTACAATAATCGTTGAAAAGTGATAAATCTGTGGATTCCAGGTAGATAACACGTGGGAACGATTACCATGGATAAATCAACGATACCCATAGGCATAGAAAGGTCGAAATTATATACCCATCTGTTATAAATGATCATCATCGTAGAGGTGAACGTTTCCTAGATATCATATTCATAGAAACGTGATAAATCTACGGATACTATGTAGGTTACACTTGGAAATCCTCTGATATACGCTTGTATATCAAGTACCCACTTTATTCAATGAAATTAGACCTACAGGTGAACGTTCCCTTGTTACAATAATCATTGAAAAGTGATAAATCCAGGTGAACGTTACCTAGATGTCATAATCATAGAAGCGTGATAAATCTACGGATACTATGTAAATTACACTTGGAAATCCTGTGCTATACGCTTGTATATCAAGTACCCGCTTTATTCAATGAAATTAGACCTACAGGTGAACGTTTCGTTGTTACAATAATCGTTGAAAAGTGATAAATCTGTGGATTCCAGGTAGGTAACACGTGGGAACGAATACCATGGATAAATCAACGATACCCATAGGCATAGAAAGGTCGAAATTATATACCCATCTGTTTTAAATGATCATAATCGTAGAGGTGAACGTTTCCTAGATGTCATAATCATAGAAACGTGATAAATCTACGGATACTATGTAGGTTACACTTGGAAATCCTGTGCTATACGCTTGTATATCAAGTACCCCCTTTACTCAATGAAATTAGACCTACAGGTGAACGTTTCCTTGTTACAATAATCGTTGAAAAGTGATAAATCTGTGGATTCCAGGTAGGTAACACGTGGGAACGAATACCATGGATAAATCAACGATACCCATAGGCATAGAAAGGTCGAAATTATATACCCATCTGTTTTAAATGATCATAATCGTAGAGGTGAACGTTTCCTAGATGTCATAATCATAGAAACGTGATAAATCTACGGATACTATGTAGGTTACACTTGGAAATCCTGTGTTAAACGGTTGGATATCAAGTACCCACTTTATTCAATGGACTTAAAACTACAGCTGAACGTTTCCCAGTTACAATAATCATTGAAACGTGATAAATCTGTAGATTCCAGGTAGGTAACACGTGGGAACAATTGCCATGGATAAATCAATGATAACCATAGGGTTAGGGCTGTCGAAATTAAATAGTCATCTGTTTGAAATGATCATAAACTTACAGGTGAACGTTTCCTAAATGTCATAATCATAGAAATGTGATAAATCTACGGATACTACGTAGGTTACAGTTGGAAATCCTGTGCTAAACGCTTGGAAACGACTTCCATAGCTAAATCAACGATACCCATAGGCTTAGATAGGTCGAAATTATATACCCATCTGTTTGAAATGATCATAAACGTAGAGGTGAACGTTACCGAGTTGTCATAATCATAGAAACGTGATAAATCTACGGATACTATGTAGGTTACACTTGGAAATCCTCTGCTATACGCTTGTATATCAAGTATCCACTTGATTCAATGAAATTAGACCTACAGGTGAACGTTTCCTTGTTACAATAATCATTGAAAAGTGATAAATCTGTGGATTCCAGGTAGGTAACACTTGGGAACGATTACCGTGGATAAATCAACGATACCCATAGACTTAGAAAGATTGAAATTAAATACCCTTCTGTTTGAAATGATCATAAACTTACAGGTGAACGTTTCCTAGATGTCATAATCATAGAAACGTGATAAATCTACGGATGCTATGTAGGTTACACTTGGAAATCCTCTGCTATACGCTTGTATATCAAGTACCCACTTTATTCAATGAAATTAGACCTACAGGTGTACGTTTCCTTGTTACAATAATCATTGAAAAGTGATAAATCTGTGGATTCCAGGTAGGTAACACTTGGGAACGGTTACCGTGGATAAATCAACGATACGCATAGACTTAGAAAGATTAAAATTAAATACCCTTCTGTTTGAAATGATCACAAAATTACAGGTGAACATTTCCTAGATGTCATAATCATAGAAACGTGATAAATCTACGGATACTATGTAGGTTACACTTGGAAATCCTCTGCTATACGCTTGTATATCAAGTACTCCCTTTATTCAATGAAATTAGACCTACAGGTGAACGTTTCCTTGTTACAATAATCGTTGAAAAGTGATAAATCTGTGGATTCCAGGTAGGTAACACGTGGGAACGATTACCATGGATAAATCAACGATACCCATAGGCATAGAAAGGTCGAAATTATATACCCATCTGTTTTAAATGATCATGATCGTAGAGGTGAACGTTTCCTAGATGTCATATTCATAGAAACGTGATAAATCTACGGATACTATGTAGGTTACACTTGGAAATCCTGTGCTATACGCTTGGATATCAAGTACCCACTTTATTCAATGAAATTAGAACTACAGGTGTACGTTTCCTTGTTACAATAATCATTGAAAAGTGATAAATCTGTGGATTCCAGGTAGGTAACACGTGGGAACGATTACCATCGATAAATCAACGATACCCATAGGCTTAGAAAGTTCGAAATTATATACCCATCTGTTTGAAATGACCATAATCATAGAGGTGAAAGTTTCCTAGATGTCATAATCATAGAAACGTGATAAATCTACGGATACTGTGTAGGTTACACTCGAAAATCCTGTGTTAAACGGTTGGATATCAAGTACCCACTTTATTCAACGAAATTAGACCTACAGGTGAACGTTTCCTTGTTACAATAATCATTGAAACGTGAAATATCTGTGATTTCCAAGTAGGTAACACGTGGGAACAATTACCATGGATAAATCAACGATACCCATAGGGTTAGCAAGGTCGAAATTAAATACCCATCTATTTGAAATTATCATAAACTTACAGGTGAACGTTTCCTAGATCTCATAATCATAGAAACGTGATAAATCTACGGATGCTATGTAGGTTACACTTGGAAATCCTCTGCTATACGCTTGTATATCAAGTACCCACTTGATTCAATGAAATTAGACCTACAGGTGAACGTTTCCTTGTTACAATAATCATTGAAAAGTGATAAATCTGTGGATTCCAGGTAGGTAACACGTGGGAACGATTACCATGGATAAATCATCGATACCCATAGGCTTAGAAAGATTGAAATTAAATACCCTTCTGTTTGAAATTATCATAAACTTACAGGTGAACGTTTCCTAGATCTCATAATCATAGAAACGTGATAAATCTACGGATGCTATGTAGGTTACACTTGGAAATCCTCTGCTATACGCTTGTATATCAAGTACCCACTTGATTCAATGAAATTAGACCTACAGGTGAACGTTTCCTTGTTACAATAATCATTGAAAAGTGATAAATCTGTGGATTCCAGGTAGGTAACACGTGGGAACGATTACCATGGATAAATCATCGATACCCATAGGCTTAGAAAGATTGAAATTAAATACCCTTCTGTTTGAAATTATCATAAACTTACAGGTGAACGTTTCCTAGATCTCATAATCATAGAAACGTGATAAATCTACGGATGCTATGTAGGTTACACTTGGAAATCCTCTGCTATACGCTTGTATATCAAGTACCCACTTTATTCAATGAAATTAGACCTACAGGTGAACGTTTCCTTGTTACAATAATCATTGAAAAGTGATAAATCTGTGGATTCCAGGTAGGTAACACTTGGGAACGATTACCATGGATAAATCAACGATACCCATAGGCTTAGAAAGATTGAAATTAAATACCCTTATGTTTGAAATGATCATAAACTTACAGGTGAACGTTACCTAGATGTCATAATCATAGAAGCATGATAAATCTACGGATACTATGTAGGTTACACTTGGAAATCCTGTGCTATACGCTTGTATATCAAGTACCCACTTTTTGCAATGAAATTAGACCTACAGGTGAACGTTTCCTTGTTACAATAATCATTGAGAAGTGATAAATCTGTCTATTCCAGGTAGGTAACACTTGGGAATGATTACCATGGATAAATCAACGATACCCATAGGCTTAGAAAGGTCGAAATTATATACCCATCTGTTTTAAATGATCATAATCGTAGAGGTGAACGTTTCCTAGATATCATAATCATAGAAACGTGATAAATCTACGGATGCTATGTAGGTTACACTTGGAAATCCTCTGCTATACGCTTGTATATCAAGTACCCACTTGATTCAATGAAATTAGACCTACAGGTGAACGTTTCCTTGTTACAATAATCATTGAAAAGTGATAAATCTGTGGATTCCAGGTAGGTAACACGTTGAAACGATTTCCATGGATTAAGCAACGACACCCATAGGCTTAGAAAGATTGAAATTAAATACCCTTCTGTTTGAAATTATCATAAACGTACAGGTGAACGTTTCCTAGATCTCATAATCATAGAAACGTGATAAATCTACGGATGCTATGTAGGTTACACTTGGAAATCCTCTGCTATACGCTTGTATATCAAGTACCCACTTGATTCAATGAAATTAGACCTACAGGTGAACGTTTCCTTGTTACAATAATCATTGAAAAGTGATAAATCTGTGGATTCCAGGTAGGTAACACGTGGGAACGATTACCATGGATAAATCATCGATACCCATAGGCTTAGAAAGATTGAAATTAAATACCCTTCTGTTTGAAATTATCATAAACTTACAGGTGAACGTTTCCTAGATCTCATAATCATAGAAACGTGATAAATCTACGGATGCTATGTAGGTTACACTTGGAAATCCTCTGCTATACGCTTGTATATCAAGTACCCACTTTATTCAATGAAATTAGACCTACAGGTGAACGTTTCCTTGTTACAATAATCATTGAAAAGTGATAAATCTGTGGATTCCAGGTAGGTAACACTTGGGAACGATTACCATGGATAAATCAACGATACCCATAGGCTTAGAAAGATTGAAATTAAATACCCTTATGTTTGAAATGATCATAAACTTACAGGTGAACGTTACCTAGATGTCATAATCATAGAAGCATGATAAATCTACGGATACTATGTAGGTTACACTTGGAAATCCTGTGCTATACGCTTGTATATCAAGTACCCACTTTTTGCAATGAAATTAGACCTACAGGTGAACGTTTCCTTGTTACAATAATCATTGAGAAGTGATAAATCTGTCTATTCCAGGTAGGTAACACTTGGGAATGATTACCATGGATAAATCAACGATACCCATAGGCTTAGAAAGGTCGAAATTATATACCCATCTGTTTTAAATGATCATAATCGTAGAGGTGAACGTTTCCTAGATATCATAATCATAGAAACGTGATAAATCTACGGATACTATGTAGGTTACACTTGGTAATCCTGTGCTATACGCTTGGATATCAAGTATCCACTTTATTCAAAGGACTTAAAACTACAGGTGAACGTTTCCTAGTTACAAAAATCATTAAAACCTGATAAATCTATGGATTGCAGGTAGGTGGGACGTGGATAAGACTTCCGTATCTAAATCAACGATACCCATAGGCTTCGAAAGGTCGAAATTATATACCCATCTGTTTGAAATGATCATAATCGTAGAGGTGAACGTTACCGAGTTGTCATAATCATAGAAACGTGATAAATCTACGGATACTTCGTAGGTTACACTTGGAAATCCTGTGTTAAACGCTTGGGTATCAAGTACGCACTTTATTCAATGAACTTCGACCTACAGGTGAACGTTTCCTAGTCGCAATAAATATAAAATCGTGCAAATTCTATGTATACCAGGTAGGAAATACGTTGAAACGATTTCCATGGATTAAGCAACGACACGCATAGGCTTCGAAAGTTTGAAATTAAATATCCTTCTGTTTGAAATGATCATAAACGTACAGGTGAAAGTTTCCTAGATGTCATAATCATAGAAACGTGATAAATCTACGGACATTTAGTAGGTTACACTTGGAAATCCTGTGGTAAACGCTTTGATATCAAGTACCCGCTTTATTCAATGGACTTAAAACTACAGGAGAACGTTTCCTAGTTACAATAATCATTGAAACCTTATAAATCTATAGATTCCATGTAGGTGGGACGTGGAAACGACTTCCGTAGCTAAATCTACGATACCCATAGGCTTCCAAAAGATTGAAATTAAATACCCTTCTGTTTGAAATGATCATAAACTTACAGGTGAACGTTTCCTAGATGTCATAATCATAGAAACGTGATAAATCTACGGATACTATGTAGGTTACACTTGGAAATCCTGTGCTATACGCTTGGATATCAAGTACCGACTTAATTCAAAGGACTTAAAACTACAGGTGAACGTTTCCTAGTTACAATAATCATTGGAACCTGATAAATCTATGGATTCCAGGTAGGTGGGACGTGGATAAGACTTCCGAATCTAAATCAACGATACCCATAGGCTTAGAAAGGTCGAAATTATATACCCATCTGTTTGAAATGATCATAATCGTAGAGGTGAACGTTACCGAGTTGTCATAATCATAGAAACGTGATAAATTTACGGATACTATGTAGGTTACACATGGAAATCCTGTGTTAAACGCTTGGATATCAAATACCCACTTTAGTCAATGAACTTAGACCTACAGGTGAACGTTTCCAAGTCGCAATAAATATAAAATCGTGCAAATTCTATGCGTACCAGGTAGGAAATACGTTGAAACGATTTCCATGTATTAAGCAACGACACCCTTAGGCTTCGAAAGTTTGAAATTAAATATCCTTCTGTTTGAAATGATCATAAACGTAAAGGTGAACGTTTCCTAGTTACAATAATCATTGAAACGGGATAAATCTGTAGATTCCAGGTAGGTAACACGTGGGAACAATTGCCATGGATAAATCAACGATACCCATAGGGTTAGGGAGGTCGAAATTAAATAGCCATCTGTTTGGAATGATCATAAACTTACAGGTGAATGTTTCCTAAATGTCATAATAATAGAAATGTGATAAATCTACGGATACTATGTAGGTTACACTTGGAAATCCTCTGCTATACGCTTGTATATCAAGTACCCACTTTATTCAATGAAATTAGACCTACAGGTGAACGTTTCCTTGTTACAATAATCGTTGAAAAGTGATAAATCTGTAGATTCCTATGATTATGTAGGTCTAATTTCATTGAATAAAGTGGGTACTTGATATCAAAGCGTTGACCACAGGATTTCCAAGTGTAATCTACGTAGTGTCCGTAGATTTACCGAGTTTCCCTGATTATGCCAACTAGGAAACGTTAACCTTTAAGTTTAAAATCATTTCAAACAGAAGGGTATTTAATTTCATACCTTTCTAAGCCTATGGGTGTCGTTGATTTATCCATCGAAATCGTTCCCTCGTTTTGCCTACCTGGTATGCATAGAATTAGCACGATTTTATGTTTATTGCTACTAGGAAACGTTCACCTGTAAGTTTATGATCATTTCAAACAGATGGCTATTTAATTTCGACCTTTCTAAGCCTATGGGTATCGTTGATTTAGCTATGGCAATTGTTCCCACGTGTTACCTACCTGGAATCCACAGATTTATCACTTTTCAATGATTATTGTAACAAGGAAACGTTCACCTGTAGGTCTAAGTTCATTGAATAAAGTGCGTACTTGATATCCAAGCGTTTAACACAGGATTTCCAAGTGTAACCTACTAAGTATCCGTAGATTTATCACGTTTCTATGATTATGACAACTCGGTAACGTTCACCTCTACGATTATGATCATTTCAAACAGATGGGTATTTAATTTCGACCTTGCTAACCCTATGGGTAACGTTGATTTATCCATGGCAATTGTTCCCACGTGTTACCTACCTGGAAACCACAGATATTTCACGTTTCAATGATTATTGTAACAAGGTAACGTTCACCTGTAGGTCTAATTTCATTGAATAAAGGGGGTACTTGATATACAACCGTATAGCACAGGATTTCCAAGTGTAACCTACATAGTATCCGTAGATTTATCACGCTTCTATGATTACGACATCTAGGTAACGTTCACCTATAAGTTTATGATCATTTCAAACAGAAGGGTATTTAATTTCAAACTTTTGAAGTCTATGGGTGTCGTTGCTTAATCGATGGAAATCATTTCAACGTACTTCCTACCTGGTATGCATAGAATTTGCACGATTTTATATTTATTGCGACTAGGAAACGTTCACCTGTAGGTCTAAGTTCATTGAATAAAGTGGGTACTTGATATCCAAGCGTTTAACACAGGATTTCAAAGTGTAACCTACGAAGTATCCGTAGATTTATCACATACCTATGATTATGACATCTAGAAAACGTTCACCTGTAAGTTTATGATCATTTCAAACAGAAGGGTATTTAATTTCAATCTTTCGAAGCCTATGGGTATCGTTGATTTAGCTACGGAAGTCGTTTCCACGTCCCACCTACATGGAATCTATAGATTTATCAGGTTTCAATGATTATTGTAACTAGGAAACGTTCTCCTGTAGTTTTAAGTCCATTGAATAAAGTGGGTACTGTTACGTCCAGTACGTCGTAGAGTAATTTTTTATATATAAATAATCACTAGACTTAGCTTTGTTGTTTCCAGCTGGGACTCAACGTGGAGCGGTCTAAGGCGGCTTAAGCTCGTCCTGCAAAGGGCTGGTGCTGATGGTTAGGTAGATTGGCTGCTGGGCTCTGCTGTCACCACTCCCTGGAATTGTCGGGCCGGGAGTCCCGTCCGCTCTGCTTCCTCTACTAGGAGGCCAAATCCTCGTTCGAAGTATTGAAGTCTTCTCCTTGGCTTCCTCTCGTTCGGATAATATTGGAGCGATGCTCGTACTCAATAGATAGAAGTTTGGATTTTCACAAAAAGTACACTGATTCTAATTTTAGACTGAAGGTTTATTCAAAATAACAAGGTAGAATGTTGATATAATTCGAGCAGTTGAAATTACAAAAGATCTGTATAACCGAATAATTCAAGTCTCGGTAGACTCTCGCGTAGCGCGGTTAAAGTGGCGACCGTTCTCTGCGATGGCTCGATGTGGGCTGCTGATCTATTCGCTCGACTGAGCTCGCTGTTGTTGGAAGTAGGCGTGGCTTCTATCCCCTCCATGCGCTCCTGCGCTCTCATTGGCTGTTGCCATGGTGACGTCGATCCGTTGCTATGGAGACGGCTGTTCTTAGGTGGGGGGTAGTAGTGGTGGTGGTAGCCAGTTGTTTGTCTTCTTGGCAGTGCGTCATCGTGCATGTCTGGTCCTGATGACAGTTGTTTGTCAAAATAACGTCATCAGTTTAGTCTAGCGCGGCGTATTCGATATTTCAAAGCGCTTAAATGTACAGTTGATCAAAGATGGTTTATTTAATATTCACGCCGTCGACTCGCATATCGACTCGGAGCGGATGTATATATTGGATAGTTTATTTAATAATCTCTCCCCGTCAACTCGCTTATCGACTCGGAGCGGATGAGATTCTTTGGTTACATATGATTAATATTGAGGCGATACATATTTATCTTAAGCATATCATGAAGGCCTTCGTATTGGCTAGATATAAATTGTTTATCAGATTATTATTAATAATTATTAGTAATATATGTGTGAGTATATATGTTGTGTGTATAACACGCAGTGTGAATTTGCGTGTGCTTATATATAATATATATAGTTTATTATTTAGTAAGTGTGTCTTCGTATATATATGACCACTTTGACTTGTTTAAACTTTTATTTGTTTAAGAGACAGTAATCGACCGACATACGAGAAGTACCCTTATGGTAATGAACACCGGGTAAGTAGGGGTTACCATGCGCTGCCGATGAGTTACCGACTGAGTCTGTAGATAACGTACCGACCGCCGTTGAATTCCCAACTGTAGGTAAGTTACCGACTGCAGGCGAATTCTCAACTATGGGTAAGTTACCGACCGTTGTCGATTTATCAACCTTTGCGTTTTGTGAATCAAAAATGTTTGGCCGAAAATTGGCCGTCGTTACACCCCCCCCCCCCCCCCCCCGTTAAAATCAAAGCCGCGGGTAGAACTATCCCGGATTTGATCACGCGGATCATTAGATGGACAATTTTCTAATTTCGGATAAATCTTTTGCAATGTTCTAGGTGGTATAGCTGGAGGAGCTTTAGGAAGTTTTGGACATGGAAGATCTGGAGGGAAAGGACTACGTACTACCTCAACCTCATCGAGTTCCTGTTCGTTTTCTTTCGTTTTTGATTTCTTTGGCAGAGGGCCTTGTCCTAAATGTATAAGTAAGTTCGCTATCGTACCCCACAATGCTCCCAAAATTCTAACTCCTAATCCGTATATTCTATATAGAGTGTAGCCATGTATAACCGTGTTTATTATATATTTAATTAGACCGAAAATGATTCCGATCATCATTATTCCTGCTGAAATCGAACCGAAAGTTATGAATTTATTCCACAGTTTATTAACTGTGCTATCTGCAAATTGACTTAAAGTTTTTTCGTTCATTAAATTTAAAACGTTGAGGCGATCAGTAGAGATATCTTCTCCTACGATTCCTCTCGCGACTTGATTTAAAACGGCTGACTTGGTTACTGGAAACATAAGCGCGTCTTTATATTCGGCTAAATCCTCGTCCGTATAAATTCCACTTTTCGCGAGTTCTCCCGGATCGGTATATCTCCACGTAGGTTTATTAAGCGGTTGCAAGGTTTGAGGTGTATCAGCGCGGGTCGGAACCGGGTCTAACTGAAACCATTTCCCCTCGACTTCGAAAATAGTCGGTAAAAGTCGGTTACAACTACGCTGAGTACCGCGATCAGTTATGATTCTAGATTTCGGCGTTAAAAAATATGAACCGTTATTATACATGACCGGTAGTTCTTCGAAACAGCTATTATTAGTCCGTCTAAGTTTCACTGCGACCGGATCGCACTGAATCAAATGCGCGACTTCGCCGGCAAATATAGCCATATACCCGGGACTCCTCATGATCGTATAAGCGAATTCATCCGGGTTAATTGACGATTGCGCTAAAGAGTTCTTTATTACTTGTTGATCTAAGATGCACCTCTGAGTGATGACATCTTGATATAAAGACTTTATTTCGTTTTTAAAATGATTTGCAATGAAAATGATTTTAGTGTTGAAATAGATTTCTAGACGAATATCTTGCGAATTGATTTTAATATTTTTTGTTGGAAACGGGTTTCCAATTGTTGTTTCAAAAATGAAAATGTCATCCTGTTCTGTAGCTTTTAATACGTGTCCGCACACGTGCTTTTCTCCCGATTCGGTGAACGCGAATTTCTTTTCCGTCCCGTTGTTAGAATACATCGCGGGTAAACCTTTCGCATCACTGTATGTTTTAGTCGCGGGTCCGTTATATAAAATTACATAATTGTCATATCCGCACGGGGATATTTCCTTTTTATTCCAAAATATGTATGTGTCATCTTGCTCGATGCAAGTTTCAGTTGTGTAGACGCATAGGGTTCCAGAGGAGGTTTTCAAGGAATTTTGTTTTCTTTTAAGGATGGCTATGGGTGTAGTGAGGGTTATCTCAAGAGTGAGCTCGACTGTGACGTCAGCCTGACCCCTGAATAGTTCTCCCTGGCAACGTGAGCTGCTATCCACAGTGCCTTTGACTCTAATGGTTCGGTAGTTGGTTCTATTCAGTACTAAACCCGTCACGATTTCGTCATAAACTTTCAACTGTCCGAATTTATGCATTTCATGACATGCATCGCGGCTTATGCTTTGAGCATACTTCTCGTTTTTGTCAGTAGGCGCGGTATGGCTACTCATTCCACAGTACTCGACTCTACGCGTGACTATGACTCGGCAGGTCTCCGTCATTACATTTTCAAACCCGATCTTTTGCAATAAATTAATATAACGCGATTCTGTCGTTGTGGTCATATCATCGAATTCACACTTACCTACATTTCTTAAAGATATGGTCGTGATGTTCGGCGTTGTTTTCCCATTGCAGTCATATCCAGTTAGGGCTGCAGTTGGTGATACGAGTGTGGCTATGATGAGAAGACTAACCATTATCTCCTTCGGCATGATCGAGGTCATCTTGTCTCCGATCCTCGTCTGAAATATAGGTGCTAGTGTCAGAGCTTATCTCGCTTGGGTCTCTTAGACGTGTTAACATTATTTTATTCGGATGTACAGTTTTTATTTTATTCTTAATCATAATGTCTACATTACCGTTTTCGGCTATACGCAAGATTTTATAGGGGCCGTTGAATTCGTTTGAAAAGGGGCCCTTCTTTGGCTCTGTGATCATTCTCACATAATCTCCCACTTTGAATACACAAGGATTGTTCTTTTTGTCATAGTATCTCTTAGAGCGTACTTTAGCACCCTTCAGGTTCGCTTGTGCGAGTTCCTGTAGCTTGCTAATCCTCTTTTTCAAGTCTATTAGATAGGTGAAATATGACTTGTCATTGTATCGTTCGTCGATACGAGCATTTGCAGATGGTGTGCGTGCTATTTTTCCAAAAACACATTCATACGGGGTAAGCCGAGTACCCTCATGCACACTCGTGTTATAACAAAATGCTGCGCTCGCGACCCATTCGTCCCAAAATACTTCATTCTTTACGAAACATTTTATATATTCTTTCATGACATGGTGCATTCGCTCGATGCTGCCATTGCTTTGGGGACGATATGCCGTCGTAGTGCATTGATTGATTTTACAAATTTTTGCTATATTCTTCATTAAGGAAGATGTGAAATTCGAGCTTTGGTCGGTCAAAATGAGACGCGGAGCTCCGTATATATATACACAATTATTTAAAAACGCGGTCGCGATGTTTATTGAATCCGCGACTTGTAACGGTACAAGAATAACGTATTTTGTTAAAAGGCACTGCATGGTTAATATGTAGATGTTTTTGTTTTTTGTTGCAGGCAGAGGACCTACAATATCCAGGGCTATTTTATCAAAAGCCTCACCCGGAGTATCTGTTAGAACCATAGGTTGGTTTACCTTTCTGCGTACCAGCTTCTTTAGTTGGCAAATCTCACACCGTCCCATGTATGTCTGGATGACCTGTTTCATTGACGCCCAGTAGTAGTCTTGTCGCAACCTCAGGTAAGTCTTGGTCACCCCTTTATGTCCGTTCACTACACTTCCATGTACTGCGTGAATGATGTCGGTGCGCTCCTCTTCTGGAGGTACAATCACTAGATTTTTACACAAAAGGAATTTTGTGTCTGGCAAAAGGACAGATAAATTTTCGAGTTTTTCCCGAAACACGTTCCACAGGATGTCGTCGATACGTGGCGTTACTGAGAAACGAACTGTTTTCAGTTTATGCTCTTCTAGATAATCCCTGAGATGACTGAGAGCTAAGTCCAAAGCGTCCTCACTGGCACGTTCACGGTTGCTCTTCTTGATGCACAATGCAAGTAACACTTTTCGATGAACTGTGTATGACACCACTGATCCTACTAACACTCTGTCGTGATGAACAAGGCGTCCGTTCTCCTCGAGTGCTGTTGCTCCA
This sequence comes from Muscidifurax raptorellus, assembly GCA_020010945.3. Lineage (NCBI taxonomy): Eukaryota > Metazoa > Arthropoda > Insecta > Hymenoptera > Pteromalidae > Muscidifurax > Muscidifurax raptorellus. The sequence continues at coordinate 2,928,961 of JAHUUD020000009.1, forward strand.
CTGCAGACTGGCTCGTTCTTGCTCGTGATGAAGTAGGCAAGATTATCTTTGTGGATGAGATACGAGTCGCGTACTTCGATTACGTTGTTGACACGAGGTCTCACGATATCATACTCGACTGCTGGCGGATCGATAATATCCGATGACTGTTCACTATCTGTCGCGGGTATCAGTTCGCTGTGTGAGGATGACTTCTCCTCTGACACATCATCCTGTTTATCCGATGACGGGATGTTTATACTCTCACTTTCACTGCTCCGGCGATTGCGACGGTGCGATAAGATTTGCGTGTTTGACTCGGGTGCCGATAGAATGACGTTCGAGTTATCTTTCGACGTTCCGGCTCTCGTCAAAACAAACACTCTCCATTTATGCTCGACTGTGGGAGGATTTCTCGAAAGCGCGTCTGCGACATAGTTCAGTTTCCCTTCTTTATATACTACGTCGTAATCAAATTCCCGTAGTTTAAAATAGAAACGTTTTAAACGCGTAGTAGGGTCTTTTAGATTATGAAGCCAAATGAGAGGCTTGTGATCAGTAACGAATGTAAATTTTCGACCGTAAAGCGCGTGTCGAAATTGTGCAGCTGAGTCAACCATGGCTAGAAGTTCCTTTTCTATTGTTGAGTAATTAATTTCTGCGTTTTTCAAGATTCGTGAGTGGTAGGCGATCGGCATATCGTCTTTACCATATAGCTGGCTGAGTACGCTGCCTATAGCGAACTGACTGGCGTCAGTCGTTAAATAAAAATGTTTATTGTAGTCGGGGTAAACGAGAAGCGGCTCTCGCATTAGGCACTGTCTAAAATAATCAAATGCCTTTTTACACGCATCCGTCCATTCAAAAGTGGCGCCTTTACGCAAAAGCGAAGTCAACGGTTTGGCTTCTTTAGCAAAGTTGGGAATAAACTTTCTATAATAGCTTACGGCTCCTAAAAATTGTTTTATATTTTTTTGGTTCTTTGGCGTGGGGAAGTGTTCCATAGCGTTGACTTTGCCTTTGTTAGGGCGTATACCATCCGTACCTATTTCATATCCCAAATACACTACTTTCTGCTTATAAAATTCACATTTCTCCGGCTCTAAGCGCATCCCTGCTTTTCTCATCTTTCAAAAATAATTAAATCGTCTACGTATATAAAAATTTCTCTGTTCTGTAATCCGAAAAATATTTCATTCATAGCCCGCTGAAAGGTAGCTGGACTATTGCGTAAGCCCAATGGCATTCTATTAAAGTGGTAGTGGCCAAAGGAAGTTGAAAAGGCTGTTTTTTCTTTGTCACATTCGCGCATGGGTATCTGATGGAATCCAGACGCGAGGTCAAGAACTGAAAAATAAGAATTACCTCCAAATTTCTCGATTATATCTTGTATATTCGGAATTGGATAGGCATCATCTCTGTTTCGTTGTTTAATCCGCGGTAATCAATAACGAGGCGCATTTTACGATTTCCGTCTTTGTCTAGCGTCTTCTTTGGAACCATCCACGTGGGACTGTTAAAAGAAGAGGCAGACGGTTCAACAATGTTCTTTTTCAGCAAGACTTCGACTTCCTTTTCCATTTGCCGTTGCATTATTACAGGCGGTCTATGCGGTTTGACATTTATAACTTTGTCTGATTTCAAAATGATTTTATGTTCAGTTAATAAGGTTGCCGGGAGGTCTTCCTCCGGTAATTGAAAAATATCGGCGTATTGTTCGCATATCTCGCTCAATCTCTCTCTCTCTTCCCCTGTATAGCAGTCTAGCTTAACCAGATCTTTTACTAATTTTGAACGTTCGGGTCCTTGTATATTCAAAATCGAAGGTTCATAGTCATCGATATTAAAATGGTACACCAGATTATTGTCGCATATTATTATCAATTCATGATCGTAATCTTTTTCAAATTCAATCTCCTCAACGCAGGAGTATATTGGTATACTACGACAATAGTCTGTGTTCGTTTCTACTTGAGGCTTCTCCTCAATGAAATTTAAAACATATCGACCCATCTCAGTCGAGTTTCTGTTTAAGAGCGATTCGTCATCGTCTGCGTCAGTCTGTGTATTATTAGTCAGTTTGTTTATCGCGGCGTTTGTCTTCGGTTTACTTTCAATGATCGGTCTGCCTTTTATGACACCCCAATCAGCGTCAGTAAATAAGCCGTCCCAATCTATATTGTCAGTATCGTTAGTGTCTCTGGTTTCAGTCAACGTATATGAATCGGTGTCTCTAGTGTCTGTCAAAATACATGACTCAGAGTCTGTTTGTGTTAAAGATATCCCGGGTGACACATACGTGCTTAAGGCGTATTCGGTATCGTCTCTCGTCATAACAGTCTCATTATTTTTATCGCGCTCCGGATTTAGTTCTTTGTTAGTATCATTCTTACTGTTTATATTATGCTGTACAAGATCGGGCACGTATTCGTTGGAATCGCTTTTCTCAAATAGTTCGTTTATCTCGTCTCCGGCGGTTTCATCTTTATTCTTAACAAAATACTCCCGCGCGTTCGCGTCTGAGCGTGCGTCATTTATGTTAGACTTATCGCGTTGGCTCGATATACTGTCATCCGAGTCTTTTCGTTTATTATTTCCGTTCAAATGTAATGTGTCATAAAGTTTATTACGTATATGATCAATAATCATCATGTTATCATCCGCGTTCGGTTCGGACCGACAAGGAGCAATATTGGTTTCATCGTTGAAAGAAGAGGAATTCATGGTATTATTTGTTTCAACCGGCGACTGGGCGTGATTCAATGACGCGGCGCACGGCAAAGATTGTATAGTCGAAGAGATAATAATTTGAGCTGGTGATGAAGCGTTAAACACTGGCTTATCATCAGAAAAGGATACAATGTCTTTGATCGGTGACTGGGCGCTACACAACGGCGCGGCACACGACAAAGGTTCAGAACTAGAGTCTGCTTTGGCTGGCGACTGGGCGTTCCGAGAAGATGACTCACTTTCAGACAAACAAGTGACGTCATTCGGAGACACGGCGTACAGCAACGGGCATGACTCAACAGGCGCGACTACATTTAAAGTCTCGGCTGCTTTTTCAAAAATAATATCGACAGGCGCAACTACATTTAAAGTTTCGTCTGCTTTTTCAAGAATACACAAATTTTTTTCTTCCGACATAGGTAATGACTCTACTACCTCTTCTTTAGCGATTAAAGGAACGATCGGGATTCTAACGTCGACTGGGTACGTATTTCTATTTTCAATTGGTACAATTACATGGCCATCGAAATTCTTCGCGAAGTTTCCTCCGACTGAAACTCCGGGAAGTACCTCCATTTCAGGCACATTTCCTTCTCCTTTTCCGGGTCTCGTCTCGGCTACGGCCCACGCGGTGGTACGCGGTAAAACAACGCGCGATGTCTCTGTGACAAAATGGAGGTCCACGTCGAAAAATGTGAGGGTCTCAGTTTGATAGTCTATTGTCATTTCTCCGGCGCTTAAAAATTCGGACCCTACCAGACAAGGTACAGAAATGGGAAAGTCGTCTGACACTACGAGGAAAGACGTTTTTGCGTAATGGAAAGTTTTCAAAGTGATTTTAATTATTCCAATAGTGGGGATCGCATTGTCTCCGATGCCTTTAACAAGAGCGACCTGAGATTTATCGATGCGCTCGGGGAATTTAAGCATGGAGATTTTTATGATATTAGGCATGGCCCCAGTATCGACCATAGTCTCTGCTTGACCGTATAGAAAGTCCGCGCTTTCTAAACTCACAACGGGGATTTTTCCTAAGCGCGTGGATCCGTAATCCGAAATGAGGTAGACGGGGAGCTTTTTAAATGATTTAGTGGGCGAACGTTTGGCTGGTTCGCGCCCGGATTCCGGTTCGCTTCGGGCCGAGCGTTGCCGTTTCCCGAATTCATCTCCTCTCTCTGCCTTTTTAGGCAAAACTCGAAAGTGTGACCGCGGCGGTCGCAATATGAACATATCTTTGAATCGTCGCGCGGTGTGCGCTTGAAGTTGTCGGACTCGTATACGCGTTCTTGGCGAGCTGGTCCGTTACGGCCATTGAAATTATCACGCTCGTATGCGCGATCTGGACGACCCGAATTATTGCGATTGTTTTGATAACGCGAGTCGCGTCTCGCATCTTCGCTACGCGTTGCTTTGTGCTCGTTAATGATAGGAGCGCTGTACATGTTACGGTTGTTATAATTATTAGGCGCATTACCATTACCAGCGCCGATATTTGCACGATGTTTGAGGCGATCTATCTCTACTCTCTTTTCAGTGCGTATAGCCTCTGCGTATATTTATGTAAGCGTACGCGTGTTAGCGATATTAATTTGAAGCCTAAAATCCGGCGATAAGGCGTTTAAAAATTCCGTTATACAATCTCTCTCAAGATTCATCATTTCGGAAGGTACTAGTTTGTCCCTGCCGTTCTCGAGACATGTACAGTCAATGATTGCAGCATAAATTTCCGCGAAGCGGTCAATAAAGGCGAGCATAGGCTCATTGTGCCTTTTCACGAGATTAGCTAATTGACCTCTATAGTGGCTAGACGATTGATGAGAAGCGAAAATAATTTTTAACGTTTGAATAAGTTCATCGACGGGATCAATTGGTACGTCGTCGATGAGCGTAGAGGTACTGTCCGAAAGACTGAATTTCAATAAATTCACGAGTTCCCGTTGTGCCGTAGCAGGAAACTGATCGCGTATTTTCTTAATTGCTTTTACGAATGTGAATAAATTTTTTCCATCAAATACAGGGATGGCTTTAATGGCTTCTTTAATAAACGTATTCGAAGGCACGTAATTCTGTACTGGCGGTGGCGCAACAGGTAAGGCTGGGGCAACGTCATTTTGATCGTTAGTTGGTGTGTTATGCAACGAGAGTTTAATAGGTTGCGGTAAATATCTGTCTTCGACTATTACCGGCAGGCGATTTTCGAGACGCGGCTCGACTTCATTCCACAATCTTTTTTGCGCTTCATCCTCCTCGTCTACTCGAGGCGGTATGTTTCGTGTTTTACTAAGTTCTTGCGCAAAAGGGTTTGTACTATTATTCCGCGGGGTTGAATTTACAAAACTGCGCGTTGTTAAATGGTCGCGCATGGGGTTCGCGTTAGCTTGGTCGTGAATTTCAACAATTGCGCCTTCTAAATTTTCGACTTGTGCGCGCAGCCGATGTGCGTCCGCACTCTTTTCCCGTAATTCGACTTCTCGCTCAGCTAGTCGAGCTTCTAAAGCCTCTACATTCGCGTTTGCCATAAAGGGCATTACATTCGCTTGTTCGCGCTCTTCTAGATCGCGACGCTGCTTCTCCAATTCTGCCTCACGCACATTTATACGTTTCTCGCGATTTATCAATTCCTGAATTCGCATTTCAATTTCGTCCGCATTCAAATTACTGTAGTCCGCCATTTTAAGGGTTGGTCAAAAATTTAAAATTTAAAGGTTCACTGACGATTGGTAATAATATCGTACCGTTCACTCGCGATATAAAAATATGAATTCACTGGGTCCACACACAAACGGGGTATTATCGCACAAATGATATATAAAAATGTAATAATAATATATGTATAATATATATTTTTAAAAGTTGTTGCGGCGGAAGTTCGATCTGATTCTGTCGATCGTTCTGCCTAAAATATCTGCTTCACTTTCTGAACACAAAGCCGTACAGGCAGCTTCGTTGAAAATCTTTTCTAAAAATTGAACTTTGATGAGCTTCACTCGAAGAGTATCGTTTCTTTTAGGCTTTCTAAGGTTCACGAACATGATTTTAATACATAAGGATTCTATAAAATTTCGCGAAATTTGTAAAAGAGAGTTTAGTTTTTCGTAGAAAGTCGTATAAAATGTTCGAAAATCCCACCGCTCTGGTACCAAAAATTATGTTACGTCCCGTACGTCGTAGAGTAATTTTTTATATATAAATTATCACTAGACTTAGCTTTGTTGTTTCCAGCTGGGACTCAACGTGGAGCGGTCTAAGGCGGCTTAAGCTCGTCCTGCAAAGGGCTGGTGCTGATGGTTAGGTAGATTGGCTGCTGGGCTCTGCTGTCACCACTCCCTGGAATTGGTCTTCTCCTTGGCTTCCTCTCGTTCGGATAATATTGGAGCGATGCTCGTACTCAATAGATAGAAGTTTGGATTTTCACAAAAAGTACACTGATTCTAATTTTAGACTGAAGGTTTATTCAAAATAACAAGGTAGAATGTTGATATAATTCGAGCAGTAGAAATTACAAAAGATCTGTATAACCGAATAATTCAAGTCTCGGTAGACTCTCGCGTAGCGCGGTTAAAGTGGCGACCGTTCTCTGCGATGGCTCGATGTGGGCTGCTGATCTATTCGCTCGACTGAGCTCGCTGTTGTTGGAAGTAGGCGTGGCTTCTATCCCCTCCATGCGCTCCTGCGCTCTCATTGGCTGTTGCCATGGTGACGTCGATCCGTTGCTATGGAGACGGCTGTTCTTAGGTGGGGGGTAGTAGTGGTGGTGGTAGCCAGTTTTTTGTCTTCTTGGCAGTGCGTCATCGTGCATGTCTGGTCCTGATGACAGTTGTTTGTCAAAATAACGTCATCAGTTTAGTCTAGCGCGGCGTATTCGATATTTCAAAGCGCTTAAATGTACAGTTGATCAAAGATGGTTTATTTAATATTCACGCCGTCGACTCGCATATCGACTCGGAGCGGATGTATATGTTGGATAGTTTATTTAATAATCTCTCCCCGTCGACTCGCTTATCGACTCGGAGCGGATGAGATTCTTTGGTTACATATGATTAATATTGAGGCGATACATATTTATCTTAAGCATATCATGAAGGCCTTCGTATTGGCTAGATATAAATTGTTTATCAGATTATTATTAATAATTATTAGTAATATATGTGTGAGTATATATATTGTGTGTATAACACGCAGTGTGAATGTGCGTGTGCTTATATATAATATATATAGTTTATTATTTAGTAAGTGTGTCTTCGTATATATATGACCACTTTGACTTGTTTAAACTTTTATTTGTTTAAGAGACGGTAATCGACCGACATACGAGAAGTACCCTTATGGTAATGAACACCGGGTAAGTAGGGGTTACCATGCGCTGCCGATGAGTTACCGACTGAGTCTGTAGATAACGTACCGACCGCCGTTGAATTCCCAACTGTAGGTAAGTTACCGACTGCAGGCGAATTCTCAACTATGGGTAAGTTACCGACCGTTGTCGATTTATCAACCTTTGCGTTTTGTGAATCAAAAATGTTTGGCCGAAAATTGGCCGTCGTTACAGTACTTGATATCAAAGCGTTTAACACAGGATTTCCAAGTGTAACCTACGAAGTATCCGTAGATTTATCACGTTTCTATGATTATGACAACTCGGTATCGTTCACGTCTACGTTTATGATCATTTCAAACAGATGGGTATATAATTTCGACCTTTCTAAGCCTATGGGTATCGTTGATTTAGCTATGGAAGTCGTTTCCAAGCATTTAGCACAGGATTTCCAACTGTAACCTACGTAGTATCCGTAGATTTATCTCATTTCTATGATGATGACAATTAGGAAACGTTCACCTGTAAGTTTATGATCATTTCAAAGAGATGGCTATTTAATTTCGACCTCCCTAACCCTATGGGTATCGTTGATTTATCTATGGCAATTGTTCCCACGTGCTACCTACCTTGAATTCACACATTTATCACGTTTCAATGATTATTGTAACTAGGAAACGTTCACCTGTAGGTTTATGATCATTTCAAACAGAAGGGTATTTAATTTCAAACTTTCCAAGCCTATGGGTGTCGTTGCTTAATCCATGGAAATCGTTTCAACGTATATCCTACCTGGTATGCATAGAAGTTGCACGATTTTATATTTATTGCGACTAGGAAACGTTCACCTGTAGGTCTACGTTCATTGAATAAAGTGGGTACTTGATATCCAAGCGTTTAACACAGGATTTCCAAGTGTAACCTACGAAGTATCCGTAGATTTATCACGCTTCTATGATTATGACATATAGGAAACGTTCACCTGTAGGTTTATGATCATTTCAAACAGAAGGGTATTTAATTTCGACCTTGCTAACCCAATGGGTGTTGTTGCTTGATCCGTGGAAGTCGTTTCAACTTATTTCCTAACTGGTATGCATAGAATTACCACGATTTTATGTTTATTGCAACTAGAAAACGTTCACCTGTAAGTTTATGATCATTTCAAACAGATCGGTATTTAATTTCGACCTTGCTAACCCTATGGGTACCGTTGATTTATCCATGGCAATTGTTTCCACGTGTTACCTACCTGGAATCCACAGATTTATCACGTTTCAAGTCCATTGAATAAAGTGGGTACTAGATATCCAAGCGTTTAGCACAGGATTTCCAAGTGTAACCTAAGAAGTATCCGTAGATTTATCACGTTTCTATGATTATGACAACTCGGTAACGTTCACCTGTAAGTTTATGATCATGTCAAACAGAAGGGTATTTAATTTCAATATTTCTAAGCCTATGGGTATCGTTGATTTACCCATGGTAATCGTACCCACGTGTTACCTACCTGGAATCTACAGATTTATCACGTTTCAATGATTATTGTAACTAGGAAACGTTCACCTGTAGGTTTAAGTCCGTTGAATAAAGTGGGTACTTGATATACAAGCGTATAGCACAGGATTTCCAAGTGTAACCTACATAGTATCCGTAGATTTATCACGCCTCTATGATTATGACATCTAGGTAACGTTCACCTGTAAGTTTATGATCATTCCAAACAGAAGGGTATTTAATTTCAATCTTTCTAAGCCTATGGGTGTCGTTGCTTGATCCATGGAAATCGTTTCAACGTATTTCCTACCTGGTATGCATAGAATTACCACGATTTTATGTTTATTGCAACTAGGAAACGTTCACCTGTAAGTTTATGTTCATTTCAAACAGATCGGTATTTAATTTCGACCTTGCTAACCCTATGGGTATCGTCGATTTATCCATGGCAATTGTTCCCACGTGTTACCTACCTGGAATCCGCAGATTTATCAGTTTTCAATGAATATTGTAACTAGGAAACCTGGGTGGGTTCTTGGAAAGTGGGTACTCGATATCAAAGCTTTTACCTCAGGATTTCCAAGTGTAGCCTACGTATTGTCCATCGATTTACCGCGTTTCCATGATTATGCCAACTAGGAAACGTTAACCTTTTAGTTTAAGATCATTTCAAACAGAAGGGTATTTAATTTCGACCTTGCTAACCCTATGGGTATCGTTGATTTATCCATGGTAATCGTTCCCACGTGTTACCTACCTGGAATCCACAGATTTATCACGTTTCAATGATTATTGTAACAAGGAAACGTTCACCTGTAGGTCTAAGTCCATTGAATAAAGTGGGTACTTGATATCCAAGCGTTTAACACATTACGAGCCCCATGAAAAATCCCTAAACACGAAATGACATGTGCAACCAACATATATCCGCCATTTTGGCAGATTTCCTCACCTTCGATCCTAACTAAAAAATTCCTACTTATGTAGTTTGGTCTATTTAACTAATATTTGGCATAAAAAAGTTCATAATCCCATTACGAGCCCTATGAAAAATACCTAAACACAAAATGCCATATGCAATGAACATATATCCGCCACTTTGGCAGATTTCCTCACCTTCGATCCTAACAAAAAAATTCCTACTTATGTAGTTTGGTCTATTTAACTAATATTTGGCATAAAAAAGTTCATAATCCCATTACGAGCCCTATGAAAAATCCCTAAACACGAAATGACATCTGCAAAGAACATATATCCGCCATTTTGGGAGATTTACTCACCTTGGATCTTAAGAAAAAAATTCCTACTTATGTAGTTTGGTCTATTTAACTAATATTTGTAATAAAAAAGTTCATAATCCCATTACGAGCCCCATGAAAAATCCCTAAACACGAAATGACATCTGCAAAGAACATATATCCGCCATTTTGGGAGATTTACTCACCTTGGATCTTAAGAAAAAAATTCCTACTTATGTAGTTTGGTCTATTTAACTAATATTTGAAATAAAATATTTCATAATCCCATTACGAGCCCCATGAAAAATCCCTAAGCACCAACATATATCCGCCATTTTGGCAGATTTCCTCACATTCGATCCTAACAAAAATATTCCTACTTATGTAGTTTGGTCTATTTAACTAATATTTGAAATAAAATTTGATAATCCCATTACGAGCCCCATGAAAAATCCCTAAAAACGAAATGACATATGTAACCAACATATATCCGCCACTTTGGCAGATTTCCTCACCTTCGATCCTAACAAAAAAATTCCTACTTATGTAGTTTGGTCTATTTAACTAATATTTGGCATAAAAAAGTTCATAATCCCATTACGAGCCCTATGAAAAATCCCTAACCACGAAATGCCATATGCAATGAACATATATCCGCCATTTTGGCAGATTTCCCTACCTTCGATCCTAACTAAAAAATTCCTACTTATGTAGTTTGGTCTACTGAACTAATATTTGAAATACAAAAGTTCATCATCCCATTACGAGCCCCATGAAAAATCCCTAAACACAAAATGCCATATGCAACGAACATATATCCGCCATTTTGGCCAATTTCCCTACCTTCGATCTTAACAAAAAAATTCATACTAGTGTTGTTTAGACTCTTTAACTAAAATCTGAAATAAAAAATTTCGTGATCCCATTACGAGCCCCATGAAAAATCCCTAAACACGAAATGACATCTGCCACGAACATATATCCGCCATTTTGGCAGATTACCTCACCTTCGATCCTAACAGAAAAATTCCTACTTATGTAGTTTGGACTATTTAACTAATATTTGAAATAAAGAATTACATAATCCCATTACGAGCCCCATGAAAAATCCCTAAACACGAAATGACATGTGCCACCAACATATATCCGCCATTTTGGCAGATTTCCTCACCTTCCATCTTAACGAAAATTCCTACTTATGTAGTTTGGTCTATTTAACTAATATTTACCATAAAAAAGTTTTTGTTCATTTCAAACAGATCGGTATTTATTTTCGACCATGCTAACCCTATGGGTATCGTTGATTTATCCTTGGCAATTGTTCCCACGTGTTACCTACCTGGAATCCGCAGATTTATCAGTTTTCAATGAATATTGTAACTAGGAAACCTGGGTGGGTTCTTGGAAAGTGGGTACTCGATATCAAAGCTTTTACCTCAGGATTTCCAAGTGTAACCTACGTATTGTCCATAGATTTACCGCGTTTCCATGATTATGCCAACTAGGAAACGTTAACCTTTTAGTTTAAGATCATTTCAAACAGAAGGGTATTTAATTTCGACCTTGCTAACCCTATGGGTATCGTTGATTTATCCATGGTAATCGTTCCCACGTGTTACCTACCTGGAATCCACAGATTTATCACGTTTCAATGATTATTGTAACAAGGAAACGTTCACCTGTAGGTCTAAGTCCATTGAATAAAGTGGGTACTTGATATCCAAGCGTTTAACACATTACGAGCCCCATGAAAAATCCCTAAACACGAAATGACATGTGCAACCAACATATATCCGCCATTTTGGCAGATTTCCTCACCTTCGATCCTAACTAAAAAATTCCTACTTATGTAGTTTGGTCTACTGAACTAATATTTGAAATAAAATTTGATAATCCCATTACGAGCCCCATGAAAAATACCTAAACACAAAATGCCATATGCAATGAACATATATCCGCCACTTTGGCAGATTTCATCACCTTCGATCCTAACAAAAAAATTCCTACTTATGTAGTTTGGTCTATTTAACTAATATTTGGCATAAAAAAGTTCATAATCCCATTACGAGCCCTATGAAAAATCCCTAAACACGAAATGACATCTGCAAAGAACATATATCCGCCATTTTGGGAGATTTACTCACCTTGGATCTTAAGAAAAAAATTCCTACTTATGTAGTTTGGTCTATTTAACTAATATTTGTAATAAAAAAGTTCATAATCCCATTACGAGCCCCATGAAAAATCCCTAAACACGAAATGACATCTGCAAAGAACATATATCCGCCATTTTGGGAGATTTACTCACCTTGGATCTTAAGAAAAAAATTCCTACTTATGTAGTTTGGTCTATTTAACTAATATTTGAAATAAAATATTTCATAATCCCATTACGAGCCCCATGAAAAATCCCTAAGCACCAACATATATCCGCCATTTTGGCAGATTTCCTCACATTCGATCCTAACAAAAATATTCCTACTTATGTAGTTTGGTCTATTTAACTAATATTTGAAATAAAATTTGATAATCCCATTACGAGCCCCATGAAAAATCCCTAAAAACGAAATGACATATGTAACCAACATATATCCGCCACTTTGGCAGATTTCCTCACCTTCGATCCTAACAAAAAAATTCCTACTTATGTAGTTTGGTCTATTTAACTAATATTTGGCATAAAAAAGTTCATAATCCCATTACGAGCCCTATGAAAAATCCCTAAACACGAAATGCCATATGCAATGAACATATATCCGCCATTTTGGCAGATTTCCCTACCTTCGATCCTAACTAAAAAATTCCCACTTATGTAGTTTGGTCTACTGAACTAATATTTGAAATACAAAAGTTCATCATCCCATTACGAGCCCCATGAAAAATCCCTAAACACAAAATGCCATATGCAACGAACATATATCCGCCATTTTGGCCAATTTCCCTACCTTCGATCTTAACAAAAAAATTCATACTAGTGTTGTTTAGACTCTTTAACTAAAATCTGAAATAAAAAATTTCGTGATCCCATTACGAGCCCCATGAAAAATCCCTAAACACGAAATGACATCTGCAACGAACATATATCCGCCATTTTGGCCAATTTCCCTACCTTCGATCTTAACAAAAAAATTCATACTAGTGTAGTTTGGAGTATTTAACTAAAATCTAAAATAAAAAAGTTCGTGATCCCATTACGAGCCCCATGAAAAATCCCTAAAGACGAAATGACATCCGCCACGAACATATATCCGCCATTTTGGCAGATTACCTCACCTTCGATCCTAACAGAAAAATTCCTACTTATGTAGTTTGGACTATTTAACTAATATTTGAAATAAAAAATTACATAATCCCATTACGAGCCCCATGAAAAATCCCTAAACACGAAATGACATGTGCCACCAACATATATCCGCCATTTTGGCAGATTTCCTCACCTTCCATCTTAACGAAAATTCCTACTTATGTAGTTTGGTCTATTTAACTAATATTTACCATAAAAAAGTTTTTGTTCATTTCAAACAGATCGGTATTTATTTTCGACCATGCTAACCCTATGGGTATTGTTGATTTATCCTTGGCAATCGTTCCCACGTGTTACCTACCTGGAATCCGCAGATTTATCAGTTTTCAATGAATATTGTAACTAGGAAACCTGGGTGGGTTCTTGGAAAGTGGGTACTCGATATCAAAGCTTTTACCTCAGGATTTCCAAGTGTAACCTACGTATTGTCCATAGATTTACCGCGTTTCCATGATTATGCCAACTAGGAAACGTTAACCTTTTAGTTTAAGATCATTTCAAACAGAAGGGTATTTAATTTCGACCTTGCTAACCCTATGGGTATCGTTGATTTATCCATGGTAATCGTTCCCACGTGTTACCTACCTGGAATCCACAGATTTATCACGTTTCAATGATTATTGTAACAAGGAAACGTTCACCTGTAGGTCTAAGTCCATTGAATAAAGTGGGTACTTGATATCCAAGCGTTTAACACATTACGAGCCCCATGAAAAATCCCTAAACACGAAATGACATGTGCAACAAACATATATCCGCCATTTTGGAAGATTTCCTCACCTTCGATCTTAACAAAAAAATTCCTACTTATTTAGTTTGGTCTATTTAACTAATATTTGAAATAAAAAATTTCATAATCCCATTACGAGCCCCATGAAAAATCCCTAAACACGAAATGACATGTGCAACCAACATATATCCGCCATTTTGGCAGATTTCCTCACCTTCGATCCTAACTAAAAAATTCCTACTTATGTAGTTTGGTCTACTGAACTAATATCTAAAATAAAAAAGTTCATAATCCCATTACGAGCCCCATGAAAAATCCCTAAACACGAAATGACATCTGCAACGAACATATATCCGCCATTTTGGGAGATTTACTCACCTTGGATCTTAAGAAAAAAATTTCTACTTATGTAGTTTGGTCTATTTAACTAATATTTGAAATAAAATATTTCATAATCCCATTACGAGCCACATGAAAAATCCCTAAGCACCAACATATATCCGCCACTTTGGCAGATTTCCTCACCTTCGATCCTAACAAAAAAATTCCTACTTATGTAGTTTGGTCTACTGAACTAATATTTAAAATACAAAAGTTCATGATCCCATTACGAGCCCCATGAAAAATCCCTAAACACAAAATGCCATATGCAATGAACATATATCCGCCATTTTGGCAGATTTCCTAACCTTCGATCCTAACAAAAAAATTCCTACTTATGTAGTTTGGTCTATTTAACTAATATTTGGCATAAAAAAGTTCATAATCCCATTACGAGCCTTATGAAAAATCCCTAAACACGAAATGACATGTACAACCAACATAGATCCGCCATTTTGGCAGATTTCCTCACCTTCGATCTTAACAAAAAAATTCATACTAGTGTAGCTTGGACTAATTAACAGAAATATGAAATGAAAAATTTCTTAATCCCATTACGAGCCCCATGAGAAATCCCTAAACACGAAATGACATCTGCAACGAACATATATCCGCCATTTTGGGAGATTTACTCACCTTGGATCTTAAGAAAAAAATTTCTACTTATGTAGTTTGGTCTATTTAACTAATATTTGAAATAAAATATTTCATAATCCCATTACGAGCCCCATGAAAAATCCCTAAGCACCAACATATATCCGCCATTTTGGCAGATTTCCTCACATTCGATCCTAACAAAAAAATTCCTACTTATGTAGTTTGGTCTATTTAACTAATATTTGAAATAAAATTTGATAATCCCATTACGAGCCCCATGAAAAATCCCTAAACACAAAATGACATGTGCAACCAACATATATCCGCCACTTTGGCAGATTTCCTCACCTTCGATCCTAACAAAAAAATTCCTACTTATGTAGTTTGGTCTACTGAACTAATATTTAAAATACAAAATTCATGATCCCATTACGAGCCCCATGAAAAATCCCTAAACACAAAATGCCATATGCAATGAACATATATCCGCCATTTTGGCAGATTTCCTAACCTTCGATCCTAACAAAAAAATTCCTACTTATGTAGTTTGGTCTATTTAACTAATATTTGAAATAAAATATTTCATAATCCCATTACGAGCCCCATGAAAAATCCCTAAGCACCAACATATATTCGCCATTTTGGCAGATTTCCTCACATTCGATCCTAACAAAAATATTCCTACTTATGTAGTTTGGTCTATTTAACTAATATTTGAAATAAAAAATTTCATAATCCCATTACGAGACCCATGAAAAATCCCTACACACGAAATGACATCTGCAACCATCATATATCCGCCATTTTGGCAGATTTCCTCACATTCGATCCTAACAAAAAAATTCCTACTTATGTAGTTTGGTCTATTTAACTAATATTTGAAATAAAATTTGATAATCCCATTACGAGCCCCATGAAAAATCCCTAAACACGAAATGACATGTGCAACCAACATATATCCGCCATTTTGGCAGATTTGCTCACCTTCAATCTTAACGAAAAAATTCCTACTTATGTCGTTTGGTCTATTTAACTAATATTTGAAATAAAAAATTTCATAATCCCATTACGAGCCCCATGAAAAATCCCTAAACACGAAATGACATGTGCCACCAACATATATCCGCCATTTTGGCAGATTTCCTCACCTTCGATCTTAACGAAAAAATTCCTACTTATGTAGTTTGGTCTATTTAACTAATATTTACCATAAAAAAGTTCATAATCCCATTACGAGCCCCATGAAAAATCCCTAAACACGAAATGACATGTGCAACCAACATATATCTGCCATTTTGGCAGATTTCCTCACCTTCGATCCTAACTAAAAAATGCCTACTTATGTAGTTTGGTCTACTGAACTAATATTTGAAATAAAAAAGTTCATAATCCCATTACGAGCCCCATGAAAAATCCCTAAACACGAAATGACATGTGCCACCAACATATATCCGCCATTTTGGCAGATTTCCTCACATTCGATCTTAACGAAAAAATTCTTACTTATGTAGTTTGGTCTATTTAACTAATATTTACCATAAAAAGTTCATAATCCCATTACCAGCCCCATCAAAAATCCCGAAACCCGAAATGACATGTGCAACCAAAATATATCCGCCATTTTGGCAGATTTCCTCACCGTCGATCCTAACAGAACAATTCCTACTTATGTAGTTTGGACTATTTGACTAATATCTGATATAAAAAAGTTCGTAATCTCATTACGAGCCCCATGAGAAATCCCTAAACACGAAATGACATGTGCAACCAACATATATCCGCCATTTTGGCAGATTTCCTCACCTTCGATCCTAACAAAAAAATTCCTACTTATGTAGTTTGATCTATTTAACTAATATTTGAAATAAAAAAGTTCATGATCCCATTACGAGCCCCATGAAAAATCCCTAAACACGAAATGACATCTGCAAAGAACATATATCCGCCATTTTGGGAGATTTACTCACCTTGGATCTTAAGAAAAAAATTCCTACTTATGTAGTTTGGTCTATTTAACTAATATTTGAAATAAAATATTTCATAATCCCATTACGAGCCCCATGAAAAATCCCTAAGCACCAACATATATCCGCCATTTTGGCAGATTTCCTCACATTCGATCCTAACAAAAAAATTCCTACTTATGTAGTTTGGTCTATTTAACTAATATTTGAAATAAAATATTTCATAATCCCATTACGAGCCCCATGAAAAATCCCTAAGCACCAACATATATCCGTCATTTTGGTAGATTTCCTCACATTCGATCCTAACAAAAATATTCCTACTTATGTAGTTTGGTCTATTTAACTAATATTTGAAATAAAAAATTTCATAATCCCATTACGAGCCCCATGAAAAATCCCTACACACGAAATGACATCTGCAACCATCATATATCCGCCATTTTGGCAGATTTCCTCACATTCGATCCTAACAAAAAAATTCCTACTTATGTAGTTTGGTCTATTTAACTAATATTTGAAATAAAATTTGATAATCCCATTACGAGCCCCATGAAAAATCCCTAAACACGAAATGACATGTGCAACCAACATATATCCGCCATTTTGGCAGATTTGCTCACCTTCAATCTTAACGAAAAAATTCCTACTTATGTCGTTTGGTCTATTTAACTAATATTTGAAATAAAAAATTTCATAATCCCATTACGAGCCCCATGAAAAATCCCTAAACACAAAATGCCATGTGCAACCAACATATATCCGCCATTTTGGCCAATTTCCCTACCTTCG
The DNA here is from genome assembly GCA_020010945.3 of Muscidifurax raptorellus. Lineage (NCBI taxonomy): Eukaryota > Metazoa > Arthropoda > Insecta > Hymenoptera > Pteromalidae > Muscidifurax > Muscidifurax raptorellus. The sequence goes on from JAHUUD020000009.1 coordinate 2,946,488, forward strand.
ATCTTAACAAAAAAATTCATACTAGTGTAGTTTGGAGCATTTAACTAAAATCTGAAATAGCAAAGTTCATAATCCCATTACGAGCCCCATGAAAAATCCCTAAATACGAAATGACATCTGCAACGAACATATATCCGCCATTTTGGCAGATTACCTCACCTTCGATCCTAACAAAAAAATTCCTACTTATGTCATTTGGACTATTTAACTAATATTTGAAATAAAAAATTTCATAATCCCATTACGAGCCCCATGAAAAATCCCTAAACACGAAATGACATGTGCCACCAACATATATCCGCCATTTTGGCAGATTTCCTCACCTTCGATCTTAACGAAAAAATTCCTACTTATGTAGTTTGGTCTATTTAACTAATATTTACCATAAAAAAGTTCATAATCCCATTACGAGCCCCATGAAAAATCCCTAAACACGAAATGACATGTGCAACCAACATATATCCGCCATTTTGGCAGATTTCCTCACCTTCGATCCTAACTAAAAAATGCCTACTTATGTAGTTTGGTCTACTGAACTAATATTTGAAATAAAAAAGTTCATAATCCCATTACGAGCCCCATGAAAAATCCCTAAACACGAAATGACATGTGCCACCAACATATATCCGCCATTTTGGCAGATTTCCTCACATTCGATCTTAACGAAAAAATTCTTACTTATGTAGTTTGGTCTATTTAACTAATATTTACCATAAAAAGTTCATAATCCCATTACCAGCCCCATCAAAAATCCCGAAACCCGAAATGACATGTGCAACCAAAATATATCCGCCATTTTGGCAGATTTCCTCACCGTCGATCCTAACAGAACAATTCCTACTTATGTAGTTTGGACTATTTGACTAATATCTGATATAAAAAAGTTCGTAATCTCATTACGAGCCCCATGAGAAATCCCTAAACACGAAATGACATGTGCAACCAACATATATCCGCCATTTTGGCAGATTTCCTCACCTTCGATCCTAACAAAAAAATTCCTACTTATGTAGTTTGATCTATTTAACTAATATTTGAAATAAAAAAGTTCATGATCCCATTACGAGCCCCATGAAAAATCCCTAAACACGAAATGACATCTGCAAAGAACATATATCCGCCATTTTGGGAGATTTACTCACCTTGGATCTTAAGAAAAAAATTCCTACTTATGTAGTTTGGTCTATTTAACTAATATTTGAAATAAAATATTTCATAATCCCATTACGAGCCCCATGAAAAATCCCTAAGCACCAACATATATCCGCCATTTTGGCAGATTTCCTCACATTCGATCCTAACAAAAAAATTCCTACTTATGTAGTTTGGTCTATTTAACTAATATTTGAAATAAAATATTTCATGATCCCATTACGAGCCCCATGAAAAATCCCTAAGCACCAACATATATCCGTCATTTTGGTAGATTTCCTCACATTCGATCCTAACAAAAATATTCCTACTTATGTAGTTTGGTCTATTTAACTAATATTTGAAATAAAAAATTTCATAATCCCATTACGAGCCCCATGAAAAATCCCTACACACGATATGACATCTGCAACCATCATATATCCGCCATTTTGGCAGATTTCCTCACATTCGATCCTAACAAAAAAATTCCTACTTATTTAGTTTGGTCTATTTAACTAATGTTTGAAATAAAAAATTTGATAATCCCATTACGAGCCCCATGAAAAATCCCTAAAAACGAAATGACATGTGCAACCAACATATATCCGCCACTTTGGCAGATTTCCTCACCTGCGATCCTAACTAAAAAATTCCTACTTATGTAGTTTGGTCTACTGAACTAATATTTAAAATACAAAAGTTCATAATCCCATTACGAGCCCCATGAAAAATCCCTAAACACGAAATGACATGTGCAACCAACATATATCCGCCATTTTGGCAGATTTCCTCACCTTCGATCCTAACTAAAAAATGCCTACTTATGTAGTTTGGTCTACTGAACTAATATTTGAAATAAAATATTTCATAATCCCATTACGAGCCCCATGAAAAATCCCTAAGCACCAACATATATCCGTCATTTTGGTAGATTTCCTCACATTCGATCCTAACAAAAATATTCCTACTTATGTAGTTTGGTCTATTTAACTAATATTTGAAATAAAAAATTTCATAATCCCATTACGAGCCCCATGAAAAATCCCTACACACGAAATGACATCTGCAACCATCATATATCCGCCATTTTGGCAGATTTCCTCACATTCGATCCTAACAAAAAAATTCCTACTTATTTAGTTTGGTCTATTTAACTAATATTTGAAATAAAAAATTTGATAATCCCATTACGAGCCCCATGAAAAATCCCTAAAAACGAAATGACATGTGCAACCAACATATATCCGCCATTTTGGCAGATTTGCTCACCTTCGATCTTAACGAAAAAATTCCTACTTATGTCGTTTGGTCTATTTAACTAATATTTGAAATAAAAAATTTCATAATCCCATTACGAGCCCCATGAAAAATCCCTAAACACAAAATGCCATGTGCAACCAACATATATCCGCCATTTTGGCCAATTTCCCTACCTTCGATCTTAACAAAAAAATTCATACTAGTGTAGTTTGGAGCATTTAACTAAAATCTGAAATAGCAAAGTTCATAATCCCATTACGAGCCCCATGAAAAATCCCTAAATACGAAATGACATCTGCAACGAACATATATCCGCCATTTTGGCAGATTACCTCACCTTCGATCCTAACAAAAAAATTCCTACTTATGTAATTTGGACTATTTAACTAATATTTGAAATAAAAAATTTCATAATCCCATTACGAGCCCCATGAAAAATCCCTAAAAACGAAATGACATGTGCAACCAACATATATCCGCCATTTTGGCAGATTTGCTCACCTTCGATCTTAACGAAAAAATTCCTACTTATGTCGTTTGGTCTATTTAACTAATATTTGAAATAAAAAATTTCATAATCCCATTACGAGCCCCATGAAAAATCCCTAAACACAAAATGCCATGTGCAACCAACATATATCCGCCATTTTGGCCAATTTCCCTACCTTCGATCTTAACAAAAAAATTCATACTAGTGTAGTTTGGAGCATTTAACTAAAATCTGAAATAGCAAAGTTCATAATCCCATTACGAGCCCCATGAAAAATCCCTAAATACGAAATGACATCTGCAACGAACATATATCCGCCATTTTGGCAGATTACCTCACCTTCGATCCTAACAAAAAAATTCCTACTTATGTAATTTGGACTATTTAACTAATATTTGAAATAAAAAATTTCATAATCCCATTACGAGCCCCATGAAAAATCCCTAAACACGAAATGACATGTGCCACCAACATATATCCGCCATTTTGGCAGATTTCCTCACCTTCGATCTTAACGAAAAAATTCCTACTTATGTAGTTTGGTCTATTTAACTAATATTTACCATAAAAAAGTTCATAATCCCATTACGAGCCCCATGAAAAATCCCTAAACACGAAATGACATGTGCAACCAACATATATCCGCCATTTTGGCAGATTTCCTCACCTTCGATCCTAACTAAAAAATGCCTACTTATGTAGTTTGGTCTACTGAACTAATATTTGAAATAAAATATTTCATAATCCCATTACGAGCCCCATGAAAAATCCCTAAGCACCAACATATATCCGTCATTTTGGTAGATTTCCTCACATTCGATCCTAACAAAAATATTCCTACTTATGTAGTTTGGTCTATTTAACTAATATTTGAAATAAAAAATTTCATAATCCCATTACGAGCCCCATGAAAAATCCCTACACACGAAATGACATCTGCAACCATCATATATCCGCCATTTTGGCAGATTTCCTCACATTCGATCCTAACAAAAAAATTCCTACTTATTTAGTTTGGTCTATAGAACTAATATTTGAAATAAAAAATTTGATAATCCCATTACGAGCCCCATGAAAAATCCCTAAAAACGAAATGACATGTGCAACCAACATATATCCGCCACTTTGGCAGATTTCCTCACCTGCGATCCTAACTAAAAAATTCCTACTTATGTAGTTTGGTCTACTGAACTAATATTTAAAATACAAAAGTTCATGATCCCATTACGAGCCCCATGAAAAATCCCTAAACACAAAATGCCATATGCAATGAACATATATCCGCCATTTTGGCAGATTTCCTAACCTTCGATCCTAACAAAAAAATTCCTACTTATGTAGTTTGGTCTATTTAACTAATATTTGAAATAAAATATTTCATAATCCCATTACGAGCCCCATGAAAAATCCCTAAGCACCAACATATATCCGTCATTTTGGTATATTTCCTCACATTCGATCCTAACAAAAATATTCCTACTTATGTAGTTTGGTCTATTTAACTAATATTTGAAATAAAAAATTTCATAATCCCATTACGAGCCCCATGAAAAATCCCTACACACGAAATGACATCTGCAACCATCATATATCCGCCATTTTGGCAGATTTCCTCACATTCGATCCTAACAAAAAAATTCCTACTTATGTAGTTTGGTCTATTTAACTAATATTTGAAATAAAATTTGATAATCCCATTACGAGCCCCATGAAAAATCCCTAAACACGAAATGACATGTGCAACCAACATATATCCGCCATTTTGGCAGATTTGCTCACCTTCGATCTTAACGAAAAAATTCCTACTTATGTCGTTTGGTCTAGTTAACTAATATTTGAAATAAAAAATTTCATAATCCCATTACGAGCCCCATGAAAAATCCCTAAACACAAAATGCCATGTGCAACCAACATATATCCGCCATTTTGGCCAATTTCCCTACCTTCGATCTTAACAAAAAAATTCATACTAGTGTAGTTTGGAGCATTTAACTAAAATCTGAAATAGCAAAGTTCATAATCCCATTACGAGCCCCATGAAAAATCCCTAAATACGAAATGACATCTGCAACGAACATATATCCGCCATTTTGGCAGATTACCTCACCTTCGATCCTAACAAAAAAATTCCTACTTATGTAATTTGGACTATTTAACTAATATTTGAAATAAAAAATTTCATAATCCCATTACGAGCCCCATGAAAAATCCCTAAACACGAAATGACATGTGCCACCAACATATATCCGCCATTTTGGCAGATTTCCTCACCTTCGATCTTAACGAAAAAATTCCTACTTATGTAGTTTGGTCTATTTAACTAATATTTACCATAAAAAAGTTCATAATCCCATTACGAGCCCCATGAAAAATCCCTAAACACGAAATGACATGTGCAACCAACATATATCCGCCATTTTGGCAGATTTCCTCACCTTCGATCCTAACTAAAAAATGCCTACTTATGTAGTTTGGTCTACTGAACTAATATTTGAAATAAAAAAGTTCATAATCCCATTACGAGCCCCATGAAAAATCCCTAAACACGAAATGACATGTGCCACCAACATATATCCGCCATTTTGGCAGATTTCCTCACCTTCGATCTTAACGAAAAAATTCCTACTTATGTCGTTTGGTCTATTTAACTAATATTTGAAATAGAATTTGATAATCCCATTACGAGCCCCATGAAAAATCCCTAAAAACGAAATGACATGTGCAACCAACATATATCCGCCACTTTGGCAGATTTCCTCACCTGCGATCCTAACTAAAAAATTCCTACTTATGTAGTTTGGTCTATTTAACTAATATTTGAAATAAAATTTGATAATCCCATTACGAGCCCCATGAAAAATCCCTAAACACGAAATGACATGTGCAACCAACATATATCCGCCATTTTGGCAGATTTGCTCACCTTCGATCTTAACGAAAAAATTCCTACTTATGTCGTTTGGTCTATTTAACTAATATTTGAAATAAAATTTGATAATCGCATTACGAGCCCCATGAAAAATCCCTAAAAACGAAATGACATGTGCAACCAACATATATCCGCCACTTTGGCAGATTTCCTCACCTGCGATCCTAACTAAAAAATTCCTACTTATGTAGTTTGGTCTACTGAACTAATATTTAAAATACAAAAGTTCATGATCCCATTACGAGCCCCATGAAAAATCCCTAAACACAAAATGCCATATGCAATGAACATATATCCGCCATTTTGGCAGATTTCCTAACCTTCGATCCTAACAAAAAAATTCCTACTTATGTAGTTTGGTCTATTTAACTAATATTTGAAATAAAATATTTCATAATCCCATTACGAGCCCCATGAAAAATCCCTAAGCACCAACATATATCCGTCATTTTGGTAGATTTCCTCACATTCGATCCTAACAAAAATATTCCTACTTATGTAGTTTGGTCTATTTAACTAATATTTGAAATAAAAAATTTCATAATCCCATTACGAGCCCCATGAAAAATCCCTACACACGAAATGACATCTGCAACCATCATATATCCGCCATTTTGGCAGATTTCCTCACATTCGATCCTAACAAAAAAATTCCTACTTATGTAGTTTGGTCTATTTAACTAATATTTGAAATAAAATTTGATAATCCCATTACGAGCCCCATGAAAAATCCCTAAACACGAAATGACATGTGCAACCAACATATATCCGCCATTTTGGCAGATTTGCTCACCTTCGATCTTAACGAAAAAATTCCTACTTATGTCGTTTGGTCTATTTAACTAATATTTGAAATAAAAAATTTCATAATCCCATTACGAGCCCCATGAAAAATCCCTAAACACAAAATGCCATGTGCAACCAACATATATCCGCCATTTTGGCCAATTTCCCTACCTTCGATCTTAACAAAAAAATTCATACTAGTGTAGTTTGGAGCATTTAACTAAAATCTGAAATAGCAAAGTTCATAATCCCATTACGAGCCCCATGAAAAATCCCTAAATACGAAATGACATCTGCAACGAACATATATCCGCCATTTTGGCAGATTACCTCACCTTCGATCCTAACAAAAAAATTCCTACTTATGTAATTTGGACTATTTAACTAATATTTGAAATAAAAAATTTCATAATCCCATTACGAGCCCCATGAAAAATCCCTAAACACGAAATGACATGTGCCACCAACATATATCCGCCATTTTGGCAGATTTCCTCACCTTCGATCTTAACGAAAAAATTCCTACTTATGTAGTTTGGTCTATTTAACTAATATTTACCATAAAAAAGTTCATAATCCCATTACGAGCCCCATGAAAAATCCCTAAACACGAAATGACATGTGCAACCAACATATATCCGCCATTTTGGCAGATTTCCTCACCTTCGATCCTAACTAAAAAATGCCTACTTATGTAGTTTGGTCTACTGAACTAATATTTGAAATAAAAAAGTTCATAATCCCATTACGAGCCCCATGAAAAATCCCTAAACACGAAATGACATGTGCCACCAACATATATCCGCCATTTTGGCAGATTTCCTCACCTTCGATCTTAACGAAAAAATTCCTACTTATGTAGTTTGGTCTATTTAACTAATATTTACAATAAAAAAGTTCATAATCCCATAACCAGCCCCATGAAAAATCCCTAAACACGAAATGACATGTGCAACCAACATATATCCGCCATTTTGGCAGATTTGCTCACCTTCGATCTTAACGAAAAAATTCCTACTTATGTCGTTTGGTCTATTTAACTAATATTTGAAATAAAAAATTTCATAATCCCATTACGAGCCCCATGAAAAGTCCATAAACACGAAATGACATCTGCAACGAACATATATCCGCCATTTTGGCAGATTACCTCACATTCGATCCTAACAAAAAAATTCCTACTTATGTAATTTGGACTATTTAACTAATATTTGAAATAAAAAATTTCATAATCCCATTACGAGCCCCATGAAAAATCCCTAAACACGAAATGACATCTGCCACGAACATATATCCGCCATTTTGGCAGATTACCTCACCTTCGATCCTAACAGAAAAATTCCTACTTATGTCGTTTGGTCTATTTAACTAATATTTGAAATAAAGAATTTCATAATCCCATTACGAGCCGCATGAAAAATCCCTAAACACAAAATGCCATGTGCAACCAACATATATCCGCCATTTTGGCCAATTTCCCTACCTTCGATCTTAACAAAAAAATTCATACTAGTGTAGTTTGGAGTATCTAACTAAAATCTGAAATAAAAAAGTTCGTTATCCCATTACGAGCCCCATGAAAAATCCCTAAACACGAAATGACATCTGCAACCAACATATATCCGCCATTTTGGCAGATTTCCTCACCTTCGATCTTAACAGAAAAATTCCTACTTATGTAATTTGGACTATTTAACTAATATTTGAAATAAAAAATTTCATAATCCCATTACGAGCCCCATGAAAAATCCCTAAACACGAAATGACATGTGCAACCAACATATATCCGCCATTTTGGCAGATTTTCTCACCTTTGATCCTAACTAAAAAATTCCTACTAGTGTAGTTTGGACTATTTAACTAAAACCTGAAATAAAAAATTTCATAATCCCATTACGAGCCCCATGAAAAATCCCTAAACGCGAAATGACATGTGCCACCAACATATATCCGCCATTTTGGCAGATTTCCTCACCTTCGATCCTAACTAAAAAATGCCTACTTATGTAGTTTGGTCTACTGAACTAATATTTGAAATAAAAAAGTTCATAATCCCATTACGAGCCCCATGAAAAATCCCTAAACACGAAATGACATGTGCCACCAACATATATCCGCCATTTTGGCAGATTTCCTCACATTCGATCTTAACGAAAAAATTCTTACTTATGTAGTTTGGTCTATTTAACTAATATTTACCATAAAAAGTTCATAATCCCATTACCAGCCCCATCAAAAATCCCGAAACCCGAAATGACATGTGCAACCAAAATATATCCGCCATTTTGGCAGATTTCCTCACCGTCGATCCTAACAGAACAATTCCTACTTATGTAGTTTGGACTATTTGACTAATATCTGATATAAAAAAGTTCGTAATCTCATTACGAGCCCCATGAGAAATCCCTAAACACGAAATGACATGTGCAACCAACATATATCCGCCATTTTGGCAGATTTCCTCACATTCGATCCTAACAAAAAAATTCCTCCTTATGTAGTTTGATCTATTTAACTAATATTTGAAATAAAAAAGTTCATGATCCCATTACGAGCCCCATGAAAAATCCCTAAACACGAAATGACATCTGCAAAGAACATATATCCGCCATTTCGGGAGATTTACTCACCTTGGATCTTAAGAAAAAAATTCCTACTTATGTAGTTTGGTCTATTTAACTAATATTTGAAATAAAATATTTCATAATCCCATTACGAGCCCCATGAAAAATCCCTAAACGCGAAATGACATGTGCCACCAACATATATCCGCCATTTTGGCAGATTTCCTCACCTTCGATCCTAACTAAAAAATGCCTACTTATGTAGTTTGGTCTACTGAACTAATATTTGAAATAAAAAAGTTCATAATCCCATTACGAGCCCCATGAAAAATCCCTACACACGAAATGACATGTGCAACCAAAATATATCCGCCATTTTGGCAGATTTCCTCACCGTTGATCCTAACAGAACAATTCCTACTTATGTAGTTTGGACTATTTGACTAATATTTGAAATAAAAAAGTTCATAATCCCATTACGAGCACCATGAAAAATCCCTAAACACAAAATGACATGTGCAACCAACATATATCCGCCATTTTGGCAGATTTCCTCACCGTCGATCCTAACAGAACAATTCCTACTTATGTAGTTTGGACTATTTGACTAATATTTGAAATAAAAAAGTTCATAATCCCATTACGAGCCCCATGAGAAATCCCTAAACACGAAATGACATATGCAACCAACATATATCCGCCATTTTGGCAGATTTCCTCACCTTCGATCCTAACAAAAAAATTCCTACTTATGTAGTTTGATCTATTTAACTAATATTTGTCATAAAAAAGTTCATGATCCCATTACGAGCCCCATGAAAAATCCCTAAACACAAAATGCCATATGCAATGAACATATATCCGCCATTTTGGCAGATTTCCTAACCTTCGATCCTAACAAAAAAATTCCTACTTATGTAGTTTGGTCTATTTAACTAATATTTGGCATAAAAAAGTTCATAATCCCATTACGAGCCTTATGAAAAATCCCTAAACACGAAATGACATGTACAACCAACATATATCCGCCATTTTGGCAGATTTCCTCACCTTCGATCTTAACAAAAAAATTCATACTAGTGCAGCTTGGACTAATTAACAGAAATATGAAATGAAAAATTTCTTAATCCCATTACGAGCCCCATGAGAAATCCCTAAACACAAAATGACATATGCAACCAACATATATCCGCCATTTTGGCAGATTTCCTCACCTTCGATCCTAACAAAAAAATTCCTCCTTATGTAGTTTGATCTATTTAACTAATATTTGAAATAAAAAAGTTCATGATCCCATTACGAGCCCCATGAAAAATCCCTAAACACGAAATGACATCTGCAAAGAACATATATCCGCCATTTCGGGAGATTTACTCACCTTGGATCTTAAGAAAAAAATTCCTACTTATGTAGTTTGGTCTATTTAACTAATATTTGAAATAAAATATTTCATAATCCCATTACGAGCCCCATGAAAAATCCCTAAACGCGAAATGACATGTGCCACCAACATATATCCGCCATTTTGGCAGATTTCCTCACCTTCGATCCTAACTAAAAAATGCCTACTTATGTAGTTTGGTCTACTGAACTAATATTTGAAATAAAAAAGTTCATAATCCCATTACGAGCCCCATGAAAAATCCCTACACACGAAATGACATGTGCAACCAAAATATATCCGCCATTTTGGCAGATTTCCTCACCGTTGATCCTAACAGAACAATTCCTACTTATGTAGTTTGGACTATTTGACTAATATTTGAAATAAAAAAGTTCATAATCCCATTACGAGCACCATGAAAAATCCCTAAACACAAAATGACATGTGCAACCAACATATATCCGCCATTTTGGCAGATTTCCTCACCGTCGATCCTAACAGAACAATTCCTACTTATGTAGTTTGGACTATTTGACTAATATTTGAAATAAAAAAGTTCATAATCCCATTACGAGCCCCATGAGAAATCCCTAAACACGAAATGACATATGCAACCAACATATATCCGCCATTTTGGCAGATTTCCTCACCTTCGATCCTAACAAAAAAATTCCTACTTATGTAGTTTGATCTATTTAACTAATATTTGTAATAAAAAAGTTCATGATCCCATTACGAGCCCCATGAAAAATCCCTAAACACAAAATGCCATATGCAATGAACATATATCCGCCATTTTGGCAGATTTCCTAACCTTCGATCTTAACAAAAAAATTCCTACTTATGTAGTTTGGTCTATTTAACTAATATTTGGCATAAAAAAGTTCATAATCCCATTACGAGCCCCATGAGAAATCCCTAAACACAAAATGACATATGCAACCAACATATATCCGCCATTTTGGCAGATTTCCTCACCTTCGATCCTAACAAAAAAATTCCTACTTATGTAGTTTGATCTATTTAACTAATATTTGAAATAAAAAAGTTCATGATCCCATTACGAGCCCCATGAAAAATCCCTAAACACGAAATGACATCTGCAAAGAACATATATCCGCCATTTTGGGAGATTTACTCACCTTGGATCTTAAGAAAAAAATTCCTACTTATGTAGTTTGGTCTATTTAACTAATATTTGAAATAAAATATTTCATAATCCCATTACGAGCCCCATGAAAAATCCCTAAGCACCAACATATATCCGCCATTTTGGCAGATTTCCTCACATTCGATCTTAACGAAAAAATTCTTACTTATGTAGTTTGGTCTATTTAACTAATATTTACCATAAAAAGTTCATAATCCCATTACCAGCCCCATCAAAAATCCCGAAACCCGAAATGACATGTGCAACCAAAATATATCCGCCATTTTGGCAGATTTCCTCACCGTCGATCCTAACAGAACAATTCCTACTTATGTAGTTTGGACTATTTGACTAATATTTGAAATAAAAAAGTTCATAATCCCATTACGAGCACCATGAAAAATCCCTAAACACAAAATGACATGTGCAACCAACATATATCCGCCATTTTGGCCAATTTCCTCACCTTCGATCTTAACAAAAAAATTCATACTAGTGTAGCTTGGACTAATTAACAGAAATATGAAATGAAAAATTTCGTAATCCCATTACGAGCCCCATGAGAAATCCCTAAACACGAAATGACATATGCAACCAACATATATCCGCCATTTTGGCAGATTTCCTCACCTTCGATCCTAACAAAAAAATTCCTACTTATGTAGTTTGATCTATTTAACTAATATTTGTAATAAAAAAGTTCATGATCCCATTACGAGCCCCATGAAAAATCCCTAAACACAAAATGCCATATGCAATGAACATATATCCGCCATTTTGGCAGATTTCCTAACCTTCGATCCTAACAAAAAAATTCCTACTTATGTAGTTTGGTCTATTTAACTAATATTTGGCATAAAAAAGTTCATAATCCCATTACGAGCCTTATGAAAAATCCCTAAACACGAAATGACATGTACAACCAACATATATCCGCCATTTTGGCAGATTTCCTCACCTTCGATCTTAACAAAAAAATTCATACTAGTGTAGCTTGGACTAATTAACAGAAATATGAAATGAAAAATTTCTTAATCCCATTACGAGCCCCATGAGAAATCCCTAAACACAAAATGACATATGCAACCAACATATATCCGCCATTTTGGCAGATTTCCTCACCTTCGATCCTAACAAAAAAATTCCTACTTATGTAGTTTGATCTATTTAACTAATATTTGAAATAAAAAAGTTCATGATCCCATTACGAGCCCCATGAAAAATCCCTAAACACGAAATGACATCTGCAAAGAACATATATCCGCCATTTTGGGAGATTTACTCACCTTGGATCTTAAGAAAAAAATTCCTACTTATGTAGTTTGGTCTATTTAACTAATATTTGAAATAAAATATTTCATAATCCCATTACGAGCCCCATGAAAAATCCCTAAGCACCAACATATATCCGCCATTTTGGCAGATTTCCTCACATTCGATCCTAACAAAAAAAATCCTACTTATGTAGTTTGGTCTATTTAACTAATATTTGAAATAAAATTTGATAATCCCATTACGAGCCCCATGAAAAATCCCTAAAAACGAAATGACATGTGCAACCAACATATATCCACCACTTTGGCAGATTTCCTCACCTTCGATCCTAACTAAAAAATTCCTACTTATGTAGTTTGGTCTACTGAACTAATATCTGAAATAAAAAAGTTCATAATCCCATTACGAGCCCCATGAAAAATCCCTAAACACGAAATGACATGTGCCACCAACATATATCCGCCATTTTGGCAGATTTCCTCACCTTCGATCTTAACAAAAAAATTCATACTAGTGTAGCTTGGACTAATTAACTGAAATATGAAATGAAAAATTTCTTAATCCCATTACGAGCCCCATGAGAAATCCCTAAACACGAAATGACATCTGCAACGAACATATATCCGCCATTTTGGGAGATTTACTCACCTTGGATCTTAAGAAAAAAATTTCTACTTATGTAGTTTGGTCTATTTAACTAATATTTGAAATAAAATATTTCATAATCCCATTACGAGCCCCATGAAAAATCCCTAAGCACCAACATATATCCGCCATTTTGGCAGATTTCCTCACATTCGATCCTAACAAAAAAATTCCTACTTATGTAGTTTGGTCTATTTAACTAATATTTGAAATAAAATTTGATAATCCCATTACGAGCCCCATGAAAAATCCCTAAACACAAAATGACATGTGCAACCAACATATATCCGCCACTTTGGCAGATTTCCTCACCTTCGATCCTAACAAAAAAATTCCTACTTATGTAGTTTGGTCTACTGAACTAATATTTAAAATACAAAAGTTCATGATCCCATTACGAGCCCCATGAAAAATCCCTAAACACAAAATGCCATATGCAATGAACATATATCCGCCATTTTGGCAGATTTCCTAACCTTCGATCCTAACAAAAAAATTCCTACTTATGTAGTTTGGTCTATTTAACTAATATTTGAAATAAAATATTTCATAATCCCATTACGAGCCCCATGAAAAATCCCTAAGCACCAACATATATCCGCCATTTTGGCAGATTTCCTCACATTCGATCCTAACAAAAATATTCCTACTTATGTAGTTTGGTCTATTTAACTAATATTTGAAATAAAAAATTTCATAATCCCATTCCGAGCCCCATGAAAAATCCCTACACACGAAATGACATCTGCAACCATCATATATCCGCCATTTTGGCAGATTTCCTCACATTCGATCCTAACAAAAAAATTCCTACTTATGTAGTTTGGTCTATTTAACTAATATTTGAAATAAAATTTGATAATCCCATTACGAGCCCCATGAAAAATCCCTAAACACGAAATGACATGTGCCACCAACATATATCCGCCATTTTGGCAGATTTCCTCACCTTCGATCCTAACTAAAAAATGCCTACTTATGTAGTTTGGTCTACTGAACTAATATTTGAAATAAAAAAGTTCATAATCCCATTACGAGCCCCATGAAAAATCCCTAAACACGAAATGACATGTGCCACCAACATATATCCGCCATTTTGGCAGATTTCCTCACCTTCGATCTTAACGAAAAAATTCCTACTTATGTAGTTTGGTCTATTTAACTAATATTTACCATAAAAAAGTTCATAATCCCATAACCAGCCCCATGAAAAATCCCTAAACACGAAATGACATGTGCAACCAACATATATCCGCCATTTTGGCAGATTTGCTCACCTTCGATCTTAACGAAAAAATTCCTACTTATGTCGTTTGGTCTATTTAACTAATATTTGAAATAAAAAATTTCATAATCCCATTACGAGCCCCATGAAAAGTCCATAAACACGAAATGACATCTGCAACGAACATATATCCGCCATTTTGGCAGATTACCTCACATTCGATCCTAACAAAAAAATTCCTACTTATGTAATTTGGACTATTTAACTAATATTTGAAATAAAAAATTTCATAATCCCATTACGAGCCCCATGAAAAATCCCTAAACACGAAATGACATCTGCCACGAACATATATCCGCCATTTTGGCAGATTACCTCACCTTCGATCCTAACAGAAAAATTCCTACTTATGTAGTTTGGACTATTTAACTAATATTTGAAATAAAAAATTTCATAATCCCATTACGAGCCCCAAGAAAAATCCCTAAACACGAAATGACATGTGCCACCAACATATATCCGCCATTTTGGCAGATTTCCTCACCTTCGATCCTAACAAAAAAATTCCTACTTATGTAGTTTGGTCTATTTAACTAATATTTGAAATAAAATATTTCATAATCCCATTACGAGCCCCATGAAAAATCCCTAAACACAAAATGCCATGTGCAACCAACATATATCCACCATTTTGGCCAATTTCCCTACCTTCGATCTTAACAAAAAAATTCATACTAGTGTAGTTTGGAGTATCTAACTAAAATCTGAAATAAAAAAGTTCGTTATCCCATTACGAGCCCCATGAAAAATCCCTAAACACGAAATGACATCTGCAACCTACATATATCCGCCATTTTGGCAGATTTCCTCACCTTCGATCTTAACAGAAAAATTCCTACTTATGTAATTTGGACTATTTAACTAATATTTGAAATAAAAAATTTCATAATCCCATTACGAGCCCCATGAAAAATCCCTAAACACGAAATGACATGTGCAACCAACATATATCCGCCTTTTTGGCAGATTTTCTCACCTTTGATCCTAACTAAAAAATTCCTACTAGTGTAGTTTGGACTATTTAACTAAAACCTGAAATAAAAAATTTCATAATCCCATTACGAGCCCCATGAAAAATCCCTAAACGCGAAATGACATGTGCCACCAACATATATCCGCCATTTTGGCAGATTTCCTCACCTTCGATCCTAACTAAAAAATGCCTACTTATGTAGTTTGGTCTACTGAACTAATATTTGAAATAAAAAAGTTCATAATCCCATTACGAGCCCCATCAAAAATCCCGAAACCCGAAATGACATGTGCAACCAAAATATATCCGCCATTTTGGCAGATTTCCTCACCGTCGATCCTAACAGAACAATTCTTTTTATGTAGTTTGGACTATTTGACTAATATTTGAAATAAAAAAGTTCATAATCCCATTACGAGCACCATGAAAAATCCCTAAACACAAAATGCCATGTGCAACCAACATATATCCGCCATTTTGGCCAATTTCCCTACCTTCGATCTTAACAAAAAAATTCATACTAGTGTAGTTTGGAGTATCTAACTAAAATCTGAAATAAAAAAGTTCGTTATCCCATTACGAGCCCCATGAAAAATCCCTAAACACGAAATGACATGTGCAACCAACATATATCCGCCATTTTGGCAGATTTCCTCACCTTCGATCTTGACAAAAAAATTCCTACTTATATAGTTTGTTCTATTTAACTAATATTTACCATAAAAAGTTCATAATCCCATTACCAGCCCCATGAAAAATCCCTAAATACGAAATGACATCTGCAACCAACATATATCCGCCATTTTGGCAGATTTCCCCACCTTCGATCTTAATAAAAAAAATCCTACTTATGTAGTTTGGTCTATTTAACTAATACTTGTAACAAAGAAGATTCGTAATCCCATTACGAGCCCCATGAAAAATCCCTAAACACGAAATGACATCTGCAACCAACATATATCCGCCATTTCGGCAGATTTCCTCACCTTCAATCCTAACAAAAAAATTCCTACTTATGTAGCTTGACCTATTTAACTAAAATCTGAAATAAAAAAGTTCGTAATCACATTACGAGCCCCATGAACAATCCCTAAATACGAAATGACATCTGCAACCAACATATATCCGCCATTTTGGCAGATTTCCTCACCTTCGATCTTAACTAAAAAATTCCTACTTATGTAGTTTGGTCTATTGAACTAATATTTGAAATAAAATAGTTCATAATTCCATTACGAGCCCAATGAAAAATCCCTAAACACGAAATGACATGTGCAACCATCATATATCCGCCATTTTGGCAGATTTTCCTACCTTCGATCTTAATAAAAAAAATCCTACTTATGTAGTTTGGTCTATTTAACTAATACTTGTAACAAAGAAGATTCGTAATCCCATTACGAGCCCCATGAAAAATCCCTAAACACGAAATGACATGTGCAACCATCATATATCCGCCATTTTGGCAGATTTCCTCACCTTCGATCTTAACGAAAAGAATCCTACTTATGAAGTGTGTTCTATTAAACTAATATATACCATAAAAAAGTTCATAATCCCATTACCAGCCTCATGAAAAAAGCCTAAACACGAAATGACATGTGCAACCAAAATATATCCGCCATTTTGGCAGATTTCCTCACCTTCGATCTTGACAAAAAAATTCCTACTTATGTAGTTTGGTCTATTTAACTAATATTTGAAATAAAAAAGTTCATAATCCCATAACCAGCCCCATGAAAAATCCCTAAACACGAAATGACATGTGCAACCAACATATATCCGCCATTTTGGCAGATTTCCTCACCTTCGATCCTAACAGAAAAATTCCTACTTATGTAGTTTTGACTATTTAACTAAAATCTGAAATAAAAAAGTTCGTAATCCCATTACGAGCACCATGAAAAATCCCTAAACCCGAAATGACATGTGCAACCAAAATATATCCGCCATTTTGGCAGATTTCCTAACCTTCGATCCTAACAAAAAAATTCCTACTTATGTAGTTTGGTCTATTTAACTAATATTTGAAATAAAATATTTCATAATCCCATTACGAGCCCCATGAAAAATCCCTAAGCACCAACATATATCCGCCATTTTGGCAGATTTCCTCACATTCGATCCTAACAAAAATATTCCTACTTATGTAGTTTGGTCTATTTAACTAATATTTGAAATAAAAAATTTCATAATCCCATTACGAGCCCCATGAAAAATCCCTACACACGAAATGACATCTGCAACCATCATATATCCGCCATTTTGGCAGATTTCCTCACATTCGATCCTAACAAAAAAATTCCTACTTATGTAGTTTGGTCTATTTAACTAATATTTGAAATAAAATTTGATAATCCCATTACGAGCCCCATGAAAAATCCCTAAACACGAAATGACATGTGCAACCAACATATATCCGCCATTTTGGCAGATTTGCTCACCTTCGATCTTAACGAAAAAATTCCTACTTATGTCGTTTGGTCTATTTAACTAATATTTGAAATAAAAAATTTCATAATCCCATTACGAGCCCCATGAAAAATCCCTAAACACAAAATGCCATGTGCAACCAACATATATCCGCCATTTTGGCAGATTTCCCCACCTTCGATCTTAATAAAAAAAATCCTACTTATGTCGTTTGGTCTATTTAACTAATATTTGAAATAAAAAATTTCATAATCCCATTACGAGCCCCATGAAAAGTCCATAAACACGAAATGACATCTGCAACGAACATATATCCGCCATTTTGGCAGATTACCTCACATTCGATCCTAACAAAAAAATTCCTACTTATGTAATTTGGACTATTTAACTAATATTTGAAATAAAAAATTTCATAATCCCATTACGAGCCCCATGAAAAATCCCTAAACACGAAATGACATGTGCCACCAACATATATCCGCCATTTTGGCAGATTTCCTCACCTTCGATCTTAACGAAAAAATTCCTACTTATGTAGTTTGGTCTATTTAACTAATATTTACCATAAAAAAGTTCATAATCCCATTACGAGCCCCATGAAAAATCCCTAAACACGAAATGACATGTGCAACCAACATATATCCGCCATTTTGGCAGATTTCCCCACCTTCGATCTTAATAAAAAAAATCCTACTTATGTCGTTTGGTCTATTTAACTAATATTTGAAATAAAAAATTTCATAATCCCATTACGAGCCCCATGAAAAGTCCATAAACACGAAATGACATCTGCAACGAACATATATCCGCCATTTTGGCAGATTACCTCACATTCGATCCTAACAAAAAAATTCCTACTTATGTAATTTGGACTATTTAACTAATATTTGAAATAAAAAATTTCATAATCCTATTACGAGCCCCATGAAAAATCCCTAAACACGAAATGACATCTGCCACGAACATATATCCGCCATTTTGGCAGATTACCTCACCTTCGATCCTAACAGAAAAATTCCTACTTATGTAGTTTGGACTATTTAACTAATATTTGAAATAAAAAATTTCATAATCCCATTACGAGCCCCAAGAAAAATCCCTAAACACGAAATGACATGTGCCACCAACATATATCCGCCATTTTGGCAGATTTCCTCACCTTCGATCCTAACAGAAAAATTCCTACTTATGTCGTTTGGTCTATTTAACTAATATTTGAAATAAAGAATTTCATAATCCCATTACGAGCCGCATGAAAAATCCCTAAACACAAAATGCCATGTGCAACCAACATATATCCGCCATTTTGGCCAATTTCCCTACCTTCGATCTTAACAAAAAAATTCATACTAGTGTAGTTTGGAGTATCTAACTAAAATCTGAAATAAAAAAGTTCGTTATCCCATTACGAGCCCCATGAAAAATCCCTAAACACGAAATGACATCTGCAACCAACATATATCCGCCATTTTGGCAGATTTCCTCACCTTCGATCTTAACAGAAAATTTCCTACTTATGTAATTTGGACTATTTAACTAATATTTGAAATAAAAAATTTCATAATCCCATTACGAGCCCCATGAAAAATCCCTAAACACGAAATGACATGTGCAACCAACATATATCCGCCATTTTGGCAGATTTTCTCACCTTTGATCCTAACTAAAAAATTCCTACTAGTGTAGTTTGGACTATTTAACTAAAACCTGAAATAAAAAATTTCATAATCCCATTACGAGCCCCATGAAAAATCCCTAAACGCGAAATGACATGTGCCACCAACATATATCCGCCATTTTGGCAGATTTCCTCACCTTCGATCCTAACTAAAAAATGCCTACTTATGTAGTTTGGTCTACTGAACTAATATTTGAAATAAAAAAGTTCATAATCCCATTACGAGCCCCATGAAAAATCCCTAAACACGAAATGACATGTGCCACCAACATATATCCGCCATTTTGGCAGATTTCCTCACATTCGATCTTAACGAAAAAATTCTTACTTATGTAGTTTGGTCTATTTAACTAATATTTACCATAAAAAGTTCATAATCCCATTACCAGCCCCATCAAAAATCCCGAAACCCGAAATGACATGTGCAACCAAAATATATCCGCCATTTTGGCAGATTTCCTCACCGTCGATCCTAACAGAACAATTCCTACTTATGTAGTTTGGACTATTTGACTAATATCTGATATAAAAAAGTTCGTAATCTCATTACGAGCCCCATGAGAAATCCCTAAACACGAAATGACATGTGCAACCAACATATATCCGCCATTTTGGCAGATTTCCTCACATTCGATCCTAACAAAAAAATTCCTCCTTATGTAGTTTGATCTATTTAACTAATATTTGAAATAAAAAAGTTCATGATCCCATTACGAGCCCCATGAAAAATCCCTAAACACGAAATGACATCTGCAAAGAACATATATCCGCCATTTCGGGAGATTTACTCACCTTGGATCTTAAGAAAAAAATTCCTACTTATGTAGTTTGGTCTATTTAACTAATATTTGAAATAAAATATTTCATAATCCCATTACGAGCCCCATGAAAAATCCCTAAACGCGAAATGACATGTGCCACCAACATATATCCGCCATTTTGGCAGATTTCCTCACCTTCGATCCTAACTAAAAAATGCCTACTTATGTAGTTTGGTCTACTGAACTAATATTTGAAATAAAAAAGTTCATAATCCCATTACGAGCCCCATGAAAAATCCCTACACACGAAATGACATGTGCTACCAACATATATCCGCCATTTTGGCAGATTTCCTCACATTCGATCTTAACGAAAAAATTCTTACTTATGTAGTTTGGTCTATTTAACTAATATTTACCATAAAAAGTTCATAATCCCATTACCAGCCCCATCAAAAATCCCGAAACCCGAAATGACATGTGCAACCAAAATATATCCGCCATTTTGGCAGATTTCCTCACCGTCGATCCTAACAGAACAATTCCTACTTATGTAGTTTGGACTATTTGACTAATATTTGAAATAAAAAAGTTCATAATCCCATTACGAGCACCATGAAAAATCCCTAAACACAAAATGACATGTGCAACCAACATATATCCGCCATTTTGGCCAATTTCCTCACCTTCGATCTTAACAAAAAAATTCATACTAGTGTAGCTTGGACTAATTAACAGAAATATGAAATGAAAAATTTCGTAATCCCATTACGAGCCCCATGAGAAATCCCTAAACACGAAATGACATATGCAACCAACATATATCCGCCATTTTGGCAGATTTCCTCACCTTCGATCCTAACAAAAAAATTCCTACTTATGTAGTTTGATCTATTTAACTAATATTTGTAATAAAAAAGTTCATGATCCCATTACGAGCCCCATGAAAAATCCCTAAACACAAAATGCCATATGCAATGAACATATATCCGCCATTTTGGCAGATTTCCTAACCTTCGATCCTAACAAAAAAATTCCTACTTATGTAGTTTGGTCTATTTAACTAATATTTGGCATAAAAAAGTTCATAATCCCATTACGAGCCTTATGAAAAATCCCTAAACACGAAATGACATGTACAACCAACATATATCCGCCATTTTGGCAGATTTCCTCACCTTCGATCTTAACAAAAAAATTCATACTAGTGTAGCTTGGACTAATTAACAGAAATATGAAATGAAAAATTTCTTAATCCCATTACGAGCCCCATGAGAAATCCCTAAACACAAAATGACATATGCAACCAACATATATCCGCCATTTTGGCAGATTTCCTCACCTTCGATCCTAACAAAAAAATTCCTACTTATGTAGTTTGATCTATTTAACTAATATTTGAAATAAAAAAGTTCATGATCCCATTACGAGCCCCATGAAAAATCCCTAAACACGAAATGACATCTGCAAAGAACATATATCCGCCATTTTGGGAGATTTACTCACCTTGGATCTTAAGAAAAAAATTCCTACTTATGTAGTTTGGTCTATTTAACTAATATTTGAAATAAAATATTTCATAATCCCATTACGAGCCCCATGAAAAATCCCTAAGCACCAACATATATCCGCCATTTTGGCAGATTTCCTCACATTCGATCCTAACAAAAAAAATCCTACTTATGTAGTTTGGTCTATTTAACTAATATTTGAAATAAAATTTGATAATCCCATTACGAGCCCCATGAAAAATCCCTAAAAACGAAATGACATGTGCAACCAACATATATCCGCCACTTTGGCAGATTTCCTCACCTTCGATCCTAACTAAAAAATTCCTACTTATGTAGTTTGGTCTACTGAACTAATATCTGAAATAAAAAAGTTCATAATCCCATTACGAGCCCCATGAAAAATCCCTAAACACAAAATGCCATATGCAATGAACATATATCCGCCATTTTGGCAGATTTCCTAACCTTCGATCCTAACAAAAAAATTCCTACTTATGTAGTTTGGTCTATTTAACTAATATTTGAAATAAAATATTTCATAATCCCATTACGAGCCCCATGAAAAATCCCTAAGCACCAACATATATCCGCCATTTTGGCAGATTTCCTCACATTCGATCCTAACAAAAATATTCCTACTTATGTAGTTTGGTCTATTTAACTAATATTTGAAATAAAAAATTTCATAATCCCATTACGAGCCCCATGAAAAATCCCTACACACGAAATGACATCTGCAATCATCATATATCCGCCATTTTGGCAGATTTCCTCACATTCGATCCTAACAAAAAAATTCCTACTTATGTAGTTTGGTCTATTTAACTAATATTTGAAATAAAATTTGATAATCCCATTACGAGCCCCATGAAAAATCCCTAAACACGAAATGACATGTGCAACCAACATATATCCGCCATTTTGGCAGATTTGCTCACCTTCGATCTTAACGAAAAAATTCCTACTTATGTCGTTTGGTCTATTTAACTAATATTTGAAATAAAAAATTTCATAATCCCATTACGAGCCCCATGAAAAATCCCTAAACACAAAATGCCATGTGCAACCAACATATATCCGCCATTTTGGCCAACTTCCCTACCTTCGATCTTAACAAAAAAATTCATACTAGTGTAGTTTGGAGCATTTAACTAAAATCTGAAATAGCAAAGTTCATAATCCCATTACGAGCCCCATGAAAAATCCCTAAATACGAAATGACATCTGCAACGAACATATATCCGCCATTTTGGCAGATTACCTCACCTTCGATCCTAACAAAAAAATTCCTACTTATGTAATTTGGACTATTTAACTAATATTTGAAATAAAAAATTTCATAATCCCATTACGAGCCCCATGAAAAATCCCTAAACACGAAATGACATGTGCCACCAACATATATCCGCCATTTTGGCAGATTTCCTCACCTTCGATCTTAACGGAAAAATTCCTACTTATATAGTTTGGTCTATTTAACTAATATTTACCATAAAAAAGTTCATAATCCCATTACGAGCCCCATGAAAAATCCCTAAACACGAAATGACATGTGCAACCAACATATATCCGCCATTTTGGCAGATTTCCTCACCTTCGATCCTAACTAAAAAATGCCTACTTATGTAGTTTGGTCTACTGAACTAATATTTGAAATAAAAAAGTTCATAATCCCATTACGAGCCCCATGAAAAATCCCTAAACACGAAATGACATGTGCCACCAACATATATCCGCCATTTTGGCAGATTTCCTCACCTTCGATCTTAACGAAAAAATTCCTACTTATGTAGTTTGGTCTATTTAACTAATATTTACCATAAAAAAGTTCATAATCCCATAACCAGCCCCATGAAAAATCCCTAAACACGAAATGACATGTGCAACCAACATATATCCGCCATTTTGGCAGATTTGCTCACCTTCGATCTTAACGAAAAAATTCCTACTTATGTCGTTTGGTCTATTTAACTAATATTTGAAATAAACAATTTCATAATCCCATTACGAGCCCCAAGAAAAATCCCTAAACACGAAATGACATGTGCCACCAACATATATCCGCCATTTTGGCAGATTACCTCACATTCGATCCTAACAAAAAAATTCCTACTTATGTAATTTGGACTATTTAACTAATATTTGAAATAAAAAATTTCATAATCCCATTACGAGCCCCATGAAAAATCCCTAAACACGAAATGCCATGTGCCACCAACATATATCCGCCATTTTGGCCAATTTCCCTACCTTCGATCTTAACAAAAAAATTCATACTAGTGTAGTTTGGAGTATCTAACTAAAATCTGAAATAAAAAAGTTCGTTATCCCATTACGAGCCCCATGAAAAATCCCTAAACACGAAATGACATTTGCAACCAACATATATCCGCCATTTTGGCAGATTTCCTCACCTTCGATCTTAACAGAAAAATTCCTACTTATGTAATTTGGACTATTTAACTAATATTTGAAATAAAAAATTTCATAATCCCATTACGAGCCCCATGAAAAATCCCTAAACACGAAATGACATGTGCAACCAACATATATCCGCCTTTTTGGCAGATTTTCTCACCTTTGATCCTAACTAAAAAATTCCTACTAGTGTAGTTTGGACTATTTAACTAAAACCTGAAATAAAAAATTTCATAATCCCATTACGAGCCCCATGAAAAATCCCTAAACGCGAAATGACATGTGCCACCAACATATATCCGCCATTTTGGCAGATTTCCTCACCTTCGATCCTAACTAAAAAATGCCTACTTATGTAGTTTGGTCTACTGAACTAATATTTGAAATAAAAAAGTTCATAATCCCATTACGAGCCCCATGAAAAATCCCTAAACACGAAATGACATGTGCCACCAACATATATCCGCCATTTTGGCAGATTTCCTCACATTCGATCTTAACGAAAAAATTCTTACTTATGTAGTTTGGTCTATTTAACTAATATTTACCATAAAAAGTTCATAATCCCATTACCAGCCCCATCAAAAATCCCGAAACCCGAAATGACATGTGCAACCAAAATATATCCGCCATTTTGGCAGATTTCCTCACCGTCGATCCTAACAGAACAATTCCTACTTATGTAGTTTGGACTATTTGACTAATATTTGAAATAAAAAAGTTCGTTATCCCATTACGAGCCCCATGAAAAATCCCTAAACACGAAATGACATGTGCAACCAACATATATCCGCCATTTTGGCAGATTTCCTCACCTTCGATCTTGATAAAAAAATTCCTACTTATATAGTTTGTTCTATTTAACTAATATTTACCATAAAAAGTTCATAATCCCATTACCAGCCCCATGAAAAATCCCTAAATACGAAATGACATCTGCAACCAACATATATCCGCCATTTTGGCAGATTTCCCCACCTTCGATCTTAATAAAAAAAATCCTACTTATGTAGTTTGGTCTATTTAACTAATACTTGTAACAAAGAAGATTCGTAATCCCATTACGAGCCCCATGAAAAATCCCTAAACACGAAATGACATGTGCAACCATCATATATCCGCCATTTTGGCAGATTTCCTCACCTTCGATCTTAACTAAAAAATTCCTACTTATGTAGTTTGGTCTATTGAACTAATATTTGAAATAAAAAAGTTCATAATCCCATTACGAGCCCAATGAAAAATCCCTAAACATGAAATGACATTTGCAACCAACATATATCCGCCATTTTGGCAGATTTCCTCACCTTCGATCTTAACAAAAAGAATCCTACTTATGAAGTGTGTTCTATTAAACTAATATATACCATAAAAAAGTTCATAATCCCATTACCAGCCCCATGAAAAAAGCCTAAACACGAAATGACATGTGCAACCAAAATATATCCGCCATTTTGGCAGATTTCCTCACCTTCGATCTTGACAAAAAAATTCCTACTTATGTAGTTTGGTCTATTTAACTAATATTTGAAATAAAAAAGTTCATAATCCCATAACCAGCCCCATGAAAAATCCCTAAACACGAAATGACATGTGCAACCAACATATATCCGCCATTTTGGCAGATTTCCTCACCTTCGATCCTAACAGAAAAATTCTTACTTATGTAGTTTTGACTATTTAACTAAAATCTGAAATAAAAAAGTTCGTAATCCCATTACGAGCACCATGAAAAATCCCTAAACCCGAAATGACATGTGCAACCAAAATATATCCGCCATTTTGGCAGATTTCCTAACCTTCGATCCTAACAAAAAAATTCCTACTTATGTAGTTTGGTCTATTTAACTAATATTTGAAATAAAATATTTCATAATCCCATTACGAGCCCCATGAAAAATCCCTAAGCACCAACATATATCCGCCATTTTGGCAGATTTCCTCACATTCGATCCTAACAAAAATATTCCTACTTATGTAGTTTGGTCTATTTAACTAATATTTGAAATAAAAAATTTCATAATCCCATTACGAGCCCCATGAAAAATCCCTACACACGAAATGACATCTGCAACCATCATATATCCGCCATTTTGGCAGATTTCCTCACATTCAATCCTAACAAAAAAATTCCTACTTATGTAGTTTGGTCTATTTAACTAATATTTGAAATAAAATTTGATAATCCCATTACGAGCCCCATGAAAAATCCCTAAACACGAAATGACATGTGCAACCAACATATATCCGCCATTTTGGCAGATTTGCTCACCTTCGATCTTAACGAAAAAATTCCTACTTATGTCGTTTGGTCTATTTAACTAATATTTGAAATAAAAAATTTCATAATCCCATTACGAGCCCCATGAAAAATCCCTAAACACAAAATGCCATGTGCAACCAACATATATCCGCCATTTTGGCCAATTTCCCTACCTTCGATCTTAACAAAAAAATTCATACTAGTGTAGTTTGGAGCATTTAACTAAAATCTGAAATAGCAAAGTTCATAATCCCATTACGAGCCCCATGAAAAATCCCTAAATACGAAATGACATCTGCAACGAACATATATCCGCCATTTTGGCAGATTACCTCACCTTCGATCCTAACAAAAAAATTCCTGCTTATGTAATTTGGACTATTTAACTAATATTTGAAATAAAAAATTTCATAATCCCATTACGAGCCCCATGAAATATCCCTAAACACGAAATGACATGTGCCACCAACATATATCCGCCATTTTGGCAGATTTCCTCACCTTCGATCTTAACGAAAAAATTCCTACTTATGTAGTTTGGTCTATTTAACTAATATTTACCATAAAAAAGTTCATAATCCCATTACGAGCCCCATGAAAAATCCCTAAACACGAAATGACATGTGCAACCAACATATATCCGCCATTTTGGCAGATTTGCTCACCTTCGATCTTAACGAAAAAATTCCTACTTATGTCGTTTGGTCTATTTAACTAATATTTGAAATAAAAAATTTCATAATCCCATTACGAGCCCCATGAAAAGTCCATAAACACGAAATGACATCTGCAACGAACATATATCCGCCATTTTGGCAGATTACCTCACATTCGATCCTAACAACAAAATTCCTACTTATGTAATTTGGACTATTTAACTAATATTTGAAATAAAAAATTTCATAATCCCATTACGAGCCCCATGAAAAATCCCTAAACACGAAATGACATCTGCCACGAACATATATCCGCCATTTTGGCAGATTACCTCACCTTCGATCCTAACAGAAAAATTCCTACTTATGTAGTTTGGACTATTTAACTAATATTTGAAATTAAAAATTTCATAATCCCATTACGAGCCCCAAGAAAAATCCCTAAACACGAAATGACATGTGCCACCAACATATATCCGCCATTTTGGCAGATTTCCTCACCTTCGATCTTGACGAAAAAATTCCTACTTATGTCGTTTGGTCTATTTAACTAATATTTGAAATAAAAAATTTCATAATCCCATTACGAGCCGCATGAAAAATCCCTAAACACAAAATGCCATGTGCAACCAACATATATCCGCCATTTTGGCCAATTTCCCTACCTTCGATCTTAACAAAAAAATTCATACTAGTGTAGTTTGGAGTATCTAACTAAAATCTGAAATAAAAAAGTTCGTTATCCCTTTACGAGCCCCATGAAAAATCCCTAAACACGAAATGACATCTGCAACCAACATATATCCGCCATTTTGGCAGATTTCCTCACCTTCGATCTTAACAGAAAAATTCCTACTTATGTAATTTGGACTATTTAACTAATATTTGAAATAAAATTTGATAATCCCATTACGAGCCCCATGAAAAATCCCTAAACACGAAATGACATGTGCAACCAACATATATCCGCCATTTTGGCAGATTTGCTCACCTTCGATCTTAACGAAAAAATTCCTACTTATGTCGTTTGGTCTATTTAACTAATATTTGAAATAAAAAATTTCATAATCCCATTACGAGCCCCATGAAAAATCCCTAAACACAAAATGCCATGTGCAACCAACATATATCCGCCATTTTGGCCAATTTCCCTACCTTCGATCTTAACAAAAAAATTCATACTAGTGTAGTTTGGAGCATTTAACTAAAATCTGAAATAGCAAAGTTCATAATCCCATTACGAGCCCCATGAAAAATCCCTAAATACGAAATGACATCTGCAACGAACATATATCCGCCATTTTGGCAGATTACCTCACCTTCGATCCTAACAAAAAAATTCCTACTTATGTAATTTGGACTATTTAACTAATATTTGAAATAAAAAATTTCATAATCCCATTACGAGCCCCATGAAATATCCCTAAACACGAAATGACATGTGCCACCAACATATATCCGCCATTTTGGCAGATTTCCTCACCTTCGATCTTAACGAAAAAATTCCTACTTATGTAGTTTGGTCTATTTAACTAATATTTACCATAAAAAAGTTCATAATCCCATTACGAGCCCCATGAAAAATCCCTAAACACGAAATGACATGTGCAACCAACATATATCCGCCATTTTGGCAGATTTGCTCACCTTCGATCTTAACGAAAAAATTCCTACTTATGTCGTTTGGTCTATTTAACTAATATTTGAAATAAAAAATTTCATAATCCCATTACGAGCCCCATGAAAAGTCCATAAACACGAAATGACATCTGCAACGAACATATATCCGCCATTTTGGCAGATTACCTCACATTCGATCCTAACAACAAAATTCCTACTTATGTAATTTGGACTATTTAACTAATATTTGAAATAAAAAATTTCATAATCCCATTACGAGCCCCATGAAAAATCCCTAAACACGAAATGACATCTGCCACGAACATATATCCGCCATTTTGGCAGATTACCTCACCTTCGATCCTAACAGAAAAATTCCTACTTATGTAGTTTGGACTATTTAACTAATATTTGAAATAAAAAATTTCATAATCCCATTACGAGCCCCAAGAAAAATCCCTAAACACGAAATGACATGTGCCACCAACATATATCCGCCATTTTGGCAGATTTCCTCACCTTCGATCTTGACGAAAAAATTCCTACTTATGTCGTTTGGTCTATTTAACTAATATTTGAAATAAAAAATTCCATAATCCCATTACGAGCCGCATGAAAAATCCCTAAACACAAAATGCCATGTGCAACCAACATATATCCGCCATTTTGGCCAATTTCCCTACCTTCGATCTTAACAAAAAAATTCATACTAGTGTAGTTTGGAGTATCTAACTAAAATCTGAAATAAAAAAGTTCGTTATCCCTTTACGAGCCCCATGAAAAATCCCTAAACACGAAATGACATCTGCAACCAACATATATCCGCCATTTTGGCAGATTTCCTCACCTTCGATCTTAACAGAAAAATTCCTACTTATGTAATTTGGACTATTTAACTAATATTTGAAATAAAAAATTTCATAATCCCATTACGAGCCCCATGAAAAATCCCTAAACACGAAATGACATGTGCAACCAACATATATCCGCCATTTTGGCAGATTTTCTCACCTTTGATCCTAACTAAAAAATTCCTACTAGTGTAGTTTGGACTATTTAACTAAAACCTGAAATAAAAAATTTCATAATCCCATTACGAGCCCCATGAAAAATCCCTAAACGCGAAATGACATGTGCCACCAACATATATCCGCCATTTTGGCAGATTTCCTCACCTTCGATCCTAACTAAAAAATGCCTACTTATGTAGTTTGGTCTACTGAACTAATATTTGAAATAAAAAAGTTCATAATCCCATTACGAGCCCCATGAAAAATCCCTAAACACGAAATGACATGTGCCACCAACATATATCCGCCATTTTGGCAGATTTCCTCACCTTCGATCTTAACGAAAAAATTCCTACTTATGTAGTTTGGTCTATTTAACTAATATTTACCATAAAAAAGTTCATAATCCCATAACCAGCCCCATGAAAAATCCCTAAACACGAAATGACATGTGCAACCAACATATATCCGCCATTTTGGCAGATTACCTCACCTTCGATCCTAACAAAAAAATTCCTACTTATGTAATTTGGACTATTTAACTAAAATCTGAAATAAAAAAGTTCGTGATCCCATTACGAGCCCCATGAAAAATCCCTAAACACGAAATGACATCTGCAACGAACATATATCCGCCATTGTGGCAGATTTCCTCAACTTCGATCCTAACTAAAAAATTACTACTTATGTAGTTTGGTCTATTGAACTAATATTTGAAATAAAAAATTTCATAATCCCATTACCAGCCCCATGAAAAATCCCTAAACACGAAATGACATGTGCAACCAACATATAAACGCTATTTTGGCAGATTTCCTCACCTTCGATCCTAACTAAAAAATTCCTACTTATGTAGTTTGGTCTATTAAACTAATATTAACCATAAAAAAGTTCATAATCCCATTACCAGCCCCATGAAAAATCCCTAAACCCGAAATGACATGTGCAACCAAAATATATCCGCCATTTTGGCAGATTTCCTCACATTCGATCCTAACTAAAAAATTCCTACTTATGTAGTTTGGTCTATTAAACTAATATTTGAAATAAAAAATTCATAATCCCATTACGAGCCCAATGAGAAATCCCTAAACACGAAATGACATGTGCAACCAACATATATCCGCCATTTTGGCAGATTTCCTCATATTCGATCTTAACAAAAAAATTCCTACTTATGTAGTTTGGTCTATTTAACTAATATTTACCATAAAAAGTACATAATCCCATTACCAGCCCCATCAAAAATCCCTAAACCCGAAATGACATGTGCAACCAAAATATATCCGCCATTTTGGCAGATTTCCTCACCTTCGATCCTAACTAAAAAATTCCTACTTATGTAGTTTGGTCTATTAAACTAATATTTGAAATAAAAATGTTCATAATCCCATTACGAGCCCCATGAAAAATCCCTAAACACGAAATGACATGTGCCACCAACATATATCCGCCATTTTGGCAGATTTCCTCACATTCGATCTTAACAAAAAAATTCTTACTTATGTAGTTTGGTCTATTTAACTAATATTTACCATAAAAAGTTCATAATCCCATTACCAGCCCCATCAAAAATCCCGAAACCCGAAATGACATGTGCAACCAAAATATATCCGCCATTTTGGCAGATTTCCTCACCGTCGATCCTAACAGAACAATTCATACTTATGTAGTTTGGACTATTTGACTAATATTTGAAATAAAAAAGTTCATAATCCCATTACGAGCACCATGAAAAATCCCTAAACACGAAATGACATGTGCAACGAACATATATCCGCCATTTTGGCCGACTTCCTCACGTTCGATTTTAACGACAAAATTCATACTAGTGTAGCTTGGACAATTTAAGTAAAATCTAAAATTAAAAATTTCTTAATCCCATTACGAGCCCCATGAAAAATCCCTAAACACGAAATGACATGTGCAACCAAAATATATCCGCCATTTTGGCAGATTTCCTCACCTTCGATCCTAACTAAAAAATTCCTACTTATGTAGTTTGGTCTATTAAACTAATATTTGAAATAAAAATGTTCATAATCCCATTACGAGCCCCATGAAAAATCCCTAAACACGAAATGACATGTGCCACCAACATATATCCGCCATTTTGGCAGATTTCCTCACATTCGATCTTAACAAAAAAATTCTTACTTATGTAGTTTGGTCTATTTAACTAATATTTACCATAAAAAGTTCATAATCCCATTACCAGCCCCATCAAAAATCCCGAAACCCGAAATGACATGTGCAACCAAAATATATCCGCCATTTTGGCAGATTTCCTCACCGTCGATCCTAACAGAACAATTCCTACTTATGTAGTTTGGACTATTTGACTAATATTTGAAATAAAAAAGTTCATAATCCCATTACGAGCACCATGAAAAATCCCTAAACACGAAATGACATGTGCAACGAACATATATCCGCCATTTTGGCCGACTTCCTCACGTTCGATTTTAACGACAAAATTCATACTAGTGTAGCTTGGACAATTTAAGTAAAATCTAAAATTAAAAATTTCTTAATCCCATTACGAGCCCCATGAAAAATCCCTAAACACGAAATGACATGTGCAACCAACATATATCCGCCATTTTGGCAGATTTCCTCACCTTCGATCTTGACAAAAAAATTCCTACTTATGTAGTTTGTTCTATTTAACTAATATTTACCATAAAAAGTTCATAATCCCATTACCAGCCCCATGAAAAATCCCTAAACCCGAAATGACATGTGCAACCAAAATATATCCGCCATTTTGGCAGATTTCCTCATCTTCGATCCTAACAGAAAAATTCCTACTTATGCAGTTTGGACTATTTAACTAATACTTGTGACAAAAAAGTTCATAATCCCCCGAAATCATACGAAATCACACGAAATGACATATGCAACTAACACATAAACGCCATTTTGGCAGATTTCCTCACCTTCGATCCTAACTAAAAAGTTCCTACTTATGTAGTTTGGTCTATTAAACTAATATTTGAAATAAAAAATTCATAATCCCATTACGAGCCCAATGAGAAATCCCTAAACACGAAATGACATGTGCAACCAACATATATCCGCCATTTTGGCAGATTTCCTCATATTCGATCCTAACTAAAAAATTCCTACTTATGTAGTTTGGTCTATTAAACTAATATTTGAAATAAAAAATTCATAATCCCATTACCAGCCCCATCAAAAATCCCGAAACCCGAAATGACATGTGTAACCAAAATATATCCGCCATTTTGGCAGATTTCCTCACCGTCGATCCTAACAGAACAATTCCTACTTATGTAGTTGGGACTATTTGACTAATATTTGAAATAAAAAAGTTCAAAATCCCATTACGAGCACCATGAAAAATCCCTAAACACGAAATGACATGTGCAACGAACATATATCCGCCATTTTGGCCGATTTCCTCACGTTCGATTTTAACGACAAAATTCATACTAGTGTAGCTTGGACAATTTAACTAAAATCTAACATTAAAAATTTCTTAATCCCATTACGAGCCCCATGAAAAATCCCTAAACACGAAATGACATGTGCAACCAACATATATCCGCCATTTTGGCAGATTTCCTCACCTTCGATCTTGACAAAAAAATTCCTACTTATGTAGTTTGGTCTATTTAACTGATATTTACCATAAAAAGTTCATAATCCCATTACCAGCCCCATGAAAAATCCCTAAACCCGAAATGACATGTGCAACCAAAATATATCCGCCATTTTGGCAGATTTCCTCATCTTCGATCCTAACAGAAAAATTCCTACTTATGCAGTTTGGACTAT
This sequence comes from Muscidifurax raptorellus, assembly GCA_020010945.3. Classification (NCBI taxonomy): domain Eukaryota; kingdom Metazoa; phylum Arthropoda; class Insecta; order Hymenoptera; family Pteromalidae; genus Muscidifurax; species Muscidifurax raptorellus. The sequence goes on from JAHUUD020000009.1 coordinate 2,980,517, forward strand.
TTAACTAATACTTGTGACAAAAAAGTTCATAATCCCCCGAAATCATACGAAATCACACGAAATGACATATGCAACTAACACATAAACGCCATTTTGGCAAATTTCCTCACCTTCGATCCTAACTAGAAAATTCCTACTTATGTAGTTTGGTCTATTTAACTAATATTTGAAATAAAATATTTCATAATCCCATTACGAGCCCCATGAAAAATCCCTAAGCACCAACATATATCCGCCATTTTGGCAGATTTCCTCACATTCGATCCTAACAAAAATATTCCTACTGTTACGTCCAGATGATAAATTTAAATTACCAAAATATAACACATTAATACATTTACATGAATTCCTACCTGAATTAATAGTCGAACTTCACGATACGTGAAAGTTATAATAATTTAAATGATTAAATGAATGAATGATAGGAAATCCCTTTTGGCTACCGCGGACGCGGTCACTGCCTACCGGGGAAGGGAGCCGGATACGAAGTCACTTAAACTATACATTATTTCTTTTAAAATCGACACACGTTTATTTCTATGAAAAGAGAAAAGTACCTTAATGTGTGAGTGTGCGTGGCTGTTTGTATATATGCGTGAAGAGATTCTTGAGTGTCTGCAGCTGTCAATCCTTGGCGCCTTCCAGCCTAGGCTCGGTGGTTCAGGTTACAGCGGTGGCTAGATGCACTAGAGGTGACGGCTCGTCCTTTTGATGTGCGTAGTGTAGATCGTAGGGAGTCAACTGCCTCTGTTGCTTCTTCTTTTCAGCAGGGGGGTGGTCTTCGGAAAAGATGCCGATGGATGTACTAGCTCGACTGAGCGACTAAGTCCGATACTCTTATTTTCGCAACGTATAAGTAGCGTATACTGCGTGATGCTGATTTTTATATGAGTGGTCTGGCGACGAGCAGAGTAACGTTCTGCGAGAGATTACTGACTGATCTGACGACAAGCAGAGTAACGTTCTGCGAGAGATTACTGACTGATCTGGCGACTAGCAGAGCAACGTTCTGCGAGAGATTACTGACTGATCTGGCGACTAGCAGAGCAACGTTCTGCGAGAGATTACTGACTGATCTGGCGACGATTACCCTTTGCTCCCGGGCTTTATATACTCGCATACCCCTTGTTTTTCTCGGGCTAGGGATTTCCATATTGGGTCACCTTGCTATTTTCCTCTCTCAACATGAAGGGGATCGTGGCAGGTCAAGTCATAAACATCATAGTTTATGACTACCACTTGAGAATTTGTCTCTTTTAGAACTCTCCCGCGGTCTCTTTTTCCCTACTGGAGATCGTACACGTGTTTCCAATGGATTTCCAGATTGCCGAATATTGCGCTTCGGTTTCTCTCCTCGCTAGTTTTTTTCTCATAGTTATGCTTATCTCCCCGCGGTGGTTTGCCGTCGTATTACGTGGAAACGGCCACGTTGTTCTCGTGTTTAAAAATACGAATACGCGGCTCTTATGAAGCTCTCATTGAATCTAAAATATCTCCTAGCGCTCTTTTGACCCCTTTGAATTTATTGCTTGGTTCGTTGGAATATAGCCTATTTTCGTGAAGGTGCCGCTCGTACGTATGAGTAGATTTTTCTCTCTCCTGGTTTTTGCACGTACATTTCTTATGTGCCGCTTGCTCTTATAAGTGAATCTCTCTCTCTTTCTCGTTCTTGTCTTCTTAGGTGCCGCTTGTACGTATGAGTAGATTTTTGCACATACACTTCTTATGTGCCGCTTGCTCTTACAAGTGAGTCTCTTTCTCTTTCTCGTTCTTTTCTTCTTAGGTGCCGCTTGTACGTATGAGTAGATTTTGCACATCCACTTCTTATGTGCTGCGATGACGTACTAGTAAGTAAGTGTGTGTGTGTGTGTGTGTGTGTAGATATGATATGTATAGTAATAGTAGGGTTTTGGATGCGTAATGGAATCGGTGATTACATTACACCTCCCGGCCCGAAAAAGAACGGACGAGTGAAACTCGACGTTCGCTAAAGATTTGTATACGTGTATTATTGTATGTATTTCTTATAAACAATGATGGGTATTACAATTCTCCGCACATCATTATCTATTTACAATATGATTTATAAGGTACTTTTCGTTGTTACAATTTTTTTGTTTATATAATTTTCTTTGTTTACGATCATACATTCAGTTTTTACATACTAGATTACATATAATTTTATTTAAATTTATTATTAATATCGATATAAAATGAAAGAAGCAAAAAAATTTTTTCAAGAATATGTGACATGTGTATATGACCTGTGTTGAGTCGGCTGTAACATAGAATTTCTGTTAGTATATTGATAATTTTTTTATTACCGATGTGTAATTTTATTCAAGCTACTTTTCTCTTTATGTCTTTTTACTCTTTATCTTTCGTGTGGGTTGTTGCTTTTTATATAAAATTCCACCCCACCTGAAAAAAAAGAATGTTGAACATGGAATTTCAACATTCTTCTCTTATAGCGAGAAGTATGTGAATATTTTCCGTTTTGAGTTAAAAAGATTTTGTATTATTTTATTTCCCATGACCATTTCTACTTTAGGACACACGTGTTTTCTCTTTTTGTTTTTATACTTGTTCAGGTTCTATATATGAAACTCTAAGTCTATTAGCATTAACAGTTTTAATTTTCTTATTTTTCATTCTAATTTTTATATTTCGCTGATTGTTAAATACATCTACAACAGTGTATGGTCCTTCATATTGATCGGCTAGTTTATACTGCTTTCCTCCTTTTAACAACCAAACTGTATCTCCTATTTTAAATTCCTTTGGATTAATTTTTTTATCATAATAATATTTTGATCGAATTTTTGACTCTATTAATTTTTCCCGTGCAATTCTCTGAAGTTCATTTAATCTTTTACTAAGATTAATTACATAATCGTTATAAGTGGGGATCAAATCTTCGGGCTCAAGTGGCTCGTTTGAAGGAACACGTGCTAGTCGTCCAAAAACTAACTCATAGGGTGTAAACTGATGCCCTTCATGTGGCACCGTGTTGTAACAAAATGTAGCTAATTCCAAACATTCGTCCCAAGTTTCGTTATCTAAGGCCGTTTTAATATATTCGGTTAGCGAATGATGTGATCTTTCTAAAGAACCGTTAGATTGCGGATGATAGGCAGTAGTTTTTACTTGTTTGATGCGAAATTTCTTGGCCACTCTTCTCATTAAACTTGACATAAAATTACTACCTTGGTCTGTGAGGATTGTAAGAGGTGCTCCAAAAATACAAATAAAACGTTTTATTAATGCGTCTGCTACTGACTCCGCTGTGGAATCTTTTATAGGTATTGCTAAGCAATATTTCGAAAAATTGCATTGAATTGTTAGTATATTATTATAACCATTTTTAGATTCAGGAAAGGGTCCAACTATATCGAGACTAATCTTTTCCATCGGTGATTGAGGTGTGTCAGTAATTTGCATAGGTTGTTTGGTCTTGACTCGAACTAATTTTTTTAACTGACATGTGAGACATTTACGTATAAAATTTTGTACATCTTCTTTAATGTTTTCCCAATAATATCTTTGTTTAATCCGTTTATAAGTTTTAGTTACTCCTTTATGACCTCCTATAGCTGTATTATGTAACTCTTCCATAATTCGGACTCTATCTTTTTCAGCAATGTACTTTATTAAATTCAAACAAATTATGATTTTCACTGGTACTCCCTTTAATATTTGTCTTAATTTGACTAATATGTCGTCCCATAATACGTTTTCAATATCTTTGCTCTTAGCCATGCTAATAGAGCGTATATTCTCTTTTATGATGAGTGATTTCAAAACTTTAAACGCGGCAATCATATTATTTAGAATTTCAGTAGTACTTAAGGATTGTGTCCCTCTTGTAACAATGGCAAAGTGTAATTTATTACTTCGATTCGTGATTTTAATTTCTCCTGCTTCTAAACCAGAGAATCTAGGCAATTCGTTACGCGTATATAGCTGTCGAGCCCCTTCGTCACATGGCGTACCATCCGAAGTTATAAAATATATATAATTGTCTTTTCGCATAAATAATTGTTCTTTACATTCAACAAATAGTTTTCCAAATCTTCTTTCTCTATTTATAATAGGCTCAGCATTATTATCCTCCGTTGACTCTACGGGTATTTCTAATTGATTATTATGCAAATTTGTTACATCATTGTTCCGTTCTTCGGTAACCTCGACATTTTCCGTGTTATCATTTTCATTTTGATTGTTGTTTTGGTTTTTATTACGTGAATTATTAGCGCGTTTTGGTCTTTTTTCTCGATAATTGGGAATTTGTATTTTTCCGGCTCTGGCTCGTGTCTCTATTGCTAGTACGGGTTCTTCCGTCTGCCCCTCTCCGGACCGCTCGGCGGGGTTCCTCGAGAGTGCATCTGCGTTCACGTTAGCCTTTCCACATTTATAGACGATATCGTAGTCGTATGCATTTAATTTAATTCTCCATCTACTTACTTTCGATGTTAAATCTGTTGAATTTTTGAACCAAATTAAAGGTTTGCAATCAGTAACAATCGTGAAATGTCTGCCAAGTAAATATGGTCTAAATTGTGACACAGAATATAATATTGCCAAGGCTTCTCGTGAGTATGAATCATATCGGCTTTCAGTGTCGGAAAGTACTCGAGATACGTACCCTATTGGTCTGTCTTTACCTATTTCCCCTTGACTTAAAATACCTCCAATAGCGTGTAAACTAGCATCGCACGTTACTATGAACGGCTTGGAAAAATCTGCAATTTGCAAAACTGGTTGGCTACAAAGTTTTTCTTTTAATATATCGAATGCTTCTTGTGTCTGCTCATTCCATATAAGTTGCACGTCTTTCTTTAATAAGTTACTTAATGGTTTCGCAATTCCCGAAAAATTGTGTACAAATCGACGATAATATCCGGCTAATCCCAAAAATTCACGAATATTTTTCTGAGTTCGGGGTATTGGAAAATTTCGTACAGCTTCTAATTTTTTTGGATCCGGTTTAACTCCTTCTTTACTTAACAAATGTCCCAAATAAATAACTTCTTTCTTTAAAAATTCACATTTATCTGGCTGTAATTTTAAATTAGCTTCGCGTAATCGTTTCAAAAATTTCTCGAATTTAATATTATGTTCCTCAATAGTTTTTCCATAGATAACCGCATCATCCAAAAATAAGAAGATTTCTTTTCCTTGCATATCTTTAAAAATCTTATCAACACAACGTTGAAAGGTAGCAGGTGAGTTTGAAAGACCCATTGGCATTTTAGTGAATTCGTATAAACCGTTCGAAGAACAAAAAGCTGTTTTATGTCTATCGGCTTCGTGTAAGGGAATTTGAAAGAATCCTTGAGCGAGATCAAATACAGAAAAATATTCAGCTCCGCCTACTTGATCGATTATATCTAATATATTTGGCAATGGATATTTATCTTTTATAGTTATATCGTTTAATTTGCGAAAATCAACAACTACTCGATATCGTTTATTACCTTTACTATCCGGAGATTTTGCCACTAAAAATACAGGTGAAGAGTAATTAGAATTAGAAGGCTGGATTACACCTCCATCAAGCATTTCTTTTATTTGACGATCGAGTTCTTCTTTAAGAGCGTGAGGAAATCGGTAAGGCTTAGTACAGATAGGCACATCGCTAACGGTTAATATTCTATGTTTAATAAAATGAGTAGTCCCCAACTTTTCCCCTTTTAAATGAAAGCAATCGGCATATTCTTCTATAAGGCGCTCGATTGGCTGTCGCAATTCGGTTTCTAAATGAGCATATCTTAGTAATGGTTTCAAACGATCTATTCTTGGCGTTTCGGCATTGTCAGCTTCCGTGACTTGAAAGATGGGAATTGCGTTATCTGGCATTCCGTTGACAAAATAATCTTTATCTGAAATTTCCATATAATTGTAACATAAGTCATCCATTTGACTATTCTCAATATAATTTTTAACAAAATGACAATTATTCGTTTTACGTTCTTGTTTATCCCCGTATAAATTTTCAAAGGTTTCAGCATTTACAGATCCTTCTTCTAGCAAACAATTCTCAAGTCCTTCGTCGAGTTCATAATCAGTAGCATTATTAGCAACTATCTCGTAATTATCGTTATTTTTATTCTCCTCAAATATATTCTCCGTATTCTCATCAACAAATACATTTTTCGTATCAACATCATCATTAATCATTTCATCATTAATAACTTCAACAACATTAACTTCATTTTTCATCTCATCATATTCCGCACTGGAATCAATTTTATTCATAACGACATTTTTCTCAATATTCACATAATTTGTATGCTCACTCTCGTTGCCTCGAGAAATGTTGGCTTGCAAAAGCTTCTTTAAACGCTCAATTTCTTTAAATAAATTCTCAACATATTCAGTTGTATATATATTCTCACTTGATTCGTCTTTTATTTCTCGAATGTTAAACTCGTCATTTTCTATAACGTCACGATCATTAGTGTCGAAATGCACATAAATGTTTTCCGGATTTCGATTAACATAAATACTTTCATTCCGTACATAATATTTTTCATTATTTTTTTCATCAATAAATTCACAACTTTCTTCAATTAATTCATTATTTTCCTCAATTAATTTATCATTTCCTTGATCAAAAGTATTTCGTTTATCATTAACATAAGAATCATTATATTCATGATCTGTTTCCCCTTCTTCCCTCAGATCGCTTCTGATTCGGGTATTTTTAGATTCATTTTTTTCTCTCTTTTCTCGTTTCGTACCTGTCGGTTCTGTTTCCGTAGGATACTTTTCAAAAGGAATTATTTGTCCATTAACTTCAATATAATTTTCAAAATAATTAATCGTTGCTTCGTTTTTACGAAAGAAATCATTACCTAATATGCCAGCTTCCGCTATGGGAAAATCATCGTCAACTAAATGAAAATCTGTTAACACATTATTAAAATCTACCGTCACTTTGCCAAGAGTTGAAATATGTTGTGTTGTTATGCCTTTTAATCTTATAATTTCGTCTGTTTTTATGTTAGTATAGGGCGATACCTCCGATTTACGCACTAAACTAACAGAAGCTCCGGTGTCAAGCATAAATTCTAATGGCTTGTTAAACTCTCCGATGTCTACTCTTATAGTGGGCACCGTGCTTGCGCGACTCAAATTTATTGTTTCGGTACGGATGTGGGAGTATCCCTCTCGTTGGAATCGTTCGGGCGCGTGCCAGCTGTCATCTCTCTCCGTGCGCCCTCCTGAGAGAGAGACTCGGCGTTTCCCTGCGCTGTATTTCCCGCGCGCGTCTCTCGCTGTAGTCTAAAACACTCGCGTTGCGTGTGGCCTCTTTTTCCGCAATAATAACATGTAGGTACGAATGAGCTTTGATTATTCGAAGGATTGTTGCGATTATAATTGTTATAATTGTTAGATCTTGAATTATTTTCACTGTCAGGTTGTCTCCGATTTTCAAAACTCCTTTGATTGTAATTATTATTACGACTATCGCGATTGTACTCATTGTTACGATTCGGTAAAAATTCTACACGTCGTCTATTATCAGCGTTCCATCCTCCGAAGTTCGTATTATTTGGCCGATTGTCACTTCGAAAATTTTGATTATTGCGCGGTGGGGGTCCTCGGTCTCGTTGATGGTCGCGTGAGTCGTTTTGTCGCTGTAGATGCTGTAGAGCGAACTGTCGGCAGTTAAGTGTCACGTGCCCGACTTTTCCACAAAAACCACATTTTATTAAACTTTGGTCAAAATCGACTAAATGCACTTTTCGCGTGTCTCTACTTTTAAATTTTGCGTCCGGCAACTCATCGTCGTCGATCGCGCAACCCGCATATTCGCGTTCTATCTCAATGGCTTGTTCTCGAGCCTCTTTTAACGTAGTAGGCGTACCCATGCGCCCTCGGATCTCCCAGCGTAGTCCCCTTTTAAAGAATTTGATGCAATCTTTTTCGAGGTCACTTTGAAATGTTTGTTTATTACTTATTCGGCCCTCCCGCTGAGCTGCGGCTGTAATTTCTTTTTCGATTTCCCGAATTCTATTTAGAAATACAATCACTGATTCATTACTTTTCTGTTTCATTTTCGCTAGGTCGCCAGACCAATCATGATAAGTTTTTGCCGAACCGTAAATATTTTCAAAAAATTCCATAACTTCGTTTACCGATGCAAAAGTCTGCCCGCGAGTGCTATTTAGTGCATCTCCATATAGGCGCATTCGGATAAATTTGGCTAATTCTCCTTCGAGTGTACTGGGTATCAATTCTTTAGCTTCTCTACACCCATCGAGAAAAAGTGATAGCGATACATTTTGTCCATTAAATCGCGGAATTAAATCCAATACGTTGGTTATGGACATTCCGCGAACTTGAATTGTTTCTGCCATTTTGATTGGTTTTTTATTTATAATAGATGTATTGCGCGATGATTCGATTTTTGGCACGTTTAGGCTTTTATCAAAGGAGAGGTAGAGTTCGCTTTTCTCGTCGGTCGAATTGCTGTCACTTGGAGATATTTCTATTTTTATATCCTGTGGATAGGATATTGCTGCTCCCGCTGCGAAGGTGCTGAGTCTATCTCTCACGAGTTTAATCGCTTGGAAAAACCCGAATCCTTGATTGTTTAAAGTTTTATTAATTTCGGTCGCGTTATCCTCGTTTTCAAAAAATGCGTCTAATACTTCCGGTTGTATTTCAATGCTTAATTGTTGTTTAATTTTCTCGATCGCTGGTTTATAAATAGGCGTTTCGTCGCGTATTTCTAAGTTCTCAAAAATAGTCGTTAAATTTTCTTTGGGAAGAGGTCTATGTACTATAGGTGTACTAGTATCGATGTGGTCCGAAAAATTTTCACTTTTTTTATCGCGATTTAGATTAAAGACAGGGGGTTTGAGTGTTACTTTCCGAGGTAGTTTTTTTATTGTATCATTAAGGTCCTCATCCACTTCGATTATAGGAAAATCTTTATCACTGTTATCTTTAAAGGGATCTTGGTTAGTGCACGAACGATATTTATAAAATTCAATTTTATTTTTCGGAAGTTCTTGTTTCCTATCTAAGTCAAGGTTAAATTTTTGGGATGATTTGTTAACTTCTTTAGTTAAGTCACTTACTTCGTTAATTAATTTTGTTACTTCAGGACTATTTTTTTCAATTGCAGTTTTTAATTCACACTCTTTGTCTTTTAGTTGTGTTAGAAGCGAATCGTTAGTTTCAAACGAAAAATTTGTTTTTCGGTTTGTATTCACATACTCATCACGCGACATGGTAGGGAATTCATGGCAAGTGACTTCGTTTCCGCGTTTCCCGGCCGCTATGCACCATTTTTATATTATAAAAATATATTGATGTGTTACGTCCAGATGATAAATTTAAATTACCAAAATATAACACATTAATACATTTACATGAATTCCTACCTGAATTAATAGTCGAACTTCACGATACGTGAAAGTTATAATAATTTAAATGATTAAATGAATGAATGATAGGAAATCCCTTTTGGCTACCGCGGACGCGGTCACTGCCTACCGGGGAAGGGAGCCGGATACGAAGTCACTTAAACTATACATTATTTCTTTTAAAATCGACACACGTTTATTTCTATGAAAAGAGAAAAGTACCTTAATGTGTGAGTGTGCGTGGCTGTTTGTATATATGCGTGAAGAGATTCTTGAGTGTCTGCAGCTGTCAATCCTTGGCGCCTTCCAGCCTAGGCTCGGTGGTTCAGGTTACAGCGGTGGCTAGATGCACTAGAGGTGACGGCTCGTCCTTTTGATGTGCGTAGTGTAGATCGTAGGGAGTCAACTGCCTCTGTTGCTTCTTCTTTTCAGCAGGGGGGTGGTCTTCGGAAAAGATGCCGATGGATGTACTAGCTCGACTGAGCGACTAAGTCCGATACTCTTATTTTCGCAACGTATAAGTAGCGTATACTGCGTGATGCTGATTTTTATATGAGTGGTCTGGCGACGAGCAGAGTAACGTTCTGCGAGAGATTACTGACTGATCTGACGACAAGCAGAGTAACGTTCTGCGAGAGATTACTGACTGATCTGGCGACTAGCAGAGCAACGTTCTGCGAGAGATTACTGACTGATCTGGCGACTAGCAGAGCAACGTTCTGCGAGAGATTACTGACTGATCTGGCGACGATTACCCTTTGCTCCCGGGCTTTATATACTCGCATACCCCTTGTTTTTCTCGGGCTAGGGATTTCCATATTGGGTCACCTTGCTATTTTCCTCTCTCAACATGAAGGGGATCGTGGCAGGTCAAGTCATAAACATCATAGTTTATGACTACCACTTGAGAATTTGTCTCTTTTAGAACTCTCCCGCGGTCTCTTTTTCCCTACTGGAGATCGTACACGTGTTTCCAATGGATTTCCAGATTGCCGAATATTGCGCTTCGGTTTCTCTCCTCGCTAGTTTTTTTCTCATAGTTATGCTTATCTCCCCGCGGTGGTTTGCCGTCGTATTACGTGGAAACGGCCACGTTGTTCTCGTGTTTAAAAATACGAATACGCGGCTCTTATGAAGCTCTCATTGAATCTAAAATATCTCCTAGCGCTCTTTTGACCCCTTTGAATTTATTGCTTGGTTCGTTGGAATATAGCCTATTTTCGTGAAGGTGCCGCTCGTACGTATGAGTAGATTTTTCTCTCTCCTGGTTTTTGCACGTACATTTCTTATGTGCCGCTTGCTCTTATAAGTGAATCTCTCTCTCTTTCTCGTTCTTGTCTTCTTAGGTGCCGCTTGTACGTATGAGTAGATTTTTGCACATACACTTCTTATGTGCCGCTTGCTCTTACAAGTGAGTCTCTTTCTCTTTCTCGTTCTTTTCTTCTTAGGTGCCGCTTGTACGTATGAGTAGATTTTGCACATCCACTTCTTATGTGCTGCGATGACGTACTAGTAAGTAAGTGTGTGTGTGTGTGTGTGTGTGTAGATATGATATGTATAGTAATAGTAGGGTTTTGGATGCGTAATGGAATCGGTGATTACATTACACTACTTATGTAGTTTCGTCTATTTAACTAATATTTGAAATAAAATATTTCATAATCCCATTACGAGCCCCATGAAAAATCCCTAAGCACCAACATATATCCGCAATTTTGGCAGATTTCCTCATATTCGATCTTAACAAAAAAATTCCTACTTATGTAGTTTGGTCTATTTAACTAATATTTACCATAAGAAGTTCATAATCCCATTACCAGCCCCATGAAAAATCCCTAAACCCGAAATGACATGTGCAACCAAAATATATCCGCCATTTTGGCAGATTTCCTCATCTTCGATCCTAACAGAAAAATTCCTACTTATGCAGTTTGGACTATTTAACTAATACTTGTGACAAAAAAGTTCATAATCCCCCGAAATCATACGAAATCACACGAAATGACATATGCAACTAACACATAAACGCCATTTTGGCAGATTTCCTCACCTTCGATCCTAACTAAAAAGTTCCTACTTATGTAGTTTGGTCTATTAAACTAATATTTGAAATAAAAAATTCATAATCCCATTACGAGCCCAATGAGAAATCCCTAAACACGAAATGACATGTGCAACCAACATATATCCGCCATTTTGGCAGATTTCCTCATATTCGATCCTAACTAAAAAATTCCTACTTATGTAGTTTGGTCTATTAAACTAATATTTGAAATAAAAAATTCATAATCCCATTACCAGCCCCATCAAAAATCCCGAAACCCGAAATGACATGTGTAACCAAAATATATCCGCCATTTTGGCAGATTTCCTCACCGTCGATCCTAACAGAACAATTCCTACTTATGTAGTTGGGACTATTTGACTAATATTTGAAATAAAAAAGTTCAAAATCCCATTACGAGCACCATGAAAAATCCCTAAACACGAAATGACATGTGCAACGAACATATATCCGCCATTTTGGCCGATTTCCTCACGTTCGATTTTGACGACAAAATTCATACTAGTGTAGCTTGGACAATTTAACTAAAATCTAAAATTAAAAATTTCTTAATCCCATTACGAGCCCCATGAAAAATCCCTAAACACGAAATGACATGTGCAACCAACATATATCCGCCATTTTGGCAGATTTCCTCACCTTCGATCTTGACAAAAAAATTCCTACTTATGTAGTTTGGTCTATTTAACTGATATTTACCATAAAAAGTTCATAATCCCATTACCAGCCCCATGAAAAATCCCTAAACCCGAAATGACATGTGCAACCAAAATATATCCGCCATTTTGGCAGATTTCCTCATCTTCGATCCTAACAGAAAAATTCCTACTTATGCAGTTTGGACTATTTAACTAATACTTGTGACAAAAAAGTTCATAATCCCCCGAAATCATACGAAATCACACGAAATGACATATGCAACTAACACATAAACGCCATTTTGGCAAATTTCCTCACCTTCGATCCTAACTAGAAAATTCCTACTTATGTAGTTTGGTCTATTAAACTAATATTTGAAATAAAAATGTTCATAATCCCATTACGAGCCCCATGAAAAATCCCTAAACACGAAATGACATGTGCCACCAACATATATCCGCCATTTTGGCAGATTTCCTCACATTCGATCTTAACGAAAAAATTCTTACTTATGTAGTTTGGTCTATTTAACTAATATTTACCATAAAAAGTTCATAATCCCATTACCAGCCCCATCAAATATCCCGAAACCCGAAATGACATGTGCAACCAAAATATATCCGCCATTTTGGCAGATTTCCTCACCGTCGATCCTAACAGAACAATTCCTACTTATGTAGTTTGGACTATTTGACTAATATTTGAAATAAAAAAGTTCATAATCCCATTACGAGCACCATGAAAAATCCCTAAACACGAAATGACATGTGCAACGAACATATATCCGCCATTTTGGCCGACTTCCTCACGTTCGATTTTAACGACAAAATTCATACTAGTGTAGCTTAGACAATTTAACTAAAATCTAAAATTAAAAATTTCTTAATCCCATTACGAGCCCCATGAAAAATCCCTAAACACGAAATGACATGTGCAACCAACATATATCCGCCATTTTGGCAGATTTCCTCACCTTCGATCTTGACAAAAAAATTCCTACTTATGTAGTTTGTTCTATTTAACTAATATTTACCACAAAAAGTTAATAATCCCATTACCAGCCCCATGAAAAATCCCTAAATACGAAATGACATCTGCAACCAACATATATCCGCCATTTTGGCAGATTTCCCCACCTTCGATCTTAATAAAAAAAATCCTACTTATGTAGTTTGGTCTATTGAACTAATATTTGAAATAAAATAGTTCATTATTCCATTACGAGCCCAATGAAAAATCCCTAAACACGAAATGACATGTGCAACCATCATATATCCGCCATTTTGGCAGATTTTCCCACCTTCGATCTTAATAAAAAAAATCCTACATATGTAGTTTGGTCTATTTAACTAATACTTGTAACAAAGAAGATTCGTAATCCCATTACGAGCCCCATGAAAAATCCCTAAACACGAAATGACATGTGCAACCATCATATATCCGCCATTTTGGCAGATTTCCTCACCTTCGATCTGAACTAAAAAATTCCTACTTATGTAGTTTGGTCTATTGAACTAATATTTGAAATAAAAAAGTTCATAATCCCATTACGAGCCCAATGAAAAATCCCTAAACACGAAATGACACTTGCAACCAACATATATCCGCCATTTTGGCAGATTTCCTCACCTTCGATCTTAACGAAAAGAATCCTACTTATGAAGTGTGTTCTATTAAACTAATATATACCATAAAAAAGTTCATAATCCCATTACCAGCCCCATGAAAAAAGCCTAAACACGAAATGACATGTGCAACCAAAATATATCCGCCATTTTGGCAGATTTCCTCACCTTCGATCTTGACAAAAAAATTCCTACTTATGTAGTTTGGTCTATTTAACTAATATTTGAAATAAAATAGTTCATAATCCCATTACCAGCCCCATGAAAAATCCCTAAACACGAAATGACATGTGCAACCAACATATATCCGCCATTTTGGCAGATTTCCTCACCTTCGATCCTAACAGAAAAATTCCTACTTATGTAGTTTTGACTATTTAACTAAAATCTGAAATAAAAAAGTTCGTAATCCCATTACGAGCACCATGAAAAATCCCTAAACCCGAAATGACATGTGCAACCAAAATATATCCGCCATTTTGGCAGATTTCCTCACCTTCGATCCTAACTAAAAAATTCCTACTTATGTAGTTTGGTCTATTTAACTAATACTTGAAATAAAATAGTTCATAATCCCATTACGGGCACCATGAAAAATCCCTAAACACGAAATGACATGTGCAACGAACATATATCCGCCATTTTGGCCGATTTCCTAACGTTCGACTTTAACAAAAAAATTCCTACTTATGTAGCTTGACCTATTTAACTAAAATCTGAAATTAAAAAGTTCGTAATCACATTACGAGCCCCATGAACAATCCCTAAATATGAAATGACATCTGCAACCAACATATATCCGCCATTTTGGCAGATTTCCCCACCTTCGATCCTAACAAAAAAATTCCTACTTATGTAGTTTGGACTATTTAACTAATATCTGATATAAAAAAGTTCGTAATCTCATTACGAGCCCCATGAAAAATCCCTAAACACGAAATGACATGTGCAACCAACATATGTCCGCCATTTTGGCAGATTTCCTCACGTTCGATTTTAACAAAAAAATTCATACTAGTGTAGCCTGGACAATTTAACTAAAATCTAAAATTAAAAATTTCTTCATCCCATTACGAGCCCCATGAAAAATCCCTAAACACGAAATGACATCTGCAACGAACATATATCCGCCATTTTGGCAGATTTCCTCACCGTCAATCCCAACAAAAAAATTCCTACTTATATAGCTTGACCTATTTAACTAAAATCTGAAATAAAAAAGTTCGTAATCACATTACGAGCCCCATGAACAATCCCTAAATACGAAATGACATCTGCAACTAACATATATCCGCCATTTTGGCAGATTTCCCCACCTTCGATCCTAACAAAAAAATTCCTACTTATGTAGTTTGGTCTATTGAACTAATATTTGAAATAAAAAAGTTCATAATCCCATTACGAGCCCCATGAAAAATCCCTAAACACGAAATGACATGTGCCATCAACATATATCCGCCATTTTGGAAGATTTGCTCACCATCGATCTTAACAAAAAAATTCCTACTTATGTAGTTTGGTCTATTTAACTAATATTTACTATAAAAAAGTTCATAATCCCATTACCAGCCCCATGAAAAACCCCTAAACACGAAATGACATGTGCAACCAACATATAAACGACATTTTGGCAGATTTCCTCACCTTCGATCCTAACTAAAAAATTCCTACTTATGTAGTTTGGTCTATTTAACTAATATTTGAAATAAAATAGTTCATAATCCCATTACGAGCACCATGAAGAATCCCTAAACACGAAATGATATGTGCAACGAACATATATCCGCCATTTTGGCCGATTTCCTAACCTTCGATTTTAACAAAAAAATTCCTACTTATGTAGCTTGACCTATTTAACTAAAATCTGAAATTAAAAAGTTCGTAATCCCATTACGAGCCCCATGAAAAATCCCTAAATCCGAAATGACATGTGCAACCAAAATATATCCGCCATTTTGGCAGATTTCCTCATCTTCGATCCTAACAGAAAAAGTCCTACTTATGCAGTTTGGACTATTTAACTAATACTTGTGACAAAAAAGTTCATAATCCCCCGAAATCATACGAAATCACACGAAATGACATATGCAACTAACACATAAACGCCATTTTGGCAGATTTCCTCACCTTCGATCCTAACTAAAAAGTTCCTACTTATGTAGTTTGGTCTATTAAACTAATATTTGAAATAAAAAATTCATAATCCCATTACGAGCCCAATGAGAAATCCCTAAACACGAAATGACATGTGCAACCAACATATATCCGCCATTTTGGCAGATTTCCTCATATTCGATCCTAACTAAAAAATTCCTACTTATGTAGTTTGGTCTATTAAACTAATATTTGAAATAAAAAATTCATAATCCCATTACCAGCCCCATCAAAAATCCCGAAACCCGAAATGACATGTGTAACCAAAATATATCCGCCATTTTGGCAGATTTCCTCACCGTCGATCCTAACAGAACAATTCCTACTTATGTAGTTGGGACTATTTGACTAATATTTGAAATAAAAAAGTTCAAAATCCCATTACGAGCACCATGAAAAATCCCTAAACACGAAATGACATGTGCAACGAACATATATCCGCCATTTTGGCCGATTTCCTCACGTTCGATTTTAACGACAAAATTCATACTAGTGTAGCTTGGACAATTTAACTAAAATCTAAAATTAAAAATTTCTTAATCCCATTACGAGCCCCATGAAAAATCCCTAAACACGAAATGACATGTGCAACCAACATATATCCGCCATTTTGGCAGATTTCCTCACCTTCGATCTTGACAAAAAAATTCCTACTTATGTAGTTTGGTCTATTTAACTAATATTTACCATAAAAAGTTCATAATCCCATTACCAGCCCCATGAAAAATCCCTAAACCCGAAATGACATGTGCAACCAAAATATATCCGCCATTTTGGCAGATTTCCTCATCTTCGATCCTAACAGAAAAATTCCTACTTATGCAGTTTGGTCTATTTAACTAATACTTGTAACAAAGAAGATTCGTAATCCCATTACGAGCCCCATGAAAAATCCCTAAACACGAAATGACATCTGCAACCAACATATATCCGCCATTTCGGCAGATTTCCTCACCTTCAATCCTAACAAAAAAATTCCTACTTATGTAGCTTGACTATTTAACTAATACTTGTGACAAAAAAGTTCATAATCCCATTACGAGCCCGATGAAAAATCCCTAAACACGAAATGACATCTGCAACCAACATATATCCGCCATTTTGGCAGATTTCCTCACCTTCGATCTTAACTAAAAAATTCCTACTTATGTAGTTTGGTCTATTGAACTAATATTTGAAATAAAATAGTTCATTATTCCATTACGAGCCCAATGAATAATCCCTAAACACGAAATGACATGTGCAACCATCATATATCCGCCATTTTGGCAGATTTTCCCACCTTCGATCTTAATAAAAAAAATCCTACTTATGTAGTTTGGTCTTTTTAACTAATACTTGTAACAAAGAAGATTCGTAATCCCATTACGAGCACCATGAAAAATCCCTAAACACGAAATGACATGTGCAACCATCATATATCCGCCATTTTGGCAGATTTCCTCACCTTCGATCTTAACTAAAAAATTCCTACTTATGTAGTTTGGTCTATTGAACTAATATTTGAAATAAAAAAGTTCATAATCCCATTACGAGCCCAATGAAAAATCCCTAAACACAAAATGACATTTGCAACCAACATATATCCGCCATTTTGGCAGATTTCCTCACCTTCGATCTTAACGAAAAGAATCCTACTTATGAAGTGTGTTCTATTAAACTAATATATACCATAAAAAAGTTCATAATCCCATTACCAGCCCCATGAAAAAAGCCTAAACACGAAATGACATGTGCAACCAAAATATATCCGCCATTTTGGCAGATTTCCTCACCTTCGATCTTGACAAAAAAATTCCTAATTATGTAGTTTGGTCTATTTAACTAATATTTGAAATAAAATAGTTCATAATCCCATTACCAGCCCCATGAAAAATCCCTAAACACGAAATGACATGTGCAACCAACATATATCCGCCATTTTGGCAGATTTCCTCACCTTCGATCCTAACAGAAAAATTCCTACTTATGTAGTTTTGACTATTTAACTAAAATCTGAAATAAAAAAGTTCGTAATCCCATTACGAGCACCATGAAAAATCCCTAAACCCGAAATGACATGTGCAACAAAAATATATCCGCCATTTTGGCAGATTTCCTCACCTTCGATCCTAACAGAAAAATTCCTACTTATGTAGTTTTGACTATTTAACTAAAATCTGAAATAAAAAAGTTCGTAATCACATTACGAGCCCCATGAACAATCCCTAAATATGAAATGACATCTGCAACCAACATATATCCGCCATTTTGGCAGATTTCCCCACCTTCGATCCTAACAAAAAAATTCCTACTTATGTAGTTTGGACTATTTAACTAATATCTGATATAAAAAAGTTCGTAATCTCATTACGAGCCCCATGAAAAATCCCTAAACACGAAATGACATGTGCAACCAACATATGTCCGCCATTTTGGCAGATTTCCTCACGTTCGATTTTAACAAAAAAATTCATACTAGTGTAGCCTGGACAATTTAACTAAAATCTAAAATTAAAAATTTCTTCATCCCATTACGAGCCCCATGAAAAATCCCTAAACACGAAATGACATCTGCAACGAACATATATCCGCCATTATGGCAGATTTCCTCACCGTCAATCCTAACAAAAAAATTCCTACTTATGTAGCTTGACCTATTTAACTAAAATCTGAAATAAAAAAGTTCGTAATCACATTACGAGCCCCATGAACAATCCCTAAATACGAAATGACATCTGCAACCAACATATATCCGCCATTTTGGCAGATTTCCCCACCTTCGATCCTAACAAAAAAATTCCTACTTATGTAGTTTGGTCTATTGAACTAATATTTGAAATAAAAAAGTTCATAATCCCATTACGAGCCCCATGAAAAATCCCTAAACACGAAATGACATGTGCCATCAACATATATCCGCCATTTTGGAAGATTTGCTCACCATCGATCTTAACAAAAAAATTCCTACTTATGTAGTTTGGTCTATTTAACTAATATTTACTATAAAAAAGTTCATAATCCCATTACCAGCCCCATGAAAAACCCCTAAACACGAAATGACATGTGCAACCAACATATAAACGACATTTTGGCAGATTTCCTCACCTTCGATCCTAACTAAAAAATTCCTACTTATGTAGTTTGGTCTATTTAACTAATATTTGAAATAAAATAGTTCATAATCCCATTACGAGCACCATGAAGAATCCCTAAACACGAAATGATATGTGCCACCAACATATATCCGCCATTTTGGCAGATTTGCTCACCATCGATCTTAACAAAAAAATTCCTACTTATGTAGTTTGGTCTATTTAACTAATATTTACCATAAAGTTCATAATCCCATTACCAGCCCCATGAAAAATCCCTAAACACGAAATGACATGTGCAACCAACATATAAACGACATTTTGGCAGATTTCCTCACCTTCGACCCTAACTAAAAAATTCCTACTTATGTAGTTTGGTCTATTTAACTAATATTTGAAATAAAATAGTTCATAATCCCATTACGAGCACCATGAAAAATCCCTAAACACAAAATGACATGTGCAACGAACATATATCCGCCATTTTGGCCGATTTCCTAACCTTCGATTTTAACAAAAAAATTCCTACTTATGTAGCTTGACCTATTTAACTAAAATCTGAAATTAAAAAGTTCGTAATCCCATTACGAGCCCCATGAAAAATCCCTAAACACGAAATGACATGTGCAACCAACATATATCCGCCATTTTGGCAGATTTCCTCATATTCGATCTTAACAAAAAAATTCCTACTTATGTAGTTTGGTCTATTTAACTAATATTTACCATAAAAAGTTCATAATCCCATTACCAGCCCCATGAAAAATCCCTAAACCCGAAATGACATGTGCAACCAAAATATATCCGCCATTTTGGCAGATTTCCTCATCTTCGATCCTAACAGAAAAATTCCTACTTATGCAGTTTGGACTATTTAACTAATACTTGTGACAAAAAAGTTCATAATCCCCCGAAATCATACGAAATCACACGAAATGACATATGCAACTAACACATAAACGCCATTTTGGCAGATTTCCTCACCTTCGATCCTAACTAAAAAGTTCCTACTTATGTAGTTTGGTCTATTAAACTAATATTTGAAATAAAAAATTCATAATCCCATTACGAGCCCAATGAGAAATCCCTAAACACGAAATGACATGTGCAACCAACATATATCCGCCATTTTGGCAGATTTCCTCATATTCGATCTTAACAAAAAAATTCCTACTTATGTAGTTTGGTCTATTTAACTAATATTTACCATAAAAAGTTCATAATCCCATTACCAGCCCCATCAAAAATCCCTAAACCCGAAATGACATGTGCAACCAAAATATATCCGCCATTTTGGCAGATTTCCTCACCTTCGATCCTAACTAAAAAATTTCTACTTATGTAGTTTGGTCTATTAAACTAATATTTGAAATAAAAATGTTCATAATCCCATTACGAGCCCCATGAAAAATCCCTAAACACGAAATGACATGTGCCACCAACATATATCCGCCATTTTGGCAGATTTCCTCACATTCGATCTTAACGAAAAAATTCTTACTTATGTAGTTTGGTCTATTTAACTAATATTTACCATAAAAAGTTCATAATCCCATTACCAGCCCCATCAAAAATCCCGAAACCCGAAATGACATGTGCAACCAAAATATATCCGCCATTTTGGCAGATTTCCTCACCGTCGATCCTAACAGAACAATTCCTACTTATGTAGTTTGGACCAGTTGACTAATATTTGAAATAAAAAAGTTCATAATCCCATTACGAGCCCGATGAAAAATCCCTAAACACGAAATGACATCTGCAACCAACATATATCCGCCATTTTGGCAGATTTCCTCACCTTCGATCTTAACTAAAAAAAATCCTACTTATGTAGTTTGGTCTATTGAACTAATATTTGAAATAAAAAAGTTCATAATCCCATTACGAGCCCAATGAAAAATCCCTAAACACGAAATGACATTTGCAACCAACATATATCCGCCATTTTGGCAGATTTCCTCACCTTCGATCTTAACGAAAAGAATCCTACTTATGAAGTGTGTTCTATTAAACGAATATATACCATAAAAAAGTTCATAATCCCATTACCAGCCCCATGAAAAAAGCCTAAACACGAAATGACATGTGCAACCAAAATATATCCGCCATTTTGGCAGATTTCCTCACCTTCGATCTTGACAAAAAAATTCCTACTTATGTAGTTTGGTCTATTTAACTAATATTTGAAATAAAATAGTTCATAATCCCATTACCAGCCCCATGAAAAATCCCTAAACACGAAATGACATGTGCAACCAACATATATCCGCCATTTTGGCAGATTTCCTCACCTTCGATCCTAACAGAAAAATTCCTACTTATGTAGTTTTGACTATTTAACTAAAATCTGGAATAAAAAAGTTCGTAATCCCATTACGAGCACCATGAAAAATCCCTAAACCCGAAATGACATGTGCAACCAAAATATATCCGCCATTTTGGCAGATTTCCTCACCTTCGATCCTAACTAAAAAATTCCTACTTATGTAGTTTGGTCTATTTAACTAATATTTGAAATAAAATAGTTCATAATCCCATTACGGGCACCATGAAAAATCCCTAAACACGAAATGACATGTGCAACGAACATATATCCGCCATTTTGGCCGATTTCCTAACGTTCGACTTTAACAAAAAAATTCCTACTTATGTAGCTTGACCTATTTAACTAAAATCTGAAATTAAAAAGTTCGTAATCACATTACGAGCCCCATGAACAATCCCTAAATATGAAATGACATCTGCAACCAACATATATCCGCCATTTTGGCAGATTACCCACCTTCGATCCTAACAAAAAAATTCCTACTTATGTAGTTTGGACTATTTAACTAATATCTGATATAAAAGAGTTCGTAATCTCATTACGAGCCCCATGAAAAATCCCTAAACACGAAATGACATGTGCAACCAACATATGTCCGCCATTTTGGCAGATTTCCTCACGTTCGATTTTAACAAAAAAATTCATACTAGTGTAGCCTGGACAATTTAACTAAAATCTAAAATTAAAAATTTCTTCATCCCATTACGAGCCCCATGAAAAATCCCTAAACACGAAATGACATCTGCAACGAACATATATCCGCCATTTTGGCAGATTTCCTCACCGTCAATCCTAACAAAAAAATTCCTACTTATGTAGCTTGACCTATTTAACTAAAATCTGAAATAAAAAAGTTCGTAATCACATTACGAGCCCCATGAAAAATCCCTAAACCCGAAATGACATGTGCAACCAAAATATATCCGCCATTTTGGCAGATTTCCTCACCTTCGATCCTAACTAAAAAATTCCTACTTATGTAGTTTGGTCTATTTAACTAATATTTGAAATAAAAAAGTTCATAATCCCATTACGAGCCCCATGAAAAATCCCTAAACACGAAATGACATGTGCCATCAACATATATCCGCCATTTTGGAAGATTTGCTCACCATCGATCTTAACAAAAAAATTCCTACTTATGTAGTTTGGTCTATTTAACTAATATTTACTATAAAAAAGTTCATAATCCCATTACCAGCCCCATGAAAAACCCCTAAACACGAAATGACATGTGCAACCAACATATAAACGACATTTTGGCAGATTTCCTCACCTTCGATCCTAACTAAAAAATTCCTACTTATGTAGTTTGGTCTATTTAACTAATATTTGAAATAAAATAGTTCATAATCCCATTACGAGCACCATGAAGAATCCCTAAACACGAAATGATATGTGCCACCAACATATATCCGCCATTTTGGCAGATTTGCTCACCATCGATCTTAACAAAAAAATTCCTACTTATGTAGTTTGGTCTATTTAACTAATATTTACTATAAAAAAGTTCATAATCCCATTACCAGCCCCATGAAAAACCCCTAAACACGAAATGACATGTGCAACCAACATATAAACGACATTTTGGCAGATTTCCTCACCTTCGATCCTAACTAAAAAATTCCTACTTATGTAGTTTGGTCTATTTAACTAATATTTGAAATAAAATAGTTCATAATCCCATTACGAGCACCATGAAAAATCCCTAAACACAAAATGACATGTGCAACGAACATATATCCGCCATTTTGGCAGAATTCCTCACTTTCGATCTTAACAAAAAAATTCCTACTTATGTAGTTTGGTCTATTGAACTAAAATCTGAAATTAAAAAGTTCGTAATCCCATTACGAGCCCCATGAAAAATCCCTAAACACGAAATGACATGTGCAACCAACATATATCCGCCATTTTGGCAGATTTCCTCACTTTCGATCTTAACAAAAAAATTCCTACTTATGTAGTTTGGTCTATTGAACTAATATTTGAAATAAAAAAGTTCATAATCCCATTTCGAGCCCCATGAAAAATTCCTAAACACGAAATGACATGTGCCACCAACATATATCCGCCATTTTGGCAGATTTGCTCACCATCGATCTTAACAAAAAAATTCCTACTTATGTAGTTTGGTCTATTTAACTAATATTTACCATAAAAAAGTTCATAATCCCATTACCAGCCCCATGAAAAATCCCTAAACACGAAATGACATGTGCCACCAACATATATCCGCCATTTTGGCAGATTTGCTCACCATCGATCTTAACAAAAAAATTCCCACTTATGTAGTTTGGTCTATTTAACTAATATTTACCATAAAAAAGTTCATAATCCCATTACCAGCCCCATGAAAAATCCCTAAACACGAAATGACATGTGCAACCAACATATAAACGACATTTTGGCAGATTTCCTCACCTTCGATCCTAACTAAAAAATTCCTACTTATGTAGTTTGTTCTATTTAACTAATATTTGAAATAAAATAGTTCATAATCCCATTACGAGCCCCATGAAAAATCCCTAAACACGAAATGACATGTGCAACGAACATATATCCGCCATTTTGGCAGAATTCCTCACTTTCGATCTTAACAAAAAAATTCCTACTTATGTAGTTTGGTCTATTGAACTAATATTTGAAATAAAAAAGTTCATAATCCCATTACGAGCCCCATGAAAAATTCCTAAACACGAAATGACGTGTGCCACCAACATATATCCGCCATTTTGGCAGATTTGCTCACCATCGATCTTAACAAAAAAATTCCTACTTATGTAGTTTGGTCTATTTAACTAATATTTGAAATAAAAAAGTTCATAATCCCATTACGAGCCCCATGAAAAATCCCTAAACTTGAAATGAAATGTGCAACCAAAATATATCCGCCATTTTGGCAGATTTCCTCACCTTCGATCCTAACTAGAAAATTCCTCCTTATGTAGTTTGGTCTTTTTAACTAAAATCTGAAATAAAAAATTTCATAATCCCATTACGAGCCCCATGAAAAATCCCTAAACACGAAATGACATGTGCAACCAACATATATCCGCCATTTTGGCAGATTTCCTCACGTTCGATTTTAACAAAAAAATTCATACTAGTGTAGCTTGGACAATTTAACTAAAATCTAAAATCAAAAATTTCTTCATCCCATTACGAGCCCCATGAAAAATCCCTAAACACGAAATGACATCTGCAACCAACATATATCCGCCATTTTGGCCGATTTCCTCACCTTCGATCGTAACTAAAAAGTTCCTACTTATGTAGTTTGGTCTACTGAACTAATATTTGAAATAAAAAAGTTCATAATCCCATTACGAGCCCCATGAAAAATCCCTAAACACGAAATGACATGTGCCACCAACATATATCCGCCATTTTGGCAGATTTGCTCACCATCGATATTAACAAAAAAATTCCTACTTATGTAGTTTGGTCTATTTAACTAATATTTACGATAAAAAAGTTCATAATCCCATTACCAGCCCCATGAAAAATCCCTAAACACGAAATGACATGCGCAACCAACATATAAACGAAATTTTGGCAGATTTCCTCACCTTCGATCCCAACTAAAAAATTCGTACTTATGTAGTTTGGTCTATTGAACTAATATTTGAAATAAAAAAGTTCATAATCCCATTACGAGCCCCATGAGAAATCCCTAAACGCGAAATGACATGTGCAACTAACATATATCCGCCATTTTGGCAGATTTCCTCACCTTCGATCCTAACAGAAAAATTCCTACTTATGTAGTTTGGTCTATTTAACTAAAATCTGAAATGCAAAATTTCATAATCCCATTACCAGCCCCATGAAAAAAGTCTAAACACGAAATGACATGTGCAACCAACATATATCCGCCATTTTGGCAGATTTCCTCACCTTCGATCCCAACTAAAAAATTCGTACTTATGTAGTTTGGTCTATTGAACTAATATTTGAAATTAAAAAGTTCATAATCCCATTACGAGCCCCATGAAAAATCCCTAAACACGAAATGACATGTGCCACCACAATATATCCGCCATTTTGGCAGATTTCCTCACATTCGATCTTAACAAAAAAATTCCTACTTATGTAGTTTGGTCTATTTAACTAATATTTACCATAAAAAGTTCATAATCCCATTACCAGCCCCATGAAAAATCCCTAAACCCGAAATGACATGTGCAACCTAAATATATCCGCCATTTTGGCAGATTTCCTCACCTTCGATCCTAACAGAAAAATGCCTACTTATGTAGTTTGGTCTATTTAACTAATATTTACCTTAAAAAAGTTCATAATCCCATTACCAGCCCCATGAAAAATCCCTAAACACGAAATGACATGCGCAACCAACATATAAACGAAATTTTGGCAGATTTCCTCACCTTCGATCCTAACTAAAAAATTCCTACTTATGTAGTTTGGTCTATTTAACTAATATTTGAAATAAAATAGTTCATAATCCCATTACGAGCATCATGAAAAATCCCTAAACACGAAATGACATCTGCAACGAACATATATCCGCCATTTCGGCAGATTTCCTCACCTTCAATCCTAACAAAAAAATTCCTACTTATGTAGCTTGACCTATTTAACTAAAATCTGAAATAAAAAAGTTCATAATCCCATTACGAGCCCCATGAACAATCCCTAAACACGAAGTGACATCTGCAACGAACATATATCAGCCATTTCGGCAGATTTCCTCACCTTCAATCCTAACAAAAAAATTCCTACTTATGTAGTTTGGTCTATTTAACTAATATTTACCATAAAAAAGTTCATAATCCCATTACCAGCCCCATGAAAAATCCCTAAACACGAAATGACATGTGCAACCAACATATATCCGCCATTTTGGCAGATTTCCTCACTTTCGATCTTAACAAAAAAATTCCTACATATGTAGTTTGGACTATTTAACTAATACTTGTGAAAAAAAGTTCATAATCCCATTACGAGCCCCATGAAAAATCCCTAAACACGAAATGACATGTGCAACCAACTTATATCCGCCATTTTGGCAGATTTCCTCACTTTCGATCTTAACAAAAAAATTCCTACATATGTAGTTTGGACTATTTAACTAATACTTGTGACAAAAAAGTTCATAATCCCATTACGAGCCCCATGAAAAATCCCTAAACACGAAATGACGTGTGCAACCAACATATAAACGCCATTTTGGCAGATTTCCTCACCTTCGATCCTAACTAAAAAATTCCTACTTATGTAGTTTGGTCTATTTAACAAAAATCTAAAATACAAAAGTTCATAATCCCATTACGAGCCCCATGAAAAATCCCTAAACACAAAATGCCATATGCAACGAACATATATCCGCCATTTTGGCCGATTTCCCTACCTTGGATCTTAACAAAAAAATTCATACTAGTGTAGTTTGGAGTATTTAACTAAAATCTGAAATAAAAAAGTTCGTGATCCCATTACGAGCCCCATGAAAAATCCCTAAACACGAAATGACATGTGCAACCAACTTATATCCGCCATTTTGGCAGATTTCCTCACTTTCGATCTTAACAAAAAAATTCCTACATATGTAGTTTGGACTATTTAACTAATTCTTGTGACAAAAAAGTTCATAATCCCATTACGAGCCCAATGAGAAATCCCTAAACACGAAATGACATGTGCAACCAACATATATCCGCCATTTTGGCAGATTTCCTCACCTTCGATCCTAACAGAAAAATTCCTACTTATGTAGTTTGGTCTATTTAACTAAAATCTGAAATACAAAAGTTCATAATCCCATTACGAGCCCCATGAAAAATCCCTAAACACAAAATGCCATATGCAACGAACATATATCCGCCATTTTGGCCGATTTCCCTACCTTCGATCTTAACAAAAAAATTCCTACTTATGTAGTTTATACTACTTAACTAATCTTTGAAATAACAAATTTCATAATCCCATTACGAGCCCCATGAAAAATCCCTAAACACGAAATGACATGTGCCACCAACATATATCCGCCATTTTGGCAGATTTGCTCACCACCGATCTTAACAAAAAAATTCCTACTTATGTAGTTTGGTCTATTTAACTATTATTTACCATAAAATAGTTCATAATCCCATTACCAGCCCCATGAAAAATCTATAATCCCGAAATGACATGTGCAACCAAAATATATCCGCCATTTTGGCAGATTTCCTCACCTTCGATCCTAACAGAAAAATTCGTACTTATGTAGTTTGGACGTTTTAACTAATATTTGAAATAAAAAATTTCATAATCCCATTACGAGCCCCATGATAAATCCCTAAACACGTAATGACATGTGCAACCAACATATATCCGCCATTTTGGCAGATTTCCTCACTTTCGATCTTAACAAAAAAATTCCTACATATGTAGTTTGGACTATTTAACTAATACTTGTGAAAAAAAGTTCATAATCCCATTACGAGCCCCATGAAAAATCCCTAAACACGAAATGACATGTGCAACCAACTTATATCCGCCATTTTGGCAGATTTCCTCACTTTCGATCTTAACAAAAGAATTCCTACATATGTAGTTTTGACTATTTAACTAATACTTGTGACAAAAAAGTTCATAATCCCATTACGAGCCCCATGAAAAATCCCTAAACACGAAATGACGTGTGCAACCAACATATAAACGCCATTTTGGCAGATTTCCTCACCTTCGATCCTAACTAAAAAATTCCTACTTATGTAGTTTGGTCTATTTAACAAAAATCTAAAATACAAAAGTTCATAATCCCATTACGAGCCCCATGAAAAATCCCTAAACACAAAATGCCATATGCAACGAACATATATCCGCCATTTTGGCCGATTTCCCTACCTTCGATCTTAACAAAAAAATTCCTACTTATGTAGTTTATACTACTTAACTAATATTTGAAATAACAAATTTCATAATCCCATTACGAGCCCCATGAAAAATCTATAATCCCGAAATGACATGTGCAACCAAAATATATCTGCCATTTTGGCAGATTTCCTCACCTTCGATCCTAACAGAAAAATTCGAGCTAGTGTAGTTTGGACTACTTAACTAATATCTGAAATAAAAAAGTTCATGTGCCACCAACATATATCCGCCATTTTGGCAGATTTGCTCACCATCGATCTTAACAAAAAAATTCCTACTTATGTAGTTTGGACTATTTAACTAATATTTGAAATAAAAAATTTCATAATCCCATTACGAGCCCCATGATAAATCCCTAAACACGAAATGTCATGTGCCACCAACATATATCCGCCATTTTGGCAGATTTCCTCACCTTCGATCTTAACAAAAAAATTCCGACTTATGTAGTTTGGTCTATTTAACTAATATTTGAAATAAAAAAGTTCATAATCTTATTTAGAGCACCATGAAAAATCCCTAAACACGAAATGACATGTGCAACGAACATATATCCGCCATTTTGGCCGATTTCCTCACGTTCGATTTTAACAAAAAATTCATACTAGTGTAGCTTGGACAATTTAACTAAAATCTAAAATTAAAAATTACTTAATCCCATTACGAGCCCCATGAAAAATCCCTAAACACGAAGTGACATCTGCATCGAACATATATCCGCCATTTCGGCAGATTTCCTCACCTTCAATCCTAACAAAAAAATTCCTACTTATGTAGCTTGACCTATTTAACTAAAATCTGAAATAAAAAAGTTCGTAATCACATTACGAGCCCCATGAACAATCCCTAAATACGAAATGACATCTGCAACCAACATATACCCGCCATTTTGGCAGATTTCCCCACCTTCGATACTAACAAAAAATTCCTACTTATGTAGTTTTGACTATTTAACTAAAGTCTGAAATAAAAAATTTCGTAATCCCATTGCGAGCCCCATGAAAAATCCCTAATCACGAAATGACATGTGCAACCAACTTATATCCGCCATTTTGGCAGATTTCCTCACCCTCGATCCTAACAGAAAAATTCCTACTTATGTAGTTTGGACTATTTAACTAATATTTGAAATAAAAAAGTTCATAATCCCAGTACGAGCCCCATGAAAAATCCCTAAACACGAAATGACATGTGCAACCAACATATATCCGCCATTTTGGCAGATTTGCTCACTTTCGATCTTAACCAAAAAATTCCTACATATGTAGTTTGGACTATTTAACTAATACTTGTGACAAAAAAGTTCATAATCCCATTACGAGCCCCATGAAAAATCCCTAAACACGAAATGACATGTGCAAACAACATATATCCGCCATTTTGGCAGATTTCCTCACCTTCGATCCTAACAGAATAATTCCTACTTATGTAGTTTGGACTATTTAACTAATATTTGAAATAAAAAAGTTCATATTCCCATTTAGAGCACCATGAAAAATCCCTAAACACGAAATGACATGTGCCACCAACATATATCCGCCATTTTGGCAGATTTCCTCACCTTCGATCTTACCAAAAAAATTGCTACTTATGTAGTTTGGTCTATTTAACTAATATTTGAAATAAAAAAGTTCATAATCCCATTTAGAGCACCATGAAAAATCCCTAAACACGAAATGACATGTGCAACGAACATATATCCGCCATTTTGGCCGATTTCCTCACGTTCGATTTTAACAAAAGAATTCATACTTGTGTAGCTTGGACAATTTAACTAAAATCTAAAATTAAAAATTACTTAATCCCATTACGAGCCCCATGAAAAATCCCTAAACACGAAGTGACATCTGCAACGAACATATATCCGCCATTTCGGCAAATTTCCTCACCTTCAATCCTAACAAAAAAATTCCTACTTATGTAGCTTGACCTATTAAACTAAAATCTGAAATAAAATGTTCGTAATCACATTACGAGCCCAATGAGAAATCCCTAAACACGAAATGACATGTGCAACCAACATATATCCGCCATTTTGGCAGATTTCCTGACCTTCGATCCTAACAGAAAAATTCCTACTTATTTAGTTTGGACTATTTAACTAAAATCTGAAATAAAAAATTTCGTAATCCCATTACGAGCCCCATGAAAAATCCCTAAACACGAAGTGACATCTGCAACGAACATATATCCGCCATTTCGGCAGATTTCCTCACCTTCAATCCTAACAAAAAAATTCCTACTTATGTAGCTTGACCTATTTAACTAAAATCTGAATTGAAATGTTCGTAATCACATTACGAGCCCAATGAGAAATCCCTAAACACGAAATGACATGTGCAACCAACATATATCCGCCATTTTGGCAGATTTCCTGACCTTCGATCCTAACAGAAAAATTCCTACTTATGTAGTTTGGACCATTTAACTAAAATCTGAAATAAAAAATTTCGTAATCCCATTACGAGCCCCATGAAAAATCCCTAATCACGAAATGACATGTGCAACCAACTTATATCCGCCATTTTGGCAGATTTCCTCACCCTCGATCCTAACAGAAAAATTCCTACTTATGTAGTTTGGACTATTTAACTAATATTTGAAATAACAAATTTCATAATCCCATTACGAGCCCCATGAGAAATCCCTAAACACGAAATGACATGTGCAACCAACATATATCCGCCATTTTGGCAGATTTCCTCACCTTCGATCTTAACGAAAAAATTCCTACTTATGTAGTTTGGTCTATTGAACTAATATTTGAAATAAAAAAGTTCATAATCCCATTACGAGCCCCATGAAAAATCCCTAAACACGAAATGACATGTGCAACCAACATATAAACGCCATTTTGGCAGATTTCCTCACCGTCGATCCTAACTAAAAAATTCCTACTTATGTAGTTTGGTCTATTGAACTAATATTTGAAATAAAAAATTTCGTAATCCCATTACGAGCCCCATGAAAAATCCCTAATCACGAAATGACATGTGCAACCAACTTATATCCGCCATTTTGGCAGATTTCCTCACCCTCGATCCTAACAGAAAAATTCCTACTTATGTAGTTTGGACTATTTAACTAATATTTGAAATAACAAATTTCATAATCCCATTACGAGCCCCATGAGAAATCCCTAAACACGAAATGACATGTGCAACCAACATATATCCTCCATTTTGGCAGATTTGCTCACTTTCGATCTTAACGAAAAAATTCCTACATATGTAGTTTGGACTATTTAACTAATACTTGTGACAAAAAAGTTCATAATCCCCCGAAAACATACGAAATCACACGAAATGACATGTGCAACCAACATATAAACGCCATTTTGGCAGATTTCCTCACCTTCGATCCTAACAGAAAAATTCCTACTTATGTAGTTTGGTCTATTGAACTAATATTTGAAATAAAAAAGTTCATAATCCCATTACGAGCCCCATGAAAAATCCCTAAACACGAAATGACATGTGCAACCAACATATAAACGCCATTTTGGCAGATTTCCTCACCGTCGATCCTAACTAAAAAATTCCTACTTATGTAGTTTGGTCTATTGAACTAATATT
This sequence comes from Muscidifurax raptorellus, assembly GCA_020010945.3. Taxonomy (NCBI): domain Eukaryota; kingdom Metazoa; phylum Arthropoda; class Insecta; order Hymenoptera; family Pteromalidae; genus Muscidifurax; species Muscidifurax raptorellus. Next base: position 3,012,237 of record JAHUUD020000009.1, read on the forward strand.
TGAAATAAAAAATTTCGTAATCACATTACGAGCCCAATGAGAAATCTCTAAACACGAAATGACATGTGCAACCAACATATATCCGCCATTTTGGCAGATTTCCTGACCTTCGATCCTAACAGAAAAATTCCTACTTATGTAGTTTGGACTATTTAACTAAAATCTGAAATAAAAAATTTCGTAATCCCATTACGAGCCCCATGAAAAATCCCTAATCACGAAATGACATGTGCAACCAACTTATATCCGCCATTTTGGCAGATTTCCTCACCCTCGATCCTAACAGAAAAATTCCTACTTATGTAATTTGGACTATTTAACTAATATTTGAAATAACAAATTTCATAATCCCATTACGAGCCCCATGAAAAATCCCTAAACACGAAATGACATGTGCAACCAACATATATCCGCCATTTTGGCAGATTTCCTCACCTTCGATCTTAACGAAAAAATTCCTACTTATGTAGTTTGGTCTATTGAACTAATATTTGAAATAAAAAAGTTCGTAATCACATTACGAGCCCCATGAAAAATCCCTAAACACAAAATGCCATATGCAACGAACATATATCCGCCATTTTGGCCGATTTCCCTACCTTCGATCTTAACAAAAGAATTCCTATTATGTAGTTTGTACTACTTAACTAATATTTGAAATAACAAATTTCATAATCCCATTACGAGCCCCATGAAAAATCTCTAAACACGAAATGACATGTGCAACCAACATATATCCGCCATTTTGGCAGATTTCCTCACCGTCGATCCTAACTAAAAAATTCCTATTTATGTAGTTTGGTCTATTAAACTAATATTTGAAATAAAAAATTCATAATCCCATTACGAGCCCAATGAGAAATCCCTAAACACGAAATGACATCTGCAACGAACATATATCCGTCATTTCGGCAGATTTCCTCACCTTCAATCCTAACAAAAAAATTCCTACTTATGTAGCTTGACCTATTTAACTAAAATCTGTAATAAAAAAGTTCATAATCCCATTACGAGCCCCATGAAAAATCCCTAAACACGAAATGACATGTGCCACCAACATATATCCGCCATTTTGGCAAATTTGCTCACCACCGATCTTAACAAAAAAATTCCTACTTATGTAGTTTGGTCTATTTAACTATTATTTACCATAAAATAGTTCATAATCCCATTACCAGCCCCATGAAAAATCTATAAATCCGAAATGACATGTGCAACCAAAATATATCCGCCATTTTGGCAGATTTCCTCACCTTCGATCCTAACAGAAAAATTCCTACTTATGTAGTTTGGACTATTTAACTAATATTTGAAATAAAAAATTTCATAATCCCATTACGAGCCCCATGAAAAATCCCTAAACACGAAATGACATGTGCAACGAACATATATCCGCCATTTTGGCAGATTTCCCCACCTTCGATCTTAACAAAAAAATTCGAGCTAGTGTAGTTTGGACTATTTAACTAATATCTGAAATAAAAAAGTTCATGTGCCACCAACATATATCCGCCATTTTGGCAGATTTGCTCACCATCGATCTTAACAAAAAAATTCCTACTTATGTAGTTTGGACTATTTAACTAATATTTGAAATAAAAAAGTTCATAATCCCATTTAGAGCACCATGAAAAATCCCTAAACACGAAATGACATATGCCACCAACATATATCCGCCATTTTGGCAGATTTCCTCACCTTCGATCTTAACAAAAAAATTCATACTTATGTAGTTTGGTCTATTTAACTAATATTTGAAATAAAAAAGTTCATAATCCCATTTAGAGCACCATGAAAAATCCCTAAACACGAAATGACATGTGCAACGAACATATATCCGCCATTTTGGCCGATTTCCTCACGTTCGATTTTAACAAAAAAATTCATACTAGTGTAGCTTGGACAATTTAACTAAAATCTAAAATTAAAAATTACTTAATCCCATTACGAGCCCCATGAAAAATCCCTAAACACGAAGTGACTTCTGCAACGAACATATATCCGCCATTTCGGCAGATTTCCTCACCTTCAATCCTAACAAAAAAATTCCTACTTATGTAGCTTGACCTATTTAACTAAAATCTGAAATAAAATGTTCGTAATCACATTACGATCCCAATGAGAAATCCCTAAACACGAAATGACATGTGCAACCAACATATATCCGCCATTTTGGCAGATTTCCTGACCTTCGATCCTAACAGAAAAATTCCTACTTATGTAGTTTGGACTATTTAACTAAAATCTGAAATAAAAAATTTCGTAATCCCATTACGAGCCCCATGAAAAATCCCTAATCACGAAATGACGTGTGCAACCAACTTATATCCGCCATTTTGGCAGATTTCCTCACCCTCGATCCTAACAGAAAAATTCCTACTTATGTAGTTTGGACTATTTAACTAATATTTGAAATAACAAATTTCATAATCCCATTACGAGCCCCATGAAAAATCCCTAAACACGAAATGACATGTGCAACCAACATATATCCGCCATTTTGGCAGATTTCCTCACCTTCGATCTTAACGAAAAAATTCCTACTTATGTAGTTTGGTCTATTGAACTAATATTTGAAATAAAAAAGTTCATAATCCCATTACGAGCCCCATGAAAATTCCCTAAACACGAAATGACATGTGCAACCAACATATATCCGCCATTTTGGCAGATTTGCTCACTTTCGATCTTAACGAAAAAATTCCTACATATGTAGTTTGGACTATTTAACTAATACTTGTGACAAAAAAGTTCATGATTCCCCAAAATCATACGAAATCACACGAAATGACATGTGCAACCAACATATAAACGCCATTTTGGCAGATTTCCTCACCTTCGATCCTAACTAAAAAATTCCTACTTATGTAGTTTGGTCTATTAAACTAATATTTGAAATAAAAAATTCATAATCCCATTACGAGCCCAATGAGAAATCCCTAAGCACGAAATGACATGTGCAACCAACATATATCCGCCATTTTGGCAGATTTCCCCACCTTCGATCCTAACAAAAAATTCCTACTTATGTAGTTTTGACTATTTAACTAAAATCTGAAATAAAAAATTTCGTAATCCCATTACGAGCCCCATGAAAAATCCCTAATCAAGAAATGACGTGTGCAACCAACTTATATCCGCCATTTTGGCAGATTTCCTCACCCACGATCCTAACAGAAAAATTCCTACTTATGTAGTTTGGACTATTTAACTAATATTTGAAATAACAAATTTCATAATCCCATTACGAGCCCCATGAAAAATCCCTAAACACGAAATGACATGTGCAACCAACATATATCCGCCATTTTGGCAGATTTCCTCACCTTCGATCTTAACGAAAAAATTCCTACTTATGTAGTTTGGTCTATTGAACTAATATTTGAAATAAAAAAGTTCATAATCCCATTACGAGCCCCATGAAAAATCCCTAAACACGAAATGACATGTGCAACCAACATATATCCGCCATTTTGGCAGATTTGCTCACTTTCGATCTTAACAAAAAAATTCCTACTTATGTAGTTTGGTCTATTCAACTAATATCTGAAATAAAAAAGTTCATAATCTCATTACGAGCCCCATCAAAAATCCCTGAACACGAAATGACATGTGCAACCAACATATATCCGCCATTTTGGCAGATTTCCTCGCGTTCGATGTTAACAAAAAAATTCATACTAGTGTAACTTGGACAATTTAACTAAAATCTAAAATTAAAAATTTCTTCATCCCATTACGAGCCCCATGAAAAATCCCTAAACACGAAATGACATCTGAAACGAACATATATCCGCCATTTCGGCAGATTTCCTCACCTTCAATCCTAACAAAAAAATTCCTACTTATGTAGCTTGACCTATTTAACTAAAATCTCAAATAAAAAAGTTCGTAATCACATTACGAGCCCAATGAGAAATCCCTAAACACGAAATGACATGTGCAACCAACATATATCCGCCATTTTGGCAGATTTCCTGACCTTCGATCCTAACAGAAAAATTCCTACTTATGTAGTTTGGACTATTTAACTAATATTTGAAATAACAAATTTCATAATCCCATTACGAGCCCCATGAAAAATCCCTAAACACGAAATGACATGTGCAACCAACATATATCCGCCATTTTGGCAGATTTCCTCACCTTCGATCTTAACGAAAAAATTCCTACTTATGTAGTTTGGTCTATTCAACTAATATCTGAAATAAATAAGTTCATAATCTCATTACGAGCTCCATCAAAAATCCCTGAACACGAAATGACATGTGCAACCAACATATATCCGCCATTTTGGCAGATTTCCTCGCGTTCGATGTTAACAAAAAAATTCATACTAGTGTAACTTGGACAATTTAACTAAAATCTAAAATTAAAAATTTCTTCTTCCCATTACGAGCCCCATGAAAAATCCCTAAACACGAAATGACATCTGCAACGAACATATATCCGCCATTTCGGCAGATTTCCTCTCATTCAATCCTAACAAAAAAATTCCTACTTATGTAGCTTGACCTATTTAACTAAAATCTCAAATAAAAAAGTTCGTAATCACATTACGAGCCCCATAAACAATCCCTAAATACGAAATGACATCTGCAACCAACATATATCCGCCATTTTGGCAGATTTCCCCACCTTCGATCCTAACAAAAAATTCCTACTTATGTAGTTTTGACTATTTAACTAAAATCAGAAATAAAAAATTTCGTAATCCCATTACGAGCCCCATGAAAAATCCCTAAACACGAAATGACATGTGCAACCAACTTATATCCGCAATTTTGGCAGATTTCCGCACTTTCGATCTTAACAAAACAATTCCTACATATGTAGTTTGGACTATTTAACTAATACTTGTGACAAAAAAGTTCATAATCCCATTACGAGCCCCATGAAAAATCCCTAAACACGAAATGACATGTGCAACCAACATATAAACGCCATTTTGGTAGATTTCCTCACCTTCGATCCTAACTAAAAAATTCATACTTATGTAATTTGGTCTATTTAACTAAAATCTGAAATAAAAAAGTTCGTGATCCCATTACGAGCCCCATGAAAAATCCCTAAACACGAAGTGACATCTGCAACGAACATATATCCGCCATTTCGGCAGATTTCCTCACCTTCAATCCTAACAAAAAAATTCCTACTTATGTAGCTTGACCTATTTAACTAAAATCTGAAATAAAATGTTCGTAATCACATTACGAGCCCAATGAGAAATCCCTAAACACGAAATGACATGTGCAACCAACATATATCCGCCATTTTGGCAGATTTCCTGACCTTCGATCCTAACAGAAAAATTCCTACTTATGTAGTTTGGACTATTTAACTAAAATCTGAAATAAAAAATTACGTAATCCCATTACGAGCCCCATGAAAAATCCCTAATCACGAAATGACGTGTGCAACCAACTTATATCCGCCATTTTGGCAGATTTCCTGACCCTCGATCCTAACAGAAAAATTCCTACTTATGTAGTTTGGACTATTTAACTAATATTTGAAATAACAAATTTCATAATCCCATTACGAGCCCCATGAAAAATCCCTAAACACGAAATGACATGTGCAACCAACATATATCCGCCATTTTGGCAGATTTCCTCACCTTCGATCTTAACGAAAAAATTCCTACTTATGTAGTTTGGTCTATTGAACTAATATTTGAAATAAAAAAGTTCATAATCCCATTACGAGCCCCATGAAAAATCCCTAAACACGAAATGACATGTGCAACCAACATATATCCGCCATTTTGGCAGATTTGCTCACTTTCGATCTTAACGAAAAAATTCCTACATATGAAGTTTGGACTATTTAACTAATACTTGTGACAAAAAAGTTCATAATTCCCCAAAATCATACGAAATCACACGAAATGACATGTGCAACCAACATATAAACGCCATTTTGGCAGATTTCCTCACCTTCGATCCTAACTAAAAAATTCCTACTTATGTAGTTTGGTCTATTAAACTAATATTTGAAATAAAAAATTCATAATCCCATTACGAGCCCAATGAGAAATCCCTAAGCACGAAATGACATGTGCAACCAACATATATCCGCCATTTTGGCAGATTTCCCCACCTTCGATCCTAACAAAAAATTCCTACTTATGTAGTTTTGACTATCTAACTAAAATCTGAAATAAAAAATTTCGTAATCCCATTACGAGCCCCTTGAAAAATCCCTAATCACGAAATGACGTGTGCAACCAACTTATATCCGCCATTTTGGCAGATTTCCTCACCCTCGATCCTAACAGAAAAATTCCTACTTATGTAGTTTGGACTATTTAACTAATATTTGAAATAACAAATTTCATAATCCCATTACGAGCCCCATGAAAAATCCCTAAACACGAAATGACATGTGCAACCAACATATATCCGCCATTTTGGCAGATTTCCTCACCTTCGATCTTAACGAAAAAATTTCTACTTATGTAGTTTGGTCTATTGAACTAATATTTGAAATAAAAAAGTTCATAATCCCATTACGAGCCCCATGAAAAATCCCTAAACACGAAATGACATGTGCAACCAACATATATCCGCCATTTTGGCAGATTTGCTCACTTTCGATCTTAACGAAAAAATTCCTACATATGTAGTTTGGACTATTTAACTAATACTTGTGACAAAAAAGTTCATAATTCCCCAAAATCATACGAAATCACACGAAATGACATGTGCAACCAACATATAAACGCCATTTTGGCAGATTTCCTCACCTTCGATCCTAACTAAAAAATTCCTACTTATGTAGTTTGGTCTATTAAACTAATATTTGAAATAAAAAATTCATAATCCCATTACGAGCCCAATGAGAAATCCCTAAGCACGAAATGACATGTGCAACCAACATATATCCGCCATTTTGGCAGATTTCCCCACCTTCGATCCTAACAAAAAATTCCTACTTATGTAGTTTTAACTATTTAACTAAAATCTGAAATAAAAAATTTCATAATCCCATTACGAGCACCATGAAAAATTCCTAAACACGAAATGACATGTGCAACCAACATATATCCGCCATTTTGGCAGATTTCCTCACCTTCGATCCTAACTAAAAAATTCCTACTTATGTAGTTTGGTCTATTGAACTAATATTTGAAATAAAAAAGTTCATAATCCCATTACGAGCCCCATGAAAAATCCCTAAACACGAAATGACATGTGCCACCAACATATATCCGCCATTTTGGCAGCTTTGCCCACCTTCGATCCTAACAAAAAAATTCCTACTTATGCAGTTTGGACCATTTAACTAATATCTGAAATAAAAAAGTTCGTAATCTCATTACGAGCCCCAGGAAAAATCCCTAAACACGAAATGACATGTGCAACCAACATATATCCGCCATTTTGGCAGATTTCCTCACCTTCGATCTTGACAAAAAAATTCCTACTTATGTAGTTTGGTCTGTTTAACTAATATTTGAAATAAAATAGTTCATAATCCCATTACGAGGACCATGAAAAATCCCTAAACACGAAATGACATGTGCCACCAACATATATCCGCCATTTTGGCCGATTTCCTCACGTTCGATTTTAACAAAAAAATTCATACTAGTGTAGCTTGGACAATTTAACTAAAATCTAAAATTAAAAATTTCTTAATCCCATTACGAGCCCCATGAACAATCCCTAAATACGAAATGACATCTGCAACCAACATATATGTGCCATTTTGGCAGATTTCCCCACCTTCGATCCTAACAAAAAATTCCTACTCATGTAGTTTGGTCTATTTAACTAAAATCTGAAATAAAAAAGTTCGTGATCCCATTACGAGCCCCATGAAAAATCCCTAAACACGAAATGACATCTGCAACGAACATATATCCGCCATTTTGGCAGATTTCCTCAACTTCGATCCTAACTAAAAAATTCCTACTTATGTAGTTTGGTCTATTGAACTAATATTTGAAATAAAAAATTTCATAATCACATTACGAGCCCCATGAAAAATCCCTAAACACGAAATGACATGTGCAACCAACATATATCCGCCATTTTGGCAGATTTCCTCACCTTCGATCCTAACTAAAAAGTTCCTACTTATGTAGTTTGGTCTATTGAACTAATATTTGAAATAAAAAAGTTCATAATCCCATTACGAGCCCCATGAAAAATCCCTAAACACGAAATGACATGTGCCACCAACATATATCCGCCATTTTGGCAGATTTGCTCACCGTCGATCTTAACAAAAAAATTCCTACTTATGTAGTTTGGTCTATTTAACTAATATTTACGATAACAAAGTTCATAATCCCATTACCAGCCCCATGAAAAATCCCTAAACACGAAATGACATGCGCAACCAACATATAAACGACATTTTGGCAGATTTCCTCACCTTTGATGCTAACTAAAAAATTCCTACTTATGTAGTTTGGTCTATTAAACTAATATTTGAAATAAAAAATTCATAATCCCATTAAGAGCCCAATGAGAAATCCCTAAACACGAAATGACATGTGCAACTAACATATATCCGCCATTTTGGCAGATTTCCTCACCTTCGATCCTAACAGAAAAATTCCTACTTATGTAGTTTGGTCTATTGAACTAATATTTGAAATTAAAAAGTTCATAATCCCATTACGAGCCCCATGAAAAATCCCTAAACACGAAATGACATGTGCCACCAAAATATATCCGCCATTTTGGCAGATTTCCTCACATTCGATCTTAACAAAAAAATTCCTACTTATGTAGTTTGGTCTATTTAACTAATATTTACCATAAAAAGTCCATAATCCCATTACCAGCCCCATGAAAAATCCCTAAACCCGAAATGACATGTGCAACCAAAATATATCCGCCATTTCGGCAGATTTCCTCACCTTCAATCCTAAGAAAAAAATTCCTACTTATGTAGCTTGACCTATTTAACTAAAATCTGAAATAAAAAAGTTCGTAATCACATTACGAGCCCCATGAACAATCCCTAAATACGAAATGACATCTGTAACCAACATATATCCGCCATTTTGGCAGATTTCCCCACCTTCGATCCTAACAAAAAATTCCTACTTATGTAGTTTTGACTATTTAACTAAAATCTGAAATAAAAAATTTCGTAATCCCATTACGAGCCCCATGAAAAATCCCTAAACACGAAATGACATGTGCAACCAACTTATATCCGCCATTTTGGCAGATTTCCTCACTTTCGATCTTAACAAAAAAATTCCTACATATGTAGTTTGGACTATTTAACTAATACTTGTGACGAAAAAGTTCATAATCCCATTACGAGCCCCATGAAAAATCCCTAAACACGAAATGACATGTGCAACCAACATATAAACGCCATTTTGGCAGATTTCCTCACCGTCGATCCTAACTAAAAAATTCCTACTTATGTAGTTTGGACTATTTAACTAATATTTGAAATAACAAATTTCATAATCCCATTACGAGCCCCATGAAAAATCCCTAAACACGAAATGACATGTGCAACCAACATATATCCGCCATTTTGGCAGATTTCCTCACCTTCGATCTTAACGAAAAAATTCCTACTTATGTCGTTTGGTCTATTGAACTAATATTTACCATAAAAAAGTTCATAGTCCCATTACCAGCTCCATGAAAAATCCCTAAACACGAAATGACATGTGCAACCAACATATAAACGACATTTTGGCAGATTTCCTCACCTTCGATCTTAACGAAAAAATTCCTACTTATGTAGTTTGGTCTATTTAACTAATATTTGAAAAAAAATAGTTCATAATCCCATTACGAGCACCATGGAAAATACCTAAACACGAAATGACATGTGCAACGAACATATATCCGCCATTTTGGCCGATTTCCTAACGTTCGATTTTAACAAAAAAATTCATACTAGTGTAGCTTGGACAATTTAACTAAAATCTAAAATTAAAAATTTCTTAATCACATTACGAGCCCCATGAACAATCCCTAAATACGAAATGATATCTGCAACCAACATATATCCGCCATTTTGGCAGATTTCCCCACCTTCGATCCTAACAAAAAAATTCCTACTTATGTAGTTTGGTCTATTTAACTAATATTTACCATAACAAATTTCATAATCCCATTACGAGCCCCATGAAAAATCACTAAACACGAAATGACATGTGCGACCAACATATATCCGCCATTTTGGCAGATTTCCTCACTTTCGATCTTAACAAAAAAATTCTTACATATCTAGTTTGGACTATTTAACTAATACTTGTGAAAAAAAGTTCATAATCCCATTACGAGCCCCATGAAAAATCCCTAAACACGAAATGACATGTGCAACCAACTTATATCCGCCATTTTGGCAGATTTCCTCATTTTCGATCTTAACAAAAAAATTCCTACATATGTAGTTTGGACTATTTAACTAATACTTGTGACAAAAAAGTTCATAATCCCATTACGAGCCCCATGAAAAATCCCTAAACACGAAATGACGTGTGCAACCAACATATAAACGCCATTTTGGCAGATTTCCTCACCTTCGATCATAACTAAAAAATTCCTACTTATGTAGTTTGGTCTATTTAACAAAAATCTAAAATACAAAAGTTCATAATCCCATTACCAGCCCCATGAAAAATCCCTAAACACGAAATGACATGTGCAACCAACATATAAACGCCATTTTGGCAGATTTCCTCACCTTCGATCCTAACTAAAAAATTCCTACTTATGTAGTTTGGTCTATTAAACTAATATTTGAAATAAAAAATTCATAATCCCATTACGAGCCCAATGAGAAATCCCTAAGCACGAAATGACATGTGCAACCAACATATATCCGCCATTTTGGCAGATTTCCCCACCTTCGATCCTAACAAAGAATTCCTACTTATGTAGTTTTGACTATTTAACTAAAATCTGAAATAAAAAATTTCGTAATCCCATTACGAGCCCCTTGAAAAATCCCTAATCACGAAATGACGTGTGCAACCAACTTATATCCGCCATTTTGGCAGATTTCCTCACCCTCGATCCTAACAGAAAAATTCCTACTTATGTAGTTTGGACTATTTAACTAATATTTGAAATAACAAATTTCATAATCCCATTACGAGCCCCATGAAAAATCCCTAAACACGAAATGACATGTGCAACCAACATATATCCGCCATTTTGGCAGATTTCCTCACCTTCGATCTTAACGAAAAAATTTCTACTTATGTAGTTTGGTCTATTGAACTAATATTTGAAATAAAAAAGTTCATAATCCCATTACGAGCCCCATGAAAAATCCCTAAACACGAAATGACATGTGCAACCAACATATATCCGCCATTTTGGCAGATTTGCTCACTTTCGATCTTAACGAAAAAATTCCTACATATGTAGTTTGGACTATTTAACTAATACTTGTGACAAAAAAGTTCATAATTCCCCAAAATCATACGAAATCACACGAAATGACATGTGCAACCAACATATAAACGCCATTTTCGCAGATTTCCTCACCTTCGATCCTAACTAAAAAATTCCTACTTATGTAGTTTGGTCTATTAAACTAATATTTGAAATAAAAAATTCATAATCCCATTACGAGCCCAATGAGAAATCCCTAAGCACGAAATGACATGTGCAACCAACATATATCCGCCATTTTGGCAGATTTCCCCACCTTCGATCCTAACAAAAAATTCCTACTTATGTAGTTTGGTCTATTGAACTAATATTTGAAATTAAAAAGTTCATAATCCCATTACGAGCCCCATGAAAAATCCCTAAACACGAAATGACATGTGCCACCAAAATATATCCGCCATTTTGGCAGATTTCCTCACATTCGATCTTAACAAAAAAATTCCTACTTATGTAGTTTGGTCTATTTAACTAATATTTACCATAAAAAGTCCATAATCCCATTACCAGCCCCATGAAAAATCCCTAAACCCGAAATGACATGTGCAACCAAAATATATCCGCCATTTCGGCAGATTTCCTCACCTTCAATCCTAAGAAAAAAATTCCTACTTATGTAGTTTGGTCTATTTAACTAATATTTACCATAAAAAGTCCATAATCCCATTACCAGCCCCATGAAAAATCCCTAAACCCGAAATGACATGTGCAACCAAAATATATCCGCCATTTCGGCAGATTTCCTCACCTTCAATCCTAAGAAAAAAATTCCTACTTATGTAGCTTGACCTATTTAACTAAAATCTGAAATAAAAAAGTTCGTAATCACATTACGAGCCCCATGAACAATCCCTAAATACGAAATGACATCTGTAACCAACATATATCCGCCATTTTGGCAGATTTCCCCACCTTCGATCCTAACAAAAAATTCCTACTTATGTAGTTTTGACTATTTAACTAAAATCTGAAATAAAAAATTTCGTAATCCCATTACGAGCCCCATGAAAAATCCCTAAACACGAAATGACATGTGCAACCAACTTATATCCGCCATTTTGGCAGATTTCCTCACTTTCGATCTTAACAAAAAAATTCCTACATATGTAGTTTGGACTATTTAACTAATACTTGTGACGAAAAAGTTCATAATCCCATTACGAGCCCCATAAAAAATCCCTAAACACGAAATGACATGTGCAACCAACATATAAACGCCATTTTGGCAGATTTCCTCACCGTCGATCCTAACTAAAAAATTCCTACTTATGTAGTTTGGACTATTTAACTAATATTTGAAATAACAAATTTCATAATCCCATTACGAGCCCCATGAAAAATCCCTAAACACGAAATGACATGTGCAACCAACATATATCCGCCATTTTGGCAGATTTCCTCACCTTCGATCTTAACGAAAAAATTCCTACTTATGTCGTTTGGTCTATTGAACTAATATTTACCATAAAAAAGTTCATAGTCCCATTACCAGCTCCATGAAAAATCCCTAAACACGAAATGACATGTGCAACCAACATATAAACGACATTTTGGCAGATTTCCTCACCTTCGATCTTAACGAAAAAATTCCTACTTATGTAGTTTGGTCTATTTAACTAATATTTGAAAAAAAATAGTTCATAATCCCATTACGAGCACCATGGAAAATACCTAAACACGAAATGACATGTGCAACGAACATATATCCGCCATTTTGGCCGATTTCCTAACGTTCGATTTTAACAAAAAAATTCATACTAGTGTAGCTTGGACAATTTAACTAAAATCTAAAATTAAAAATTTCTTAATCACATTACGAGCCCCATGAACAATCCCTAAATACGAAATGATATCTGCAACCAACATATATCCGCCATTTTGGCAGATTTCCCCACCTTCGATCCTAACAAAAAAATTCCTACTTATGTAGTTTGGTCTATTTAACTAATATTTACCATAACAAATTTCATAATCCCATTACGAGCCCCATGAAAAATCACTAAACACGAAATGACATGTGCGACCAACATATATCCGCCATTTTGGCAGATTTCCTCACTTTCGATCTTAACAAAAAAATTCTTACATATCTAGTTTGGACTATTTAACTAATACTTGTGAAAAAAAGTTCATAATCCCATTACGAGCCCCATGAAAAATCCCTAAACACGAAATGACATGTGCAACCAACTTATATCCGCCATTTTGGCAGATTTCCTCACTTTCGATCTTAACAAAAAAATTCCTACATATGTAGTTTGGACTATTTAACTAATACTTGTGACAAAAAAGTTCATAATCCCATTACGAGCCCCATGAAAAATCCCTAAACACGAAATGACGTGTGCAACCAACATATAAACGCCATTTTGGCAGATTTCCTCACCTTCGATCATAACTAAAAAATTCCTACTTATGTAGTTTGGTCTATTAAACTAATATTTGAAATAAAAAATTCATAATCCCATTACGAGCCCAATGAGAAATCCCTAAGCACGAAATGACATGTGCAACCAACATATATCCGCCATTTTGGCAGATTTCCCCACCTTCGATCCTAACAAAAAATTCCTACTTATGTAGTTTTGACTATTTAACTAAAATCTGAAATAAAAAATTTCGTAATCCCATTACGAGCCCCTTGAAAAATCCCTAATCACGAAATGACGTGTGCAACCAACTTATATCCGCCATTTTGGCAGATTTCCTCACCCTCGATCCTAACAGAAAAATTCCTACTTATGTAGTTTGGACTATTTAACTAATATTTGAAATAACAAATTTCATAATCCCATTACGAGCCCCATGGAAAATCCCTAAACACGAAATGACATGTGCAACCAACATATATCCGCCATTTTGGCAGATTTCCTCACCTTCGATCTTAACGAAAAAATTTCTACTTATGTAGTTTGGTCTATTGAACTAATATTTGAAATAAAAAAGTTCATAATCCCATTACGAGCCCCATGAAAAATCCCTAAACACGAAATGACATGTGCAACCAACATATATCCGCCATTTTGGCAGATTTGCTCACTTTCGATCTTAACGAAAAAATTCCTACATATGTAGTTTGGACTATTTAACTAATACTTGTGACAAAAAAGTTCATAATTCCCCAAAATCATACGAAATCACACGAAATGACATGTGCAACCAACATATAAACGCCATTTTCGCAGATTTCCTCACCTTCGATCCTAACTAAAAAATTCCTACTTATGTAGTTTGGTCTATTAAACTAATATTTGAAATAAAAAATTCATAATCCCATTACGAGCCCAATGAGAAATCCCTAAGCACGAAATGACATGTGCAACCAACATATATCCGCCATTTTGGCAGATTTCCCCACCTTCGATCCTAACAAAAAATTCCTACTTATGTAGTTTTAACTATTTAACTAAAATCTGAAATAAAAAATTTCATAATCCCATTACGAGCACCATGAAAAATTCCTAAACACGAAATGACATGTGCAACCAACATATATCCGCCATTTTGGCAGATTTCCTCACCTTCGATCCTAACTAAAAAATTCCTACTTATGTAGTTTGGTCTATTGAACTAATATTTGAAATAAAAAAGTTCATAATCCCATTACGAGCCCCATGAAAAATCCCTAAACACGAAATGACATGTGCCACCAACATATATCCGCCATTTTGGCAGCTTTGCCCACCTTCGATCCTAACAAAAAAATTCCTACTTATGCAGTTTGGACTATTTAACTAATATCTGAAATAAAAAAGTTCGTAATCTCATTACGAGCCCCAGGAAAAATCCCTAAACACGAAATGACATGTGCAACCAACATATATCCGCCATTTTGGCAGATTTCCTCACCTTTGATGCTAACTAAAAAATTCCTACTTATGTAGTTTGGTCTATTTAACTAATATTTACGATAAAAAAGTTCATAATCCCATTACCAGCCCCATGAAAAATCCCTAAACACGAAATGACATGCGCAACCAACATATAAACGACATTTTGGCAGATTTCCTCACCTTTGATGCTAACTATAAAATTCCTACTTATGTAGTTTGGTCTATTAAACTAATATTTGAAATAAAAAATTCATAATCCCATTAAGAGCCCAATGAGAAATCCCTAAACACGAAATGACATGTGCAACTAACATATATCCGCCATTTTGGCAGATTTCCTCACCTTCGATCCTAACAGAAAAATTCCTACTTATGTAGTTTGGTCTATTGAACTAATATTTGAAATTAAAAAGTTCATAATCCCATTACGAGCCCCATGAAAAATCCCTAAACACGAAATGACATGTGCCACCAAAATATATCCGCCATTTTGGCAGATTTCCTCACATTCGATCTTAACAAAAAAATTCCTACTTATGTAGTTTGGTCTATTTAACTAATATTTACCATAAAAAGTCCATAATCCCATTACCAGCCCCATGAAAAATCCCTAAACCCGAAATGACATGTGCAACCAAAATATATCCGCCATTTCGGCAGATTTCCTCACCTTCAATCCTAAGAAAAAAATTCCTACTTATGTAGCTTGACCTATTTAACTAAAATCTGAAATAAAAAAGTTCGTAATCACATTACGAGCCCCATGAACAATCCCTAAATACGAAATGACATCTGTAACCAACATATATCCGCCATTTTGGCAGATTTCCCCACCTTCGATCCTAACAAAAAATTCCTACTTATGTAGTTTTGACTATTTAACTAAAATCTGAAATAAAAAATTTCGTAATCCCATTACGAGCCCCATGAAAAATCCCTAAACACGAAATGACATGTGCAACCAACTTATATCCGCCATTTTGGCAGATTTCCTCACTTTCGATCTTAACAAAAAAATTCCTACATATGTAGTTTGGACTATTTAACTAATACTTGTGACGAAAAAGTTCATAATCCCATTACGAGCCCCATGAAAAATCCCTAAACACGAAATGACATGTGCAACCAACATATAAACGCCATTTTGGCAGATTTCCTCACCGTCAATCCTAACTAAAAAATTCCTACTTATGTAGTTTGGACTATTTAACTAATATTTGAAATAACAAATTTCATAATCCCATTACGAGCCCCATGAAAAATCCCTAAACACGAAATGACATGTGCAACCAACATATATCCGCCATTTTGGCAGATTTCCTCACCTTCGATCTTAACGAAAAAATTCCTACTTATGTCGTTTGGTCTATTGAACTAATATTTACCATAAAAAAGTTCATAGTCCCATTACCAGCTCCATGAAAAATCCCTAAACACGAAATGACATGTGCAACCAACATATAAACGACATTTTGGCAGATTTCCTCACCTTCGATCTTAACGAAAAAATTCCTACTTATGTAGTTTGGTCTATTTAACTAATATTTGAAAAAAAATAGTTCATAATCCCATTACGAGCACCATGGAAAATACCTAAACACGAAATGACATGTGCAACGAACATATATCCGCCATTTTGGCCGATTTCCTAACGTTCGATTTTAACAAAAAAATTCATACTAGTGTAGCTTGGACAATTTAACTAAAATCTAAAATTAAAAATTTCTTAATCACATTACGAGCCCCATGAACAATCCCTAAATACGAAATGACATCTGCAACCAACATATATCCGCCATTTTGGCAGATTTCCCCACCTTCGATCCTAACAAAAAAATTCCTACTTATGTAGTTTGGTCTATTTAACTAATATTTACCATAACAAATTTCATAATCCCATTACGAGCCCCATGAAAAATCACTAAACACGAAATGACATGTGCGACCAACATATATCCGCCATTTTGGCAGATTTCCTCACTTTCGATCTTAACAAAAAAATTCTTACATATCTAGTTTGGACTATTTAACTAATACTTGTGAAAAAAAGTTCATAATCCCATTACGAGCCCCATGAAAAATCCCTAAACACGAAATGACATGTGCAACCAACTTATATCCGCCATTTTGGCAGATTTCCTCACTTTCGATCTTAACAAAAAAATTCCTACATATGTAGTTTGGACTATTTAACTAATACTTGTGACAAAAAAGTTCATAATCCCATTACGAGCCCCATGAAAAATCCCTAATCACAAAATGCCATATGCAACGAACATATATCCGCCATTTTGGCCGATTTCCCTACCTTCGATCTTAACAAAAAAATTCATACTAGTGTAGTTTGGAGTATTTAACTAAAATCTGAAATAAAAAAGTTCGTGATCCCATTACGAGCCCCATGAAAAATCCCTAAACACGAAATGACATCTGCAACGAACATATATCCGCCATTTTGGCAGATTTCCTCAACTTCGATCCTAACTAAAAAATTCCTACTTATGTAGTTTGGTCTATTGAACTAATATTTGAAATAAAAAATTTCATAATCACATTACGAGCCCCATGAAAAATCCCTAAACACGAAATGACATGTGCAACCAACATATATCCGCCATTTTGGCAGATTTCCTCACCTTCGATCCTAACTAAAAAGTTCCTACTTATGTAGTTTGGTCTATTGAACTAATATTTGAAATAAAAAAGTTCATAATCCCATTACGAGCCCCATGAAAAATCCCTAAACACGAAATGACATGTGCCACCAACATATATCCGCCATTTTGGCAGATTTGCTCACCGTCGATCTTAACAAAAAAATTCCTACTTATGTAGTTTGGTCTATTTAACTAATATTTACGATAAAAAAGTTCATAATCCCATTACCAGCCCCATGAAAAATCCCTAAACACGAAATGACATGCGCAACCAACATATAAACGACATTTTGGCAGATTTCCTCACCTTTGATGCTAACTAAAAAATTCCTACTTATGTAGTTTGGTCTATTAAACTAATATTTGAAATAAAAAATTCATAATCCCATTACCAGCCCCATGAAAAATCCCTAAACCCGAAATGACATGTGCAACCAAAATATATCCGCCATTTCGGCAGATTTCCTCACCTTCAACCCTAAGAAAAAAATTCCTACTTATGTAGCTTGACCTACTTAACTAAAATCTGAAATAAAAAAGTTCGTAATCACATTACGAGCCCCATGAACAATCCCTAAATACGAAATGACATCTGTAACCAACATATATCCGCCATTTTGGCAGATTTCCCCACCTTCGATCCTAACAAAAAATTCCTACTTATGTAGTTTTGACTATTTAACTAAAATCTGAAATAAAAATTTCGTAATCCCATTACGAGCCCCATGAAAAATCCCTAAACACGAAATGACATGTGCAACCAACTTATATCCGCCATTTTGGCAGATTTCCTCACTTTCGATCTTAACAAAAAAATTCCTACATATGTAGTTTGGACTATTTAACTAATACTTGTGACGAAAAAGTTCATAATCCCATTACGAGCCCCATGAAAAATCCCTAAACACGAAATGACATGTGCAACCAACATATAAACGCCATTTTGGCAGATTTCCTCACCGTCGATCCTAACTAAAAAATTCCTACTTATGTAGTTTGGACTATTTAACTAATATTTGAAATAACAAATTTCATAATCCCATTACGAGCCCCATGAAAAATCCCTAAACACGAAATGACATGTGCAACCAACATATATCCGCCATTTTGGCAGATTTCCTCACCTTCGATCTTAACGAAAAAATTCCTACTTATGTCGTTTGGTCTATTGAACTAATATTTACCATAAAAAAGTTCATAATCCCATTACCAGCTCCATGAAAAATCCCTAAACACGAAATGACATGTGCAACCAACATATAAACGACATTTTGGCAGATTTCCACACCTTCGATCTTAACGAAAAAATTCCTACTTATGTAGTTTGGTCTATTTAACTAATATTTGAAAAAAAATAGTTAATAATCCCATTACGAGCACCATGGAAAATACCTAAACACGAAATGACATGTGCAACGAACATATATCGGCCATTTTGGCCGATTTCCTAACGTTCGATTTTAACAAAAAAATTCATACTAGTGTAGCTTGGACAATTTAACTAAAATCTAAAATTAAAAATTTCTTAATCACATTACGAGCCCCATGAACAATCCCTAAATACGAAATGACATCTGCAACCAACATATATCCGCCATTTTGGCAGATTTCCCCACCTTCGATCCTAACAAAAAAATTCCTACTTATGTAGTTTGGTCTATTTAACTAATATTTACCATAACAAATTTCATAATCCCATTACGAGCCCCATGAAAAATCACTAAACACGAAATGACATGTGCGACCAACATATATCCGCCATTTTGGCAGATTTCCTCACTTTCGATCTTAACAAAAAAATTCTTACATATGTAGTTTGGACTATTTAACTAATACTTGTGAAAAAAAGTTCATAATCCCATTACGAGCCCCATGAAAAATCCCTAAACACGAAATGACATGTGCAACCAACTTATATCCGCCATTTTGGCAGATTTCCTCACTTTCGATCTTAACAAAAAAATTCCTACATATGTAGTTTGGACTATTTAACTAATACTTGTGACAAAAAAGTTCATAATCCCATTACGAGCCCCATGAAAAATCCCTAAACACGAAATGACGTGTGCAACCAACATATAAACGCCATTTTGGCAGATTTCCTCACCTTCGATCATAACTAAAAAATTCCTACTTATGTAGTTTGGTCTATTTAACAAAAATCTAAAATACAAAAGTTCATAATCCCATTACCAGCCCCATGAAAAATCCCTAAACACGAAATGACATGTGCAACCAACATATAAACGACATTTTGGCAGATTTCCTCACCTTCGATCTTAACGAAAAAATTCCTACTTATGTAGTTTGGTCTATTTAACAAAAATCTAAAATACAAAAGTTCATAATCCCATTACGAGCACCATGGAAAATACCTAAACACGAAATGACATGTGCAACGAACATATATCCGCCATTTTGGCCGATTTCCTAACGTTCGATTTTAACAAAAAAATTCATACTAGTGTAGCTTGGACAATTTAACTAAAATCTAAAATTGAAAATTTCTTAATCCCATTACGAGCCCCATGAAAAATCCCTAAACACGAAATGACATCTGCAACGAACATATATCCGCCATTTCGGCAGATTTCCTCACCTTCAATCCTAACAAAAAAATTCCTACTTATGTAGCTTGACCTATTTAACTAAAATCTGAAATAAAAAAGTTCGTAATCACATTACGAGCCCCATGAACAATCCCTAAATACGAAATGACATCTGCAACCAACATATATCCGCCATTTTGGCAGATTTCCCCACCTTCGATCCTAACAAAAAAATTCCTACTTATGTAGTTTGGTCTATTTAACTAATATTTACCATAACAAATTTCATAATCCCATTACGAGCCTCATGAAAAATCACTAAACACGAAATGACATGTGCGACCAACATATATCCGCCATTTTGGCAGATTTCCTCACTTTCGATCTTAACAAAAAAATTCTTACATATGTAGTTTGGACTATTTAACTAATACTTGTGAAAAAAAGTTCATAATCCCATTACGAGCCCCATGAAAAATCCCTAAACACGAAATGACATGTGCAACCTACTTATATCCGCCATTTTGGCAGATTTCCTCACTTTCGATCTTAACAAAAAAATTCCTACATATGTAGTTTGGACTATTTAACTAATACTTGTGACAAAAAAGTTCATAATCCCATTACGAGCCCCATGAAAAATCCCTAAACACGAAATGACGTGTGCAACCAACATATAAACGCCATTTTGGCAGATTTCCTCACCTTCGATCATAACTAAAAAATTCCTACTTATGTAGTTTGGTCTATTTAACAAAAATCTAAAATACAAAAGTTCATAATCCCATTACCAGCCCCATGAAAAATCCCTAAACACGAAATGACATGTGCAACCAACATATAAACGACATTTTGGCAGATTTCCTCACCTTCGATCTTAACGAAAAAATTCCTACTTATGTAGTTTGGTCTATTTAACAAAAATCTAAAATACAAAAGTTCATAATCCCATTACCAGCACCATGAAAAATCCCTAAACACGAAATGACATGTGCAACGAACATATATTCGCCATTTTGGCCGATTTCCTAACGTTCGATTTTAACAAAAAAATTCATACTAGTGTAGCTTGGACAATTTAACTAAAATCTAAAATTAAAAATTTCTTAATCCCATTACGAGCCCCATGAAAAATCCCTAAACACGAAATGACATGTGCCACCAACATATATCCGCCATTTCGGCAGATTAGCTCACCTTCAATCCTAACAAAAATATTCCTACTTATGTAGCTTGACCTATTTAACTAAAATCTGAAATTAAAAAGTTCGTAATCACATTACGAGCCCCATGAACAATCCCTAAATATGAAATGATATCTGCAACCAACATATATCCGCCATTTTGGCAGATTTCCCAACCTTCAATCCTAACAAAAAAATTCCTACTTATGTAGTTTGGACTATTTAACTAATATCTGAAATAAAAAAGTTCGTAATCTCATTACGAGCCCCATGAAAAATCCCTAAACACGAAATGACTTGTGCAACCAACATATATCCGCCATTTTGGCAGATTTCCTCACGTTCGATTTTAACAAAAAAATTCATACTAGTGTAGCTTGGACAATTTAACTAAAATCTAAAATTAAAAATTTCATCATCCCATTACGAGCCCCATGAAAAATCCCTAAACACGGAATGACATCTGCAACGAACATATACCCGCCATTTCGGCAGATTTCCTCACCTTCAATCCTAACAAAAAAATTCCTACTTATGTAGCTTGACCTATTTAACTAAAATCTCAAATAAAAAAGTTCGTAATCACATTACGAGCCCCATGAACAATCCCTAAATACGAAATGACATCTGCAACCAACATATATCCGCCATTTTGGCAGATTTCCCCACCTTCGATCCTAACAAAAAATTCCTACTTATGTAGTTTTGACTATTTAACTAAAATCTGAAATAAAAAATTTCGTAATCCCATTACGAGCCCCATGAAAAATCCCTAAACACGAAATGACATGTGCAACCAACATATAAACGCCATTTTGGCAGATTTCCTCACCGTCGATCCTAATTAAAAAATTCCTGCTTATGTAGTTTGGACTATTTAACTAATATTTGAAATAACAAATTTCATAATCCCATTACGAGCCCCATGAAAAATCCCTAAACACGAAATGACATCTGCAACGAACATATATCCGCCATTTCGGCAGATTTCCTCACCTTCAATCCTAACAAAAAAATTCCTACTTATGTAGCTTGACCTATTTAACTAAAATCTGAAATAAAAAAGTTCGTAATCACATTACGAGCCCCATGAACAATCCCTAAATACGAAATGACATCTGCAACCAACATATATCCGCCATTTTGGCAGATTTCCCCACCTTCGATCCTAACAAAAAAATTCCTACTTATGTAGTTTGGTCTATTTAACTAATATTTACCATAACAAATTTCATAATCCCATTACGAGCCTCATGAAAAATCACTAAACACGAAATGACATGTGCGACCAACATATATCCGCCATTTTGGCAGATTTCCTCACTTTCGATCTTAACAAAAAAATTCTTACATATGTAGTTTGGACTATTTAACTAATACTTGTGAAAAAAAGTTCATAATCCCATTACGAGCCCCATGAAAAATCCCTAAACACGAAATGACATGTGCAACCAACTTATATCCGCCATTTTGGCAGATTTCCTCACTTTCGATCTTAACAAAAAAATTCCTACATATGTAGTTTGGACTATTTAACTAATACTTGTGACAAAAAAGTTCATAATCCCATTACGAGCCCCATGAAAAATCCCTAAACACGAAATGACGTGTGCAACCAACATATAAACGCCATTTTGGCAGATTTCCTCACCTTCGATCATAACTAAAAAATTCCTACTTATGTAGTTTGGTCTATTTAACAAAAATCTAAAATACAAAAGTTCATAATCCCATTACGAGCCCCATGAAAAATCCCTAAACACGAAATGACGTGTGCAACCAACATATAAACGCCATTTTGGCAGATTTCCTCACCTTCGATCTTAACGAAAAAATTCCTACTTATGTAGTTTGGTCTATTTAACAAAAATCTAAAATACAAAAGTTCATAATCCCATTACCAGCCCCATGAAAAATCCCTAAACACGAAATGACATGTGCAACCAACATATAAACGACATTTTGGCAGATTTCCTCACCTTCGATCTTAACGAAAAAATTCCTACTTATGTAGTTTGGTCTATTTAACAAAAATCTAAAATACAAAAGTTCATAATCCCATTACCAGCACCATGAAAAATCCCTAAACACGAAATGACATGTGCAACGAACATATATTCGCCATTTTGGCCGATTTCCTAACGTTCGATTTTAACAAAAAAATTCATACTAGTGTAGCTTGGACAATTTAACTAAAATCTAAAATTAAAAATTTCTTAATCCCATTACGAGCCCCATGAAAAATCCCTAAACACGAAATGACATGTGCCACCAACATATATCCGCCATTTCGGCAGATTAGCTCACCTTCAATCCTAACAAAAATATTCCTACTTATGTAGCTTGACCTATTTAACTAAAATCTGAAATTAAAAAGTTCGTAATCACATTACGAGCCCCATGAACAATCCCTAAATATGAAATGATATCTGCAACCAACATATATCCGCCATTTTGGCAGATTTCCCAACCTTCAATCCTAACAAAAAAATTCCTACTTATGTAGTTTGGACTATTTAACTAATATCTGAAATAAAAAAGTTCGTAATCTCATTACGAGCCCCATGAAAAATCCCTAAACACGAAATGACTTGTGCAACCAACATATATCCGCCATTTTGGCAGATTTCCTCACGTTCGATTTTAACAAAAAAATTCATACTAGTGTAGCTTGGACAATTTAACTAAAATCTAAAATTAAAAATTTCATCATCCCATTACGAGCCCCATGAAAAATCCCTAAACACGAAATGATATCTGCAACGAACATATACCCGCCATTTCGGCAGATTTCCTCACCTTCAATCCTAACAAAAAAATTCCTACTTATGTAGCTTGACCTATTTAACTAAAATCTCAAATAAAAAAGTTCGTAATCACATTACGAGCCCCATGAACAATCCCTAAATACGAAATGACATCTGCAACCAACATATATCCGCCATTTTGGCAGATTTCCCCACCTTCGATCCTAACAAAAAATTCCTACTTATGTAGTTTTGACTATTTAACTAAAATCTGAAATAAAAAATTTCGTAATCCCATTACGAGCCCCATGAAAAATCCCTAAACACGAAATGACATGTGCAACCAACATATAAACGCCATTTTGGCAGATTTCCTCACCGTCGATCCTAATTAAAAAATTCCTGCTTATGTAGTTTGGACTATTTAACTAATATTTGAAATAACAAATTTCATAATCCCATTACGAGCCCCATGAAAAATCCCTAATCACGAAATGACGTGTGCAACCAACTTATATCCGCCATTTTGGCAGATTTCCTCACCTTCGATCTTAACGAAAAAATTCCTACTTATGTAGTTTGGTCTATTGAACTAATATTTGAAATAAAAAAGTTCATAATCCCATTACGAGCCCCATGAAAAATCCCTAAACACGAAATGACATGTGCAACCAACATATATCCGCCATTTTGGCAGATTTGCTCACTTTCGATCTTAACGAAAAAATTCCTACATATGTAGTTTGGACTATTTAACTAATACTTGTGACAAAAAAGTTCATAATTCCCCAAAATCATACGAAATCACACGAAATGACATGTGCAACCAACATATAAACGCCATTTTGGCAGATTTCCTCACCTTCGATCCTAACTAAAAAATTCCTACTTATGTAGTTTGGTCTATTAAACTAATATTTGAAATAAAAAATTCATAATCCCATTACGAGCCCAATGAGAAATCCCTAAGCACGAAATGACATGTGCAACCAACATATATCCGCCATTTTGGCAGATTTCGCCACCTTCGATCCTAACAAAAAATTCCTACTTATGTAGTTTTGACTATTTAACTAAAATCTGAAATAAAAAATTTCGTAATCCCATTACGAGCCCCATGAAAAATCCCTAATCACGAAATGACGTGTGCAACCAACTTATATCCGCCATTTTGGCAGATTTCCTCACCCTCGATCCTAACAGAAAAATTCCTACTTATGTAGTTTGGACTATTTAACTAATATTTGAAATAACAAATTTCATAATCCCATTACGAGCCCCATGAAAAATCCCTAAACACGAAATGACATGTGCAACCAACATATATCCGCCATTTTGGCAGATTTGCTCACTTTCGATCTTAACGAAAAAATTCCTACATATGTAGTTTGGACTATTTAACTAATACTTGTGACAAAAAAGTTCATAATTCCCCAAAATCATACGAAATCACACGAAATGACATGTGCAACCAACATATAAACGCCATTTTGGCAGATTTCCTCACCTTCGATCCTAACTAAAAAATTCCTACTTATGTAGTTTGGTCTATTAAACTAATATTTGAAATAAAAAATTCATAATCCCATTACGAGCCCAATGAGAAATCCCTAAGCACGAAATGACATGTGCAACCAACATATATCCGCCATTTTGGCAGATTTCCCCACCTTCGATCCTAACAAAAAATTCCTACTTATGTAGTTTTAACTATTTAACTAAAATCTGAAATAAAAAATTTCATAATCCCATTACGAGCACCATGAAAAATTCCTAAACACGAAATGACATGTGCAACCAACATATATCCGCCATTTTGGCAGATTTCCTCACCTTCGATGCTAACTAAAAAATTCCTACTTATGTAGTTTGGTCTATTGAACTAATATTTGAAATAAAAAAGTTCATAATCCCATTACGAGCCCCATGAAAAATCCCTAAACACGAAATGACATGTGCAACCAACATATAAACGCCATTTTGGCAGATTTCCTCACCTTCGATCCTAACTAAAAAATTCCTACTTATGTAGTTTGGTCTATTAAACTAATATTTGAAATAAAAAATTCATAATCCCATTACGAGCCCAATGAGAAATCCCTAAGCACGAAATGACATGTGCAACCAACATATATCCGCCATTTTGGCAGATTTCCCCACCTTCGATCCTAACAAAAAATTCCTACTTATGTAGTTTTAACTATTTAACTAAAATCTGAAATAAAAAATTTCATAATCCCATTACGAGCACCATGAAAAATTCCTAAACACGAAATGACATGTGCAACCAACATATATCCGCCATTTTGGCAGATTTCCTCACCTTCGATCCTAACTAAAAAATTCCTACTTATGTAGTTTGGTCTATTGAACTAATATTTGAAATAAAAAAGTTCGTAATCTCATTACGAGCCCCATGAAAAATCCCTAAACACGAAATGACTTGTGCAACCAACATATATCCGCCATTTTGGCAGATTTCCTCACGTTCGATTTTAACAAAAAAATTCATACTAGTGTAGCTTGGACAATTTAACTAAAATCTAAAATTAAAAATTTCATCATCCCATTACGAGCCCCATGAAAAATCCCTAAACACGAAATGACATCTGCAACGAACATATACCCGCCATTTCGGCAGATTTCCTCACCTTCAATCCTAACAAAAAAATTCCTACTTATGTAGCTTGACCTATTTAACTAAAATCTCAAATAAAAAAGTTCGTAATCACATTACGAGCCCCATGAACAATCCCTAAATACGAAATGACATCTGCAACCAACATATATCCGCCATTTTGGCAGATTTCCCCACCTTCGATCCTAACAAAAAATTCCTACTTATGTAGTTTTGACTATTTAACTAAAATCTGAAATAAAAAATTTCTTAATCCCATTACGAGCCCCATGAAAAATCCCTAAACACGAAATGACATGTGCAACCAACATATAAACGCCATTTTGGCAGATTTCCTCACCGTCGATCCTAATTAAAAAATTCCTGCTTATGTAGTTTGGACTATTTAACTAATATTTGAAATAACAAATTTCATAATCCCATTACGAGCCCCATGAAAAATCCCTAATCACGAAATGACGTGTGCAACCAACTTATATCCGCCATTTTGGCAGATTTCCTCACCTTCGATCTTAACGAAAAAATTCCTACTTATGTAGTTTGGTCTATTGAACTAATATTTGAAATAAAAAAGTTCATAATCCCATTACGAGCCCCATGAAAAATCCCTAAACACGAAATGACATGTGCAACCAACATATATCCGCCATTGTGGCAGATTTGCTCACTTTCGATCTTAACGAAAAAATTCCTACATATGTAGTTTGGACTATTTAACTAATACTTGTGACAAAAAAGTTCATAATTCCCCAAAATCATACGAAATCACACGAAATGACATGTGCAACCAACATATAAACGCCATTTTGGCAGATTTCCTCACCTTCGATCCTAACTAAAAAATTCCTACTTATGTAGTTTGGTCTATTAAACTAATATTTGAAATAAAAAATTCATAATCCCATTACGAGCCCAATGAGAAATCCCTAAGCACGAAATGACATGTGCAACCAACATATATCCGCCATTTTGGCAGATTTCCCCACCTTCGATCCTAACAAAAAATTCCTACTTATGTAGTTTTAACTATTTAACTAAAATCTGAAATAAAAAATTTCATAATCCCATTACGAGCACCATGAAAAATTCCTAAACACGAAATGACATGTGCAACCAACATATATCCGCCATTTTGGCAGATTTCCTCACCTTCGATCCTAACTAAAAAATTCCTACTTATGTAGTTTGGTCTATTGAACTAATATTTGAAATAAAAAAGTTCATAATCCCATTACGAGCCCCATGAAAAATCCCTAAACACGAAATGACATGTGCCACCAACATATATCCGCCATTTTGGCAGCTTTGCCCACCTTCGATCCTAACAAAAAAATTCCTACTTATGCAGTTTGGACTATTTAACTAATATCTGAAATAAAAAAGTTCGTAATCTCATTACGAGCCCCAGGAAAAATCCCTAAACACGAAATGACATGTGCAACCAACATATATCCGCCATTTTGGCAGATTTCCTCACCTTCGATCTTGACAAAAAAATTCCTACTTATGTAGTTCGGTCTGTTTAACTAATATTTGAAATAAAATAGTTCATAATCCCATTACGAGGACCATGAAAAATCCCTAATCACAAAATGCCATATGCAACGAACATATATCCGCCATTTTGGCCGATTTCCCTACCTTCGATCTTAACAAAAAAATTCATACTAGTGTAGTTTGGAGTATTTAACTAAAATCTGAAATCAAAAAGTTCGTGATCCCATTACGAGCCCCATGAAAAATCCCTAAACACGAAATGACATCTGCAACGAACATATATCCGCCATTTTGGCAGATTTCCTCAACTTCGATCCTAACTAAAAAATTCCTACTTATGTAGTTTGGTCTATTGAACTAATATTTGAAATAAAAAATTTCATAATCACATTACGAGCCCCATGAAAAATCCCTAAACACGAAATGACATGTGCAACCAACATATATCCGCCATTTTGGCAGATTTCCTCACCTTCGATCCTAACTAAAAAGTTCCTACTTATGTAGTTTGGTCTATTGAACTAATATTTGAAATAAAAAAGTTCATAATCCCATTACGAGCCCCATGAAAAATCCCTAAACACGAAATGACATGTGCCACCAACATATATCCGCCATTTTGGCAGATTTGCTCACCATCGATCTTAACAAAAAAATTCCTACTTATGTAGTTTGGTCTATTTAACTAATATTTACGATAAAAAAGTTCATAATCCCATTACCAGCCCCATGAAAAATCCCTAAACACGAAATGACATGCGCAACCAACATATAAACGACATTTTGGCAGATTTCCTCACCTTTGATGCTAACTAAAAAATTCCTACTTATGTAGTTTGGTCTATTAAACTAATATTTGAAATAAAAAATTCATAATCCCATTAAGAGCCCAATGAGAAATCCCTAAACACGAAATGACATGTGCAACTAACATATATCCGCCATTTTGGCAGATTTCCTCACCTTCGATCCTAACAGAAAAATTCCTACTTATGTAGTTTGGTCTATTGAACTAATATTTGAAATTAAAAAGTTCATAATCCCATTACGAGCCCCATGAAAAATCCCTAAACACGAAATGACATGTGCCACCAAAATATATCCGCCATTTTGGCAGATTTCCTCACATTCGATCTTAACAAAAAAATTCCTACTTATGTAGTTTGGTCTATTTAACTAATATTTACCATAAAAAGTCCATAATCCCATTACCAGCCCCATGAAAAATCCCTAAACCCGAAATGACATGTGCAACCAAAATATATCCGCCATTTCGGCAGATTTCCTCACCTTCAATCCTAAGAAAAAAATTCCTACTTATGTAGCTTGACCTATTTAACTAAAATCTGAAATAAAAAAGTTCGTAATCACATTACGAGCCCCATGAACAATCCCTAAATACGAAATGACATCTGTAACCAACATATATCCGCCATTTTGGCCGATTTCCTCACGTTCGATTTTAACAAAAAAATTCATACTAGTGTAGCTTGGACAATTTAACTAAAATCTAAAATTAAAAATTTCTTAATCCCATTACGAGCCCCATGAACAATCCCTAAATACGAAATGACATCTGCAACCAACATATATGTGCCATTTTGGCAGATTTCCCCACCTTCGATCCTAACAAAAAATTCCTACTCATGTAGTTTGGTCTATTTAACTAAAATCTGAAATACAAAAGTTCATAATCCCATTACGAGCCCCATGAAAAATCCCTAATCACAAAATGCCATATGCAACGAACATATATCCGCCATTTTGGCCGATTTCCCTACCTTCGATCTTAACAAAAAAATTCATACTAGTGTAGTTTGGAGTATTTAACTAAAATCTGAAATCAAAAAGTTCGTGATCCCATTACGAGCCCCATGAAAAATCCCTAAACACGAAATGACATCTGCAACGAACATATATCCGCCATTTTGGCAGATTTCCTCACCTTTGATGCTAACTAAAAAATTCCTACTTATGTAGTTTGGTCTATTAAACTAATATTTGAAATAAAAAATTCATAATCCCATTAAGAGCCCAATGAGAAATCCCTAAACACGAAATGACATGTGCAACTAACATATATCCGCCATTTTGGCAGATTTCCTCACCTTCGATCCTAACAGAAAAATTCCTACTTATGTAGTTTGGTCTATTGAACTAATATTTGAAATAAAAAATTTCATAATCACATTACGAGCCCCATGAAAAATCCCTAAACACGAAATGACATGTGCAACCAACATATATCCGCCATTTTGGCAGATTTCCTCACCTTCGATCCTAACTAAAAAGTTCCTACTTATGTAGTTTGGTCTATTGAACTAATATTTGAAATAAAAAAGTTCATAATCCCATTACGAGCCCCATGAAAAATCCCTAAACACGAAATGACATGTGCCACCAACATATATCCGCCATTTTGGCAGATTTGCTCACCATCGATCTTAACAAAAAAATTCCTACTTATGTAGTTTGGTCTATTTAACTAATATTTACGATAAAAAAGTTCATAATCCCATTACCAGCCCCATGAAAAATCCCTAAACACGAAATGACATGCGCAACCAACATATAAACGACATTTTGGCAGATTTCCTCACCTTTGATGCTAACTAAAAAATTCCTACTTATGTAGTTTGGTCTATTAAACTAATATTTGAAATAAAAAATTCATAATCCCATTAAGAGCCCAATGAGAAATCCCTAAACACGAAATGACATGTGCAACTAACATATATCCGCCATTTTGGCAGATTTCCTCACCTTCGATCCTAACAGAAAAATTCCTACTTATGTAGTTTGGTCTATTGAACTAATATTTGAAATTAAAAAGTTCATAATCCCATTACGAGCCCCATGAAAAATCCCTAAACACGAAATGACATGTGCCACCAAAATATATCCGCCATTTTGGCAGATTTCCTCACATTCGATCTTAACAAAAAAATTCCTACTTATGTAGTTTGGTCTATTTAACTAATATTTACCATAAAAAGTCCATAATCCCATTACCAGCCCCATGAAAAATCCCTAAACACGAAATGACATCTGCAACGAACATATACCCGCCATTTCGGCAGATTTCCTCACCTTCAATCCTAAGAAAAAAATTCCTACTTATGTAGCTTGACCTATTTAACTAAAATCTGAAATAAAAAAGTTCGTAATCACATTACGAGCCCCATGAACAATCCCTAAATACGAAATGACATCTGTAACCAACATATATCCGCCATTTTGGCAGATTTCCCCACCTTCGATCCTAACAAAAAATTCCTACTTATGTAGTTTTGACTATTTAACTAAAATCTGAAATAAAAAATTTCGTAATCCCATTACGAGCCCCATGAAAAATCCCTAAACACGAAATGACATGTGCAACCAACATATAAACGCCATTTTGGCAGATTTCCTCACCGTCGATCCTAACTAAAAAATTCCTACTTATGTAGTTTGGACTATTTAACTAATATTTGAAATAACAAATTTCATAATCCCATTACGAGCCCCATGAAAAATCCCTAAACACGAAATGACATGTGCAACCAACATATATCCGCCATTTTGGCAGATTTCCTCACCTTCGATCTTAACGAAAAAATTCCTACTTATGTAGTTTGGTCTATTGAACTAATATTTGAAATAAAAAAGTTCATAATCCCATTACGAGCCCCATGAAAAATCCCTAAACACGAAATGACATGTGCCACCAACATATATCCGCCATTTTGGCAGATTAGCTCACCATCGATCTTAACAAATAAATTCCTACTTATGTAGTTTGGTCTATTCAACTAATATCTGAAATAAAAAAGTTCATAATCTCATTACGAGCCCCATCAAAAATCCCTGAACACGAAATGACATGTGCAACCAACATATATCCGCCATTTTGGCAGATTTCCTCGCGTTCGATGTTAACAAAAAAATTCATACTAGTGTAACTTGGACAATTTAACTAAAATC
This sequence comes from Muscidifurax raptorellus, assembly GCA_020010945.3. Lineage (NCBI taxonomy): Eukaryota > Metazoa > Arthropoda > Insecta > Hymenoptera > Pteromalidae > Muscidifurax > Muscidifurax raptorellus. Next base: position 3,044,698 of record JAHUUD020000009.1, read on the forward strand.
TAAAATTAAAAATTTCTTCATCCCATTACGAGCCCCATGAAAAATCCCTAAACACGAAATGACATCTGAAACGAACATATATCCGCCATTTCGGCAGATTTCCTCACCTTCAATCCTAACAAAAAAATTCCTACTTATGTAGCTTGACCTATTTAACTAAAATCTCAAATAAAAAAGTTCGTAATCACATTACGAGCCCCATAAACAATCCCTAAATACGAAATGACATCTGCAACGAACAGATATCCGCCATTTCGGCAGATTTCCTCACCTTCGATCCTAACAAAAAATTCCTACTTATGTAGTTTTGACTATTTAACTAAAATCTGAAATAAAAAATTTTGTAATCCCATTACGAGCCCCATGAAAAATCCCTAAACACGAAATGACATGTGCAACCAACATATAAACGCCATTTTGGCAGATTTCCTCACCGTCGATCCTAACTAAAAAATTCCTACTTATGTAGTTTGGACTATTTAACTAATATTTGAAATAACAAATTTCATAATCCCATTACGAGCCCCATGAAAAATCCCTAAACACGAAATGACATGTGCAACCAACATATATCCGCCATTTTGGCAGATTTCCTCACCTTCGATCTTAACGAAAAAATTCCTACTTATGTAGTTTGGTCTATTGAACTAATATTTGAAATAAAAAAGTTCATAATCCCATTACGAGCCCCATGAAAAATCCCTAAACACGAAATGACATGTGCCACCAACATATATCCGCCATTTTGGCAGATTAGCTCACCATCGATCTTAACAAAAAAATTCCTACTTATGTAGTTTGGTCTATTCAACTAATATCTGAAATAAAAAAGTTCATAATCTCATTACGAGCCCCATCAAAAATCCCTGAACACGAAATGACATGTGCAACCAACATATATCCGCCATTTTGGCAGATTTCCTCGCGTTCGATGTTAACAAAAAAATTCATACTAGTGTAACTTGGACAATTTAACTAAAATCTAAAATTAAAAATTTCTTCATCCCATTACGAGCCCCATGAAAAATCCCTAAACACGAAATGACATCTGAAACGAACATATATCCGCCATTTCGGCAGATTTCCTCACCTTCAATCCTAACAAAAAAATTCCTACTTATGTAGCTTGACCTATTTAACTAAAATCTCAAATAAAAAAGTTCGTAATCACATTACGAGCCCCATAAACAATCCCTAAATACGAAATGACATCTGCAACGAACATATATCCGCCATTTCGGCAGATTTCCTCACCTTCGATCCTAACAAAAAATTCCTACTTATGTAGTTTTGACTATTTAACTAAAATCTGAAATAAAAAATTTCGTAATCCCATTACGAGCCCCATGAAAAATCCCTAAACACGAAATGACATGTGCAACCAACATATAAACGCCATTTTGGCAGATTTCCTCACCGTCGATCCTAACTAAAAAATTCCTACTTATGTAGTTTGGACTATTTAACTAATATTTGAAATAACAAATTTCATAATCCCATTACGAGCCCCATGAAAAATCCCTAAACACGAAATGACATGTGCAACCAACATATATCCGCCATTTTGGCAGATTTCCTCACCTTCGATCTTAACGAAAAAATTCCTACTTATGTAGTTTGGTCTATTCAACTAATATCTGAAATAAAAAAGTTCATAATCTCATTACGAGCCCCATCAAAAATCCCTGAACACGAAATGACATGTGCAACCAACATATATCCGCCATTTTGGCAGATTTCCTCGCGTTCGATGTTAACAAAAAAATTCATACTAGTGTAACTTGGACAATTTAACTAAAATCTAAAATTAAAAATTTCTTCATCCCATTACGAGCCCCATGAAAAATCCCTAAACACGAAATGACATCTGCAACGAACATATATCCGCCATTTCGGCAGATTTCCTCACCTTCAATCCTAACAAAAAAATTCCTACTTATGTAGCTTGACCTATTTAACTAAAATCTCAAATAAAAAAGTTCGTAATCACATTACGAGCCCCATAAACAATTCCTAAATACGAAATGACATCTGCAACCAACATATATCCGCCATTTTGGCAGATTTCCCCACCTTCGATCCTAACAAAAAATTCCTACTTATGTAGTTTTGACTATTTAACTAAAATCTGAAATAAGAAATTTCGTAATCCCATTACGAGCCCCATGAAAAATCCCTAAACACGAAATGACATGTGCAACCAACTTATATCCGCAATTTTGGCAGATTTCCTCACTTTCGATCTTAACAAAACAATTCCTACATATGTAGTTTGGACTATTTAACTAATACTTGTGACAAAAAAGTTCATAATCCCATTACGAGCCCCATGAATAATCCCTAAACACGAAATGACATGTGCAACCAACATATAAACGCCATTTTGGTAGATTTCCTCACCTTCGATCCTAACTAAAAAATTCATACTTATGTAATTTGGTCTATTTAACTAAAATCTGAAACAAAAAAAGTTCGTGATCCCATTACGAGCCCCATGAAAAATCCCTAAACACGAAATGACATGTGCAACCAACTTATATCCGCCATTTTGGCAGATTTCCTCACTTTCGATCTTAACAAAAAAATTCCTACATATGTAGTTTGGACTATTTAACTAATACTTGTGACAAAAAAGTTCATAATCCCATTACGAGCCTCATGAAAAATCCCTAAACACGAAATGACATGTGCAACCAACATATAAACGCCATTTTGGTAGATTTCCTCACCTTCGATCCTAACTAAAAAATTCATACTTATGTAATTTGGTCTATTTAACTAAAATCTGAAATACGAAAGTTCATAATCCCATTACGAGCCCCATGAAAAATCTCAAAACACAAAATGGCATATGCAACGAACATATATCCGCCATTTTGGCCAATTTCCCTACCTTCGATCTTAACAAAAAAATTCATACTAGTGTAGTTTGGAGTATTTAACTACAATCTGAAATAAAAAAGTTCGTGATCCCATTACGAGCCCCATGAAACATCCCTAAACACGAAATGACATCTGCAACGAACATATATCCGCCATTTTGGCAGATTTCCTCAACTTCGATCCTAACTAAAAAATTCCTACTTATGTAGTTTGGTCTATTGAATTAATATTTGAAATAAGAAATTTCATAATCCCATTACGAGCCCCATGAAAAATCCCTGAACACGAAATGACATGTGCAACCAACATATAAACGCCATTTTGGCAGATTTCCTCACCTTCGATCGTAACTAAAAAATTCCTACTTATGTAACTTGGTCTATTTAACTAAAATCTGAAATACAAAAATTCATAATCCCATTACGAGCCCCATGAAAAATCCCTAAACACAAAATGGCATATGCAACGAACATATATCCGCCATTTTGGCCAATTTCCCTACCTTCGATCTTAACAAAAAAATTCATACTAGTGTAGTTTGGAGTATTTAACTACAATCTGAAATAAAAATGTTCGTGATCCCATTACGAGCCCCATGAAACATCCCTAAACACGAAATGACATCTGCAACGAACATATATCCGCCATTTTGGCAGATTTCCTCAACTTCGATCCTAACTAAAAAATTCCTACTTATGTAACTTGGTCTATTTAACTAAAATCTGAAATACGAAAGTTCATAATCCCATTACGAGCCCCATGAAAAATCTCAAAACACAAAATGGCATATGCAACGAACATATATCCGCCATTTTGGCCAATTTCCCTACCTTCGATCTTAACAAAAAAATTCATACTAGTGTAGTTTGGAGTATTTAACTACAATCTGAAATAAAAAAGTTCGTGATCCCATTACGAGCCCCATGAAACATCCCTAAACACGAAATGACATCTGCAACGAACATATATCCGCCATTTTGGCAGATTTCCTCAACTTCGATCCTAACTAAAAAATTCCTACTTATGTAGTTTGGTCTATTGAATTAATATTTGAAATAAGAAATTTCATAATCACATTACGAGCCCCATGAAAAATCCCTGAACACGAAATGACATGTGCAACCAACATATAAACGCCATTTTGGCAGATTTCCTCACCTTCGATCCTAACTAAAAAATTCCTACTTATGTAACTTGGTCTATTTAACTAAAATCTGAAATACAAAAATTCATAATCCCATTACGAGCCCCATGAAAAATCCCTAAACACAAAATGGCATATGCAACGAACATATATCTGCCATTTTGGCCGATTTCCCTACCTTCGATCTTAACAAAAAAATTCATACTAGTGTAGTTTGGAGTATTTAACTAAAATCTGAAATAAAAAAGTTCGTGATCCCATTACGAGCCCCAACCAAAATATATCCGCCATTTTGGCAGATTTCCTCACCTTCGATCCTAACTGAAAAATTCCTACTTATGTAGTTTGGTCTATTGAACTAATATTTGAAATAAAAAAGTTCATAATCCTATTACGAGCCCCATGAAAAATCCCTAAACCCGAAATGACATGTGCAACCAAAATATATCCGCCATTTTGGCAGATTTCCTCAACTTCGATCCTAACTAAGAAATTCCTACTTATGTAGTTTGGTCTATTGAACTAATATTTGAAATAAGAAATTTCAAAATCCCATTACGAGCCCCATGAAAAATCCCTAAACACGAAATGACATGTGCAACCAAAATATATCCGCCATTTTGGCAGATTTCCTCACCTTCGATCCTAACTAAAAAATTCCTACTTATGTAGTTTGGTCTATTGAACTAATATTTGAAATAATAAAGTTCATAATCCCATTACGAGCCCCATGAAAAATCCCTAAACACGAAATGACATGTGCAACCAACATATAAACGCCATTTTGGCAGATTTCCTCACCTTCGATCCTAACTAAAAAATTCCTACTTATGTAATTTGGTCTATTTAACTAAAATCTGAAATACAAAAGTTCATAATCCCATTACGAGCACCATGAAAAATCCCTAAACACGAAATGTCATGTGCAACGAACATATATCCGCCATTTTGGCCGATTTCCTCACCTTCAATCCTAACAAAAAAATTCCTACTTATGTAGCTTGACCTATTTAACTAAAATCTGAAATAAAAAAGTTCGTAATCACATTACGAGCCCCATGAACAATCCCTAAATACGAAGTGACATCTGCTACCAACATATATCCGCCATTTTGGCAGATTTCCCCACCTTCGATCCTAACAAAAAAATTCCTACTTATGTAGTTTGGTCTATTGAACTAATATTTGAAATAAGAAATTTCATAATCCCATTACGAGCCCCATGAAAAATCCCTAAACACGAAATGACATCTGCAACAAACATATAACCGCCATTTCGGCAGATTTCCTCACCTTCAATCCTAACAAAAAAATTCCTACTTATGTAGCTTGACCTATTTAACTAAAATCTGAAATAAAAAAGTTCGTAATCACATTACGAGCCCCATGAACAATCCCTAAATACGAAATGACATCTGCTACCAACATATATCCGCCATTTTGGCAGATTTCCCCACCTTCGATTTTAACAAAAAAATTCATACTAGTGTAGCTTGGACAATTTAACTGAAATCTAAAATTAAAAATTTCTTAATCCCATTACGAGCCCCATGAAAACCCCTAAACACGAAATGACATCTGCAACGAACATATAACCGCCATTTCGGCAGATTTCCTCACCTTCAATCCTAACAAAAAAATTCCTACTTATGTAGCTTGACCTATTTAACTAAAATCTGAAATAAAAAAGTTCGTAATCACATTACGAGCCCCATGAACAATCCCTAAATACGAAATGACATCTGCTACCAACATATATCCGCCATTTTGGCAGATTTCCCCACCTTCGATCCTAACAAAAAATTCCTACTTATGTAGTTTTGACTATTTAACTAAAATCTGAAATAAAAAATTTCGTAATCCCATTACGAGCCCCATGAAAGATCCCTAAACACGAAATGATATGTGCAACCAACTTATATCCGCCATTTTGGCACATTTCCTCACTTTCGATCTTAACAAAAAAATTCCTACATATGTAGTTTGGACTACTTAACTAATACTTGTGACAAAGAAGTTCATAATCCCATTACGAGCCCCATGAAAAATCTCTAAACACAAAATGGCATATGCAACGAACATATATCCGCCATTTTGGCCGATTTCCCTACCTTCGATCTTAACAAAAAAATTCATACTAGTGTAGTTTGGAGTATTTAACTAAAATCTGAAATAAAAAAGTTCGTGATCCCATTACGAGCCCCATGAAACATCCCTAAACACGAAATGACATCTGCAACGAACATATATCCGCCATTTTGGCAGATTTCCTCAACTTCGATCCTAACTAAGAAATTCCTACTTATGTAGTTTGGTCTATTGAACTAATATTTGAAATAAGAAATTTCATAATCCCATTACGAGCCCCATGAAAAATCCCTTAACACGAAATGACATGTGCAACCAACATATAAACGACATTTTGGCAGATTTCCTCACCTTCGATCCTAACTAAAAAATTCCTACTTATGTAGTTTGGTCTAGTTAACTAATATTTGAAATAAAATAGTTCATAATCCCATTACGAGCACCATGAAAAATCCCTAAACACGAAATGACATGTGCAACGAACATATATCCGCCATTTTGGCCGATTTCCTAAGGTTCGATTTTAACAAAAAAATTCATACTAGTGTAGCTTGGACAATTTAACTAAAATCTAAAATTAAAAATTTCTTAATCCCATTACGAGCCCCATGAAAAATCCCTTAACACGAAATGACATCTGCAACGAACATATATCCGCCATTTCGGCAGATTTCCTCACCGTCAATCCTAACAAAAAAATTCCTACTTATGTAGGTTGACCTATTTAACTAATATCTGAAATAAAAAAGTTCGTAATCTCATTACGAGCCCCATGAAAAATCCCTAAACACGAAATGACATGTGCAACCAACATATATCCGCCATTTTGGCAGATTTCCTCACCTTCGATCTTAACAAAAAAATTCCTACTTATGTAGTTTGGTCTATTAAACTAATATTTGAAATAAAAAATTCATAATCCCATTACGAGCCCAATGAGAAATCCCTAAACATGAAATGACATGTGCAACCAACATATATCCGCCATTTTGGCAGATTTCCTCACCTTCGATCCTAACAGAAAAATTCCTACTTATGTAGTTTGGACTATTTAACTAATATTTGAAATAACAAATTTCATAATCCCATTACGACCCCCATGAAAAATCCCTAAACACGAAATGACATGTGCAACCAACATATATCCGCTATTTTGGCAGATTTCCTCACATTCGATCCTAACTAAAAAATTCCTACTTATGTAGTTTGGTCTATTGAACTAATATTTGAAATAAGAAATTTCATAATCCCATTACGAGCCCCATGAAAAATCCCTAATCACGAAATGACATGTGCAACCAACATATAAACGACATTTTGGCAGATTTCCTCACCTTCGATCCTAACTAAAAAATTCCTACTTATGAAGTTTGGTCTAGTTAACTAATATTTGAAATAAAATAGTTCATAATCCCATTACGAGCACCATGAAAAATCCCTAAACACGAAATGACATGTGCAACGAACATATATCCGCCATTTTGGCCGATTTCCTAAGGTTCGATTTTAACAAAAAAATTCATACTAGTGTAGCTTGGACAATTTAACTAAAATCTAAAATTAAAAATTTCTTAATCCCATTACGAGCCCCATGAAAAATCCCTTAACACGAAATGTCATCTGCAACGAACATATATCCGCCATTTCGGCAGATTTCCTCACCTTCAATCCTAACAAAAAAATTCCTACTTATGTAGGTTGACCTATTTAACTAATATCTGAAATAAAAAAGTTCGTAATCTCATTACGAGCCCCATGAAAAATCCCTAAACACGAAATGACATGTGCAACCAACATATATCCGCCATTTTGGCAGATTTCCTCACCTTCGATCTTAACAAAAAAATTCCTACTTATGTAGTTTGGTCTATTAAACTAATATTTGAAATAAAAAATTCATAATCCCATTACGAGCCCAATGAGAAATCCCTAAACACGAAATGACATGTGCAACCAACATATATCCGCCATTTTGGCAGATTTCCTCACCTTCGATCCTAACTAAAAAATTCCTACTTATGTAGTTTGGTCTATTGAACTAATATTTGAAATAATAAAGTTCATAATCCCATTACGAGCCCCATGAAAAATCCCTAAACCCGAAATGACATGTGCAACCAAAATATATCCGCCATTTTGGCAGATTTCCTCACCTTCGATCTTAACAAAAAAATTCCTACTTATGTAGTTTGGTCTATTTAACTAATATTTGAAATATAAAAGTTCATAATCCCATTACGAGCACCATGAAAAATCCCTAAACACGAAATGTCATGTGCAACGAACATATATCCGCCATTTTGGCCGATTTCCCCACCTTCGATTTTAACAAAAAAATTCATACTAGTGTAGCTTGGACAATTTAACTAAAATCTAAAATTAAAAATTTCTTAATCCCATTACGAGCCCCATGAAAAATCCCTTAACACGAAATGACATCTGCAACGAACATATATCCGCCATTTCGGCAGATTTCCTCACCTTCAATCCTAACAAAAAAATTCCTACTTATGTAGCTTGACCTATTTAACTAAAATCTGAAATAAAAAAGTTCGTAATCACATTACGAGCCCCATGAAAAATCCCTAAACACGAAATGACATGTGCAACCAACATATATCCGCCATTTTGGCAGATTTCCTCACCTTCGATCTTAACAAAAAAATTCCTACTTATGTAGTTTGGTCTATTAAACTAATATTTGAAATAAAAAATTCATAATCCCATTACGAGCCCAATGAGAAATCCCTAAACATGAAATGACATGTGCAACCAACATATATCCGCCATTTTGGCAGATTTCCTCACCTTCGATCCTAACAGAAAAATTCCTACTTATGTAGTTTGGACTATTTAACTAATATTTGAAATAACAAATTTCATAATCCAATTACGACCCCCATGAAAAATCCCTAAACACGAAATGACATGTGCAACCAACATATATCCGCTATTTTGGCAGATTTCCTCACCTTCGATCCTAACTAAAAAATTCCTACTTATGTAGTTTGGTCTATTGAACTAATATTTGAAATAAGAAATTTCATAATCCCATTACGAGCCCCATGAAAAATCCCTAAACACGAAATGACATGTGCAACCAACATATAAACGACATTTTGGCAGATTTCCTCACCTTCGATCCTAACTAAAAAATTCCTACTTATGTAGTTTGGTCTAGTTAACTAATATTTGAAATAAAATAGTTCATAATCCCATTACGAGCACCATGAAAAATCCCTATACACGAAATGACATGTGCAACGAACATATATCCGCCATTTTGGCCGATTTCCTAAGGTTCGATTTTAACAAAAAAATTCATACTAGTGTAGCTTGGACAAGTTAACTAAAATCTAAAATTAAAAATTTCTTAATCCCATTACGAGCCCCATGAAAAATCCCTTAACACGAAATGACATCTGCAACGAACATATATCCGCCATTTCGGCAGATTTCCTCACCTTCAATCCTAACAAAAAAATTCCTACTTATGTAGGTTGACCTATTTAACTAATATCTGAAATAAAAAAGTTCGTAATCTCATTACGAGCCCCATGAAAAATCCCTAAACACGAAATGACATGTGCAACCAACATATATCCGCCATTTTGGCAGATTTGCTCACCATCGATCTTAACAAAAAAATTCCTACTTATGTAGTTTGGTCTATTTAACTAATATTTACGATAAAAAAGTTCATAATCCCATTACCAGCCCCATGAAAAATCCCTAAACACGAAATGACATGCGCAACCAACATATAAACGACATTTTGGCAGATTTCCTCACCTTTGATGCTAACTAAAAAATTCCTACTTATGTAGTTTGGTCTATTAAACTAATATTTGAAATAAAAAATTCATAATCCCATTAAGAGCCCAATGAGAAATCCCTAAACACGAAATGACATGTGCAACTAACATATATCCGCCATTTTGGCAGATTTCCTCACCTTCGATCCTAACAGAAAAATTCCTACTTATGTAGTTTGGTCTATTGAACTAATATTTGAAATTAAAAAGTTCATAATCCCATTACGAGCCCCATGAAAAATCCCTAAACACGAAATGACATGTGCCACCAAAATATATCCGCCATTTTGGCAGATTTCCTCACATTCGATCTTAACAAAAAAATTCCTACTTATGTAGTTTGGTCTATTTAACTAATATTTACCATAAAAAGTCCATAATCCCATTACCAGCCCCATGAAAAATCCCTAAACACGAAATGACATCTGCAACGAACATATACCCGCCATTTCGGCAGATTTCCTCACCTTCAATCCTAAGAAAAAAATTCCTACTTATGTAGCTTGACCTATTTAACTAAAATCTGAAATAAAAAAGTTCGTAATCACATTACGAGCCCCATGAACAATCCCTAAATACGAAATGACATCTGTAACCAACATATATCCGCCATTTTGGCAGATTTCCCCACCTTCGATCCTAACAAAAAATTCCTACTTATGTAGTTTTGACTATTTAACTAAAATCTGAAATAAAAAATTTCGTAATCCCATTACGAGCCCCATGAAAAATCCCTAAACACGAAATGACATGTGCAACCAACATATAAACGCCATTTTGGCAGATTTCCTCACCGTCGATCCTAACTAAAAAATTCCTACTTATGTAGTTTGGACTATTTAACTAATATTTGAAATAACAAATTTCATAATCCCATTACGAGCCCCATGAAAAATCCCTAAACACGAAATGACATGTGCAACCAACATATATCCGCCATTTTGGCAGATTTCCTCACCTTCGATCTTAACGAAAAAATTCCTACTTATGTAGTTTGGTCTATTGAACTAATATTTGAAATAAAAAAGTTCATAATCCCATTACGAGCCCCATGAAAAATCCCTAAACACGAAATGACATGTGCCACCAACATATATCCGCCATTTTGGCAGATTAGCTCACCATCGATCTTAACAAATAAATTCCTACTTATGTAGTTTGGTCTATTCAACTAATATCTGAAATAAAAAAGTTCATAATCTCATTACGAGCCCCATCAAAAATCCCTGAACACGAAATGACATGTGCAACCAACATATATCCGCCATTTTGGCAGATTTCCTCGCGTTCGATGTTAACAAAAAAATTCATACTAGTGTAACTTGGACAATTTAACTAAAATCTAAAATTAAAAATTTCTTCATCCCATTACGAGCCCCATGAAAAATCCCTAAACACGAAATGACATCTGAAACGAACATATATCCGCCATTTCGGCAGATTTCCTCACCTTCAATCCTAACAAAAAAATTCCTACTTATGTAGCTTGACCTATTTAACTAAAATCTCAAATAAAAAAGTTCGTAATCACATTACGAGCCCCATAAACAATCCCTAAATACGAAATGACATCTGCAACGAACAGATATCCGCCATTTCGGCAGATTTCCTCACCTTCGATCCTAACAAAAAATTCCTACTTATGTAGTTTTGACTATTTAACTAAAATCTGAAATAAAAAATTTTGTAATCCCATTACGAGCCCCATGAAAAATCCCTAAACACGAAATGACATGTGCAACCAACATATAAACGCCATTTTGGCAGATTTCCTCACCGTCGATCCTAACTAAAAAATTCCTACTTATGTAGTTTGGACTATTTAACTAATATTTGAAATAACAAATTTCATAATCCCATTACGAGCCCCATGAAAAATCCCTAAACACGAAATGACATGTGCAACCAACATATATCCGCCATTTTGGCAGATTTCCTCACCTTCGATCTTAACGAAAAAATTCCTACTTATGTAGTTTGGTCTATTGAACTAATATTTGAAATAAAAAAGTTCATAATCCCATTACGAGCCCCATGAAAAATCCCTAAACACGAAATGACATGTGCCACCAACATATATCCGCCATTTTGGCAGATTAGCTCACCATCGATCTTAACAAAAAAATTCCTACTTATGTAGTTTGGTCTATTCAACTAATATCTGAAATAAAAAAGTTCATAATCTCATTACGAGCCCCATCAAAAATCCCTGAACACGAAATGACATGTGCAACCAACATATATCCGCCATTTTGGCAGATTTCCTCGCGTTCGATGTTAACAAAAAAATTCATACTAGTGTAACTTGGACAATTTAACTAAAATCTAAAATTAAAAATTTCTTCATCCCATTACGAGCCCCATGAAAAATCCCTAAACACGAAATGACATCTGAAACGAACATATATCCGCCATTTCGGCAGATTTCCTCACCTTCAATCCTAACAAAAAAATTCCTACTTATGTAGCTTGACCTATTTAACTAAAATCTCAAATAAAAAAGTTCGTAATCACATTACGAGCCCCATAAACAATCCCTAAATACGAAATGACATCTGCAACGAACATATATCCGCCATTTCGGCAGATTTCCTCACCTTCGATCCTAACAAAAAATTCCTACTTATGTAGTTTTGACTATTTAACTAAAATCTGAAATAAAAAATTTCGTAATCCCATTACGAGCCCCATGAAAAATCCCTAAACACGAAATGACATGTGCAACCAACATATAAACGCCATTTTGGCAGATTTCCTCACCGTCGATCCTAACTAAAAAATTCCTACTTATGTAGTTTGGACTATTTAACTAATATTTGAAATAACAAATTTCATAATCCCATTACGAGCCCCATGAAAAATCCCTAAACACGAAATGACATGTGCAACCAACATATATCCGCCATTTTGGCAGATTTCCTCACCTTCGATCTTAACGAAAAAATTCCTACTTATGTAGTTTGGTCTATTCAACTAATATCTGAAATAAAAAAGTTCATAATCTCATTACGAGCCCCATCAAAAATCCCTGAACACGAAATGACATGTGCAACCAACATATATCCGCCATTTTGGCAGATTTCCTCGCGTTCGATGTTAACAAAAAAATTCATACTAGTGTAACTTGGACAATTTAACTAAAATCTAAAATTAAAAATTTCTTCATCCCATTACGAGCCCCATGAAAAATCCCTAAACACGAAATGACATCTGCAACGAACATATATCCGCCATTTCGGCAGATTTCCTCACCTTCAATCCTAACAAAAAAATTCCTACTTATGTAGCTTGACCTATTTAACTAAAATCTCAAATAAAAAAGTTCGTAATCACATTACGAGCCCCATAAACAATTCCTAAATACGAAATGACATCTGCAACCAACATATATCCGCCATTTTGGCAGATTTCCCCACCTTCGATCCTAACAAAAAATTCCTACTTATGTAGTTTTGACTATTTAACTAAAATCTGAAATAAAAAATTTCGTAATCCCATTACGAGCCCCATGAAAAATCCCTAAACACGAAATGACATGTGCAACCAACTTATATCCGCAATTTTGGCAGATTTCCTCACTTTCGATCTTAACAAAACAATTCCTACATATGTAGTTTGGACTATTTAACTAATACTTGTGACAAAAAAGTTCATAATCCCATTACGAGCCCCATGAATAATCCCTAAACACGAAATGACATGTGCAACCAACATATAAACGCCATTTTGGTAGATTTCCTCACCTTCGATCCTAACTAAAAAATTCATACTTATGTAATTTGGTCTATTTAACTAAAATCTGAAACAAAAAAAGTTCGTGATCCCATTACGAGCCCCATGAAAAATCCCTAAACACGAAATGACATGTGCAACCAACTTATATCCGCCATTTTGGCAGATTTCCTCACTTTCGATCTTAACAAAAAAATTCCTACATATGTAGTTTGGACTATTTAACTAATACTTGTGACAAAAAAGTTCATAATCCCATTACGAGCCTCATGAAAAATCCCTAAACACGAAATGACATGTGCAACCAACATATAAACGCCATTTTGGTAGATTTCCTCACCTTCGATCCTAACTAAAAAATTCATACTTATGTAATTTGGTCTATTTAACTAAAATCTGAAATACGAAAGTTCATAATCCCATTACGAGCCCCATGAAAAATCTCAAAACACAAAATGGCATATGCAACGAACATATATCCGCCATTTTGGCCAATTTCCCTACCTTCGATCTTAACAAAAAAATTCATACTAGTGTAGTTTGGAGTATTTAACTACAATCTGAAATAAAAAAGTTCGTGATCCCATTACGAGCCCCATGAAACATCCCTAAACACGAAATGACATCTGCAACGAACATATATCCGCCATTTTGGCAGATTTCCTCAACTTCGATCCTAACTAAAAAATTCCTACTTATGTAGTTTGGTCTATTGAATTAATATTTGAAATAAGAAATTTCATAATCCCATTACGAGCCCCATGAAAAATCCCTGAACACGAAATGACATGTGCAACCAACATATAAACGCCATTTTGGCAGATTTCCTCACCTTCGATCCTAACTAAAAAATTCCTACTTATGTAACTTGGTCTATTTAACTAAAATCTGAAATACAAAAATTCATAATCCCATTACGAGCCCCATGAAAAATCCCTAAACACAAAATGGCATATGCAACGAACATATATCCGCCATTTTGGCCAATTTCCCTACCTTCGATCTTAACAAAAAAATTCATACTAGTGTAGTTTGGAGTATTTAACTACAATCTGAAATAAAAATGTTCGTGATCCCATTACGAGCCCCATGAAACATCCCTAAACACGAAATGACATCTGCAACGAACATATATCCGCCATTTTGGCAGATTTCCTCAACTTCGATCCTAACTAAAAAATTCCTACTTATGTAACTTGGTCTATTTAACTAAAATCTGAAATACGAAAGTTCATAATCCCATTACGAGCCCCATGAAAAATCTCAAAACACAAAATGGCATATGCAACGAACATATATCCGCCATTTTGGCCAATTTCCCTACCTTCGATCTTAACAAAAAAATTCATACTAGTGTAGTTTGGAGTATTTAACTACAATCTGAAATAAAAAAGTTCGTGATCCCATTACGAGCCCCATGAAACATCCCTAAACACGAAATGACATCTGCAACGAACATATATCCGCCATTTTGGCAGATTTCCTCAACTTCGATCCTAACTAAAAAATTCCTACTTATGTAGTTTGGTCTATTGAATTAATATTTGAAATAAGAAATTTCATAATCCCATTACGAGCCCCATGAAAAATCCCTGAACACGAAATGACATGTGCAACCAACATATAAACGCCATTTTGGCAGATTTCCTCACCTTCGATCCTAACTAAAAAATTCCTACTTATGTAACTTGGTCTATTTAACTAAAATCTGAAATACAAAAATTCATAATCCCATTACGAGCCCCATGAAAAATCCCTAAACACAAAATGGCATATGCAACGAACATATATCTGCCATTTTGGCCGATTTCCCTACCTTCGATCTTAACAAAAAAATTCATACTAGTGTAGTTTGGAGTATTTAACTAAAATCTGAAATAAAAAAGTTCGTGATCCCATTACGAGCCCCAACCAAAATATATCCGCCATTTTGGCAGATTTCCTCACCTTCGATCCTAACTGAAAAATTCCTACTTATGTAGTTTGGTCTATTGAACTAATATTTGAAATAAAAAAGTTCATAATCCTATTACGAGCCCCATGAAAAATCCCTAAACCCGAAATGACATGTGCAACCAAAATATATCCGCCATTTTGGCAGATTTCCTCAACTTCGATCCTAACTAAGAAATTCCTACTTATGTAGTTTGGTCTATTGAACTAATATTTGAAATAAGAAATTTCAAAATCCCATTACGAGCCCCATGAAAAATCCCTAAACACGAAATGACATGTGCAACCAAAATATATCCGCCATTTTGGCAGATTTCCTCACCTTCGATCCTAACTAAAAAATTCCTACTTATGTAGTTTGGTCTATTGAACTAATATTTGAAATAATAAAGTTCATAATCCCATTACGAGCCCCATGAAAAATCCCTAAACACGAAATGACATGTGCAACCAACATATAAACGCCATTTTGGCAGATTTCCTCACCTTCGATCCTAACTAAAAAATTCCTACTTATGTAATTTGGTCTATTTAACTAAAATCTGAAATACAAAAGTTCATAATCCCATTACGAGCACCATGAAAAATCCCTAAACACGAAATGTCATGTGCAACGAACATATATCCGCCATTTTGGCCGATTTCCTCACCTTCAATCCTAACAAAAAAATTCCTACTTATGTAGCTTGACCTATTTAACTAAAATCTGAAATAAAAAAGTTCGTAATCACATTACGAGCCCCATGAACAATCCCTAAATACGAAGTGACATCTGCTACCAACATATATCCGCCATTTTGGCAGATTTCCCCACCTTCGATCCTAACAAAAAAATTCCTACTTATGTAGTTTGGTCTATTGAACTAATATTTGAAATAAGAAATTTCATAATCCCATTACGAGCCCCATGAAAAATCCCTAAACACGAAATGACATCTGCAACGAACATATAACCGCCATTTCGGCAGATTTCCTCACCTTCAATCCTAACAAAAAAATTCCTACTTATGTAGCTTGACCTATTTAACTAAAATCTGAAATAAAAAAGTTCGTAATCACATTACGAGCCCCATGAACAATCCCTAAATACGAAATGACATCTGCTACCAACATATATCCGCCATTTTGGCAGATTTCCCCACCTTCGATTTTAACAAAAAAATTCATACTAGTGTAGCTTGGACAATTTAACTGAAATCTAAAATTAAAAATTTCTTAATCCCATTACGAGCCCCATGAAAACCCCTAAACACGAAATGACATCTGCAACGAACATATAACCGCCATTTCGGCAGATTTCCTCACCTTCAATCCTAACAAAAAAATTCCTACTTATGTAGCTTGACCTATTTAACTAAAATCTGAAATAAAAAAGTTCGTAATCACATTACGAGCCCCATGAACAATCCCTAAATACGAAATGACATCTGCTACCAACATATATCCGCCATTTTGGCAGATTTCCCCACCTTCGATCCTAACAAAAAATTCCTACTTATGTAGTTTTGACTATTTAACTAAAATCTGAAATAAAAAATTTCGTAATCCCATTACGAGCCCCATGAAAGATCCCTAAACACGAAATGATATGTGCAACCAACTTATATCCGCCATTTTGGCACATTTCCTCACTTTCGATCTTAACAAAAAAATTCCTACATATGTAGTTTGGACTACTTAACTAATACTTGTGACAAAGAAGTTCATAATCCCATTACGAGCCCCATGAAAAATCTCTAAACACAAAATGGCATATGCAACGAACATATATCCGCCATTTTGGCCGATTTCCCTACCTTCGATCTTAACAAAAAAATTCATACTAGTGTAGTTTGGAGTATTTAACTAAAATCTGAAATAAAAAAGTTCGTGATCCCATTACGAGCCCCATGAAACATCCCTAAACACGAAATGACATCTGCAACGAACATATATCCGCCATTTTGGCAGATTTCCTCAACTTCGATCCTAACTAAGAAATTCCTACTTATGTAGTTTGGTCTATTGAACTAATATTTGAAATAAGAAATTTCATAATCCCATTACGAGCCCCATGAAAAATCCCTTAACACGAAATGACATGTGCAACCAACATATAAACGACATTTTGGCAGATTTCCTCACCTTCGATCCTAACTAAAAAATTCCTACTTATGTAGTTTGGTCTAGTTAACTAATATTTGAAATAAAATAGTTCATAATCCCATTACGAGCACCATGAAAAATCCCTAAACACGAAATGACATGTGCAACGAACATATATCCGCCATTTTGGCCGATTTCCTAAGGTTCGATTTTAACAAAAAAATTCATACTAGTGTAGCTTGGACAATTTAACTAAAATCTAAAATTAAAAATTTCTTAATCCCATTACGAGCCCCATGAAAAATCCCTTAACACGAAATGACATCTGCAACGAACATATATCCGCCATTTCGGCAGATTTCCT
This sequence comes from Muscidifurax raptorellus, assembly GCA_020010945.3. Classification (NCBI taxonomy): domain Eukaryota; kingdom Metazoa; phylum Arthropoda; class Insecta; order Hymenoptera; family Pteromalidae; genus Muscidifurax; species Muscidifurax raptorellus. Next base: position 3,062,762 of record JAHUUD020000009.1, read on the forward strand.
CACCGTCAATCCTAACAAAAAAATTCCTACTTATGTAGGTTGACCTATTTAACTAATATCTGAAATAAAAAAGTTCGTAATCTCATTACGAGCCCCATGAAAAATCCCTAAACACGAAATGACATGTGCAACCAACATATATCCGCCATTTTGGCAGATTTCCTCACCTTCGATCTTAACAAAAAAATTCCTACTTATGTAGTTTGGTCTATTAAACTAATATTTGAAATAAAAAATTCATAATCCCATTACGAGCCCAATGAGAAATCCCTAAACATGAAATGACATGTGCAACCAACATATATCCGCCATTTTGGCAGATTTCCTCACCTTCGATCCTAACAGAAAAATTCCTACTTATGTAGTTTGGACTATTTAACTAATATTTGAAATAACAAATTTCATAATCCCATTACGACCCCCATGAAAAATCCCTAAACACGAAATGACATGTGCAACCAACATATATCCGCTATTTTGGCAGATTTCCTCACATTCGATCCTAACTAAAAAATTCCTACTTATGTAGTTTGGTCTATTGAACTAATATTTGAAATAAGAAATTTCATAATCCCATTACGAGCCCCATGAAAAATCCCTAATCACGAAATGACATGTGCAACCAACATATAAACGACATTTTGGCAGATTTCCTCACCTTCGATCCTAACTAAAAAATTCCTACTTATGAAGTTTGGTCTAGTTAACTAATATTTGAAATAAAATAGTTCATAATCCCATTACGAGCACCATGAAAAATCCCTAAACACGAAATGACATGTGCAACGAACATATATCCGCCATTTTGGCCGATTTCCTAAGGTTCGATTTTAACAAAAAAATTCATACTAGTGTAGCTTGGACAATTTAACTAAAATCTAAAATTAAAAATTTCTTAATCCCATTACGAGCCCCATGAAAAATCCCTTAACACGAAATGTCATCTGCAACGAACATATATCCGCCATTTCGGCAGATTTCCTCACCTTCAATCCTAACAAAAAAATTCCTACTTATGTAGGTTGACCTATTTAACTAATATCTGAAATAAAAAAGTTCGTAATCTCATTACGAGCCCCATGAAAAATCCCTAAACACGAAATGACATGTGCAACCAACATATATCCGCCATTTTGGCAGATTTCCTCACCTTCGATCTTAACAAAAAAATTCCTACTTATGTAGTTTGGTCTATTAAACTAATATTTGAAATAAAAAATTCATAATCCCATTACGAGCCCAATGAGAAATCCCTAAACACGAAATGACATGTGCAACCAACATATATCCGCCATTTTGGCAGATTTCCTCACCTTCGATCCTAACTAAAAAATTCCTACTTATGTAGTTTGGTCTATTGAACTAATATTTGAAATAATAAAGTTCATAATCCCATTACGAGCCCCATGAAAAATCCCTAAACCCGAAATGACATGTGCAACCAAAATATATCCGCCATTTTGGCAGATTTCCTCACCTTCGATCTTAACAAAAAAATTCCTACTTATGTAGTTTGGTCTATTTAACTAATATTTGAAATATAAAAGTTCATAATCCCATTACGAGCACCATGAAAAATCCCTAAACACGAAATGTCATGTGCAACGAACATATATCCGCCATTTTGGCCGATTCCCCCACCTTCGATTTTAACAAAAAAATTCATACTAGTGTAGCTTGGACAATTTAACTGAAATCTAAAATTAAAAATTTCTTAATCCCATTACGAGCCCCATGAAAACCCCTAAACACGAAATGACATCTGCAACGAACATATAACCGCCATTTCGGCAGATTTCCTCACCTTCAATCCTAACAAAAAAATTCCTACTTATGTAGCTTGACCTATTTAACTAAAATCTGAAATAAAAAAGTTCGTAATCACATTACGAGCCCCATGAACAATCCCTAATTACGAAATGACATCTGCAACCAACATATATCCGCCATTTTGGCAGATTTCCCCACCTTCGATCCTAACAAAAAAATTCCTACTTATGTAGTTTGGTCTATTGAACTAATATTTGAAATAAGAAATTTCATAATCCCATTACGAGCCCCATGAAAAATCCCTAAACACGAAATGACATGTGCAACCAACATATAAACGCCATTTTGGCAGATTTCCTCACCTTCGATCCTAACTAAAAAATTCCTACTTATGTAATTTGGTCTATTTAACTAGAATCTGAGATACAAAAGTTCATAATCCCATTACGAGCCCCATGAAAAATCCCTAAACACAAAATGGCATATGCAACGAACATATATCCGCCATTTTGGCCGATTTCCCTACCTTCGATCTTAACAAAAAAATTCATACTAGTGTAGTTTGGAGTATTTAACTAAAATCTGAAATAAAAAAGTTCGTGATCCCATTACGAGCCCCATGAAAAATCCCTAAACACGAAATGACATCTGCAACGAACATATATCCGCCATTTTGGCAGATTTCCTCAACTTCGATCCTAACTAAAAAATTCCTACTTATGTAGTTTGGTCTATTGAACTAATATTTGAAATAAGAAATTTCATAATCCCATTACGAGCCCCATGAAAAATCCCTAAACACGAAATGACATGTGCAACCAACATATATCCGCTATTTTGGCAGATTTCCTCACCTTCGATCCTAACTAAAAAATTCCTACTTATGTAGTTTGGTCTATTGAACTAATATTTGAAATAAAAAATTCATAATCCCATTACGAGCCCAATGAGAAATCCCTAAACACGAAATGACATGTGCAACCAACATATATCCGCCATTGTGGCAGATTTCCTCACCTGCGATCTTAACGAAAAAATTCCTACTTATGTAGTTTGGTCTATTGAACTAATATTTGAAATAAAATTTCATAATCCCATTACGAGCCCCATGAAAAATCCCTAAACCCGAAATGACATGTGCCACCAACATATATCCGCCATTTTGGCAGATTTGCTCACCATCGATCTTAACTAAAAAATTCCTACTTATGTAGTTTGGTCTATTTAACTAATATTTACCATAAAAAAGTTCATAATCCCATTACGAGCCCCATGATAAATCCCTAAACACGAAATGACATGTGCAACCAACATATATCCGCCATTTTGGCCGATTTCCTAACGTTCGATTTTAACAAAAAAATTCATACTAGTGTAGCTTGGACAATTTAACTAAAATCTAACATTAAAAATTTCTTAATCCCATTACGAGCCGCATGAAAAATCCCTAAACACGAAATGACATCTGCAACGAACATATATCTGCCATTTCGGCAGATTTCCTCACCTTCAATCCTAACAAAAAAATTCCTACTTATGTAGCTTGACCTATTTAACTAAAATCTGAAATTAAAAAGTTCGTAATCACATTACGAGCCCCATGAACAATCCCTAAATACGAAATGACATCTGCGACCAACATATATCCGCCATTTTGGCAGATTTCCCCACCTTCGATCCTAACAAAAAAATTCCTACTTATGTAGTTTGGACTATTTAACTAATATCTGAAATAAAAAAGTTCGTAATCTCATTACGAGCCCCATGAAAAATCCCTAAACACGAAATGACATGTGCAACCAACATATATCCGCCATTTTGGCAGATTTCCTCACCTTCGATCTTGACAAAAAAATTCCTACTTATGTAGTTTGGTCTATTTAACAAATATTTGAAATAAAAAAGTTCATAATCCCATTACGAGCACCATGAAAAATCCCTAAACACGAAATGACATGTGCAACGAACATATATCCGCCATTTTGGCCGATTTCCTCACGTTCGATTTTAACAAAAAAATTCATACTAGTGTAGCTTGGACAATTTAACTAAAATCTAAGATTAAAAATTTCTTCATCCCATTACGAGCCCCATGAAAAATCCCTAAACACGAAATGACATCTGCAACCAACATATATCCGCCATTTTGGCAGATTTCCCCACATTCGATCCTAACAAAAAAATTCCTACTTATGTAGTTTGGACTATTTAACTAATATCTGAAACAAAAAAGTTCGTAATCTCATTACGAGCCCCATGAAAAATCCCTAAACACGAAATGACATGTGCAACCAACATATATCCGCCATTTTGGCAGATTTCCTCACCTTCGATCTTAACAAAAAAATTCCTACTTATGTAGTTTGGTCTATTAAACTAATATTTGAAATAAAAAATTCATAATCCCATTACGAGCCCAATGAGAAATCCCTAAACACAAAATGGCATATGCAACGAACATATATCCGCTATTTTGGCAGATTTCCTCACCTTCGATCCTAACTAAAAAATTCCTACTTATGTAATTTGGTCTATTTAACTAAAATCTGAAATACAAAAGTTCATAATCCCATTACGAGCCCCATGAAAAATCCCTAAACACAAAATGGCATATGCAACGAACATATATCCGCCATTTTGGCCGATTTCCCTACCTTCGATCTTAACAAAAAAATTCATACTAGTGTAGTTTGGAGTCTTTAACTAAAATCTGAAATAAAAAAGTTCGTGATCCCATTACGAGCCCCATGAAAAATCCCTAAACACGAAATGACATCTGCAACGAACATATATCCGCCATTTTGGCAGATTTCCTCAACTTCGATCCTAACTAAAAAATTCCTACTTATGTAGTTTGGTCTATTGAACTAATATTTGAAATAAGAAATTTCATAATCCCATTACGAGCACCATGAAAAATCCCTAAACACGAAATGACATCTGCAACGAACATATATCCGCCATTTCGGCAGATTTCCACAACTTCGATCCTAACTAAAAAATTCCTACTTATGTAGCTTGACCTATTTAACTAAAATCTGAAATTAAAAATTCATAATCCCATTACGAGCCCAATGAGAAATCCCTAAACACGAAATGACATCTGCAACCAACATATATCCGCCATTTTGGCAGATTTCCTCACCTTCGATCTTAACAAAAAAATTCCTACTTATGTAGTTTGGTCTATTTAACAAATATTTACCATAAAAAAGTTCATAATCCCATTACGAGCCCCATGAAAAATCCCTAAACACGAAATGACATGTGCAACCAACATATATCCGCCATTTTGGCCGATTTCCTAACGTTCGATTTTAACAAAAAAATTCATACTAGTGTAGCTTGGACAATTTAACTAAAATCTAAGATTAAAAATTTCTTCATCCCATTACGAGCCCCATTAAAAATCCCCAAACACAAAATGACATCTGCAACCAACATATATCCGCCATTTTGGCAGATTTCCCCACATTCGATCCTAACAGAAAAATTCCTACTTATGTAGTTTGGACTATTTAACTAATATTTGAAATAACAAATTTCAGAATCCCATTACGAGCCCCATGAAAAATCCCTAAACACGAAATGACATGTGCAACCAACATATATCCGCCATTTTGGCAGATTTCCTCACCTTCCATCTTAACAAAAAAATTCCTACTTCTGTAGTTTGGACTATTCAACTAATATCTGAAATAACAAAGTTCATAATCTCATTACGAGCCCCATGAAAAATCCCTAAACACAAAATGGCATATGCAACGAACATATATCCGCCATTTTTGCCGATTTCCCTACCTTCGATCTTAACAAAAAAATTCATACTAGTGTAGTTTGGAGTATTTAACTAAAATCTGAAATAAAAAAGTTCGTGATCCCATTACGAGCCCCATGAAAAATCCCTAAACACGAAATGACATCTGCAACGAACATATATCCGCCATTTTGGCAGATTTCCTCAACTTCGATCCTAACTAAAAAATTCCTACTTATGTAGTTTGGTCTATTGAACTAATATTTGAAATAAGAAATTTCATAATCCCATTACGAGCACCATGAAAAATCCCTAAACACGAAATGACATGTGCAACCAACATATATCCGCTATTTTGGCAGATTTCCTCACCTTCGATCCTAACTAAAAAATTCCTACTTATGTAGTTTGGTCTATTGAACTAATATTTGAAATAAAAAATTTCATAATCCCATTACGAGCCCCATGAAAAATCCCTAAACACGAAGTGACATCTGCAACGAACATATATCCGCCATTTCGGCAGATTTCCACAACTTCGATCCTAACTAAAAAATTCCTACTTATGTAGTTTGGTCTATTAAACTAATATTTGAAATAAAAAATTCATAATCCCATTACGAGCCCAATGAGAAATCCCTAAACACGAAATGACATGTGCAACCAACATATATCCGCCATTGTTGCAGATTTCCTCACCCTCGATCCTAAGAGAAAAATTCCTACTTATGTAGTTTGGACTATTTAACTAATATTTGAAATAACAAATTTCATAATCCCATTACGAGCCCCATGAAAAATCCCTAAACACGAAATGACATCTGCAACCAACATATATCCGCCATTTTGGCAGATTTCCTCACCTTCGATCTTAACGAAAAAATTCCTACTTATGTAGTTTGGTCTATTGAACTAATATTTGAAATAAGAAATTCATAATCCCATTACGAGCCCAATGAGAAATCCCTAAACACGAAATGACATGTGCAACCAACATATATCCGCCATTGTGGCAGATTTCCTCACCCTCGATCCTAAGAGAAAAATTCCTACTTATGTAGTTTGGACTATTTAACTAATATTTGAAATAACAAATTTCATAATCCCATTACGAGCCCCATGAAAAATCCCTAAACACGAAGTGACATCTGCAACGAACATATATCCGCCATTTCGGCAGATTTCCACAACTTCGATCCTAACTAAAAAATTCCTACTTCTGTAGTTTGGACTATTCAACTAATATCTGAAATAACAAAGTTCGTAATCCCATTACGAGCCCCATGAAAAATCCCTAAACACGAAATGACATGTGCAACCAACATATAAACGCCATTTTGGCAGATTTCCTCACCTTCGATCCTAACTAAAAAATTCCTACTTATGTAGTTTGGTCTATGTTACTAAAATTTGAAATAGAAAAGTTCATAATCCCATTACGAGCCCCATGAAATATCCCTAAACACAAAATGCCATATGCAACGAACATATATCCGCCATTTTGGCCGATTTCCCTACCTTCGATCTTAACAAAAAAATTCATACTAGTGTAGTTTGTAGTATTCAACTAAAATCTGAAATAAAAAAGTTCGTGATCCCATTACGAGCCCCATGAAAAATCCCTAAACACGAAATGACATGTGCAACCAACTTATATCCGCCATTTTGGCAGATTTGCTCACCATCGATCTTAACAAAAAAATTCGTACTTATGTAGTTTGGTCTATTTAACTAATATTTACCATAAAAAAGTTCATAATCCCATTACCAGCCCCATGAAAAATCCCTAAACACGAAATGACATGTGCAACGAACATATATCCGCCATTTTGGCCAATTTCCTAACGTTCGATTTTAACAAAAAAATTCATACTAGTGTAGCTTGGACAATTTAACTAAAATCTGAAATTAAAAAGTTCGTAATCTCATTACGAGCCCCATGAATAATCCCTAAACACGAAATGACATGTGCAACCAACATATATCCGCCATTTTGGCAGATTTCCTCACCTTCGATCTTAACAAAAAAATTCCTACTTACGTAGTTTGGTCTATTAAACTAATATTTGAAATAAAAAATTCATAATCCCATTACGAGCCCAATGAGAAATCCCTAAACACGAAATGACATGTGCAACCAACATATATCCGCCATTTTGGCAGATTTCCTCACCTTCGATCCTAACAGAAAAATTCCTACTTATGTAGTTTGGACTATTTAACTAATATTTGAAATAACAAATTTCATAATCCCATTACGAGCCCCATGAAAAATCCCTAAACACGAAATGACATGTGCAACCAACATATATCCGCCATTTTGGCAGATTTCCTCACCTTCGATCTTAACAAAAAAATTCCTACTTATGTAGTTTGGTCTATTTAACAAATATTTGAAATAAAAAAGTTCATAATCCCATTACGAGCCCCATGAAAAATCCCTAAACCCGAAATGACATGTGCAACCAAAATATATCCGCCATTTTGGCAGATTTCCTCACCTTCGATCCTAACAGAAAAATTCCTACTTATGTAGTTTGGACTATTTAACTAATATTTGAAATAACAAATTTCATAATCCCATTACGAGCCCCATGAAAAATCCCTAAACACGAAATGACATGTGCAACCAACATATATCCGCCATTTTGGCAGATTTCCTCACCTTCGATCTTAACTAAAAAATTCCTACTTATGTAGTTTGGTCTATTGAACTAATATTTGAAATAAAAAATTCATAATCCCATTACGAGCCCAATGAGAAATCCCTAAACACGAAATGACATGTGCAACCAACATATATCCGCCATTGTGGCAGATTTCCTCACCCTCGATCCTAAGAGAAAAATTCCTACTTATGTAGTTTGGACTATTTAACTAATATTTGAAATAAAAAATTCATAATCCCATTACGAGCCCAATGAGAAATCCCTAAACACGAAATGACATGTGCAACCAACATATATCCGCCATTGTGGCAGATTTCCTCACCCTCGATCCTAAGAGAAAAATTCCTACTTATGTAGTTTGGACTATTTAACTAATATTTGAAATAACAAATTTCATAATCCCATTACGAGCCCCATGAAAAATCCCTAAACACGAAGTGACATCTGCAACCAACATAGTAGTAGGGGCTAAGATGGTTCTGCGCCACTTACCGGCCCCCCTACCTTACCGACCCACTCGCGACCTACTCTACCGACTCGGCCCTGCCCTACCGACCACCCCAAGGCCACCCGCCCGCGGCCCCTGGTGGTCTGCCTTACCGACCCTCGATCGCGGATCGAAGGCCAGCCTGCCCACGCGCGGATCGAAGGCCGTCACCCGGCGCGCCCCCAAGGCCACCCGCCCGTGCCCCCTGGTGGTCTGCCTTACCGACCCTCGATCGCGGATCGAAGGCCAGCTTGCCCACGCGCGGATCGAAGGCCGTCACCCGGCGCGCCCACTGCCCGCCAGCATCTGGCATCCGGATGCCTGCTTTGCCGACCCACGCTGGGATCGAGTGCCACACGCGATCGAAGGCCAGAGCACGCGATCGAGGGCCGCGCCCTCTGGTGCCCGCATCCCGATGCCCGATATATGTATAAATCACATTGAGCACTTCTTATTGTACATTTTGTAACACTTTTGCGAGGATATGTGAACAAGGAGAAAAAGGGTTCATACAATAATAAGATGATATATTTTTTTTTTTTTTTATAAAAATGTCTATATTAAGAAAATATTATGTTGGATACATTTTTGAAGGCCATCCACGCGCCCTCTGTTTCCCCCTTTCGAGAAAATACTAGCTCCGACGTCTCCGACCAGCGCTTGGTCAACATGTGTCAACAGAAAAAAAGGGTCCACTGTACAGCTGCGCGCATGTCAAGAACTTACAAAAGCTATCACATTAAGCATTTCTTATTGTACATTTTGTAATACTTTTGCACTACAGAGATCGATGCGTCGATCGAAAGCCAGAGGATATGTGAAAAAGGATAAAATGGTTTATACAATCATAAGATGATGTATTTTTTTTTATAAAAATGTCTATATTAAGAAAATGTTATGTTAGATACATTTTTCTTTTCTCTGTTATACAAATTTTATAAGACAATTCCCTAAATATTCTAATTTAACACTTCGCTTTTCTATTTTATTATTTAGTTCGAGATAAACATTTTCGTTATCGATTATAACATTGTTCACTTTTGTAGGCATAAATACGTCGAACTCATTGTCCAGTTGTAAGACAATTTTCATTCCAAATCTTGTATTCACTCTTTTAATACTTGTAATTAGATAGAGCTTATTGAGCTCTAAATCCCTTAATTTTTTAGTTGGTAGGTAACTTGGTGTAGAGCCAGCAACGTTCAATAAATCCATTTTCTCCTTTTTGTTTGAGTCTACAACAGAAAAAAACAAGAGCAGAATTAATTTTTGCATCACTTTAAAATTTCACTATTCACTTGAACCATACACTTACTTATTAGATTTCATAGAGCACAGGATCGATATGACTGGGCGGACCTCCGCTGCCGCTTTTATAGTAAAAAATCGAGGTCAATGTGCGATGCATGCGCGCGCCGCCAAGGTCATCTCCCGCCACCCACTCGCGATGAGGTCATCTCTCCCGCTCGCGCGCTGCCAAGGCTATTCGCGGATGCGCGCGCCGCCAAGGCCACCTCAATGAGGTCATCTCTCCCGCTCGCACCACCCACTCGCGAATTTTCAAGGCCATTTCCCCCACCCACTCACGAACCAAGGTAGTGTCTCCCAGCGCTCATCTCCCCTGCTCAACTCTTACATTCGCGCATTTTGATCTATTTTACTCTAAAAAATTAAAAATTATGCAACTTTTTCGCATATTTTGATTTTTATAAACGAAAATATTAAGCGTGTAAGATTAAACACGTATTACTTGAGAAAATTTTCCTAAATTTTCACAATTCTACAACGAACACATGGCGACAATCCGTCGGAGATTTTTTTCGTTTCGGCGCTGTATCCTTATGAATGGGGATACTATTCTCGTGTTTACATATTTTTCTCGAAGTACGTCACGCACTTGACCGGGTGAAAATGCAGCTCCGCTCATTTTCGTTTGTGTCGTGCTTCGAGTAAGAGTGAATTTCAAAAATGAGTCGTGAGTTCAAGTTAGTTGCAGTGTCGCACAATGGACCTGATCCGCGAGTTCAGCGTGCCAAAATCGACTTACCATTGCCGCATTTCATACGTAATTTGAGCAGCGGTTTTTTTCAAGTAAGTTTTTTATTCGATACTAGTAACAAAAAAATTATATACAGTGTATATGATTTATATATACGCGTTGATTTCTGACAGTTAAAAATTTTTTTTTCTTTAGCAAACTCAAGCAAGATCTCCGGAGGCTGCGGAAGAGGAGGCGCAGCATCATCAGGAGGAGCTCGAGGCGACGCAGCCTCAGCAATTGGTAAAAATTTTAAAAAAATATTATATGAGTGTGTTGATTTTTAATACTCCTATTTTTTTTCAGCAATCACCACCACCACCACCACCGGTGCAATCACCAGCGAAGGAGCTTGATGCAAACGAATTTGATGCGCAACAACAGCAGCAGCAACAGCAGCAGCAGCAGCAGCAGCAGGAGCACGATGTGGAGCCATATTCTCCGCAGTTTGTTAACCCAGAGGAGGCGCAGCATCATCAGGAGGAGCTCGAGGCGCCGCAGCCTCAGCAATTGGTAAAAATTTTAAAAAAATATTATATGAGTGTGTTGATTTTTAATACTCCTATTTTTTTTTCAGCAATCACCACCACCACCGGTGCAATCACCAGCGAAGGAGCTTGATGCCAACGAATTTGATGCGCACAACAGCAGCAGCAACAGCAGCAGCAGCAGGAGCACGATGTGGAGCCATATTCTCCGCAGTTTGTTAACCCGGAGCAACGCCATGCTCCAGTAAGTGTTTTAAATATATATATGTACATCGATGTCCTCTTGATTCGAGAGGAATCAATTTAGACTCAATAAATTAATTCCTCTTGAATCAAGAGAACATTTTAATGTATGCTATTTACTAATAAAAATTTATTTTTTCAGGGGTCGGTTTATTACCCGACCTATGACCTGGAAATACAGCATCATCAGCAGCAGCAGGAGGAGTATTCTCCTCAATCTTTGAACTTGGGTGAGCAGCATAATGCAGTAAGTGTTTTACATATATATGCACATCGATGTCCTCTTGATATGAGAGGAATCAATTTGTTGAGCTCAACAAATTAATTCCTCTTGAATCAAGAGGACATTTTTACTGACGTATATGTTTATATTAATAAAATTTAATTTGTTCAGGAGCCAGTTTGTTCAACTTATGACCTTGATAAAAGGATCAATATTAGCGATGAGGACTTGTTCGAACAAGTAAGTTTTTTAATTTTTCATTGTATTAAAATAAGTTCTAGTTTTCATAACTGTACGTTTATAAAATAAAATAAAATGTTTAATTTATATATTTTAATATATCATTTTCTTTTTCAGTTCGACCTAGATTATTTCAACGCTAAACCAGAGATTGATATTAGCGATGTGGACTTGATCCAACAAGTAAGTTTTTTAATTTTTCATTGTATTAAAATAAGTTCTAGTTTTCATAACTGTATGTTTATAAAATAAAATAAAATGTTTAATTTATATATTTTAATATATCATTTTCTTTTTCAGTTCGACCTGGATTATTTTAACGCTAAACCAGACGTTACACCAATGTCAGCGACGTTCCCGATTTTATACGAAAGGCTGACAAGAGGAAGAGAAATTAAAATTTTATCCGATGTACCGTTTAAACGTAAGATACACATAATTAAGGACAATGGTAAAAGAAAAATTAAAATTTTATCTGATGTACCATTTGAACGTAAGATACACATAATTAAGGACAATGGTAAATCGGATTCGTTATTAACATACTCACCTATTAATAGCGAATCCGATTTTTCAGATGACGAGGAACCGTCGTCTAAAAGGTTCTGTGGTCCAAAAGAATCGGATAAAAAAGAGTCCACTTCATCCTCCAGCAGTGATTATATAAAATTTTAGAATTATAAGTTTGAATGTATTATTGTGATATCATAGGATAAATTTAAATATAAATTTTTTAACTATAAGATATAAAGTTATGAAGACTGAGTCTTTTTTTGTAGTAATTGGAAAGCTGTGACGTGTATCTACATACACACTCACACATACACATACATACACACACACACACACACACACACACACATCAATAAATATATCATTTATTTAATTTTATAAATCTTTTTTATTAATCCAACTATTATGTACATTATCAAATCCTAACCATTTTACATAGTAATTATCTCCGCGCTTTTTAATAATTTTTTCTATTAAATAAACATCTGGACACTTAGTTTTCTGTAATTCTTCTTCATAAAATCCCCCAGAAATCTTCTCGTCTTTATAATCTTTTAAGTGATAAGTACTTGATCAATTGTAAAAATTTCAGTTGACCAGTTCGGAGTATATCCTTTTTCAAAAACATGCTTGCTCTTACTCACTCGAACTCGATCACCAACTTTGAACTTAGCGTGTTTCGATGATAGATTTATATATTTACGCTTATAAATTTTATTATATATATGAAGTGCATTATCAACTGTAACAAGTATTGGCTTGGTTCCAATGGTGCGATGCGTAGTATTATTATACTGTTCTAATAAGCTTGGTAAAATTTCTAACCATCTATAATTTCCATTTAAAGAAAATAATTTCCACATTTTAGTTTTCAGTGTACGGTTAAAACGTTCACAAATTGAAGCTTTTAAGTTACTATACGTAGAGTATAAATGTATTTTATAAAGTTCCATGAGGTTTTTAAATTCTTTATTGTAAAATTCTTTACCATTATCAGTTTGTAAATTCTTTGGAACTCTTCCTTGCTTTAAAATTGATAACATTGCTGCTGTTACTTCTTTTGCAGTTTTCTGCTTAACCGGCACCGCCCATGCATATTTCGAAAAAATATCGATCACAGTAAGCATATATTTAAAGTTTTTATTTTCTGTAGCATAAGGTATCATTTCAACAAGATCAGCCTGCCAAGTTTCATCAATTGTTCGAATATCCACAGCCCTGCGAGCGTAATTACGTCGAGCTGGTTTATGAAGCTCTTCAACAACTTCATGTCGTTGATCCATATTTCTTTTTATAATTTTTTGTAACCTTGTTGTTCAGGGAAAGAGTGAGTATTTGGTGAATACTTTTGAGTAATATTTTTCCATGAAAATGATGACGACGAGCTACTTTTTGTTGACTGACTATTAGAGGTAGTATTATCGAATCTTTTATAACCTTTTTGTTCAGGAAAAGAGTATGTATTAGTTGAATATTTTTGATGATTCATGTTTGCTTATTTTTCATTTGATTTAATGATTCATGTATTACAGCAATATTGATTGCAAGCGTTCTAAAATTCTCATCAAGTTCGTTTTTATGAATTTCAATTTTATTTTTCACTTGATTTAATGATTCGTGTATGACGGCAATATTCATTGCCAGCGTTCTAAACTTCTCATCAATTTCGTCTTTTTGTGTAAGTGTTCTAAATTTTTCATCAATTTCGTCTCTATGAAGTTCAACTATCTCATCTAATTGACTGATTTCACTTTTTAATTGAGATGTTACAGTTTGAGTAACAGCCTGTAGAGTGTTTAGATTAACCGCATCTCGTGATTCTGCAGGGTCTGCTACGTTGCATAGTCTTTTATCTTCTAAACTGTATTGACCGTCAGTTGTTACTTTATAACCAATGCCTGGTGGTCCACGAGTACCTTCTGAGTTATTCAGATGTCTACCGAACAGGTCAACACTCATTATTCAAATGACTTGATTGCAAATTTGCTAGTATATTTATATACTCTGATTGAGCTTAGAAATTAGTAAGTATATTAAAATGAACAGGTTGACACTTATAATTCAAATGAAATGTTTTTATCATTCATACTGTTTTTATACATTTTCTAAATAAGTTCATCTGGTTAAGAATTTACAAACAGATTTGTGAAAAAATATTTGAGTAGATATTTATAAAAGATAATGGAAAAGTAAATAATATGTTGAGACCTTTTTTATGTTGTAACAAAAAAAATTTATTCATGTTTTTTTTATAAGTTATATAAGTATACAATTGTTTGTTTTTTTATATTAAAAAATATGTTTTATGATATGAATATTCATACAAGCTTTTTCACGTCTCCACTAATAGGATTGTATTGGATTATACGATCATGTAAAATTAAACAATATGCTGTTGTTAACGCAGGTATATTTTTCTTAGTTTCAAATTCAATACGAACATCTACAGCAGCTTGTTTCAAAGATTCATTTTGTTTAGAGCAATCAATTATAATGAATGGTGTATAATTGATGAACTTAATTTTACTTACAAGCGGATCAAATTGTAAATCATTATTATAATATGCATTTTGAAAATTGACAAACATGTCATAAAGTAATGCATATTGATTCTGTTCTATATCGAGATTTAAATTACCGTACGGATAATATTGTGAGTTTAGAAACAGTTTTACATTTGTAATATTACAATGATCGAATTGACTAGCATTTTTTGTAGCTATACCTTTTCTATTTGTTTGGAATGCTAAAATGATAAATCTTGGCTTTTCTAATTGATTTGATGTTTTTACTGTCCAAATATGTCTTGATGTTGCTGGAAGCATTGGATATTCATGTAATTCCCATGAACGAAAACTCATTGAAATGGGAATATCTTTTTTAATATGAGTGAAAAGTTGTATCTTATGTCTATCTGACATGATAATATAAGGCATCATCCACTCAATTCGAGTGAGTTCAATTTTATACTCTTCAGCTGTGGAACCTGCGGCAGGAGTAGACTGTATAATAGCATTTGCATCATTTCTTGATCTTGTAAGTATAAGTTCATGTTTAACATTCACAACAATTTTATGATAATCTTCAGCAAATCCTAAAATCATTGAGAGTGGAATCGATACGTCAAATTGTCCATTCTGATCAACTATTTTAGATGTTTCTTCAACATCAAGCCAACCAGCGTTCTCTAACAATTTACTTTGATTTGAACTAAATGATACGTAACCTTTGACGGTACTTGTAATACCTACATTTTTACATCTGTCAATTTCTATAGCATTCATTTCATAACGAATTTCATCGAATAAGTGACATATAGCATTATTAACTAACTTTGTTACAGTAACATTTTCGTTGTTATTTTTTTTTATTTTTCCACAAATATGCAGTGAACTTTTTGAAGGTAATAGACATAACTCTTGATGCTGAATTGCAATACGAATTTCATCACTGTTATTAAAATTCAATGAAGTATACGGTTGATGAGCATGAATCTCATAGTGAGCGATTGATTCATCGAAGATAACTGGTGTTTGTACACTAAGAATTTCTTCCATTTTTATATTTTTATTCGTTAGCTGATTATTTCTATCCGTTAGCTGATTGTTTCTATCCGTTAGCTGATTACTTCAATCCGTTAGCTTATTATTTCAATCCGTTAGCTGATTATTTCTATCCGTTAGCTGACAGCAGCAAATAAATAAACAACTTATTTTCTCTTTTTGAGAATTCTCTTTGTTTTTTTGACGTTTGCGATTAATCTGAGGCCGAGGCTCTTCAGATACTGAGCGTTCTGTGGTGTTAGACCTTTGAGTTTTCGACGAGGAATAACTTTCTGATGACATGGTGACTTATTTATATAGCCTAATCCGACCTTCGTACCAACCTTAGTATTATAAACAATACCCATTACGCAATCTTCTTAACATGTAATCTGATCGTAACTGTTTCACCTCGAAAATTTACAAGGTCACCGTTTTGATCAACAATGCGTAATTGCAAATAGTCGATGACTTTGGCAGAAACAGGTAAGTATATAATTTGTTTTGGTATTTCAATAATTTTATATCCTGGCGGCACAGCAGGAAAAAATTCGTGAATGGTATGAACTTTATGCTGATTGATGTAAGCTCCAGAAGTTATGTTACATTCAACTCGTAGAGCGTTCACCTTTAGAATGGATACTGGTAAGTCTGACACATGACTTTTATAGGGTTGTAAAACTCGCTGCGTAAAACCTAATAATTTTCCTATAGAATCTTGTGGTTGAAAGTCAATTTTATGATTACACTTTATCTCACTACATAATGTACTATTGTTTGGTTTTATACTGAGCTCTATTCCTTCAGATGTCAGTTCTTTTTGCAGAAAATTTTCAATATCAGATATTTCATAGCTGCCGGTTGGAAGCTCAATAACTTTATCGTCAACATAAAATTTATTTTGTCCTAGATCGATATTTGGTATAGAGTTAAATGTGAGCAATTCAACAAGTCCAAGAACATAAGTTTTATCTCGATCGTGCTCTATAGGTGGAAAATAATGTGTTTCAAGTACTGATGATGTACCTGACAAACTGAGAGTTAGAGATTCATTCATCTTGAGCTCTTAAACACAAGTGACAAGTTGATTGACTATAATACTTTATATAAGTTAAAATTATCAGCGTTATCTAATAAATTATTTAAAAACTTGAGACATAAATGTCCGCACGTATAAGTATTATATTCTTGATAATGATTATAATTATATTTAATTGTATCAAGGTTAAAGTAATCCATTAAATCTGTAGGTGGCCGTAGATCGCCAAAACTGTCAAAATATGAAACATTTTTACCGTTTTTACGGTAAGCTACCCAATGTGTACCTGGTCCAGTTCTATCATCAAGATTAACAATAGCACATTCTCTGAAAAGTGGTCCTTTAGCTGGTAACGCATTTCTCATGTAGACTCCTCGAAAATTTGGTGTATGTAGCTTTTTAGCAAATTTTTTTAGATCATAGTCAGTCAGTGGACGTTTAGGCAGTTTTACTTTTATGATGCTTTTTTTTCCCCTTTCTCGAGCTTTTTTTTTTCTTCTTGACAATATTTTTTCTTTTTACAATTATTCCGTAACCTTTCTGATGAGGTTTCAAATATAAACCTTTACCAAGAGCTTGTGCTTCAATTTTTTTATTATGACGCTGCTGCTCTTCTAAAAGTTGTTTAGCTGCATTTGCTCTATTTATAGCTTGTACAATTCCAGCAGCGCCACCTGCTAATGAACCTACTGCACTAAGTCCCGCAAACACTGGTATGAGTGCGGGAAGAAAGCCTCCTATCTTTGGAACAGGCAGTATTCGAGGTAAACTTACATTACGTTTACCTCCAGCATTTTTCATAACAGCACGAGCTGTTTGAAGAGCTTTTTTGATAGCAACTCGTGAATCATTGCTAGTTGTTGCTACTTTTGAAGCACTTTTTATCAAGTTTTTCAAGGTTAACCTTTTCTTCTTCTTCTGATTACACTTTTTCTTCAAACCCATGCCAAATTTTGATTTCACTTTCATAATATTATTAACAGCGTACGCTGCAGCTTTTTCACCTAAACTAGAATCTGAAGCTATAACACGTTGCCAAGCCTTTTCAGCCAGTGCACGATCTGCTGCGTTCCGAGCGACTATATCTTCACGGTTTTTCGAGTAGGCAATGTCATGTTCTTTACATGCAGCGTCTAGAGGATTAATGCCCGGATCTCCGCGTGCTAGCCGTTTATATAGCTTTGTACCTGGACCACAATATTGATAGCCTGGTATATGCATTTCAAAGGGTA
Organism: Muscidifurax raptorellus; assembly: GCA_020010945.3. NCBI lineage: Eukaryota > Metazoa > Arthropoda > Insecta > Hymenoptera > Pteromalidae > Muscidifurax > Muscidifurax raptorellus. The sequence goes on from JAHUUD020000009.1 coordinate 3,081,003, forward strand.
ACTTATTAATCAATTTATTGATTAAACCGTGACCTTGATGCATGATCATGACTCTTCAATGATAAGCATATAACTGAATTCAAAGCTATAAAAAGCTGCTTTTTATATTTTTCCATGTCAGTTACGATTCGAACTTCAGACAGTATGGATTTGAAACCGCAACCAATCAAACTTCCTGTAGTCAACTTTGATACATTAACCGAATCAGATCGTTGCAAGAAAAGAAGGCATGGAGATCTTTTACCAGACAGTATTCGCGCTGTTTTTTGTGGACCATCTAACTGTGGCAAGACGAATGCTTTATTATCTCTCATTACTCATCCTAATGGGTTAAAATTTGAGAATATTTATGTTTATTCAAAGTCTTTGAATCAACCAAAGTATCAATTATTACAAAAACTTATTGAACCTATAGAGGATATAAAATATTTACCTTTCAGTGAACATGAACAAGTTGTATCACCAGATAAAGCTCTAGAAAATTCGATTATGATATTTGATGATATTGCGTGTGAAAAACAGGACAATGTTAAAGCATTTTTTTGCATGGGTAGACATAAGTGCGTTGATTCTTTTTATCTTTGCCAGTCGTATGCTCAAGTTCCTAAACATCTTGTACGGGATAATGTTAATTTATTAATTATATTTCGTCAAGATGAAATGAATTTAAAACATATTTATAATGATCATGTTAATACAGATATGTCATTTCAACGTTTCAAAGATTTCTGCAGATCATGTTGGAATGATAATCATAGCTTTATTGTTATAAATAAAGATTGTAGTATGGAAAAAGGAAGGTACAGAAAAGGCTTCGATAAATTTCTTATAAATACAATAAATTTGGAATAAATCAAACATTTGCATGTGAGATATTATCAGTTCAACATGTCTAAATTTGAAGAGCAAATTAATGTTCTCCAGCAAATGGAAAACGCTCGAGAAGCGATTAGACGTAAATATAACAGTTTAAAGTTAAATAAATTAAATGCCGAAGAAGTGGTAAATACTACTTTTAAACCCATTGTTAAACCGCTTGAAAAATTGATTAATATCACAGAAACGCAAAGTAAACGTCCTATGAAAAAATTGATGGTTAAAAAAGAAGAAGCACGTGATGATATTAATGAAATAAAACAAGACGATCATGATGATGATGATGATGATGATGATGATGATAATGATTTTAATAATGATGATTATACGGATAAAGATAGTAACAATGATTATGACAATGAAAAAAGTATGAAATCTGATACTAGTCAAGACGAATATTTTTCAAGCGATGATCATAAAAAAGATGAGATCATAGATAAATATATTAGAATGATTCAAAGAGGTGAAACTAAATCTCTAGATATAACATATGGTGTACGTAAAAAATTAAATGAGATTGTAATAGGAAACTCATCCTTCTCTTACGATGATAAGTTCATTATTATTGATGATAAAAAGTATGAAAAAAGTATTGGGTTAATTGAATTATTATTCAAAAAGGAGCCAAATTCGACTATTATAACTAAAGAGAATATAACAGATTACATTAAAATTATAAAACAAACGTGTGCTCATAAAAGATATTATAAAGAAGATCAGTCAATACGTGAATCAAATTCAAAAAAATTTATTGACTACATTGGAAAATTTCTGCATAAACGATCGTCTAGAGGAGGTTCAGGTTTTCTGCTACCATTTAAAATTGTAAAACGTTATTCAAATACTGATTACGTTTATTGGGATGATCCAAATGAACTTGTAGATCGATTGAGATTATTAATTGCTGAAAAATATGCTGGCAATCAAAACCATGAGAATGAAATACAGTCAATAATTGAAGAACTTCGTGAAGCACATATAATTGTAATAAAAAAATTATGAATAGAAAAAACAATTGATTATGTAAATGTTATACAGAAATAAAAAGAAAGTTTAATATATGTTTACAGTTTATTTATTCAAATTTATATAAGTATTTGTTATAAAAATATATTAACATAATTGTGAAATTTTCTTTAAAAGCACTGGATTAATAACTGCTGCACTTCTTTCAATCCTCATCTTAAAACGTTCACGATCACGTGCAACTTGCATCCATTCTCCTTTTCGAGCACTTTCATGAGCAAATAACCATGTACACATTTTGTGAATTGTAACTTTATCATTGAACTGAACATTTTTTTTTTTTTTGCTTTTGCTCATTAGAGGTGGTAGGAACATTAAATCTGAAGTCAAAATAAAAGTTTATATAATATTTATTTGATATTAGTTTATAACAATATAAGATAAATCTTACTTTATTTTATAATGTCCCCAAGCTAGTGTCTCGTTGCTTCCAGGTACGAGGTATCTTTTATCATCATATGGACTTAGTGCAATTTTTTGCTGTTGTACAGTCTCTACGTTGTGCAACTTAGATCTAATAATAGACTGCTTTCTTTGCAAAATTTTCTGGTCTTGTAAACAGCTTAAATAGTCATCGAAACTAATAGTTTTTTTCACAACTGATGACTTTATACCTTTGATTTTTTTCACAAAGTCAACATTGTTTACACGCGTACTATACATTTTACTTCTTAAACCAATAAATTCTGTAAGTATATTACCATTACATTCATCTTTCATAAGTCCAACCACTTTTTTATTCATACGAGGTATTCCGAACTCATTATTCTCTAGATAATCTGACGTATCGAATCGTTCGATATTTAATTTAATATCTGTATAAAAATCTTCGCAACCTATTGCATAAATTAAACTGTCAGTATCCGTGTAAAGCAACTTACAGTTGCTTTTATATTTTTTTAGCATATAATCATAATGAAAACCATACATAACAATCTTTGAAATATCTAGCACAGAAAGACCAATATAAATAGGCTTATTAATGTATACACTAGTCTTTCGCATTTCAATAGCAGCTAAATTTTCATTAAATATAGCGCTACTGTGGAAGTTTGGTTTAGAAATAAGAGCTTCTATACCATAACGTCCTTCCCATTTTGTCATTAGTTTCACATCAACATGTTTACGTACATTTTCCATAGTTTTTCCATATACAGCATTATTCATAAGTTTAAACAAATTTTTTTCAAACTCATTTTTAGCTTGAGCTCTCATTGAACTATTTAAATCAATGTAAGGCTTTAACCATTGAGATTGTTTAAATTTTAAAACTCTATGAATTTTAACAAGCTCAAGTCCGTTTGCTATTGCCTGCTTTAGAGCACGATAATGAATAACATAATTTTTTTTATTCATTAACGTAGCTAAAAGTTTTTCTTGCTTAGGTCCCGGTGGTTTCATATGTTCTGGACAAAAAGGTAAATCATTATGCGCACAGTGGATTTCTGCAGGATAATTTAGATCTACTTCTAAAATGTATCCTTCTGGAGCATTGTCATCAATGTTTTGCAAATTAATATAATTAAAATTATCAACCCATTTGAAACCATCGTAGGGTAATGATTGAGTCATTGCATAACCGTACAAATTATTAGCATCTAAGTATACAAGATATAAATTATCTTCATCACTTCTGTAATTTTCTTTCATATATTTATGATTAGCTTTAGCATATCTATGAGAACATTGACTTAATCCACCTCTAATACCACGCTCTATAAAAAGCAACATATCAATGTCTGTAATAAGCTTCAATTTTACACCTGTGATTTTTAACATTGCATCCCAAGTATAACCAGGTGTAGTATAGTAGTGAGCTGGATCAAGACCATAAACTGTTAAACATTGATCTCGAAAATTCTCAAAAATGTCTGCCAACAATAATATATCTGTTTTCATGTATAAATCAGAATATTCTCCAAGCGTTTTTATGTTAAACATAGTCCATACTTTCTGAGCATGATAATAATCTTCGTCTGACGGAGTTGAATCTGTTAATGAACTGTAAAACTTTTCTTTACTAAGCAGTTCAGTTTCATCAAGTTTTTCCATACAATTAATGTACTCATAAGGAAAAACACCCTTCTTAGTTAAAAGTTTAACTTTCTCACTGTCCACATCATAAAAAACAGATTTAAGAATTTTAAACTCACTCAGATAAGATGCTAATTTATCTAAAGATGAAGCCATAAAGCGAAACGAATCAATAAACCGAAACTTTATTATACTGTTTGTGATATTTTTCGTAAATGAAATATACTTTTCCTTTGTTAAAGGAAGAAGATCAATTTTGCCTGGAAAACAATTTGATATGTCATTTATTATAAAATGAGCATCATATCCACTAAGATTATGAAAAACTACTGGAATTATTCTTGAATCTTGATAGTTTATGTTACATTCAGCATGAGCAGGTCCTCTAAATTTTTAGGTTAAGTGACAGTGATCACGAACTTTGATTCTATGATCTATTGATTTTTCACAAATATGACATTTATTTGACTCACGAAAAGATCTTTGTTGTTCTAAACTAAGATTTTCCATTGGTATAGGATTACCATATATGTTTTCTATTTGTTCAGCAACTTTTTTCAGTTCTTTTGCAAACCAGAGAGCAGGTTCTCGACCTCTATAACTTCTATATCGTGATAGAGAATTATCATAATTACATTTTAAATAATAACCAATGCTGAACATTTTATGTTTTTGATAAGCTATAGTATTTTTTATACCAGCTTCTTCGGAATCAACATCATCTGTATTACTAATTGGTATTAGTAAACACTCACAATCTGCATAGATTACAAACGGTAACTTTTCTTTAAATTTATCATTTTTAAATTGTATTATATTGTTACCATCCTTAGGTAATTCAATTTTACAATTATTTAACATCTTGCATTGCTCTTCATGAGAATCAAGCTTTTGTTGCGTTGAAAAAAAATGTAGACATCTATCACAAATATAAATCTTGTTTTGTTTACATGTCAAATTCTTTCTCACTAATCTTGAAAGGTTTTTAATATATACGTAGTGATAATTGTCACTACTCGCAAAAATAATATCATCGTTATTATAATCTTCACAATTATCATCTAAATCACTATAGTCAGTGTCATTTTCTTCTTCTTCTCTAATTAGAAGGAGATTCACATGATTCAATTTTTTTTCAGACGATAGATGAAGTGGTACGATTTCTTTGCCGTCCAAACCAAAAACATTCACTGAAATATCAGTATTTTGTTTTTCAAATTTAGCTATTTTTCGCAACGGTACTGGAAATTCAATTCCTTCCATATTTAACTCTTCCTCAAATCTCGTGTAATTAGTTACCCTATCAGGATGATTACAACGTGAAACTGGATGTAGCGCTGACAGAATGGCCCACTTAAAACACTGATCATCAAAATTTTTCACATTAACACATGCCTTCTTTTTCGCAATAAAATCAGGTAAAGGTATATATGATCCACCACTTCTCATTGGATTCATCTTATTAATATTCAATTGTAGATTGATGATCGATTCCAAAGTCCAACCGGAATCCTTTTCTTCAAATTCTTCAATATCACGTAACAGAGGCTGCTTCACGTTCTCAATAAACCATTGTTTCAGATCAGACGATAAAAAAATCTCAGAATTTGCCGTATTAAAATGTTTCGTCTCGATAATGTGCTCTTGTTCAGCATCAATAATTACTTTTTTAAATTTACATGATAAAGAAGTATTTATTTTTACAGCACTGTCAGCTTTCCTTAGAAACTGTTTTAAACGTCTTCTAAATAATACAGATGCATCATCTAAAAATGCACTAACGTCAATATGCTCAATATTAGCAATAATGCTTGTACGCATACGATTTTTAAATGCATTGTCTAAATCAATCCATTGAACACGTTTACTCGAGTTTTGCATAAGTGCGCCACCACTTTTTTTTTCTAAAGCCTCAAGTTTTACACGAATGCACTCAACTTTGGCTGTCATATGTAAAACACTTTGCTTCTGCTGCAATGTCAAGCTTTTATTATTCAACACTTTACTTAGAGTTTTACATGCAAGCTTATAGTGATTTTTCCAACGATTATTCATATCACTTTGTGCAGAAGATTTTAGAAGATTAGCTGCTTCTTCTAAAAAATTCAAATAAATTTTACACTCTTGAACGAGATCCATCACAATATTTTTTTTTTTTTTTCACAAAGAAGAAAGAAAAGAAGTGAGGACAGGCGGTTTCAGCGCTCTTTATATCCTAATCACTTCAAGATCATTTTTGTAGAAGATAAAAGATAAGTCGTAATCTGTACGCAAATTGTGAGTAGGTAGGAGGTGAGCTTGGAAGCGCGCGCATCCGCGAATAGCCTTGGCGGCGCGCGAGCGGGAGAGAGCATCGCGAGCGGGTGGGTGGGAGATGGCCTTGGCGGCGCGCGCATCCGCGAATAGCCTTGGCAGCGCGCGAGCGGGAGAGAGCATCGTGAGCGGGAGAGAGCATCGTGAGCGGGTGGGTGGGAGATGACCTTGGCGGCGCGCGCATACGCTAGCGGGAGAGTGATATGACCTTGAATTTACGTATAAATTCAGCCGTAAAACTAGTGCGCTCACTGTTCTGATGCTCTTGTGAATATAGTAAGAGTGCATATAGGTTAGCTATGGCTCGATGTCAACCAGTGTAAGTGCTTTATGATAAGTTGAAATAGTTTTTTATATTTGCATTAATAATACTTTTTTATTTTACAGCCCTCCACGAAACATGGAAGTTATCATAGATATCCAGTGCTTTGATTTAAATAGTGATGTGTTTATAAAAGAAATGGCTGCCGTAGATGTTGATCTTAAACTGATGCCAAAGTTATACCTTTTTAAACCTCCTGTTGAGTGGGAGACATTAAATAATAAGGCAGTTAAATGTAATAGATGGCTGCAAAATCGCTACCATGGATTACAATGGGATTCTGGTAATAGAAGTTATAGTGACATAATTGAAGTGTTTCATGAACTACGAGTACTTGGCGGACCTGGTGTGCAAGTATTTTTCTATGTAAAGGGGCTGCATAAACTGAACATACTCAAAAAACACCTGGATCATGTATTTAACTTGGAGGATATAGGATGTCCATCGCTGCAAGAACCAGGCTTTAGAGGTGCAGACGTTTGTGATTATCATCCGCCAGACTGGAACAAGAATTGCTCTTTGCAAAACATCATTGCCTTGAGAACGTGGTATATTAAAAAATATAATGAAGTGATGATAGGAAACAGAGGTTGTGATCAAGACGGTTTGTTAAAAAAACACCTAACTTTAAAAGCTGGAAAATTATACCTTCAAGAAAGAATATATTTTGAACCATAACAAAATAAAGAAAAAAACATTGTACAAATATCTTCTTATTCTACAAAACCCTTTTATCCTTTTTCCCATTAGTGTTTTTTATTCATCAAATAAGTGTGCAAAAGTGTTACGAAGTGTTCAATAATCTTTCTTGCATATAGAAGACAAGTTCTAAAAAAAAGTTGGTTTTTTTCTTTTCAAATACAAGCGCGCATCGGGATGCGGGCAACAGAGGGCGCGTGGATGGCCTTCAAAAATGTATCCAACATAATATTTTCTTAATATAGACATTTTTATAAAAAAAAAAAAAATATATCATCTTATTATTGTATGAACCCTTTTTCTCCTTGTTCACATATCCTCGCAAAAGTGTTACAAAATGTACAATAAGAAGTGCTCAATGTGATTTATACATATATCGGGCATCGGGATGCGGGCACCAGAGGGCGCGGCCCTCGATCGCGTGCTCTGGCCTTCGATCGCGTGTGGCACTCGATCCCAGCGTGGGTCGGCAAAGCAGGCATCCGGATGCCAGATGCTGGCGGGCAGAGGGCGCGCCGGGTGACGGCCTTCGATCCGCGCGTGGGCAAGCTGGCCTTCGATCCGCGATCGAGGGTCGGTAAGGCAGACCACCAGGGGGCGCGGGCGGGTGGCCTTGGGGGCGCGCCGGGTGACGGCCTTCGATCCGCGCGTGGGCAGGCTGGCCTTCGATCCGCGATCGAGGGTCGGTAAGGCAGACCACCAGGGGGCGCGGGCGGGTGGCCTTGGGGTGGTCGGTAGGGCAGGGCCGAGTCGGTAGAGTAGGTCGCGGGTGGGTCGGTAAGGTAGGGGGGCCGGTAAGTGGCGCAGAACCATCTTAGCCCCTACTACTCAACATATATCCGCCATTTTGGCAGATTTCCTCACCTTCGATCTTAACGAAAAAATTCCTACTTATGTAGTTTGGTCTATTGAACTAATATTTGAAATAAAAAAGTTCATAATCCCATTACGAGCCCCAACAAAAATCCCTAAACCCGAAATGACATGTGCCACCAACATATATCCGCCATTTTGGCAGATTTGCTCACCATCGATCTTAACAAAAAAATTCCTACTTATGTAGTTTGGTCTATTTAACTAATATTTACCATAAAAAAGTTCATAATCCCATTACGAGCCCCATGAAAAATCCCTAAACACGAAATGACATGTGCAACCAACATATATCCGCCATTTTGGCCGATTTCCTAATGTTCGATTTTAACAAAAAAATTCATACTAGTGTAGCTTGGACAATTGAACTAAAATCTAAAATTAAAAATTTCTTAATCCCATTACGAGCCGCATGAAAAATCCCTAAACACGAAATGACATCTGCAACGAACATATATCCGCCATTTCGGCAGATTTCCTCACCTTCAATCCTAACAAAAAAATTCCTACTTATGTAGCTTGACCTATTTAACTAAAATCTCAAATAAAAAAGTTCGTAATCACATTACGAGCCCCATGAACAATCCCTAAATACGAAATGACATCTGCAACCAACATATATCCGCCATTTTGGCAGATTTCCCCACCTTCGATCCTAACAAAAAATTCCTACTTATGTAGTTTTGACTATTTAACTAAAATCTGAAATAAAAAATTTCGTAATCCCATTACGAGCCCCATGAAAAATCCCTAAACACGAAATGACATGTGCAACCAACATATAAACGCCATTTTGGCAGATTTCCTCACCGTCGATCCTAACTAAAAAATTCCTACTTATGTAGTTTGGACTATTTAACTAATATTTGAAATAACAAATTTCATAATCCCATTACGAGCCCCATGAAAAATCCCTAAACACGAAATGACATGTGCAACCAACATATATCCGCCATTTTGGCAGATTTCCTCACCTTCGATCTTAACGAAAAAATTCCTACTTATGTAGTTTGGTCTATTGAACTAATATTTGAAATAAAAAAGTTCATAATCCCATTACGAGCCCCATGAAAAATCCCTAAACACGAAATGACATGTGCCACCAACATATATCCGCCATTTTGGCAGATTAGCTCACCATCGATCTTAACAAATAAATTCCTACTTATGTAGTTTGGTCTATTCAACTAATATCTCAAATAAAAAAGTTCATAATCTCATTACGAGCCCCATCAAAAATCCCTGAACACGAAATGACATGTGCAACCAACATATATCCGCCATTTTGGCAGATTTCCTCGCGTTCGATGTTAACAAAAAAATTCATACTAGTGTAACTTGGACAATTTAACTAAAATCTAAAATTAAAAATTTCTTCATCCCATTACGAGCCCCATGAAAAATCCCTAAACACGAAATGACATCTGAAACGAACATATATCCGCCATTTCGGCAGATTTCCTCACCTTCAATCCTAACAAAAAAATTCCTACTTATGTAGCTTGACCTATTTAACTAAAATCTCAAATAAAAAAGTTCGTAATCACATTACGAGCCCCATAAACAATCCCTAAATACGAAATGACATCTGCAACGAACAGATATCCGCCATTTCGGCAGATTTCCTCACCTTCGATCCTAACAAAAAATTCCTACTTATGTAGTTTTGACTATTTAACTAAAATCTGAAATTAAAAAGTTCGTAATCACATTACGAGCCCCATGAACAATCCCTAAATACGAAATGACATCTGCGACCAACATATATCCGCCATTTTGGCAGATTTTCCCACCTTCGATCCTAACAAAAAAATTCCTACATATGTAGTTTGGACTATTTAACTAATATCTGAAATAAAAAAGTTCGTAATCTCATTACGAGCCCCATGAAAAATCCCTAAACACGAAATGACATGTGCAACCAACATATTTCCGCCATTTTGGCAGATTTCCTCACCTTCGATCTTAACAAAAAAATTCCTACTTATGTAGTTTGGTCTATTTAACAAATATTTGAAATAAAAAAGTTCATAATCCCATTACGAGCACCATGAAAAATCCCTAAACACGAAATGACGTGTGCAACGAACATATATCCGCCATTTTGGCCGATTTCCTCACGTTCGATTTTAACAAAAAAATTCATACTAGTGTAGCTTGGACAATTTAACTAAAATCTAAGATTAAAAATTTCTTCATCCCATTACGAGCCCCATGAAAAATCCCTAAACACGAAATGACATCTGCAACCAACATATATCCGCCATTTTGGCAGATTTCCCCACATTTGATCCTAACAAAAAAATTCGTACTTATGTAGTTTGGACTATTTAACTCATATCTGAAACAAAAAAGTTCGTAATCTCATTACGAGCCCCATGAAAAATCCCTAAACACGAAATGACATGTGCAACCAACATATATCCGCCATTTTGGCAGATTTCCTCACCTTCGATCTTAACAAAAAAATTCCTACTTATGTAGTTTGGTCTATTTAACAAATATTTGAAATAAAAAAGTTCATAATCCCATTACGAGCACCATGAAAAATCCCTAAACACGAAATGACATGTGCAACGAACATATATCCGCCATTTTGGCCGATTTCCTAACGTTCGATTTTAACAAAAAAATTCATACTAGTGTAGCTTGGACAATTTAACTAAAATCTAAAATTAAAAATTTCTTAATCCCATTACGAGCCGCATGAAAAATCCCTAAACACGAAATGACATCTGCAACGAACATATATCCGCCATTTCGGCAGATTTCCTCACCTTCAATCCTAACAAAAAAATTCCTACTTATGTAGCTTGACCTATTTAACTAAAATCTGAAATTAAAAAGTTCGTAATCACATTACGAGCCCCATGAACAATCCCTAAATCCGAAATGACATCTGCGACCAACATATATCCGCCATTTTGGCAGATTTCCCCACCTTCGATCCTAACAAAAAAATTCCTACTTATGTAGTTTGGACTATTTAACTAATATCTGAAATAAAAAAGTTCGTAATCTCATTACGAGCCCCATGAAAAATCCCTAAACACGAAATGACATGTGCAACCTGTAACAACCCACCCATAGGCTCTCTCGCGACAAGCCCCAAACACCGCGCCGCTAGTACCGTGCACCGACGCTAGGTGGCCACGCTCCTCCGGCGCGCTGCCTGCTAACAAAGCAGCACCGCGCGGGGCATATAAAGAGGGCGGCCGGGACGGCCAAGACACCTCCCCCAACGGTCCTCACCGACCAAAGAAAGCCGAGCTTAGGCAAGTGCAAGTATTAGTCGAGCGAGGAATAAACCGTTTTTTTTTGTTTAAATAATTACCAGCGTAATTATTTCGCCCTTCCCTCACCTTTCACCTCCTCTAATCCCACGCCCATGAGAGAGAGTGGGAGAGAGGCTGACCGGGCCGAGTTGGAGCTGCTCCACGGTTACTTGGCCACAGCCAACCGGCGCATCACCCTCCTGGAACGACTACAGCCTAGAGCCAATCCAGCCGACGCCGCCACCCAGACTGAGTGCCCTCACCAGGACAACGGCACCCAGACCGACGACCAGCAGGCCTCACCGCTCGCTCTCACCAACACTGCGGACTCACCTTCACCGGATGACGGAGCGCTCTGTGCAGAGTGGCCAGAGCACCTCAAGCTGATCGACCTCCCGAGCCGCCAGCCCTCGCCGGACCTCCGAGAACTCCTGAAGTCGTCTACTCCCCGGCTCGAGATCATCTCGCGGAAGATCGGGGCCAAGAGAGCGGCGAAGCCAACTCCTCCGCTCAAACGAAAGTCCACCGTTCCTCCGCCACGAGGCAAGCCCAAGTTGATTCGCATCGCTCCCGTGGTACCTCCCCTCCTCCTGGCGGTACGGAAGACGGCTCCGAAGCCAGCGGCTGACGAGCAAGTCGTCCTGACGCTCGACGACTAAGACGCTTCGCGTCCTGTAGTCATTTTTGTGTGGTCGGTTCCTTCATTGGGGCTGGCCCGCAACAAAAGAAAGATAAGTTTCCCCTTTTCCCCATTAGCTGTGGTGAGTTCTCACCGGGTTGGGCGGCCCTCCCTCGTCCAGGCTCTCTCACAGAGCCGACCTAGAGAGGTCCGAGCAGTGTCCGCTCTCTAGGCAACTGGAAGCACCGTCGAGGGATTCAGTCCAGCAGCGACTGCACCGAGGGCGCCTCAGCGGGCGCTCACTGCCCATGCAGAAACGAGCACAGCAGCAGCCGACAAAGGACTCATCCAGGGCGCCTCAACGGGCGCTCCCTGATCAGCGAACCGGCACAAGGGGATCACTTCGCTTCTCCTACCCCTTTCCCTGCCCAGGAGCAGGAAGGATTAAGCAGGTCCAACCGGCCTCAGCAGGCTTCCCCGCGCCATCGAGCGCCCTCTCTTCCTCCCATCAGGCCCGCTTATATCAAGTGGCGCCCAACGTGGGGCTACGACATCATCAATTGCGGTCAGAGATCGCGACGGATCCATGACTCCACGAGCTAGCAGAGCACCATTGCCGGACATCACCGAACATCGCTTCGGCGAGCGAGTCAACATTGCACTCCCTGCTCGCTCTCCATACCAAACACCGCTCTTCGCATCTTCCATCGGACGAGCGAACTACCGCCTCATCACCGAATATCGACGGCTTGACACAGTCAATGCCAGTCCAACACTCGCCCATCACACGACCCGTCACCAGGTCCGTGGCAGCCCAACTACTTCTGCGAGTAGAGAATAACGCAGTGGCGCCCAATACCGGCAACAACTCAATCAACGACGAGAACTCCAACCAAGGAGAGCGATTCATCACACCTAAGCTCACGCAAAAACCAAGTGAAGATAACGCTGAACCAACGAACGACGCGCCTCAGCCACCCGATATGGCTTCGAGCAACGGAGAAATTAATCCTAACAACGGTGGCAACAACGGAGACGCTGGCCCCAGAGGCCTACCCCCGGCTATGCAAAACTGGGAGGCCTTCTGTCGAGCGCTCTATGGTCACCGACCACCTTTGCCCGAATTCAAGGGACTCGGGCACGAGGATCCTCAACGCTACCTCCGCAACTGCGAGGAATACGCGCAAGCCTATGAAATCCCAGATGCTCAAAGAACGAGGATCTTAGAAAAGGGTCTACGTGGGGACGCAGACAAGTGGTGGCAATGCTACAAAGCGCTTGATTTCGATTGGCCACGCTTCCGAGAATTGCTCCTCAACCGCTACGATAGCGATACAATTAAGGGAGAGCTCACGGCACAGCTCTATTCGAAGAAGCAGGGCGACAAAGAATCAGTTGGTGCTTTTTTGCAAGAGAAATACCTACTCTTTCAACGGATCAGACCTGTTGAACCCGAGGCAAGTCGAGTCAGCACGCTTGTCGAACTCATCAAACCTTCTCTAAGAAAAACGCTGCGACCTGTCACACTCACCGACTTCGCCGACCTATTGAGCAGAGCGCTTCAAGCAGAGAAGGATGAAGCAGAAGAGGTACAACTCAAACACAAGCCAACAAAGACAATCACGATCGATAACAAGCCCACTCCCCAGGGCTCTGGGAACAAATCGTTGCCCCCTCAATGTTGGCACTGCCCAGAAAGGCACTTCCACAGGGACTGCCCCGTGCTCAAGGAGAAAACGAGAAATCGGTCGGAAAACTGGCGCAAGGCGGCGGACGAACCGGCGGCCGACGCCACCAACTCCCCAAGCCGGAAGTAGGAACCTGCTCCGACAAAACAGGTGACCTTCCTCGGATAAAGGTCAGGCTCCACGGAGAAGAAGTAGCAGCGCTCGTGGATTCCGCAGCCTCCATTAGCGTTGTAAACTCATCCATTCTGCCCCGCCACCAGTACGTGAGACAGCGCCCTACAAGCTGTCATCTGGCTGGCGAAAACGCAGACCTGCGCATATCTGGCGATACCGAGCTCGAGATCGAGGTTCAAGGAGCAAAGCTCGCGGTACACGCCCATGTGTCTCCTGACATAAGACACCCATTGCTGCTCGGCCTACCTTGGCTCAAGAGACAAGAGTGCGTGATAGATTTCACTCAAGATGTGGTTTATCTTGGTCAACAAGTTCGCGTAACCGCACCGCTCATACACGGAACACCAAGACAGCAGTCAGTCCCAATAAAAATTGAAGAACTACACCACGGCCTCGCGGGCAACGCTCTTCAGCGTCTCCTCCAACTCTTGAAAGAGCACAGCGTTGTATTCGCGCAAGAAGGCCAGAAACTTCCACGCACCAAGACGGTCAAACACGTCATACGCGTGGCCACAGAACAGCCATTCCGGCTACCCCCCCACCGTGAATCGGAAACGAAGCAGAAGGAGATTGACAAACAGATACGAGAAATGCTGGCAACGGACGTGATTGAGCGGGCAACATCTCCCTACTGCTCGCCAATCGTTCTTCCCAAGAAGAAAGATGGACGCTATCGTTTCTGCATTGACTACCGCCGACTCAACGGCATCACCACGGATGCAGCACAACCTGTGCCACACATCGCCGACGCTCTCAAGGATTTAGGCGACGCCAACATATTCACGGCGATCGACTTGAAGAGCGGGTACTGGCAAATACCCATGGACCCCGCCTCCAAGAAATATACGGCGTTCTCCACGTCCTCTGGGGGTTGCTATCAGTTCAACGTCATGCCTTTTGGACTCAAGGCCGCAACAGGTACCTTCCAACAGCTCATGAGCCAAGAAGTGTTGGTTGGCTATCTCCACACTTTTTGTCTCGTCTATTTAGATGACATCATCATCTACTCACGAAATCTCGACGAACACTTTGTCTACGTGGCCAAAGTTCTGGAGCGGCTGCGCACGCACAACCTTACGGCCGCCTTAGAGAAGTGTCGTTTTGCCGTAGACCGTCTCGAGTACCTGGGACACGTCATCACCAGCAAGGGCAACGAAGCCAAGCCCGAGCACGTGCAAAAAATCGCGGACGCTCCTGTCCCAACCACAAGGAAGCAACTACAATCCTTCCTTGGCACGTGCAACTGGCTAAGAGAGTACGTCCCTGGCTACGCCGAAATCACCGCCCCATTAACCGACCTGACCTCGGGCAAATCTGGTTTCCGCTGGAACGCTCGCGCCCAAGAATCATTTAACAAACTAAAGTCGGAACTTCAAAAGCCCTTGAAACTGGGCAGACCACACCCTGGTTGGCCGTACGTTCTCCAGACAGACGCCAGCGCCAAAGGAATGGGCGCCGTCCTGTATCAGGAGCGACCCGACGGCCGCAGGAGCATCATCAGCTACGCCAGCGCCAAATTCAACCCTACCGAATCACGCTACCACAGCAACGAGCAAGAATGCCACGCTGCGGTTTGGGCAGTCAAGCGCTATCGCCATCTATTGGACAATCAACCGTTCACGCTGCGAACCGACAACAAAGGCTTGACTTGGCTGCGCACCTTCAAGGACACAAGGGACAAGCTCCGAAGGTGGGCACTGCTCCTCCAGGAGTACAATCCGAAGATTGAGCACTGCCCAGGCAAATCAAACCAGCTCGCCGACTTTCTGTCCCGCAACCCTACCGACGAAACCGCCGAAGGCACAGACGATTGCGAGCGACTCTTACCACCCGGGGGAAACACCTTCGCCACAGATAGCCAAGAGGCAGTCAACCTCGTCGAGAGCATGACGCCGCTCATAGAGGAAGTCCGAGCCACCCAGCAAACAGACACGCACTGCACAAACTTGGCTGAACAACTACTGAACACCGATCAAGACAGGACGGCCAAGCACAAGTTCGACAACGGCATCCTCTGGCAGCGGGACCACAACTCTGACTGGAGAATTCTGGTTCCCCAGGCGCTCGTTCAACGAATACTCTACGAGTATCACGACTCAGCATACGCTGGTCATCCCGGATCCGACGAAACAATAAGAGCCATCCAGCAGCGCTATTGGTGGCCAAAAATGAGAGACGATGTGAGAAATCACGTCCGCCAGTGCATGCTCTGCACATGTAACAAGCGCGGAATCACCACTTCTGGTCCCATGCGACCGCACCAGCCCACCAAACCGTGGGACACGGTAGCCATCGACCTCATGGGACCGTACCCACTCACAGCCAGGAAGCGACGATTCATCCTCGTCATCACCGACCTGTTCTCCCGATGGACTGAAGCGTTCGCCATCGGTTCCTCAGACACCAACCGAATCATCAAGGTCCTCGAGGAGGAAGTCTTCTCCCGCTGGGGCTATCCTAGGGCCATCCTGTCCGACAACGGACCGCAGTTCACCAGCAAAATCTGGGAGAATGCCTGCGACCGCTGGCAGGTGCAGCTTTGGACAACTGCGATTTACCACCCACAGGCCAACCCCACCGAACGGAGAAACCAGGAGATCAAAAAAGGACTCAGACTCCACCTACAAGGACGGAGACTCCAGCAGAGTTGCTCTTGGGCCGAGCACTCTCACGACCTGGAGACTGGAGGATCGACCACGCGAAGAACCCTCCCCCACCTCTGCAAGAGCGCACCGCAGCTGCATTAGCCAGGCAAAAGCGGTACCAGCAGACATACATCAAGGCTCAACCCACTCACACCGGACCCAAGGTCGGCGACCTTGTCTTTGTCCGCAGCCATCCTCTGTCTAAAGCAGCAGAGGGCTTCCACGCAGGATTCGCCCAGAAATGGGAAGGACCCTTCCGCGTCACCCACCAGATCAGCAGCGACATCTACATAATGGACAGGGACGGCAGCCCCACGAAAGTCCACTCAAAGGAGTTGCTGCCCTTCCACGACCAGCAAGTCGCGGACCACCACCCACCGGCACCACGGACGTCGTCGTCACGCGCTGACACGCACACGCTCCCCGCCACCACGTCTCGAAGAGCTCACGAGACAGCTCCAGCCCCCAACGCTTCATCAAGCGCCCCCATCAACGGCATTCGTCCGAATGCCAACCCACCGGGCATCCAGGAGGACGCTCAACCCCAAAACATCCAGGAGGATGATTTATTTTCAGGTAACCAACAACTGGATCTACCTCGAGGCACCCAGATGGGCGTCACACCTGACAGCAGCCAGGACACCGCCACTCCTAGGAGCGGCACACCCGTCTCCGACTCCGAAGAAAGCACCGGGTCGCTTCCTCGCTACAGCCTTCGCCGACGGAAGACAGTTAATTACCGTGCCTGAAGAGCACGACGAATACACACGTATATATATAAACACTCAGTGAAGTGAAAACAGACTGCGAAAATAATTTATTTGTTTAAGAACAATGTGTAATCTTAAGTTGCGAGCGATTAATTTTAAGACAGCGATTATAGTGTAATGCGGCCGCAAACATTTTCATTTTGTACACCTCCTTAATTTTTATTATTACTTTCTAAGAGCGATAACACAAACACATGTAACTTGCACATTGCCAGGCCCGCGCTCGAGAGCCTTTTTATGTAAGGGGGGAATTGTAACAACCCACCCATAGGCTCTCTCGCGACAAGCCCCAAACACCGCGCCGCTAGTACCGTGCACCGACGCTAGGTGGCCACGCTCCTCCGGCGCGCTGCCCGCTAACAAAGCAGCACCGCGCGGGGCATATAAAGAGGCCGGCCGGGACGGCCAAGACACCTCCCCCAACGGTCCTCACCGACCAAAGAAAGCCGAGCTTAGGCAAGTGCAAGTATTAGTCGAGCGAGGAATAAACCGTTTTTTTTTTGTTTAAATAATTACCAGCGTAATTATTTCGCCCTTCCCTCACCTTTCACCTCCTCTAATCCCACGCCCATGAGAGAGAGTGGGAGAGAGGCTGACCGGGCCGAGTTGGAGCTGCTCCACGGTTACTTGGCCACAGCCAACCGGCGCATCACCCTCCTGGAACGACTACAGCATAGAGCCAATCCAGCCGACGCCGCCACCCAGACTGAGTGCCCTCACCAGGACAACGGCACCCAGACCGACGACCAGCAGGCCTCACCGCTCGCTCTCACCAACACTGCGGACTCACCTTCACCGGATGACGGAGCGCTCTGTGCAGAGTGGCCAGAGCACCTCAAGCTGATCGACCTCCCGAGCCGCCAGCCCTCGCCGGACCTCCGAGAACTCCTGAAGTCGTCTACTCCCCGGCTCGAGATCATCTCGCGGAAGATCGGGGCCAAGAGAGCGGCGAAGCCAACTCCTCCGCTCAAACGAAAGTCCACCGCTCCTCCGCCACGAGGCAAGCCCAAGTTGATTCGCATCGCTCCCGTGGTACCTCCCCTCCTCCTGGCGGTACGGAAGACGGCTCCGAAGCCAGCGGCTGACGAGCAAGTCGACCTGACGCTCGACGACTAAGACGCTTCGCGTCCTCTAGTCATTTTTGTGTGGTCGGTTCCTTCATTGGGGCTGGCCCGCAACAAAAGAAAGATAAGTTTCTCCTTTTCCCCATTAGCTGTGGTGAGTTCTCACCGGGTTGGGCGGCCCTCCCTCGTCCAGGCTCTCTCACAGAGCCGACCTAGAGAGGTCCGAGCAGTGTCCGCTCTCTAGGCAACTGGAAGCACCGTCGAGGGATTCAGTCCAGCAGCGACTGCACCGAGGGCGCCTCAGCGGGCGCTCACTGCCCATGCAGAAACGAGCACAGCAGCAGCCGACAAAGGACTCATCCAGGGCGCCTCAACGGGCGCTCCCTGATCAGCGAACCGGCACAAGGGGATCACTTCGCTTCTCCTACCCCTTTCCCTGCCCAGGAGCAGGAAGGATTAAGCAGGTCCAATCGGCCTCAGCAGGCTTCCCCGCGCCATCGAGCGCCCTCTCTTCCTCCCATCAGGCCCGCTTATATCAAACCAACATATATCCGCCATTTTGGCAGATTTCCTCACCTACGATCTTAACAAAAAAATTCCTACTTATGTAGTTTGGTCTATTTAACAAATATTTGAAATAAAAAAGTTCATAATCCCATTACGAGCACCATGAAAAATCCCTAAACACGAAATGACATGTGCAACGAACATATATCCGCCATTTTGGCCGATTTCCTCACGTTCGATTTTAACAAAAAAATTCATACTAGTGTAGCTTGGACAATTTAACTAAAATATAAGATTAAAAATTTCTTCATCCCATTACGAGCCCCATGAAAAATCCCTAAACACGAAATGACATGTGCAACGAACATATATCCGCCATTTTGGCCGATTTCCTAACGTTCGATTTTAACAAAAAAATTCATACTAGTGTAGCTTGGACAATTTAACTAAAATCTAAAATTAAAAATTTCTTAATCCCATTACGAGCCGCATGAAAAATCCCTAAACACGAAATGACATCTGCAACGAACATATATCCGCCATTTCGGCAGATTTCCTCACCTTCAATCCTAACAAAAAAATTCCTACTTATGTAGCTTGACCTATTTAACTAAAATCTGAAATTAAAAAGTTCATAATCCTATTACGAGCCCCATGAAAAATCCCTAAATCCGAAATGACATCTGCGACCAACATATATCCGCCATTTTGGCAAATTTCCCCACCTTCGATCCTAACAAAAAAATTCCTACTTATGTAGTTTGGACTATTTAACTAATATCTGAAATAAAAAAGTTCGTAATCTCATTACGAGCCCCATGAAAAATCCCTAAACACGAAATGACATGTGCAACCAACATATATCCGCCATTTTGGCAGATTTCCTCACCTTCGATCTTAACAAAAAAATTCCTACTTATGTAGTTTGGTCTATTTAACAAATATTTGAAATAAAAAAGTTCCTAATCCCATTACGAGCACCATGAAATATCCCTAAACACGAAATGACATGTGCAACGAACATATATCCACCATTTTGGCCGATTTCCTCACGTTCGATTTTAACAAAAAAATTCATACTAGTGTAGCTTGGTCTATTTAACAAATATTTGAAATAAAAAATTTCTTCATCCCATTACGAGCCCCATGAAAAATCCCTAAACACGAAATGACATGTGCAACGAACATATATCCGCCATTTTGGCCGATTTCCTCACCTTCGATTTTAACAAAAAAATTCATACTAGTGTAGCTTGGACAATTTAACTAAAATCTAAGATTAAAAATTTCTTCATCCCATTACGAGCCCCATGAAAAATCCCTAAACACGAAATGACATGTGCAACCAACATATATCCGCCATTTTGGCCGATTTCCTCACGTTCGATTTTAACAAAAAAATTCATACTAGTGTAGCTTGGACAATTTAACTAAAATCAAAGATTAAAAATTTCTTCATCCCATTACGAGCCCCATGAAAAATCCCTAAACACGAAATGACATCTGCAACGAACATATATCCGCCATTTCGGCAGATTTCCCCACCTTCGATCCTAACAAAAAATTCCTACTTATGTAGTTTGGACTATTCAACTAATATCTGAAATAACAAAGTTCGTAATCCCATTACGAGCCCCATGAAAAATCACTAAACACGAAATGACATGTGCAACCAAAATGTATCCGCCATTTTGGCAGATTTCCTCACCTTCGATCCTAACAAAAAATTCCTACTTATGTAGTTTGGACTATTCAACTAATATCTGAAATAACAAAGTTCGTAATCCCATTACGAGCCCCATGAAAAATCCCTAAACACGAAATGACATGTGCAACCAAAATATATCCGCCATTTTGGCAGATTTCCTCACCTTCGATCCTAACAGAAAAATTCCTACTTATGTAGTTTGGACTATTTAACTAGTATTTGAAATAAAAAAGTTCATAATCCCATTACGAGCCCCATGAAAAATCCCTAAACCCGAAATGACATGTGCAACCAAAATATATCCGCCATTTTGGCAGATGTCCTCACCTTCGATCCTAACTAAAAAATTCCTACTTATGTAGTTTGGTCTATTGAACTAATATTTGAAATAATAAAGTTCATAATCCCATTACGAGCCCCATGAAAAATCCCTAAACCCGAAATGACATGTGCAACCAAAATATATCCGCCATTTTGGCAAATTTCCTCACCTACGATCTTAACAAAAAAATTCCTACTTATGTAGTTTGGTCTACTTAACAAATATTTGAAATAAAAAAGTTCATAATCCCATTACGAGCACCATGAAAAATCCCTAAACACGAAATGACATGTGCAACGAACATATATCCGCCATTTTGGCCGATTTCCTCACGTTCGATTTTAACAAAAAAATTCATACTAGTGTAGCTTGGACAATATAACTAAAATATAAGATTAAAAATTTCTTCATCCCATTACGAGCCCCATGACAAATCCCTAAACACGAAATGACATGTGCAACGAACATATATCCGCCATTTTGGCCGATTTCCTAACGTTCGATTTTAACAAAAAAATTCATACTAGTGTAGCTTGGACAATTTAACTAAAATCTAAAATTAAAAATTTCTTAATCCCATTACGAGCCGCATGAAAAATCCCTAAACACGAAATGACATCTGCAACGAACATATATCCGCCATTTCGGCAGATTTCCTCACCTTCAATCCTAACAAAAAAATTCCTACTTATGTAGCTTGACCTATTTAACTAAAATCTGAAATTAAAAAGTTCATAATCCTATTACGAGCCCCATGAAAAATCCCTAAATCCGAAATGACATCTGCGACCAACATATATCCGCCATTTTGGCAAATTTCCCCACCTTCGATCCTAACAAAAAAATTCCTACTTATGTAGTTTGGACTATTTAACTAATATCTGAAATAAAAAAGTTCGTAATCTCATTACGAGCCCCATGAAAAATCCCTAAACACGAAATGACATGTGCAACCAACATATATCCGCCATTTTGGCAGATTTCCTCACCTTCGATCTTAACAAAAAAATTCCTACTTATGTAGTTTGGTCTATTTAACAAATATTTGAAATAAAAAAGTTCCTAATCCCATTACGAGCACCATGAAATATCCCTAAACACGAAATGACATGTGCAACGAACATATATCCGCCATTTTGGCCGATTTCCTCACGTTCGATTTTAACAAAAAAATTCATACTAGTGTAGCTTGGTCTATTTAACAAATATTTGAAATAAAAAATTTCTTCATCCCATTACGAGCCCCATGAAAAATCCCTAAACACGAAATGACATGTGCAACGAACATATATCCGCCATTTTGGCCGATTTCCTCACCTTCGATTTTAACAAAAAAATTCATACTAGTGTAGCTTGGACAATTTAACTAAAATCTAAGATTAAAAATTTCTTCATCCCATTACGAGCCCCATGAAAAATCCCTAAACACGAAATGACATCTGCAACCAACATATATCCGCCATTTTGGCAGATTTCCCCACATTCGATCCTAACAAAAGAATTCGTACTTATGTAGTTTGGACTATTTAACTCATATCTGAAACAAAAAAGTTCGTAATCTCATTACGAGCCCCATGAAAAATCCCTAAACACGAAATGACATGTGCAACCAACATATATCCGCCATTTTGGCAGATTTCCTCACCTTCGATCTTAACAAAAAAATTCCTACTTATGTAGTTTGATCTATTTAACAAATATTTGAAATAAAAAAGTTCATAATCCCATTACGAGCACCATGAAAAATCCCTAAACACGAAATGACATGTGCAACGAACATATATCCGCCATTTTGGCCGATTGCCTCACGTTCGATTTTAGCAAAAAAATTCATACTAGTGTAGCTTGGACAATTTAACTAAAATCAAAGATTAAAAATTTCTTCATCCCATTACGAGCCCCATGAAAAATCCCTAAACACGAAATGACATCTGCAACGAACATATATCCGCCATTTCGGCAGATTTCCCCACCTTCGATCCTAACAAAAAATTCCTACTTATGTAGTTTGGACTATTCAACTAATATCTGAAATAACAAAGTTCGTAATCCCATTACGAGCCCCATGAAAAATCCCTAAACACGAAATGACATGTGCAACCAAAATGTATCCGCCATTTTGGCAGATTTCCTCACCTTCGATCCTAACAAAAAATTCCTACTTATGTAGTTTGGACTATTCAACTAATATCTGAAATAACAAAGTTCGTAATCCCATTACGAGCCCCATGAAAAATCCATAAACACGAAATGACATGTGCAACCAAAATATATCCGCCATTTTGGCAGATTTCCTCACCTTCGATCCTAACAGAAAAATTCCTACTTATGTAGTTTGGACTATTTAACTAGTATTTGAAATAAAAAAGTTCATAATCCCATTACGAGCCCCATGAAAAATCCCTAAACCCGAAATGACATGTGCAACCAAAATATATCCGCCATTTCGGCAGATTTCCTCACCTTCAATCCTAAATAAAAAATTCCTACTTATGTAGTTTGGTCTATTGAACTAATATTTGAAATAATAAAGTTCATAATCCCATTACGAGCCCCATGAAAAATCCCTAAACCCGAAATGACATGTGCAACCAAAATATATCCGCCATTTTGGCAGATTTCCTCACCTTCGATCTTAACAAAAAAATTCCTACTTATGTAGTTTTGTCTATTTAACTAATATTTGAAATATAAAAGTTCATAATCCCATTACGAGCACCATGAAAAATCCCTTAACACGAAATGTCATGTGCAACGAACATATATCCGCCATTTTGGCCGATTTCCCCAACTTCGATTTTAACAAAAAAATTCATACTAGTGTAGCTTGGACAATTTAACTAAAATCTAAAATTAAAAATTTCTTAATCCCATTACGAGCCCCATGAAAACCCCTAAACACGAAATGACATCTGCAACGAACATATAACCGCCATTTCGGCAGATTTCCTCATGTTCAATCCTAACAAAAAAATTCCTACTTATGTAGCTTGACCTATTTAACTAAAATCTAAAATAAAAAAGTTCGTAATCACATTACGAGCCCCATGAACAATCCCTAAATACGAAGTGACATCTGCAACCAACATATATCCGCCATTTTGGCCGATTTCCCCACATTCGATCCTAACAAAAAAATTCGTACTTATGTAGTTTGGACTATTTAACTCATATCTGAAACAAAAAAGTTCGTAATCTCATTACGAGCCCCATGAAAAATCCCTAAACACGAAATGACATGTGCAACCAACATATATCCGCCATTTTGGCAGATTTCCTCACCTTCGATCTTAACAAAAAAATTCCTACTTATGTAGTTTGGTCTATTTAACAAATATTTGAAATAAAAAAGTTCGTAATCTCATTACGAGCCCCATGAAAAATCCCTAAACACGAAATGACATGTGCAACCAACATATATCCGCCATTTTGGCAGATTTCCTCACCTTCGATCTTAACAAAAAAATTCCTACTTATGTAGTTTGGTCTATTTAACAAATATTTGAAATAAAAAAGTTCATAATCCTATTACGAGCACCATGAAAAATCCCTAAACACGAAATGACATGTGCAACGAACATATATCCGCCATTTTGGCCGATTTCCTCACGTTCGATTTTAACAAAAAAATTCATACTAGTGTAGCTTGGACAATTTAACTAAAATCAAAGATTAAAAATTTCTTCATCCCATTACGAGCCCCATGAAAAATCCCTAAACACGAAATGACATCTGCAACGAACATATATCCGCCATTTCGGCAGATTTCCCCACCTTCGATCCTAACAAAAAATTCCTACTTATGTAGTTTGGACTATTCAACTAATATCTGAAATAACAAAGTTCGTAATCCCATTACGAGCCCCATGAAAAATCACTAAACACGAAATGACATGTGCAACCAAAATGTATCCGCCATTTTGGCAGATTTCCTCACCTTCGATCCTAACAAAAAATTCCTACTTATGTAGTTTGGACTATTCAACTAATATCTGAAATAACAAAGTTCGTAATCCCATTACGAGCCCCATGAAAAATCCCTAAACACGAAATGACATGTGCAACCAAAATATATCCGCCATTTTGGCAGATTTCCTCACCTTCGATCCTAACAGAAAAATTCCTACTTATGTAGTTTGGACTATTTAACTAGTATTTGAAATAAAAAAGTTCATAATCCCATTACGAGCCCCATGAAAAATCCCTAAACCCGAAATGACATGTGCAACCAAAATATATCCGCCATTTTGGCAGATGTCCTCACCTTCGATCCTAACTAAAAAATTCCTACTTATGTAGTTTGGTCTATTGAACTAATATTTGAAATAATAAAGTTCATAATCCCATTACGAGCCCCATGAAAAATCCCTAAACCCGAAATGACATGTGCAACCAAAATATATCCGCCATTTTGGCAGATTTCCTCACCTTCGATCTTAACAAAAAAATTCCTACTTATGTAGTTTGGTCTATTTAACTAATATTTGAAATATAAAAGTTCATAATCCCATTACGAGCACCATGAAAAATCCCTTAACACGAAATGTCATGTGCAACGAACATATATCCGCCATTTTGGCCGATTTCCCCAACTTCGATTTTAACAAAAAAATTCATACTAGTGTAGCTTGGACAATTTAACTAAAATCTAAAATTAAAAATTTCTTAATCCCATTACGAGCCCCACGAAAACCCCTAAACACGAAATGACATCTGCAACGAACATATAACCGCCATTTCGGCAGATTTCCTCATGTTCAATCCTAACAAAAAAATTCCTACTTATGTAGCTTGACCTATTTAACTAAAATCTGAAATAACAAAGTTCGTAATCCCATTACGAGCCCCATGAAAAATCCCTAAACACGAAATGACATGTGCAACCAAAATGTATCCGCCATTTTGGCAGATTTCCTCACGTTCGATTTTAACAAAAAATTCCTACTTATGTAGTTTGGACTATTCAACTAATATCTGAAATAACAAAGTTCGTAATCCCATTACGAGCCCCATGAAAAATCCCTAAACACGAAATGACATGTGCAACCAAAATATATCCGCCATTTTGGCAGATTTCCTCACCTTCGATCCTAACAGAAAAATTCCTACTTATGTAGTTTGGACTATTTAACTAGTATTTGAAATAAAAAAGTTCATAATCCCATTACGAGCCCCATGAAAAATCCCTAAACCCGAAATGACATGTGCAACCAAAATATATCCGCCATTTTGGCAGATTTCCTCACCTTCGATCTTAACAAAAAAATTCCTACTTATGTAGTTTGGTCTATTTAACTAATATTTGAAATATAAAAGTTCATAATCCCATTACGAGCACCATGAAAAATCCCTTAACACGAAATGTCATGTGCAACGAACATATATCCGCCATTTTGGCCGATTTCCCCACCTTCGATTTTAACAAAAAAATTCATACTAGTGTAGCTTGGACAATTTAACTAAAATCTAAAATTAAAAATTTCTTAATCCCATTACGAGCCCCATGAAAACCCCTAAACACGAAATGACATCTGCAACGAACATATAACCGCCATTTCGGCAGATTTCCTCACCTTCAATCCTAACTAAAAAATTCCTACTTATGTAGTTTGGTCTATTAAACTAATATTTGAAATAAAAAATTCATAATCCCATTACGAGCCCAATGAGAAATCCCTAAACACGAAATGACATGTGCAACCAACATATATCCGCCATTGTGGCAGATTTCCTCACCCTCGATCCTAAGAGAAAAATTCCTACTTATGTAGTTTGGACTATTTAACTAATATTTGAAATAACAAATTTCATAATCCCATTACGAGCCCCATTAAAAATCCCTAAACACGAAATGACATCTGCAACCAACATATATCCGCCATTTTGGCAGATTTCCTCACCTTCGATCTTAACGAAAAAATTCCTACTTATGTAGTTTGGTCTATTGAACTAATATTTGAAATAAAAAATTTCATAATCCCATTACGAGCCCCATGAAAAATCCCTAAACACGAACTGACATCTGCAACGAACATATATCCGCCATTTCGGCAGATTTCCTCAATTTCGATCCTAACTAAAAAATTCCTACTTATGTAGTTTGGTCTATTAAACTAATATTTGAAATAAAAAATTCATAATCCCATTACGAGCACCATGAAAAATCCCTTAACACGAAATGTCATGTGCAACGAACATATATCCGCCATTTTGGCCGATTTCCCCAACTTCGATTTTAACAAAAAAATTCATACTAGTGTAGCTTGGACAATTTAACTAAAATCTAAAATTAAAAATTTCTTAATCCCATTACGAGCCCCACGAAAACCCCTAAACACGAAATGACATCTGCAACGAACATATAACCGCCATTTCGGCAGATTTCCTCATGTTCAATCCTAACAAAAAAATTCCTACTTATGTAGCTTGACCTATTTAACTAAAATCTGAAATAACAAAGTTCGTAATCCCATTACGAGCCCCATGAAAAATCCCTAAACACGAAATGACATGTGCAACCAAAATGTATCCGCCATTTTGGCAGATTTCCTCACGTTCGATTTTAACAAAAAATTCCTACTTATGTAGTTTGGACTATTCAACTAATATCTGAAATAACAAAGTTCGTAATCCCATTACGAGCCCCATGAAAAATCCCTAAACACGAAATGACATGTGCAACCAAAATATATCCGCCATTTTGGCAGATTTCCTCACCTTCGATCCTAACAGAAAAATTCCTACTTATGTAGTTTGGACTATTTAACTAGTATTTGAAATAAAAAAGTTCATAATCCCATTACGAGCCCCATGAAAAATCCCTAAACCCGAAATGACATGTGCAACCAAAATATATCCGCCATTTTGGCAGATTTCCTCACCTTCGATCTTAACAAAAAAATTCCTACTTATGTAGTTTGGTCTATTTAACTAATATTTGAAATATAAAAGTTCATAATCCCATTACGAGCACCATGAAAAATCCCTTAACACGAAATGTCATGTGCAACGAACATATATCCGCCATTTTGGCCGATTTCCCCACCTTCGATTTTAACAAAAAAATTCATACTAGTGTAGCTTGGACAATTTAACTAAAATCTAAAATTAAAAATTTCTTAATCCCATTACGAGCCCCATGAAAACCCCTAAACACGAAATGACATCTGCAACGAACATATAACCGCCATTTCGGCAGATTTCCTCACCTTCAATCCTAACTAAAAAATTCCTACTTATGTAGTTTGGTCTATTACACTAATATTTGAAATAAAAAATTCATAATCCCATTACGAGCCCAATGAGAAATCCCTAAACACGAAATGACATGTGCAACCAACATATATCCGCCATTGTGGCAGATTTCCTCACCCTCGATCCTAAGAGAAAAATTCCTACTTATGTAGTTTGGACTATTTAACTAATATTTGAAATAACAAATTTCATAATCCCATTACGAGCCCCATTAAAAATCCCTAAACACGAAATGACATCTGCAACCAACATATATCCGCCATTTTGGCAGATTTCCTCACCTTCGATCTTAACGAAAAAATTCCTACTTATGTAGTTTGGTCTATTTAACTAATATTTACCATAAAAAAGTTCATAATCCCATTACGAGCCCCATGAAAAATCCCTAAACACGAAATGACATGTGCAACCAACATATAAACGCCATTTTGGCAGATTTCCTAACCTTCGATCCTAACTAAAAAATTCCTACATATGTAGTTTGGACTATTTAACTAATGCTTGTGACAAAAAAGTTCATAATCCCCCGAAATCATACGAAATCACACGAAATTGCATGTGCAACCAACATTTAAACGCCATTTCGGCAGATTTCCTCACCTTCAATCCTAACAAAAAAATTCCTACTTATGTAGCTTGACCTATTTAACTAAAATCTGAAATTAAAAAGTGCGTAATCACATTACGAGCCCCATGAACAATCCCTAAATACGAAATGACATCTGCAACCAACATATATCCGCCAATTTGGCAGATTTCCTCAACTTCCATCCTAACTAAAAAATTCCTACTTATGTAGTTTGGTCTATTGAACTAATATTTGAAATAAAAAATTTCATAATCCCATTACGAGCCCCATGAAAAATACCTAAACACGAAATGACATGTGCAACCAACATATATCCGCCATTTTGGCAGATTTCCTCACCTTCGATCCTAACTAAAAAATTTCTACTTATGTAGTTTGGTCTATTGAACTAATATTTGAAATAAAAAAGTTCATAATCCCATTACGAGCCCCATAAAAAATCCCTAAACACGAAATGACATGTGCCACCAACATATATCCGCCATTTTGGCAGATTTGCTCACCATCGATCTTAACAAAAAAATTCCTACTTATGTAGTTTGGTCTATTTAACTAATATTTACCATAAAAAAGTTCATAATCCCATTACCAGCCCCATGAAAAATCCCTAAACACGAACTGACATGTGCAACCAACTTATATCCGCCATTTTGGCAGATTTCCTCACTTTCGATCTTAACAAAAAAATTCCTACATATGTAGTTTGGACTATTTAACTAATACTTGTGACAAAAAAGTTCATAATCCTATTACGAGCCCCATGAAAAATCCCTAAACGCGAAATGACATGTGCAACCAACATATAAACGCCATTTTGGCAGATTTCCTCACCTTCGATCCTAACTAAAAAATTCATACTAGTGTAGTTGAGAGTATTTAACTAAAATCTGAAATAAAAAAGTTCGCGATCCCATTACGAGCCCCATGAAAAATCCCTAAACACGAAATGACATCTGCAACGAACATATATCCGCCATTTCGGCAGATTTCCTCAACTTCGATCCTAACTAAAAAATTCCTACTTATGTAGTTTGGTCTATTAAACTAATATTTGAAATAAAAAATTCATAATCCCATTACGAGCCCAATGAGAAATCCCTAAACACGAAATGACATGTGCAACCAACATATATCCGCCATTGTGGCAGATTTCCTCACCCTCGATCCTAAGAGAAAAATTCCTACTTATGTAGTTTGGACTATTTAACTAATATTTGAAATAACAAATTTCATAATCCCATTACGAGCCCCATTAAAAATCCCTAAACACGAAATGACATCTGCAACCAACATATATCCGCCATTTTGGCAGATTTCCTCACCTTCGATCTTAACGAAAAAATTCCTACTTATGTAGTTTGGTCTATTGAACTAATATTTGAAATAAAAAAGTTCATAATCCCATTACGAGCCCCATGAAAAATCCCTAAACCCGAAATGACATGTGCCACCCACATATATCCGCCATTTTGGCAGATTTGCTCACCATCGATCTTAACAAAAAAATTCCTACTTATGTAGTTTGGTCTATTTAACTAATATTTACCATAAAAAAGTTCATAATCCCATTACGAGCCCCATGAAAAATCCCTAAACACGAAATGACATGTGCAACCAACATATATCCGCCATTTTGGACGATTTCCTAACGTTCGATTTTAACAAAAAAATTCATACTAGTGTAGCTTGGACAATTTAACTAAAATCTAAAATTGAAAATTTCTTAATCCCATTTCGAGCCCCATGAAAAATCCCTAAACACGAAATGACATCTGCAACGAACATATATCCGCCATTTCGGCAGATTTCCTCACCTTCATTCCTAACAAAAAAATTCCTACTTATGTAGCTTGACCTATTTAACTAAAATCTGAAATAAAAAAGTTCGTAATCACATTACGAGCCCCATGAACAATCCCTAAATACGAAATGTAATCTGCAACCAAAATATATCCGCCATTTTGGCAGATTTCCCCACCTTCGATCCTAACAAAAAATTCCTACTTATGTAGTTTTGACTATTCAACTAAAATCTGAAATAAAAAATTTCGCAATCTCATTACGAGCCCCATGAAAAATCCCTAAACACGAAATGACATGTGCAACCAACATATAAACGCCATTTTGGCAGATTTCCTAACCTTCGATCCTAACTAAAAAATTCCTACATATGTAGTTTGGACTATTTAACTAATGCTTGTGACAAAAAAGTTCATAATCCCCCGAAATCATACGAAATCACACGAAATGACATGTGCAACCAACATTTAAACGCCATTACGGCAGATTTCCTCACCTTCAATCCTAACAAAAAAATTCCTACTTATGTAGCTTGACCTATTTAACTAAAATCTGAAATTAAAAAGTGCGTAATCACATTACGAGCCCCATGAACAATCCCTAAATACGAAATGACATCTGCAACCAACATATATCCGCCAATTTGGCAGATTTCCTCAACTTCCATCCTAACTAAAAAATTCCTACTTATGTAGTTTGGTCTATTGAACTAATATTTGAAATAAAAAATTTCATAATCCCATTACGAGCCCCATGAAAAATACCTAAACACGAAATGACATGTGCAACCAACATATATCCGCCATTTTGGCAGATTTCCTCACCTTCGATCCTAACTAAAAAATTTCTACTTATGCAGTTTGGTCTATTGAACTAATATTTGAAATAAAAAAGTTCATAATCCCATTACGAGCCCCATGAAAAATCCCTAAACACGAAATGACATGTGCCACCAACATATATCCGCCATTTTGGCAGATTTGCTCACCATCGATCTTAACAAAAAAATTCCTACTTATGTAGTTTGGTCTATTTAACTAATATTTACCATAAAAAAGTTCATAATCCCATTACCAGCCCCATGAAAAATCCCTAAACACGAACTGACATGTGCAACCAACATATATCCGCCATTTTGGCAGATTTCCTCACTTTCGATCTTAACAAAAAAATTCCTACATATGTAGTTTGGACTATTTAACTAATACTTGTGACAAAAAAGTTCATAATCCTATTACGAGCCCCATGAAAAATCCCTAAACGCGAAATGACATGTGCAACCAACATATAAACGCCATTTTGGCAGATTTCCTCACCTTCGATCCTAACTAAAAAATTCATACTAGTGTAGTTGAGAGTATTTAACTAAAATCTGAAATAAAAAAGTTCGTGATCCCATTACGAGCCCCATGAAAAATCCCTAAACACGAAATGACATCTGCAACGAACATATATCCGCCATTTTGGCAGATTTGCTCACCTTCGATCTTAAGAAAAAAAATGTATACTAGCGTAGTTTGGACTATTTAACTAAAATCTGAAATACTTTCATAATTCCATTACGAGCCCCATGAAAAATCCCTAAACACAAAATGACATATGCAACGAACAAATATCCGCCATTTCGGCAGATTTCCTCATCTTCGATCTTAACGAAAAAATTCCTACTTATGTAGTTTGGTCTATTTAACTAAAATCTAAAATACAAAATTTCATAATCCCATTACGAGCCCCATGAAAAATCCCTAAACACGAAATGACGTATGCAACCAACATATACCCGCCATTTTAGCAGATTACCTCACCTTCGATCCTAACAAAAAAATTCCTACTTATGTAGTTTGGACTATTTAAAATATTTTAAATAAAAAATTTCATAATCCCATTACGAGCCCCATGAAAAATCCCTAAACACGAAATGACATGTGCGACGAACATATATCCGCCATTTTGGCAGATTTGCTCACCTTCGATCTTAAGAAAAAAAATGTATACTAGCGTAGTTTGGACTATTTAACTAAAATCTGAAATACTTCCATAATCCCATTACGAGCCCCATGAAAAATGCCTAAACACAAAATGACATATGCAACGAACATATATACGCCAATTTGGCAGATTTCCTCAACTTCCATCCTAACTAAAAAATTCCTACTTATGTAGTTTGGTCTATTGAACTAATATTTGAAATAAAAAATTTCATAATCCCATTACGAGCCCCATGAAAAATACCTAAACACGAAATGACATGTGCAACCAACATATATCCGCCATTTTGGCAGATTTCCTCACCTTCGATCCTAACTAAAAAATTTCTACTTATGCAGTTTGGTCTATTGAACTAATATTTGAAATAAAAAAGTTCATAATCCCATTACGAGCCCCATGAAAAATCCCTAAACACGAAATGACATGTGCCACCAACATATATCCGCCATTTTGGCAGATTTGCTCACCATCGATCTTAACAAAAAAATTCCTACTTATGTAGTTTGGTCTATTTAACTAATATTTACCATAAAAAAGTTCATAATCCCATTACCAGCCCCATGAAAAATCCCTAAACACGAACTGACATGTGCAACCAACATATATCCGCCATTTTGGCAGATTTCCTCACTTTCGATCTTAACAAAAAAATTCCTACATATGTAGTTTGGACTATTTAACTAATACTTGTGACAAAAAAGTTCATAATCCTATTACGAGCCCCATGAAAAATCCCTAAACGCGAAATGACATGTGCAACCAACATATAAACGCCATTTTGGCAGATTTCCTCACCTTCGATCCTAACTAAAAAATTCATACTAGTGTAGTTGAGAGTATTTAACTAAAATCTGAAATAAAAAAGTTCGTGATCCCATTACGAGCCCCATGAAAAATCCCTAAACACGAAATGACATCTGCAACGAACATATATCCGCCATTTTGGCAGATTTCCCCAACTACGAACTTTACAAAAAAATTCCTACTTCTGTAGTTTGGACTATTCAACTAATATCTGAAATAACAATGTTCGTAATCCCATTACGAGCCCCATGAAAAATCTCTAAACACGAAACGACATGTGCAACGAACATATATCCGCCATTTTGGCAGATTTGCTCACCTTCGATTTTAAGAAAAAAAATGTATACTAGCGTAGTTTGGACTATTTAACTAAAATCTGAAATACTTTCATAATTCCATTACGAGCCCCATGAAAAATCCCTAAACACAAAATGACATATGCAACGAACAAATATCCGCCATTTCGGCAGATTTCCTCATCTTCGATCTTAACGAAAAAATTCCTACTTATGTAGTTTGGTCTATTTAACTAAAATCTAAAATACAAAAGTTCATAATCCCATTACGAGCCCCATGAAAAATCCCTAAACACGAAATGACGTATGCAACCAACATATACCCGCCATTTTGGCAGATTACCTCACCTTCGATCCTAACAAAAAAATTCCTACTTATGTAGTTTGGACTATTTAAAATATTTTAAATAAAAAATTTCATAATCCCATTACGAGCCCCATGAAAAATCCCTAAACACGAAATGACATGTGCGACGAACATATATCCGCCATTTTGGCAGATTTGCTCACCTTCGATCTTAAAAAAAAAAATGTATGCTAGCGTAGTTTGGACTATTTAACTAAAATCTGAAATACTTCCATAATCCCATTACGAGCCCCATGAAAAATGCCTAAACACAAAATGACATATGCAACGAACAAATATCCGCCGTTTTGGCAAATTTCCTCAGCTTCGATCTTAACGAAAAAATTCCTGCTTATGTAGCTTGACCTATTTAACTAAAATCTGAAATTAAAAAGTGCGTAATCACATTACGAGCCCCATGAAAAATCCCTAAACACGAAATGACATGTGCAACCAACATATAAACGCCATTTTGGCAGATTTCCTAACCTTCGATCCTAACTAAAAAATTCCTACATATGTAGTTTGGACTATTTAACTAATGCTTGTGACAAAAAAGTTCATAATCCCCCGAAATCATACGAAATCACACGAAATGACATGTGCAACCAACATTTAAACGCCATTTCGGCAGATTTCCTCACCTTCAATCCTAACAAAAAAATTCCTACTTATGTAGCTTGACCTATTTAACTAAAATCTGAAATTAAAAAGTGCGTAATCACATTACGAGCCCCATGAACAATCCCTAAATACGAAATGACATCTGCAACCAACATATATCCGCCAATTTGGCAGATTTCCTCAACTTCCATCCTAACTAAAAAATTCCTACTTATGTAGTTTGGTCTATTGAACTAATATTTGAAATAAAAAATTTCATAATCCCATTACGAGCCCCATGAAAAATACCTAAACACGAAATGACATGTGCAACCAACATATATCCGCCATTTTGGCAGATTTCCTCACCTTCGATCCTAACTAAAAAATTTCTACTTATGTAGTTTGGTCTATTGAACTAATATTTGAAATAAAAAAGTTCATAATCCCATTACGAGCCCCATGAAAAATCCCTAAACACGAAATGACATGTGCCACCAACATATATCCGCCATTTTGGCAGATTTGCTCACCATCGATCTTAACAAAAAAATTCCTACTTATGTAGTTTGGTCTATTTAACTAATATTTACCATAAAAAAGTTCATAATCCCATTACCAGCCCCATGAAAAATCCCTAAACACGAACTGACATGTGCAACCAACTTATATCCGCCATTTTGGCAGATTTCCTCACTTTCGATCTTAACAAAAAAATTCCTACATATGTAGTTTGGACTATTTAACTAATACTTGTGACAAAAAAGTTCATAATCCTATTACGAGCCCCATGAAAAATCCCTAAACGCGAAATGACATGTGCAACAAACATATAAACGCCATTTTGGCAGATTTCCTCACCTTCGATCCTAACTAAAAAATTCATACTAGTGTAGTTGAGAGTATTTAACTAAAATCTGAAATACTTTCATAATTCCATTACGAGCCCCATGAAAAATCCCTAAACACAAAATGACATATGCAACGAACAAATATCCGCCATTTCGGCAGATTTCCTCATCTTCGATCTTAACGAAAAAATTCCTACTTATGTAGTTTGGTCTATTTAACTAAAATCTAAAATACAAAATTTCATAATCCCATTACGAGCCCCATGAAAAATCCCTAAACACGAAATGACGTATGCAACCAACATATACCCGCCATTTTAGCAGATTACCTCACCTTCGATCCTAACAAAAAAATTCCTACTTATGTAGTTTGGACTATTTAAAATATTTTAAATAAAAAATTTCATAATCCCATTACGAGCCCCATGAAAAATCCCTAAACACGAAATGACATGTGCGACGAACATATATCCGCCATTTTGGCAGATTTGCTCACCTTCGATCTTAAGAAAAAAAATGTATACTAGCGTAGTTTGGACTATTTAACTAAAATCTGAAATACTTTCATAATTCCATTACGAGCCCCATGAAAAATCCCTAAACACAAAATGACATATGCAACGAACAAATATCCGCCATTTCGGCAGATTTCCTCATCTTCGATCTTAACGAAAAAATTCCTACTTATGTAGTTTGGTCTATTTAACTAAAATCTAAAATACAAAATTTCATAATCCCATTACGAGCCCCATGAAAAATCCCTAAACACGAAATGACGTATGCAACCAACATATACCCGCCATTTTAGCAGATTACCTCACCTTCGATCCTAACAAAAAAATTCCTACTTATGTAGTTTGGACTATTTAAAATATTTTAAATAAAAAATTTCATAATCCCATTACGAGCCCCATGAAAAATCCCTAAACACGAAATGACATGTGCGACGAACATATATCCGCCATTTTGGCAGATTTGCTCACCTTCGATCTTAAGAAAAAAAATGTATACTAGCGTAGTTTGGACTATTTAACTAAAACCTGAAATACTTCCATAATCCCATTACGAGCCCCATGAAAAATGCCTAAACACAAAATGACATATGCAACGAACATATATCCGCCAATTTGGCAGATTTCCTCAACTTCCATCCTAACTAAAAAATTCCTACTTATGTAGTTTGGTCTATTGAACTAATATTTGAAATAAAAAATTTCATAATCCCATTACGAGCCCCATGAAAAATACCTAAACACGAAATGACATGTGCAACCAACATATATCCGCCATTTTGGCAGATTTCCTCACCTTCGATCCTAACTAAAAAATTTCTACTTATGCAGTTTGGTCTATTGAACTAATATTTGAAATAAAAAAGTTCATAATCCCATTACGAGCCCCATGAAAAATCCCTAAACACGAAATGACATGTGCCACCAACATATATCCGCCATTTTGGCAGATTTGCTCACCATCGATCTTAACAAAAAAATTCCTACTTATGTAGTTTGGTCTATTTAACTAATATTTACCATAAAAAAGTTCATAATCCCATTACCAGCCCCATGAAAAATCCCTAAACACGAACTGACATGTGCAACCAACATATATCCGCCATTTTGGCAGATTTCCTCACTTTCGATCTTAACAAAAAAATTCCTACATATGTAGTTTGGACTATTTAACTAATACTTGTGACAAAAAAGTTCATAATCCTATTACGAGCCCCATGAAAAATCCCTAAACGCGAAATGACATGTGCAACCAACATATAAACGCCATTTTGGCAGATTTCCTCACCTTCGATCCTAACTAAAAAATTCATACTAGTGTAGTTGAGAGTATTTAACTAAAATCTGAAATAAAAAAGTTCGTGATCCCATTACGAGCCCCATGAAAAATCCCTAAACACGAAATGACATCTGCAACGAACATATATCCGCCATTTTGGCAGATTTCCCCAACTACGAACTTTACAAAAAAATTCCTACTTCTGTAGTTTGGACTATTCAACTAATATCTGAAATAACAATGTTCGTAATCCCATTACGAGCCCCATGAAAAATCTCTAAACACGAAACGACATGTGCAACGAACATATATCCGCCATTTTGGCAGATTTGCTCACCTTCGATTTTAAGAAAAAAAATGTATACTAGCGTAGTTTGGACTATTTAACTAAAATCTGAAATACTTTCATAATTCCATTACGAGCCCCATGAAAAATCCCTAAACACAAAATGACATATGCAACGAACAAATATCCGCCATTTCGGCAGATTTCCTCATCTTCGATCTTAACGAAAAAATTCCTACTTATGTAGTTTGGTCTATTTAACTAAAATCTAAAATACAAAAGTTCATAATCCCATTACGAGCCCCATGAAAAATCCCTAAACACGAAATGACGTATGCAACCAACATATACCCGCCATTTTGGCAGATTACCTCACCTTCGATCCTAACAAAAAAATTCCTACTTATGTAGTTTGGACTATTTAAAATATTTTAAATAAAAAATTTCATAATCCCATTACGAGCCCCATGAAAAATCCCTAAACACGAAATGACATGTGCGACGAACATATATCCGCCATTTTGGCAGATTTGCTCACCTTCGATCTTAAAAAAAAAAATGTATGCTAGCGTAGTTTGGACTATTTAACTAAAATCTGAAATACTTCCATAATCCCATTACGAGCCCCATGAAAAATGCCTAAACACAAAATGACATATGCAACGAACAAATATCCGCCGTTTTGGCAAATTTCCTCAGCTTCGATCTTAACGAAAAAATTCCTGCTTATGTAGCTTGACCTATTTAACTAAAATCTGAAATTAAAAAGTGCGTAATCACATTACGAGCCCCATGAAAAATCCCTAAACACGAAATGACATGTGCAACCAACATATAAACGCCATTTTGGCAGATTTCCTAACCTTCGATCCTAACTAAAAAATTCCTACATATGTAGTTTGGACTATTTAACTAATGCTTGTGACAAAAAAGTTCATAATCCCCCGAAATCATACGAAATCACACGAAATGACATGTGCAACCAACATTTAAACGCCATTTCGGCAGATTTCCTCACCTTCAATCCTAACAAAAAAATTCCTACTTATGTAGCTTGACCTATTTAACTAAAATCTGAAATTAAAAAGTGCGTAATCACATTACGAGCCCCATGAACAATCCCTAAATACGAAATGACATCTGCAACCAACATATATCCGCCAATTTGGCAGATTTCCTCAACTTCCATCCTAACTAAAAAATTCCTACTTATGTAGTTTGGTCTATTGAACTAATATTTGAAATAAAAAATTTCATAATCCCATTACGAGCCCCATGAAAAATACCTAAACACGAAATGACATGTGCAACCAACATATATCCGCCATTTTGGCAGATTTCCTCACCTTCGATCCTAACTAAAAAATTTCTACTTATGTAGTTTGGTCTATTGAACTAATATTTGAAATAAAAAAGTTCATAATCCCATTACGAGCCCCATGAAAAATCCCTAAACACGAAATGACATGTGCCACCAACATATATCCGCCATTTTGGCAGATTTGCTCACCATCGATCTTAACAAAAAAATTCCTACTTATGTAGTTTGGTCTATTTAACTAATATTTACCATAAAAAAGTTCATAATCCCATTACCAGCCCCATGAAAAATCCCTAAACACGAACTGACATGTGCAACCAACTTATATCCGCCATTTTGGCAGATTTCCTCACTTTCGATCTTAACAAAAAAATTCCTACATATGTAGTTTGGACTATTTAACTAATACTTGTGACAAAAAAGTTCATAATCCTATTACGAGCCCCATGAAAAATCCCTAAACGCGAAATGACATGTGCAACAAACATATAAACGCCATTTTGGCAGATTTCCTCACCTTCGATCCTAACTAAAAAATTCATACTAGTGTAGTTGAGAGTATTTAACTAAAATCTGAAATACTTTCATAATTCCATTACGAGCCCCATGAAAAATCCCTAAACACAAAATGACATATGCAACGAACAAATATCCGCCATTTCGGCAGATTTCCTCATCTTCGATCTTAACGAAAAAATTCCTACTTATGTAGTTTGGTCTATTTAACTAAAATCTAAAATACAAAATTTCATAATCCCATTACGAGCCCCATGAAAAATCCCTAAACACGAAATGACGTATGCAACCAACATATACCCGCCATTTTAGCAGATTACCTCACCTTCGATCCTAACAAAAAAATTCCTACTTATGTAGTTTGGACTATTTAAAATATTTTAAATAAAAAATTTCATAATCCCATTACGAGCCCCATGAAAAATCCCTAAACACGAAATGACATGTGCGACGAACATATATCCGCCATTTTGGCAGATTTGCTCACCTTCGATCTTAAGAAAAAAAATGTATACTAGCGTAGTTTGGACTATTTAACTAAAATCTGAAATACTTCCATAATCCCATTACGAGCCCCATGAAAAATGCCTAAACACAAAATGACATATGCAACGAACAAATATCCGCCGTTTTGGCAGATTTCCTCAGCTTCGATCTTAACGAAAAAATTCCTGCTTATGTAGTTTGGTCTATTTAACTAAAATCTAAAATACAAAATTTCATAATCCCATTACGAGCCCCATGAAAAATCCCTAAACACGAAATGACGTATGCAACCAACATATACCCGCCATTTTGTTAGATTTCCCTACCTTCGATCCTAACAAAAAAATTCCTACTTATGTAGTTTGGACTATTTAAAATATTTTAAATAAAAAATTTCATAATCCCATTACGAGCCCCATGAAAAATCCCTAAACACGAAATGACATGTGCGACGAACATATATCCGCCATTTTGGCAGATTTCCTCACCTTCGATCTTAACAAAAAAATTTCTACTTATGTAGTTTGGTCTATTTGACTAATATTTGAAATAA
Organism: Muscidifurax raptorellus; assembly: GCA_020010945.3. Lineage (NCBI taxonomy): Eukaryota > Metazoa > Arthropoda > Insecta > Hymenoptera > Pteromalidae > Muscidifurax > Muscidifurax raptorellus. The sequence continues at coordinate 3,121,403 of JAHUUD020000009.1, forward strand.
AAAAGTTCATAATCACATTACGAGCCCCATGAAAAATCCCTAAACACGAAATGACATGTGCAACCAACATATATCCGCCATTTTTGCAAATTTCCTCAGCTTCGATCTTAACGAAGAAATTCCTAATTATGTAGTATGGTCTATTTAACTAAAATCTGAAATGCAAAATTTCATAATCCCATTACGAGCCCCATGAAAAATCCCTAAACACGAAATGACATATGCAACGAACAAATATCCGCCATTTTGGCAGATTTCCTCAGCTTCGATCTTAACGAAAAAATTCCTGCTTATGTAGTTTGGACTATTTAACTAATATTTGAAATAGAAAATTTCATAATCCCATTACGAGCCCCATGAAAAATCCCTAAACACGAAATGACATGTGCAACCAACATATATTCGTCATTTTGGCAGATTTCCCCACCTACGAACTTTACAAAAAAATTCCTACTTCTGTAGTTTGGACTATTCAACTAATATCTGAAATAACAAAGTTCGTAATCCCATTACGAGCCCCATGAAAAATCCCTAAACACGAAACGACATGTGCAACGAACATATATCCGCCATTTTGGCAGATTTCCTCAGCTTCGATCTTAACGAAAAAATTCCTGCTTATGTAGTTTGGACTATTTAACTAATATTTGAAATAGAAAATTTCATAATCCCATTACGAGCCCCATGAAAAATCCCTAAACACGCAATGACATGTGCAACCAACATATATTCGTCATTTTGGCAGATTTCCCCACCTACGAACTTTACAAAAAAATTCCTACTTCTGTAGTTTGGACTATTCAACTAATATCTGAAATAACAAAGTTCGTAATCCCATTACGAGCCCCATGAAAAATCCCTAAACACGAAACGACATGTGCAACGAACATATATCCGCCATTTTGGAAGATTTGCTCACCTTCGATCTTAAGAAAAAAAATGTATACTAGCATAGTTTGGACTATTTAACTAAAATCTGAAATACTTCCATAATCCCATTACGAGCCCCATGAAAAATGCCTAAACACAAAATGACATATGCAACGAACAAATATCCGCCATTTTGGCAGATTTCCTCATCTTCGATCTTAACGAAAAAATTCCTGCTTATGTAGCTTGACCTATTTAACTAAAATCTGAAATTAAAAAGTGCGTAATCACATTACGAGCCCCATGAAAAATCCCTAAACACGAAATGACATGTGCGACGAACATATATCCGCCATTTTGGCAGATTTGCTCACCTTCGATCTTAAAAAAAAAAATGTATGCTAGCGTAGTTTGGACTATTTAACTAAAATCTGAAATACTTCCATAATCCCATTACGAGCCCCATGAAAAATGCCTAAACACAAAATGACATATGCAACGAACAAATATCCGCCGTTTTGGCAAATTTCCTCAGCTTCGATCTTAACGAAAAAATTCCTGCTTATGTAGCTTGACCTATTTAACTAAAATCTGAAATTAAAAAGTGCGTAATCACATTACGAGCCCCATGAAAAATCCCTAAACACGAAATGACATGTGCAACCAACATATAAACGCCATTTTGGCAGATTTCCTAACCTTCGATCCTAACTAAAAAATTCCTACATATGTAGTTTGGACTATTTAACTAATGCTTGTGACAAAAAAGTTCATAATCCCCCGAAATCATACGAAATCACACGAAATGACATGTGCAACCAACATTTAAACGCCATTTCGGCAGATTTCCTCACCTTCAATCCTAACAAAAAAATTCCTACTTATGTAGCTTGACCTATTTAACTAAAATCTGAAATTAAAAAGTGCGTAATCACATTACGAGCCCCATGAACAATCCCTAAATACGAAATGACATCTGCAACCAACATATATCCGCCAATTTGGCAGATTTCCTCAACTTCCATCCTAACTAAAAAATTCCTACTTATGTAGTTTGGTCTATTGAACTAATATTTGAAATAAAAAATTTCATAATCCCATTACGAGCCCCATGAAAAATACCTAAACACGAAATGACATGTGCAACCAACATATATCCGCCATTTTGGCAGATTTCCTCACCTTCGATCCTAACTAAAAAATTTCTACTTATGTAGTTTGGTCTATTGAACTAATATTTGAAATAAAAAAGTTCATAATCCCATTACGAGCCCCATGAAAAATCCCTAAACACGAAATGACATGTGCCACCAACATATATCCGCCATTTTGGCAGATTTGCTCACCATCGATCTTAACAAAAAAATTCCTACTTATGTAGTTTGGTCTATTTAACTAATATTTACCATAAAAAAGTTCATAATCCCATTACCAGCCCCATGAAAAATCCCTAAACACGAACTGACATGTGCAACCAACTTATATCCGCCATTTTGGCAGATTTCCTCACTTTCGATCTTAACAAAAAAATTCCTACATATGTAGTTTGGACTATTTAACTAATACTTGTGACAAAAAAGTTCATAATCCTATTACGAGCCCCATGAAAAATCCCTAAACGCGAAATGACATGTGCAACAAACATATAAACGCCATTTTGGCAGATTTCCTCACCTTCGATCCTAACTAAAAAATTCATACTAGTGTAGTTGAGAGTATTTAACTAAAATCTGAAATACTTTCATAATTCCATTACGAGCCCCATGAAAAATCCCTAAACACAAAATGACATATGCAACGAACAAATATCCGCCATTTCGGCAGATTTCCTCATCTTCGATCTTAACGAAAAAATTCCTACTTATGTAGTTTGGTCTATTTAACTAAAATCTAAAATACAAAATTTCATAATCCCATTACGAGCCCCATGAAAAATCCCTAAACACGAAATGACGTATGCAACCAACATATACCCGCCATTTTAGCAGATTACCTCACCTTCGATCCTAACAAAAAAATTCCTACTTATGTAGTTTGGACTATTTAAAATATTTTAAATAAAAAATTTCATAATCCCATTACGAGCCCCATGAAAAATCCCTAAACACGAAATGACATGTGCGACGAACATATATCCGCCATTTTGGCAGATTTGCTCACCTTCGATCTTAAGAAAAAAAATGTATACTAGCGTAGTTTGGACTATTTAACTAAAATCTGAAATACTTCCATAATCCCATTACGAGCCCCATGAAAAATGCCTAAACACAAAATGACATATGCAACGAACAAATATCCGCCGTTTTGGCAGATTTCCTCAGCTTCGATCTTAACGAAAAAATTCCTGCTTATGTAGTTTGGTCTATTTAACTAAAATCTAAAATACAAAATTTCATAATCCCATTACGAGCCCCATGAAAAATCCCTAAACACGAAATGACGTATGCAACCAACATATACCCGCCATTTTGTTAGATTTCCCTACCTTCGATCCTAACAAAAAAATTCCTACTTATGTAGTTTGGACTATTTAAAATATTTTAAATAAAAAATTTCATAATCCCATTACGAGCCCCATGAAAAATCCCTAAACACGAAATGACATGTGCGACGAACATATATCCGCCATTTTGGCAGATTTCCTCACCTTCGATCTTAACAAAAAAATTTCTACTTATGTAGTTTGGTCTATTTGACTAATATTTGAAATAAAAAAGTTCATAATCACATTACGAGCCCCATGAAAAATCCCTAAACACGAAATGACATGTGCAACCAACATATATCCGCCATTTTTGCAAATTTCCTCAGCTTCGATCTTAACGAAGAAATTCCTAATTATGTAGTATGGTCTATTTAACTAAAATCTGAAATGCAAAATTTCATAATCCCATTACGAGCCCCATGAAAAATCCCTAAACACGAAATGACATATGCAACGAACAAATATCCGCCATTTTGGCAGATTTCCTCAGCTTCGATCTTAACGAAAAAATTCCTGCTTATGTAGTTTGGACTATTTAACTAATATTTGAAATAGAAAATTTCATAATCCCATTACGAGCCCCATGAAAAATCCCTAAACACGAAATGACATGTGCAACCAACATATATTCGTCATTTTGGCAGATTTCCCCACCTACGAACTTTACAAAAAAATTCCTACTTCTGTAGTTTGGACTATTCAACTAATATCTGAAATAACAAAGTTCGTAATCCCATTACGAGCCCCATGAAAAATCCCTAAACACGAAACGACATGTGCAACGAACATATATCCGCCATTTTGGCAGATTTCCTCAGCTTCGATCTTAACGAAAAAATTCCTGCTTATGTAGTTTGGACTATTTAACTAATATTTGAAATAGAAAATTTCATAATCCCATTACGAGCCCCATGAAAAATCCCTAAACACGCAATGACATGTGCAACCAACATATATTCGTCATTTTGGCAGATTTCCCCACCTACGAACTTTACAAAAAAATTCCTACTTCTGTAGTTTGGACTATTCAACTAATATCTGAAATAACAAAGTTCGTAATCCCATTACGAGCCCCATGAAAAATCCCTAAACACGAAACGACATGTGCAACGAACATATATCCGCCATTTTGGAAGATTTGCTCACCTTCGATCTTAAGAAAAAAAATGTATACTAGCATAGTTTGGACTATTTAACTAAAATCTGAAATACTTCCATAATCCCATTACGAGCCCCATGAAAAATGCCTAAACACAAAATGACATATGCAACGAACAAATATCCGCCATTTTGGCAGATTTCCTCATCTTCGATCTTAACGAAAAAATTCCTACTTATGTAGTTTGGTCTATTTAACTAAAATCTGAAATACAAAATTTCATAATCCCATTACGAGCCCTATGAAAAATCCCTAAACACGAAATGACATGTGCAACCAACATATATCCGCCATTTTGGCAGATTTCCTCACCTTCGATCTTGACGAAAAAATTCCTACTTATGTAGTTTGGTCTATTTAACTAATATTTGAAATAAAAAAGTTCATAATCCCATTACGAGCCCCATGAAAAATCCCTAAACACGAAATGACGTATGCAACCAACATATACCCGCCATTTTGGCAGATTACCTCACCTTCGATCCTAACAAAAAAATTCCTACTTATGTAGTTTGGACTATTTAAAATATTTTAAATAAAAAATTTCATAATCCCATTACGAGCCCCATGAAAAATCCCTAAACACGAAATGACGTATGCAACCAACATATATCCGCCATTTTGGCAGATTTCCTCACCTTCGATCCTAACAAAAAATTCCTACTTATGTAGTTTTGACTATTCAACTAAAATCTGAAATAAAAAATTTCGTAATCCCATTACGAGCCCCATGAAAAATCCCTAAACACGAAATGACATGTGCAACCAACATATAAACGCCATTTTGGCAGATTTCCTCACCTTCGATCCTAACTAAAAAATTCCTACATATGTAGTTTCGACTATTTAACTAATATTTACCATAAAAAAGTTCATAATCCCATTACCAGCCCCATGAAAAATCCCTAAACACGAAATGACATGTGCAACCAACATATATCCGCCATTTCGGCAGATTTCCTCACCTTCATTCCTAACAAAAAAATTCCTACTTATGTAGCTTGACCTATTTAACTAAAATCTGAAATAAAAATTTCGTAATCACATTACGAGCCCCATGAAAAATCCCCAAACACGAAATGACATGTGCAACCAACATATATCCGCCATTTCGGCAGATTTCCTCACCTTCATTCCTAACAAAAAAATTCCTACTTATGTAGCTTGACCTATTTAACTAAAATCTGAAATAAAAATTTCGTAATCACATTACGAGCCCCATGAACAATCCCTAAATACGAAATGACATCTGCAACCAACATATATCCGCCATTTTGGCAGATTTCCCCACCTTCGATCCTAACAAAAAATTCCTACTTATGTAGTTTTGACTATTCAACTAAAATCTGAAATAAAAAATTTCGTAATCCCATTACGAGCCCCATGAAAAATCCCTAAACACGAAATGACATGTGCAACCAACATATAAACGCCATTTTGGCAGATTTCCTCACCTTCGATCCTAACTAAAAAATTCCTACATATGTAGTTTGGACTATTTAACTAATATTTACCATAAAAAAGTTCATAATCCCATTACCAGCCCCATGAAAAATCCCTAAACACGAAATGACATGTGCAACCAACATATATCAGCCATTTTGGCAGATTTCCTCACTTTCGATCTTAACAAAAAAATTCCTACATATGTAGTTTGGACTATTTAACTAATACTTGTGACAAAAAAGTTCATAATCCTATTACGAGCCCCATGAAAAATCCCCAAACACGAAATGACATGTGCAACCAACATATATCCGCCATTTCGGCAGATTTCCTCACCTTCATTCCTAACAAAAAAATTCCTACTTATGTAGCTTGACCTATTTAACTAAAATCTGAAATAAAAATTTCGTAATCACATTACGAGCCCCATGAACAATCCCTAAATACGAAATGACATCTGCAACCAACATATATCCGCCATTTTGGCAGATTTCCCCACCTTCGATCCTAACGAAAAATTCCTACTTATGTAGTTTTGACTATTCAACTAAAATCTGAAATAAAAAATTTCGTAATCCCATTACGAGCCCCATGAAAAATCCCTAAACACGAAATGACATGTGCAACCAACATATAAACGCCATTTTGGCAGATTTCCTCACCTTCGATCCTAACTAAAAAATTCCTACATATGTAGTTTGGACTATTTAACTATTATTTACCATAAAAAAGTTCATAATCCCATTACCAGCCCCATGAAAAATCCCTAAACACGAAATGACATGTGCAACCAACATATATCAGCCATTTTGGCAGATTTCCTCACTTTCGATCTTAACAAAAAAATTCCTACATATGTAGTTTGGACTATTTAACTAATACTTGTGACAAAAAAGTTCATAATCCTATTACGAGCCCCATGAAAAATCCCTAAACGCGAAATGACATGTGCAACCAACATACAAACGTCATTTTGGCAGATTTCCTCACCTTCGATCCTAACTAAAAAATTCATACTAGTGTAGTTGAGAGTATTTAACTAAAATCTGAAATAAAAAAGTTCGTGATCCCATTACGAGCCCCATGAAAAATCCCTAAACACGAAATGACATCTGCCACCCACATATATCCGCCATTTTGGCAGATTTGCTCACCATCGATCTTAACAAAAAAATTCCTACTTATGTAGTTTGGTCTATTTAACTAATATTTACCATAAAAAAGTTCATAATCCCATTACGAGCCCCATGAAAAATCCCTAAACACGAAATGACATGTGCAACCAACATATATCCGCCATTTCGGCAGATTTCCTCACCTTCATTCCTAACAAAAAAATTCCTACTTATGTAGTTTTGACTATTCAACTAAAATCTGAAATAAAAAATTTCGTAATCCCATTACGAGCCCCATGAAAAATCCCTAAACACGAAATGACATGTGCAACCAACATATAAACGCCATTTTGGCAGATTTCCTCACCTTCGATCCTAACTAAAAAATTCCTACATATGTAGTTTCGACTATTTAACTAATATTTACCATAAAAAAGTTCATAATCCCATTACCAGCCCCATGAAAAATCCCTAAACACGAAATGACATGTGCAACCAACATATATCCGCCATTTCGGCAGATTTCCTCACCTTCATTCCTAACAAAAAAATTCCTACTTATGTAGCTTGACCTATTTAACTAAAATCTGAAATAAAAATTTCGTAATCACATTACGAGCCCCATGAAAAATCCCCAAACACGAAATGACATGTGCAACCAACATATATCCGCCATTTAGGCAGATTTCCTCACCTTCATTCCTAACAAAAAAATTCCTACTTATGTAGCTTGACCTATTTAACTAAAATCTGAAATAAAAATTTCGTAATCACATTACGAGCCCCATGAACAATCCCTAAATACGAAATGACATCTGCAACCAACATATATCCGCCATTTTGGCAGATTTCCCCACCTTCGATCCTAACAAAAAATTCCTACTTATGTAGTTTTGACTATTCAACTAAAATCTGAAATAAAAAATTTCGTAATCCCATTACGAGCCCCATGAAAAATCCCTAAACACGAAATGACATGTGCAACCAACATATAAACGCCATTTTGGCAGATTTCCTCACCTTCGATCCTAACTAAAAAATTCCTACATATGTAGTTTGGACTATTTAACTAATATTTACCATAAAAAAGTTCATAATCCCATTACCAGCCCCATGAAAAATCCCTAAACACGAAATGACATGTGCAACCAACATATATCAGCCATTTTGGCAGATTTCCTCACTTTCGATCTTAACAAAAAAATTCCTACATATGTAGTTTGGACTATTTAACTAATACTTGTGACAAAAAAGTTCATAATCCTATTACGAGCCCCATGAAAAATCCCCAAACACGAAATGACATGTGCAACCAATATATATCCGCCATTTCGGCAGATTTCCTCACCTTCATTCCTAACAAAAAAATTCCTACTTATGTAGCTTGACCTATTTAACTAAAATCTGAAATAAAAATTTCGTAATCACATTACGAGCCCCATGAACAATCCCTAAATACGAAATGACATCTGCAACCAACATATATCCGCCATTTTGGCAGATTTCCCCACCTTCGATCCTAACAAAAAATTCCTACTTATGTAGTTTTGACTATTCAACTAAAATCTGAAATAAAAAATTTCGTAATCCCATTACGAGCCCCATGAAAAATCCCTAAACACGAAATGACATGTGCAACCAACATATAAACGCCATTTTGGCAGATTTCCTCACCTTCGATCCTAACTAAAAAATTCCTACATATGTAGTTTGGACTATTTAACTATTATTTACCATAAAAAAGTTCATAATCCCATTACCAGCCCCATGAAAAATCCCTAAACACGAAATGACATGTGCAACCAACATATATCAGCCATTTTGGCAGATTTCCTCACTTTCGATCTTAACAAAAAAATTCCTACATATGTAGTTTGGACTATTTATCTAATACTTGTGACAAAAAAGTTCATAATCCTATTACGAGCCCCATGAAAAATCCCTAAACGCGAAATGACATGTGCAACCAACATACAAACGTCATTTTGGCAGATTTCCTCACCTTCGATCCTAACTAAAAAATTCATACTAGTGTAGTTGCGAGTATTTAACTAAAATCTGAAATAAAAAAGTTCGTGATCCCATTACGAGCCCCATGAAAAATCCCTAAACACGAAATGACATCTGCAACGAACATATATCCGCCATTTTGGCAGATTTCCTCACCTTCGAACCTAACTAAAAAATTCATACTAGTGTAGTTGAGAGTATTTAACTAAAATCTGAAATAAAAAAGTTCATGATCCCATTACGAGCCCCATGAAAAATCCCTAAACACGAAATGACATCTGCAACGAACATATATTCGCCATTTTGGCAGATTTCCCCAACTACGAACTTTACAAAAAAATTCCTACTTCTGTAGTTTGGACTATTCAACTAATATATGAAATAACAAAGTTCGTAATCCCATTACGAGCCCCATGAAAAATCTCTAAACACGAAACGACATGTGCAACCAACATATATCCGCCATTTTGGCAGATTTGCTCACCTTCGATCTTAAGAAAAAAAATGTATACTAGCGTAGTTTGGACTATTTAACTAAAATCTGAAATACTTCCATAATTCCATTACGAGCCCCATGAAAAATCCCTAAACACAAAATGACATATGCAACGAACAAATATCCGCCATTTTGGCAGATTTCCTCATCTTCGATCTTAACGAAAAAATTCCTACTTATGTAGTTTGGTCTATTTAACTAAAATCTGAAATACAAAATTTCATAATCCCATTACGAGCCCCATGAAAAATCCCTAAATACGAAATGACATGTGCAACCAACATATATCCGCCATTTTGGCAGATTTCCTCACCGTCGATCTTGACGAAAAAATTCCTACTTATGTAGTTTGGTCTATTTAACTAATATTTGAAATAAAAAAGTTCATAATCCCATTACGAGCCCCATGAAAAATCCCTAAACACGAAATGACATATGCAACGAACAAATATCCGCCATTTTGGCAGATTTCCTCACCTTCGATCCTAACTAAAAAATTCCTACTTATGTAGTTTGGACTATTTAACTAAGATATGAAATACAAAATTTCATAATCCCATTACGAGCCCCATGAAAAATCCCCAAACACGAAATGACATGTGCAACCAACATATATCCGCCATTTTGGCAGATTTCGTCACCTTCGATCCTAACTAAAAAATTCCTACTTATGTAGTTTGGACTATTTAACTAATATTTGAAATAACAAATTTCATAATCGCATTACGAGCCCCATGAAAAATCCCTTAACACGAAATGACATGTGCAACCAACATATATCCGCCATTTTGGCAGATTTCCTCACCTTCCATCTTAACGAAAAAATTCCTACTTATGTAGTTTGGTCTATTTAACTAAAATCTGGAATGGAAAATTTCATAATCCCATTACCAGCCCCATGAAAAAAGCCTAAACACGAAATGACATGTGCAACCAACATATATCCGCCATTTTGGCAGATTTCCTCACATTCGATCCTAACTAAAAAATTCCTACTTATGTAGTTTATTCTGTTAAACTAATATTTGAAATAAAAAAGTTCATAATCCCATTACGAGCCCCATGAAAAATCCCTAAACACGAAATGACATCTGCCACCCACATATATCCGCCATTTTGGCAGATTTGCTCACCATCGATCTTAACGAAAAAATTCCTGCTTATGTAGTTTGGACTATTTAACTAATATTTGAAATAGAAAATTTCATAATCCCATTACGAGCCCCATGAAAAATCCCTAAACACGAAATGACATGTGCAACCAACATATATTCGTCATTTTGGCAGATTTCCCCAACTACGAACTTTACAAAAAAATTCCTACTTCTGTAGTTTGGACTATTCAACTAATATCTGAAATAACAAAGTTCGTAATCCCATTACGAGCCCCATGAAAAATCCCTAAACACGAAACGACATGTGCAACGAACATATATCCGCCATTTTGGAAGATTTGCTCACCTTCGATCTTAAGAAAAAAAATGTATACTAGCATAGTTTGGACTATTTAACTAAAATCTGAAATACTTCCATAATCCCATTACGAGCCCCATGAAAAATGCCTAAACACAAAATGACATATGCAACGAACAAATATCCGCCATTTTGGCAGATTTCCTCATCTTCGATCTTAACGAAAAAATTCCTACTTATGTAGTTTGGTCTATTTAACTAAAATCTGAAATACAAAATTTCATAATCCCATTACGAGCCCTATGAAAAATCCCTAAACACGAAATGACATGTGCAACCAACATATATCCGCCATTTTGGCAGATTTCCTCACCTTCGATCTTGACGAAAAAATTCCTACTTATGTAGTTTGGTCTATTTAACTAATATTTGAAATAAAAAAGTTCATATTCCCATTACGAGCCCCATGAAAAATCCCTAAACACGAAATGACGTATGCAACCAACATATACCCGCCATTTTGGCAGATTACCTCACCTTCGATCCTAACAAAAAAATTCCTACTTATGTAGTTTGGACTATTTAAAATATTTTAAATAAAAAATTTCATAATCCCATTACGAGCCCCATGAAAAATCCCTAAACACGAAATGACGTATGCAACCAACATATATCCGCCATTTTGGCAGATTTCCTCACCTTCGATCCTAACAAAAAATTCCTACTTATGTAGTTCGGTCTATTTAACTAAAATCTGGAATGGAAAATTTCATAATCCCATTACCAGCCCCATGAAAAAAGCCTAAACACGAAATGACATGTGCAACCAACATATATCCGCCATTTTGGCAGATTTCGTCACCTTCGATCCTAACTAAAAAATTCCTACTTATGTAGTTTGGACTATTTAACTAAGATATGAAATAAAAAATTTCATAATCCCATTACGAGCCCCATGAAAAATCCCCAAACACGAAATGACATGTGCAACCAACATATATCCGCCATTTTGGCAGATTTCGTCACCTTCGATCCTAACTAAAAAATTCCTACTTATGTAGTTTGGACTATTTAACTAATATTTGAAGTAACAAATTTCATAATCGCATTACGAGCCCCATGAAAAATCCCTTAACACGAAATGACATGTGCAACCAACATATATCCGCCATTTTGGAAGATTTGCTCACCTTCGATCTTAAGAAAAAAAATGTATACTAGCATAGTTTGGACTATTTAACTAAAATCTGAAATACTTCCATAATCCCATTACGAGCCCCATGAAAAATGCCTAAACACAAAATGACATATGCAACGAACAAATATCCGCCATTTTGGCAGATTTCCTCATCTTCGATCTTAACGAAAAAATTCCTACTTATGTAGTTTGGTCTATTTAACTAAAATCTGAAATACAAAATTTCATAATCCCATTACGAGCCCTATGAAAAATCCCTAAACACGAAATGACATGTGCAACCAACATATATCCGCCATTTTGGCAGATTTCCTCACCTTCGATCTTGACGAAAAAATTCCTACTTATGTAGTTTGGTCTATTTAACTAATATTTGAAATAAAAAAGTTCATATTCCCATTACGAGCCCCATGAAAAATCCCTAAACACGAAATGACGTATGCAACCAACATATACCCGCCATTTTGGCAGATTACCTCACCTTCGATCCTAACAAAAAAATTCCTACTTATGTAGTTTGGACTATTTAAAATATTTTAAATAAAAAATTTCATAATCCCATTACGAGCCCCATGAAAAATCCCTAAACACGAAATGACGTATGCAACCAACATATATCCGCCATTTTGGCAGATTTCCTCACCTTCGATCCTAACAAAAAATTCCTACTTATGTAGTTCGGTCTATTTAACTAAAATCTGGAATGGAAAATTTCATAATCCCATTACCAGCCCCATGAAAAAAGCCTAAACACGAAATGACATGTGCAACCAACATATATCCGCCATTTTGGCAGATTTCCTCACCTTCGATCTTAACGAAAAAATTCCTACTTATGTAGTTTGGTCTATTTAACTAAAATCTGGAATGGAAAATTTCATAATCCCATTACCAGCCCCATGAAAAAAGCCTAAACACGAAATGACATGTGCAACCAACATATATCCGCCATTTTGGCAGATTTCCTCACATTCGATCCTAACTAAAAAATTCCTACTTATGTAGTTTATTCTGTTAAACTAATATTTGAAATAAAAAAGTTCATAATCCCATTACGAGCCCCATGAAAAATCCCTAAACACGAAATGACATCTGCCACCCACATATATCCGCCATTTTGGCAGATTTGCTCACCATCGATCTTAACGAAAAAATTCCTGCTTATGTAGTTTGGACTATTTAACTAATATTTGAAATAGAAAATTTCATAATCCCATTACGAGCCCCATGAAAAATCCCTAAACACGAAATGACATGTGCAACCAACATATATTCGTCATTTTGGCAGATTTCCCCAACTACGAACTTTACAAAAAAATTCCTACTTCTGTAGTTTGGACTATTCAACTAATATCTGAAATAACAAAGTTCGTAATCCCATTACGAGCCCCATGAAAAATCCCTAAACACGAAACGACATGTGCAACGAACATATATCCGCCATTTTGGAAGATTTGCTCACCTTCGATCTTAAGAAAAAAAATGTATACTAGCATAGTTTGGACTATTTAACTAAAATCTGAAATACTTCCATAATCCCATTACGAGCCCCATGAAAAATGCCTAAACACAAAATGACATATGCAACGAACAAATATCCGCCATTTTGGCAGATTTCCTCATCTTCGATCTTAACGAAAAAATTCCTACTTATGTAGTTTGGTCTATTTAACTAAAATCTGAAATACAAAATTTCATAATCCCATTACGAGCCCTATGAAAAATCCCTAAACACGAAATGACATGTGCAACCAACATATATCCGCCATTTTGGCAGATTTCCTCACCTTCGATCTTGACGAAAAAATTCCTACTTATGTAGTTTGGTCTATTTAACTAATATTTGAAATAAAAAAGTTCATAATCCCATTACGAGCCCCATGAAAAATCCCTAAACACGAAATGACGTATGCAACCAACATATACCCGCCATTTTGGCAGATTACCTCACCTTCGATCCTAACAAAAAAATTCCTACTTATGTAGTTTGGACTATTTAAAATATTTTAAATAAAAAATTTCATAATCCCATTACGAGCCCCATGAAAAATCCCTAAACACGAAATGACGTATGCAACCAACATATATCCGCCATTTTGGCAGAATTCCTCACCTTCGATCCTAACAAAAAATTCCTACTTATGTAGTTCGGTCTATTTAACTAAAATCTGGAATGGAAAATTTCATAATCCCATTACCAGCCCCATGAAAAAAGCCTAAACACGAAATGACATGTGCAACCAACATATATCCGCCATTTTGGCAGATTTCGTCACCTTCGATCCTAACTAAAAAATTCCTACTTATGTAGTTTGGACTATTTAACTAAGATATGAAATAAAAAATTTCATAATCCCATTACGAGCCCCATGAAAAATCCCCAAACACGAAATGACATGTGCAACCAACATATATCCGCCATTTTGGCAGATTTCGTCACCTTCGATCCTAACTAAAAAATTCCTACTTATGTAGTTTGGACTATTTAACTAATATTTGAAATAACAAATTTCATAATCGCATTACGAGCCCCATGAAAAATCCCTTAACACGAAATGACATGTGCAACCAACATATATCCGCCATTTTGGCAGATTTCCTCACCTTCGATCTTAACGAAAAAATTCCTACTTATGTAGTTTGGTCTATTTAACTAAAATCTGGAATGGAAAATTTCATAATCCCATTACCAGCCCCATGAAAAAAGCCTAAACACGAAATGACATGTGCAACCAACATATATCCGCCATTTTGGCAGATTTCCTCACATTCGATCCTAACTAAAAAATTCCTACTTATGTAGTTTATTCTGTTAAACTAATATTTGAAATAAAAAAGTTCATAATCCCATTACGAGCCCCATGAAAAATCCCTAAACACGAAATGACATCTGCCACCCACATATATCCGCCATTTTGGCAGATTTGCTCACCATCGATCTTAACGAAAAAATTCCTGCTTATGTAGTTTGGACTATTTAACTAATATTTGAAATAGAAAATTTCATAATCCCATTACGAGCCCCATGAAAAATCCCTAAACACGAAATGACATGTGCAACCAACATATATTCGTCATTTTGGCAGATTTCCCCAACTACGAACTTTACAAAAAAATTCCTACTTCTGTAGTTTGGACTATTCAACTAATATCTGAAATAACAAAGTTCGTAATCCCATTACGAGCCCCATGAAAAATCCCTAAACACGAAACGACATGTGCAACGAACATATATCCGCCATTTTGGAAGATTTGCTCACCTTCGATCTTAAGAAAAAAAATGTATACTAGCATAGTTTGGACTATTTAACTAAAATCTGAAATACTTCCATAATCCCATTACGAGCCCCATGAAAAATGCCTAAACACAAAATGACATATGCAACGAACAAATATCCGCCATTTTGGCAGATTTCCTCATCTTCGATCTTAACGAAAAAATTCCTACTTATGTAGTTTGGTCTATTTAACTAAAATCTGAAATACAAAATTTCATAATCCCATTACGAGCCCTATGAAAAATCCCTAAACACGAAATGACATGTGCAACCAACATATATCCGCCATTTTGGCAGATTTCCTCACCTTCGATCTTGACGAAAAAATTCCTACTTATGTAGTTTGGTCTATTTAACTAATATTTGAAATAAAAAAGTTCATATTCCCATTACGAGCCCCATGAAAAATCCCTAAACACGAAATGACGTATGCAACCAACATATACCCGCCATTTTGGCAGATTACCTCACCTTCGATCCTAACAAAAAAATTCCTACTTATGTAGTTTGGACTATTTAAAATATTTTAAATAAAAAATTTCATAATCCCATTACGAGCCCCATGAAAAATCCCTAAACACGAAATGACGTATGCAACCAACATATATCCGCCATTTTGGCAGATTTCCTCACCTTCGATCCTAACAAAAAATTCCTACTTATGTAGTTCGGTCTATTTAACTAAAATCTGGAATGGAAAATTTCATAATCCCATTACCAGCCCCATGAAAAAAGCCTAAACACGAAATGACATGTGCAACCAACATATATCCGCCATTTTGGCAGATTTCGTCACCTTCGATCCTAACTAAAAAATTCCTACTTATGTAGTTTGGACTATTTAACTAAGATATGAAATAAAAAATTTCATAATCCCATTACGAGCCCCATGAAAAATCCCCAAACACGAAATGACATGTGCAACCAACATATATCCGCCATTTTGGCAGATTTCGTCACCTTCGATCCTAACTAAAAAATTCCTACTTATGTAGTTTGGACTATTTAACTAATATTTGAAATAACAAATTTCATAATCGCATTACGAGCCCCATGAAAAATCCCTTAACACGAAATGACATGTGCAACCAACATATATCCGCCATTTTGGCAGATTTCCTCACCTTCGATCTTAACGAAAAAATTCCTACTTATGTAGTTTGGTCTATTTAACTAAAATCTGGAATGGAAAATTTCATAATCCCATTGCCAGCCCCATGAAAAAAGCCTAAACACGAAATGACATGTGCAACCAACATATATCCGCCATTTTGGCAGATTTCCTCACATTCGATCCTAACTAAAAAATTCCTACTTATGTAGTTTATTCTGTTGAACTAATATTTGAAATAAAAAAGTTCATAATCCCATTACGAGCCCCATGAAAAATCCCTAAACACGAAATGACATCTGCCACCCACATATATCCGCCATTTTGGCAGATTTGCTCACCATCGATCTTAACAAAAAAATTCCTACTTATGTAGTTTGGTCTATTTAACTAATATTTACCATAAAAAAGTTCATAATCCCATTACGAGCCCCATGAAAAATCCCTAAACACGAAATGACATGTGCAACCAACATATATCCGCCATTTCGGCAGATTTCCTCACCTTCATTCCTAACAAAAAAATTCCTACTTATGTAGTTTTGACTATTCAACTAAAATCTGAAATAAAAAATTTCGTTATCCCATTACGAGCCCCATGAAAAATCCCTAAACACGAAATGACATGTGCAACCAACATATAAACGCCATTTTGGCAGATTTCCTCACCTTCGATCCTAACTAAAAAATTCCTACATATGTAGTTTGGACTATTTAACTAATATTTACCATAAAAAAGTTCATAATCCCATTACCAGCCCCATGAAAAATCCCTAAACACGAAATGACATGTGCAACCAACATATATCCGCCATTTCGGCAGATTTCCTCACCTTCATTCCTAACAAAAAAATTCCTACTTATGTAGCTTGACCTATTTAACTAAAATCTGAAATAAAAATTTCGTAATCACATTACGAGCCCCATGAAAAATCCTCAAACACGAAATGACATGTGCAACCAACATATATCCGCCATTTCGGCAGATTTCCTCACCTTCATTCCTAACAAAAAAATTCCTACTTATGTAGCTTGACCTATTTAACTAAAATCTGAAATAAAAATTTCGTAATCACATTACGAGCCCCATGAACAATCCCTAAATACGAAATGACATCTGCAACCAACTTATATCCGCCATTTTGGCAGATTTCCCCACCTTCGATCCTAACAAAAAATTCCTACTTATGTAGTTTTGACTATTCAACTAAAATCTGAAATAAAAAATTTCGTAATCCCATTACGAGCCCCATGAAAAATCCCTAAACACGAAATGACATGTGCAACCAACATATATCAGCCATTTTGGCAGATTTCCTCACTTTCGATCTTAACAAAAAAATTCCTACATATGTAGTTTGGACTATTTAACTAATACTTGTGACAAAAAAGTTCATAATCCTATTACGAGCCCCATGAAAAATCCCTAAACGCGAAATGACATGTGCAACCAACATACAAACGTCATTTTGGCAGATTTCCTCACCTTCGATCCTAACTAAAAAATTCATACTAGTGTAGTTGAGAGTATTCAACTAAAATCTGAAATAAAAAAGTTCGTGATCCCATTACGAGCCCCATGAAAAATCCCTAAACACGAAATGACATGTGCAACGAACATATATCCGCCATTTTGGCAGATTTCCTCACCTTCGAACCTAACTAAAAAATTCATACTAGTGTAGTTGAGAGTATTTAACTAAAATCTGAAATAAAAAAGTTCATGATCCCATTACGAGCCCCATGAAAAATCCCTAAACACGAAATGACATCTGCAACGAACATATATTCGCCATTTTGGCAGATTTCCCCAACTACGAACTTTACAAAAAAATTCCTACTTCTGTAGTTTGGACTATTCAACTAATATCTGAAATAACAAAGTTCGTAATCCCATTACGAGCCCCATGAAAAATCTCTAAACACGAAACGACATGTGCAACGAACATATATCCGCCATTTTGGCAGATTTGCTCAACTTCGATCTTAAGAAAAAAAATGTATACTAGCGTAGTTTGGACTATTTAACTAAAATCTGAAATACTTCCATAATCCCATTACGAGCCCCATGAAAAATGCCTAAACACAAAATGACATATGCAACGAACAAATATCCGCCATTTTGGCAGATTTCCCCAGCTTCGATCTTAACGAAAAAATTCCTGCTTATGTAGTTTGGACTATTTAACTAATATCTGAAATACAAAAGTTCATAATCCCATTACGAGCCCCATGAAAAATCCCTAAACACAAAATGTCATATGCAACGAACAAATATCCGCCATTTTGTTAGATTTCCCTACCTTCGATCTTAACAAAAAAATTCCTACTTATGTAGTTTGGACTATTTAACTAATATTTGAAATAGAAAATTTCATAATCCCATTACGAGCCCCATGAAAAATCCCTAAACACGAAATGACGTATGCAACCAACATATATCCGCCATTTTGGCAGATTTCCTCACCTTCGATCCTAACAAAAAATTCCTACTTATGTAGTTCGGTCTATTTAACTAAAATCTGGAATGGAAAATTTCATAATCCCATTACCAGCCCCATGAAAAAAGCCTAAACACGAAATGACATGTGCAACCAACATATATCCGCCATTTTGGCAGATTTCGTCACCTTCGATCCTAACTAAAAAATTCCTACTTATGTAGTTTGGACTATTTAACTAAGATATGAAATAAAAAATTTCATAATCCCATTACGAGCCCCATGAAAAATCCCCAAACACGAAATGACATGTGCAACCAACATATATCCGCCATTTTGGCAGATTTCGTCACCTTCGATCCTAACTAAAAAATTCCTACTTATGTAGTTTGGACTATTTAACTAATATTTGAAATAACAAATTTCATAATCGCATTACGAGCCCCATGAAAAATCCCTTAACACGAAATGACATGTGCAACCAACATATATCCGCCATTTTGGCAGATTTCCTCACCTTCCATCTTAACGATAAAATTCCTACTTATGTAGTTTATTCTGTTGAATTAAATTTTTTTAATAAAAAAGTTCATAATCCCATTACGAGCCCCATGAAAAATCCCTAAACACGAAATGACATCTGCCACCCACATATATCCGCCATTTTGGCAGATTTGCTCACCATCGATCTTAACAAAAAAATTCCTACTTATGTAGTTTGGTCTATTTAACTAATATTTACCATAAAAAAGTTCATAATCCCATTACGAGCCCCATGAAAAATCCCTAAACACGAAATGACATGTGCAACCAACATATATCCGCCATTTCGGCAGATTTCCTCACCTTCATTCCTAACAAAAAAATTCCTACTTATGTAGTTTTGACTATTCAACTAAAATCTGAAATAAAAAATTTCGTAATCCCATTACGAGCCCCATGAAAAATCCCTAAACACGAAATGACATGTGCAACCAACATATAAACGCCATTTTGGCAGATTTCCTCACCTTCGATCCTAACTAAAAAATTCCTACATATGTAGTTTGGACTATTTAACTAATATTTACCATAAAAAAGTTCATAATCCCATTACCAGCCCCATGAAAAATCCCTAAACACGAAATGACATGTGCAACCAACATATATCCGCCATTTCGGCAGATTTCCTCACCTTCATTCCTAACAAAAAAATTCCTACTTATGTAGCTTGACCTATTTAACTAAAATCTGAAATAAAAATTTCGTAATCACATTACGAGCCCCATGAAAAATCCTCAAACACGAAATGACATGTGCAACCAACATATATCCGCCATTTCGGCAGATTTCCTCACCTTCATTCCTAACAAAAAAATTCCTACTTATGTAGCTTGACCTATTTAACTAAAATCTGAAATAAAAATTTCGTAATCACATTACGAGCCCCATGAACAATCCCTCAATACGAAATGACATCTGCAACCAACATATATCCGCCATTTTGGCAGATTTCCCCACCTTCGATCCTAACAAAAAATTCCTACTTATGTAGTTTTGACTATTCAACTAAAATCTGAAATAAAAAATTTCGTAATCCCATTACGAGCCCCATGAAAAATCCCTAAACACGAAATGACATGTGCAACCAACATATAAACGCCATTTTGGCAGATTTCCTCACCTTCGATCCTAACTAAAAAATTCCTACATATGTAGTTTGGACTATTTAACTAATATTTACCATAAAAAAGTTCATAATCCCATTACCAGCCCCATGAAAAATCCCTAAACACGAAATGACATGTGCAACCAACATATATCAGCCATTTTGGCAGATTTCCTCACTTTCGATCTTAACAAAAAAATTCCTACATATGTAGTTTGGACTATTTAACTAATACTTGTGACAAAAAAGTTCATAATCCTATTACGAGCCCCATGAAAAATCCCTAAACGCGAAATGACATGTGCAACCAACATACAAACGTCATTTTGGCAGATTTCCTCACCTTCGATCCTAACTAAAAAATTCATACTAGTGTAGTTGAGAGTATTCAACTAAAATCTGAAATAAAAAAGTTCGTGATCCCATTACGAGCCCCATGAAAAATCCCTAAACACGAAATGACATGTGCAACGAACATATATCCGCCATTTTGGCAGATTTCCTCACCTTCGAACCTAACTAAAAAATTCATACTAGTGTAGTTGAGAGTATTTAACTAAAATCTGAAATAAAAAAGTTCATGATCCCATTACGAGCCCCATGAAAAATCCCTAAACACGAAATGACATCTGCAACGAACATATATTCGCCATTTTGGCAGATTTCCCCAACTACGAACTTTACAAAAAAATTCCTACTTCTGTAGTTTGGACTATTCAACTAATATCTGAAATAACAAAGTTCGTAATCCCATTACGAGCCCCATGAAAAATCTCTAAACACGAAACGACATGTGCAACGAACATATATCCGCCATTTTGGCAGATTTGCTCACCTTCGATCTTAAGAAAAAAAATGTATACTAGCGTAGTTTGGACTATTTAACTAAAATCTGAAATACTTCCATAATCCCATTACGAGCCCCATGAAAAATGCCTAAACACAAAATGACATATGCAACGAACAAATATCCGCCATTTTGGCAGATTTCCCCAGCTTCGATCTTAACGAAAAAATTCCTGCTTATGTAGTTTGGACTATTTAACTAATATCTGAAATACAAAAGTTCATAATCCCATTACGAGCCCCATGAAAAATCCCTAAACACAAAATGACATATGCAACGAACAAATATCCGCCATTTTGTTAGATTTCCCTACCTTCGATCTTAACAAAAAAATTCCTACTTATGTAGTTTGGACTATTCAACTAATATCTGAAATAACAAAGTTCGTAATCCCATTACGAGCCCCATGAAAAATCCCTAAACACGAAACGACATGTGCAACGAACATATATCCGCCATTTTGGAAGATTTGCTCACCTTCGATCTTAAGAAAAAAATGTATACTAGCATAGTTTGGACTATTTAACTAAAATCTGAAATACTTCCATAATCCCATTACGAGCCCCATGAAAAATGCCTAAACACAAAATGACATATGCAACGAACAAATATCCGCCATTTTGGCAGATTTCCTCATCTTCGATCTTAACGAAAAAATTCCTACTTATGTAGTTTGGTCTATTTAACTAAAATCTGAAATACAAAATTTCATAATCCCATTACGAGCCCTATGAAAAATCCCTAAACACGAAATGACATGTGCAACCAACATATAAACGCCATTTTGGCAGATTTCCTCACCTTCGATCCTAACTAAAAAATTCCTACATATGTAGTTTGGACTATTTAACTAATATTTACCATAAAAAAGTTCATAATCCCATTACCAGCCCCATGAAAAATCCCTAAACACGAAATGACATGTGCAACCAACTTATATCCGCCATTTTGGCAGATTTCCTCACTTTCGATCTTAACAAAATAATTCCTACATATGTAGTTTGGACTATTTAACTAATACTTGTGACAAAAAAGTTCATAATCCTATTACGAGCCCCATGAAAAATCCCTAAACGCGAAATGACATGTGCAACGAACATATATCCGCCATTTTGGCAGATTTCCTCACCTTCGATCCTAACTAAAAAATTCATACTAGTGTAGTTGAGAGTATTTAACTAAAATCTGAAATAAAAAAGTTCATGATCCCATTACGAGCCCCATGTAAAATCCCTAAACACGAAATGACATCTGTAACGAACATATATTCGCCATTTTGGCAGATTTCCCCAACTACGAACTTTACAAAAAAATTCCTACTTCTGTAGTTTGGACTATTCAACTAATATCTGAAATAACAAAGTTCGTAATCCCATTATGAGCCCCATGAAAAATCTCTAAACACGAAACGACATGTGCAACGAACATATATCCGCCATTTTGGCAGATTTGCTCACCTTCGATCTTAAGAAAAAAAATGTATACTAGCATAGTTTGGACTATTTAACTAAAATCTGAAGTACTTCCATAATCCCATTACGAGCCCCATGAAAAATGCCTAAACACAAAATGACATATGCAACGAACAAATATCCGCCATTTTGGCAGATTTCCTCATCTTCGATCTTAACGAAAAAATTCCTACTTATGTAGTTTGGTCTATTTAACTAAAATCTGAAATACAAAATTTCATAATCCCATTACGAGCCCCATGAAAAATCCCTAAACACGAAATGACGTATGCAACCAACATATACCCGCCATTTTCGCAGATTACCTCACCTTCGATCCTAACAAAAAAATTCCTACTTATGTAGTTTGGACTATTTAAAATATTTTAAATAAAAAATTTCATAATCCCATTACGAGCCCCATGAAAAATCCCTAAACACGAAATGACATGTGCAACGAACATATATCTGCCATTTTGGCAGATTTGCTCAACTTCGATCTTAAGAAAAAAAATGTATACTAGCGTAGTTTGGACTATTTAACTAAAATCTGAAATACTTCCATAATCCCATTACGAGCCCCATGAAAAATGCCTAAACACAAAATGACATATGCAACGAACAAATATCCGCCATTTTGGCAGATTTCCTCAGCTTCGATCTTAACGAAAAAATTCCTGCTAATGTAGTTTGGACTATTTAACTAATATCTGAAATACAAAAGTTCATAATCCCATTACGAGCCCCATGAAAAATCCCTAAACACAAAATGACATATGCAACGAACAAATATCCGCCATTTTGTTAGATTTCCCTACCTTCGATCTTAACAAAAAAATTCCTACTTATGTAGTTTGGACTATTTAACTAATATTTGAAATAGAAAATTTCATAATCCCATTACGAGCCCCATGAAAAATCCCTAAACACGAAATGACATGTGCAACCAACATATATTCGCCATTTTGGCAGATTTCCCCAACTACGAACTTTACAAAAAAATTCCTACTTCTGTAGTTTGGACTATTCAACTAATATCTGAAATAACAAAGTTCGTAATCCCATTACGAGCCCCATGAAAAATCCCTAAACACGAAACGACATGTGCAACGAACATATATCCGCCATTTTGGAAGATTTGCTCACCTTCGATCTTAAGAAAAAAAATGTATACTAGCATAGTTTGGACTATTTAACTAAAATCTGAAATACTTCCATAATCCCATTACGAGCCCCATGAAAAATGCCTAAACACAAAATGACATATGCAACGAACAAATATCCGCCATTTTGGCAGATTTCCTCATCTTCGATCTTAACGAAAAAATTCCTACTTATGTAGTTTGGTCCATTTAACTAAAATCTGAAATACAAAATTTCATAATCCCGTTACGAGCCCTATGAAAAATCCCTAAACACGAAATGACATGTGCAACCAACATATAAACGCCATTTTGGCAGATTTCCTCACCTTCGATCCTAACTAAAAAATTCCTACATATGTAGTTTGGACTATTTAACTAATATTTGCCATAAAAAAGTTCATAATCCCATTACCAGCCCCATGAAAAATCCCTAAACACGAAATGACATGTGCAACCAACTTATATCCGCCATTTTGGCAGATTTCCTCACTTTCGATCTTAACAAAAAAATTCCTACATATGTAGTTTGGACTATTTAACTAATACTTGTGACGAAAAAGTTCATAATCCTATTACGAGCCCCATGAAAAATCCCTAAACGCGAAATGACATGTGCAACCAACATATAAACGCCATTTTGGCAGATTTCCTCACCTTTGATCCTAACTAAAAAATTCATACTAGTGTAGTTGAGAGTATTTAACTAAAATCTGAAATAAAAAAGTTCATGATCCCATTACGAGCCCCATGTAAAATCCCTAAACACGAAATGACATCTGCAACTAACATATATTCGCCATTTTGGCAGATTTCCCCAACTACGAACTTTACAAAAAAATTCCTACTTCTTTAGTTTGGACTATTCAACTAATATCTGAAATAACAAAATTCGTAATCCCATTACGAGCCCCATGAAAAATCTCTAAACACGAAACGACATGTGCAACGAACATATATCCGCCATTTTGGCAGATTTGCTCACCTTCGATCTTAAGAAAAAAAATGTATACTAGCGTAGTTTGGACTATTTAACTAAAATCTGAAATACTTCCATAATTCCATTACGAGCCCCATGAAAAATCCCTAAACACAAAATGACATATGCAACGAACAAATATCCGCCATTTTGGCAGATTTCCTCATCTTCGATCTTAACGAAAAAATTCCTACTTATGTAGTTTGGTCTATTTAACTAAAATCTGAAATACAAAATTTCATAATCCCATTACGAGCCCCATGAAAAATCCCTAAATACGAAATGACATGTGCAACCAACATATACCGGCCATTTTCGCAGATTACCTCACCTTCGATCCTAACAAAAAAATTCCTACTTATGTAGTTTGGACTATTTAAAATATTTTAAATAAAAAATTTCATAATCCCATTACGAGCCCCATGAAAAATCCCTAAACACGAAATGACATGTGCAACGAACATATATCCGCCATTTTGGCAGATTTGCTCACCTTCGTTCTTAAGAAAAAAAATGTATACTAGCGTAGTTTGGACTATTTAACTAAAATCTGAAATACTTCCATAATCCCATTACGAGCCCCATGAAAAATGCCTAAACACAAAATGACATATGCAACGAACAAATATCCGCCATTTTGGCAGATTTCCTCAGCTTCGATCTTAACGAAAAAATTCCTGCTTATGTAGTTTGGACTATTTAACTAATATCTGAAATACAAAAGTTCATAATCCCATTACGAGCCCCATGAAAAATCCCTAAACACAAAATGACATATGCAACGAACAAATATCCGCCATTTTGTTAGATTTCCCTACCTTCGATCTTAACAAAAAAATTCCTACTTATGTAGTTTGGACTATTTAACTAATATTTGAAATAGAAAATTTCATAATCCCATTACGAGCCCCATGAAAAATCCCTAAACACGAAATGACATGTGCAACCAACATATATTCGCCATTTTGGCAGATTTCCCCAACTACGAACTTTACAAAAAAATTCCTACTTCTGTAGTTTGGACTATTCAACTAATATCTGAAATAACAAAGTTCGTAATCCCATTACGAGCCCCATGAAAAATCCCTAAACACGAAATGACATGTGCAACCAACATATATTCGCCATTTTGGCAGATTTCTCCAACTACGAACTTTACAAAAAAATTCCTACTTCTGTAGTTTGGACTATTCAACTAATATCTGAAATAACAAAGTTCGTAATCCCATTATGAGCCCCATGAAAAATCTCTAAACACGAAACGACATGTGCAACGAACATATATCCGCCATTTTGGCAGATTTGCTCACCTTCGATCTTAAGAAAAAAAATGTATACTAGCATAGATTGGACTATTTAACTAAAATCTGAAGTACTTCCATAATCCCATTACGAGCCCCATGAAAAATGCCTAAACACAAAATGACATATGCAACGAACAAATATCCGCCATTTTGGCAGATTTCCTCATCTTCGATCTTAACGAAAAAATTCCTACTTATGTAGTTTGGTCTATTTAACTAAAATCTGAAATACAAAATTTCATAATCCCATTACGAGCCCCATGAAAAATCCCTAAACACGAAATGACGTATGCAACCAACATATACCCGCCATTTTCGCAGATTACCTCACCTTCGATCCTAACAAAAAAATTCCTACTTATGTAGTTTGGACTATTTAAAATATTTTAAATAAAAAATTTCATAATCCCATTACGAGCCCCATGAAAAATCCCTAAACACGAAATGACATGTGCAACGAACATATATCTGCCATTTTGGCAGATTTGCTCAACTTCGATCTTAAGAAAAAAAATGTATACTAGCGTAGTTTGGACTATTTAACTAAAATCTGAAATACTTCCATAATCCCATTACGAGCCCCATGAAAAATGCCTAAACACAAAATGACATATGCAACGAACAAATATCCGCCATTTTGGCAGATTTCCTCAGCTTCGATCTTAACGAAAAAATTCCTGCTAATGTAGTTTGGACTATTTAACTAATATCTGAAATACAAAAGTTCATAATCCCATTACGAGCCCCATGAAAAATCCCTAAACACAAAATGACATATGCAACGAACAAATATCCGCCATTTTGTTAGATTTCCCTACCTTCGATCTTAACAAAAAAATTCCTACTTATGTAGTTTGGACTATTTAACTAATATTTGAAATAGAAAATTTCATAATCCCATTACGAGCCCCATGAAAAATCCCTAAACACGAAATGACATGTGCAACCAACATATATTCGCCATTTTGGCAGATTTCCCCAACTACGAACTTTACAAAAAAATTCCTACTTCTGTAGTTTGGACTATTCAACTAATATCTGAAATAACAAAGTTCGTAATCCCATTACGAGCCCCATGAAAAATCCCTAAACACGAAACGACATGTGCAACGAACATATATCCGCCATTTTGGAAGATTTGCTCACCTTCGATCTTAAGAAAAAAAATGTATACTAGCATAGTTTGGACTATTTAACTAAAATCTGAAATACTTCCATAATCCCATTACGAGCCCCATGAAAAATGCCTAAACACAAAATGACATATGCAACGAACAAATATCCGCCATTTTGGCAGATTTCCTCATCTTCGATCTTAACGAAAAAATTCCTACTTATGTAGTTTGGTCCATTTAACTAAAATCTGAAATACAAAATTTCATAATCCCGTTACGAGCCCTATGAAAAATCCCTAAACACGAAATGACATGTGCAACCAACATATAAACGCCATTTTGGCAGATTTCCTCACCTTCGATCCTAACTAAAAAATTCCTACATATGTAGTTTGGACTATTTAACTAATATTTGCCATAAAAAAGTTCATAATCCCATTACCAGCCCCATGAAAAATCCCTAAACACGAAATGACATGTGCAACCAACTTATATCCGCCATTTTGGCAGATTTCCTCACTTTCGATCTTAACAAAAAAATTCCTACATATGTAGTTTGGACTATTTAACTAATACTTGTGACGAAAAAGTTCATAATCCTATTACGAGCCCCATGAAAAATCCCTAAACGCGAAATGACATGTGCAACCAACATATAAACGCCATTTTGGCAGATTTCCTCACCTTCGATCCTAACTAAAAAATTCATACTAGTGTAGTTGAGAGTATTTAACTAAAATCTGAAATAAAAAAGTTCGTGATCCGATTACGAGCCCCATGAAAAATCCCTAAACACGAAATGACATCTGCAACGAACATATATCCGCCATTTTGGCAGATTTCCTCACCTTTGATCCTAACTAAAAAATTCATACTAGTGTAGTTGAGAGTATTTAACTAAAATCTGAAATAAAAAAGTTCATGATCCCATTACGAGCCCCATGTAAAATCCCTAAACACGAAATGACATCTGCAACTAACATATATTCGCCATTTTGGCAGATTTCCCCAACTACGAACTTTACAAAAAAATTCCTACTTCTTTAGTTTGGACTATTCAACTAATATCTGAAATAACAAAATTCGTAATCCCATTACGAGCCCCATGAAAAATCTCTAAACACGAAACGACATGTGCAACGAACATATATCCGCCATTTTGGCAGATTTGCTCACCTTCGATCTTAAGAAAAAAAATGTATACTAGCGTAGTTTGGACTATTTAACTAAAATCTGAAATACTTCCATAATTCCATTACGAGCCCCATGAAAAATCCCTAAACACAAAATGACATATGCAACGAACAAATATCCGCCATTTTGGCAGATTTCCTCATCTTCGATCTTAACGAAAAAATTCCTACTTATGTAGTTTGGTCTATTTAACTAAAATCTGAAATACAAAATTTCATAATCCCATTACGAGCCCCATGAAAAATCCCTAAATACGAAATGACATGTGCAACCAACATATACCGGCCATTTTCGCAGATTACCTCACCTTCGATCCTAACAAAAAAATTCCTACTTATGTAGTTTGGACTATTTAAAATATTTTAAATAAAAAATTTCATAATCCCATTACGAGCCCCATGAAAAATCCCTAAACACGAAATGACATGTGCAACGAACATATATCCGCCATTTTGGCAGATTTGCTCACCTTCGTTCTTAAGAAAAAAAATGTATACTAGCGTAGTTTGGACTACTTAACTAAAATCTGAAATACTTCCATAATCCCATTACGAGCCCCATGAAAAATGCCTAAACACAAAATGACATATGCAACGAACAAATATCCGCCATTTTGGCAGATTTCCTCAGCTTCGATCTTAACGAAAAAATTCCTGCTTATGTAGTTTGGACTATTTAACTAATATCTGAAATACAAAAGTTCATAATCCCATTACGAGCCCCATGAAAAATCCCTAAACACAAAATGACATATGCAACGAACAAATATCCGCCATTTTGTTAGATTTCCCTACCTTCGATCTTAACAAAAAAATTCCTACTTATGTAGTTTGGACTATTTAACTAATATTTGAAATAGAAAATTTCATAATCCCATTACGAGCCCCATGAAAAATCCCTAAACACGAAATGACATGTGCAACCAACATATATTCGCCATTTTGGCAGATTTCCCCAACTACGAACTTTACAAAAAAATTCCTACTTCTGTAGTTTGGACTATTCAACTAATATCTGAAATAACAAAGTTCGTAATCCCATTACGAGCCCCATGAAAAATCCCTAAACACGAAACGACATGTGCAACGAACATATATCCGCCATTTTGGAAGATTTGCTCACCTTCGATCCTAACAAAAAAATTCCTACTTATGTAGTTTGGACTATTTAAAATATTTTAAATAAAAAATTTCATAATCCCATTACGAGCCCCATGTAAAATCCCTAAACACGAAATGACGTATGCAACCAACATATATCCGCCATTTTGGCAGATTTCCTCACCTTCGATCCTAACAAAAAATTCCTACTTATGTAGTTTGGTCTATTTAACTAAAATCTGGAATGGAAAATTTCATAATCCCATTACCAGCCCCATGAAAAAAGCCTAAACACGAAATGACATGTGCAACCAACATATATCTGCCATTTTGGCAGATTTGCTCAACTTCGATCTTAAGAAAAAAAATGTATACTAGCGTAGTTTGGACTATTTAACTAAAATCTGAAATACTTCCATAATCCCATTACGAGCCCCATGAAAAATGCCTAAACACAAAATGACATATGCAACGAACAAATATCCGCCATTTTGGCAGATTTCCTCAGCTTCGATCTTAACGAAAAAATTCCTGCTAATGTAGTTTGGACTATTTAACTAATATCTGAAATACAAAAGTTCATAATCCCATTACGAGCCCCATGAAAAATCCCTAAACACAAAATGACATATGCAACGAACAAATATCCGCCATTTTGTTAGATTTCCCTACCTTCGATCTTAACAAAAAAATTCCTACTTATGTAGTTTGGACTATTTAACTAATATTTGAAATAGAAAATTTCATAATCCCATTACGAGCCCCATGAAAAATCCCTAAACACGAAATGACATGTGCAACCAACATATATTCGCCATTTTGGCAGATTTCCCCAACTACGAACTTTACAAAAAAATTCCTACTTCTGTAGTTTGGACTATTCAACTAATATCTGAAATAACAAAGTTCGTAATCCCATTACGAGCCCCATGAAAAATCCCTAAACACGAAACGACATGTGCAACGAACATATATCCGCCATTTTGGAAGATTTGCTCACCTTCGATCTTAAGAAAAAAAATGTATACTAGCATAGTTTGGACTATTTAACTAAAATCTGAAATACTTCCATAATCCCATTACGAGCCCCATGAAAAATGCCTAAACACAAAATGACATATGCAACGAACAAATATCCGCCATTTTGGCAGATTTCCTCATCTTCGATCTTAACGAAAAAATTCCTACTTATGTAGTTTGGTCCATTTAACTAAAATCTGAAATACAAAATTTCATAATCCCGTTACGAGCCCTATGAAAAATCCCTAAACACGAAATGACATGTGCAACCAACATATAAACGCCATTTTGGCAGATTTCCTCACCTTCGATCCTAACTAAAAAATTCCTACATATGTAGTTTGGACTATTTAACTAATATTTGCCATAAAAAAGTTCATAATCCCATTACCAGCCCCATGAAAAATCCCTAAACACGAAATGACATGTGCAACCAACTTATATCCGCCATTTTGGCAGATTTCCTCACTTTCGATCTTAACAAAAAAATTCCTACATATGTAGTTTGGACTATTTAACTAATACTTGTGACGAAAAAGTTCATAATCCTATTACGAGCCCCATGAAAAATCCCTAAACGCGAAATGACATGTGCAACCAACATATAAACGCCATTTTGGCAGATTTCCTCACCTTCGATCCTAACTAAAAAATTCATACTAGTGTAGTTGAGAGTATTTAACTAAAATCTGAAATAAAAAAGTTCGTGATCCGATTACGAGCCCCATGAAAAATCCCTAAACACGAAATGACATCTGCAACGAACATATATCCGCCATTTTGGCAGATTTCCTCACCTTTGATCCTAACTAAAAAATTCATACTAGTGTAGTTGAGAGTATTTAACTAAAATCTGAAATAAAAAAGTTCATGATCCCATTACGAGCCCCATGTAAAATCCCTAAACACGAAATGACATCTGCAACTAACATATATTCGCCATTTTGGCAGATTTCCCCAACTACGAACTTTACAAAAAAATTCCTACTTCTTTAGTTTGGACTATTCAACTAATATCTGAAATAACAAAATTCGTAATCCCATTACGAGCCCCATGAAAAATCTCTAAACACGAAACGACATGTGCAACGAACATATATCCGCCATTTTGGCAGATTTGCTCACCTTCGATCTTAAGAAAAAAAATGTATACTAGCGTAGTTTGGACTATTTAACTAAAATCTGAAATACTTCCATAATTCCATTACGAGCCCCATGAAAAATCCCTAAACACAAAATGACATATGCAACGAACAAATATCCGCCATTTTGGCAGATTTCCTCATCTTCGATCTTAACGAAAAAATTCCTACTTATGTAGTTTGGTCTATTTAACTAAAATCTGAAATACAAAATTTCATAATCCCATTACGAGCCCCATGAAAAATCCCTAAATACGAAATGACATGTGCAACCAACATATACCGGCCATTTTCGCAGATTACCTCACCTTCGATCCTAACAAAAAAATTCCTACTTATGTAGTTTGGACTATTTAAAATATTTTAAATAAAAAATTTCATAATCCCATTACGAGCCCCATGAAAAATCCCTAAACACGAAATGACATGTGCAACGAACATATATCCGCCATTTTGGCAGATTTGCTCACCTTCGTTCTTAAGAAAAAAAATGTATACTAGCGTAGTTTGGACTATTTAACTAAAATCTGAAATACTTCCATAATCCCATTACGAGCCCCATGAAAAATGCCTAAACACAAAATGACATATGCAACGAACAAATATCCGCCATTTTGGCAGATTTCCTCAGCTTCGATCTTAACGAAAAAATTCCTGCTTATGTAGTTTGGACTATTTAACTAATATCTGAAATACAAAAGTTCATAATCCCATTACGAGCCCCATGAAAAATCCCTAAACACAAAATGACATATGCAACGAACAAATATCCGCCATTTTGTTAGATTTCCCTACCTTCGATCTTAACAAAAAAATTCCTACTTATGTAGTTTGGACTATTTAACTAATATTTGAAATAGAAAATTTCATAATCCCATTACGAGCCCCATGAAAAATCCCTAAACACGAAATGACATGTGCAACCAACATATATTCGCCATTTTGGCAGATTTCCCCAACTACGAACTTTACAAAAAAATTCCTACTTCTGTAGTTTGGACTATTCAACTAATATCTGAAATAACAAAGTTCGTAATCCCATTACGAGCCCCATGAAAAATCCCTAAACACGAAACGACATGTGCAACGAACATATATCCGCCATTTTGGAAGATTTGCTCACCTTCGATCCTAACAAAAAAATTCCTACTTATGTAGTTTGGACTATTTAAAATATTTTAAATAAAAAATTTCATAATCCCATTACGAGCCCCATGTAAAATCCCTAAACACGAAATGACGTATGCAACCAACATATATCCGCCATTTTGGCAGATTTCCTCACCTTCGATCCTAACAAAAAATTCCTACTTATGTAGTTTGGTCTATTTAACTAAAATCTGGAATGGAAAATTTCATAATCCCATTACCAGCCCCATGAAAAAAGCCTAAACACGAAATGACATGTGCAACCAACATATATCCGCCATTTTGGCAGATTTCGTCACCTTCGATCCTAACTAAAAAATTCCTACTTATGTAGTTTGGACTATTTAACTAATATTTGAAATAACAAATTTCATAATCGCATTACGAGCCCCATGAAAAATCCCTAAACACGAAATGACATGTGCAACCAACATATATCCGCCATTTTGGCAGATTTCCTCACCTTGGATCTTAACGAAAAAATTCCTACTTATGTAGTTTGGTCTATTTAACTAAAATCTGGAATGGAAAATTTCATAATCCCATTACCAGCCCCATGAAAAAAGCCTAAACACGAAATGACATGTGCAACCAACATATATCCGCCATTTTGGCAGATTTCCTCACATTCGATCCTAACTAAAAAATTCCTACTTATGTAGTTTATTCTGTTGAACTAATATTTGAAATAAAAAAGTTCATAATCCCATTACGAGCCCCATGAAAAATCCCTAAACACGAAATGACATCTGCAACGAACATATATCCACCATTTCGGCAGATTTCCTCACCTTCATTCCTAACAAAAAAATTCCTACTTATGTAGCTTGACCTATTTAACTAAAATCTGAAATAAAAATTTCGTAATCACATTACGAGCCCCATGAACAATCCCTAAATACGAAATGACATCTGCAACCAACATATATCCGCCATTTTGGCAGATTTCCTCAGCTTCGATCTTAACGAAGAAATTCCTAATTATGTAGTATGGTCTATTTAACTAAAATCTGAAATGCAAAATTTCATAATCCCATTACGAGCCCCATGAAAAATCCCTAAACACGAAATGACATGTGCAACGAACATATATCCGCCATTTTGGCAGATTTGCTCACCTTCGATCTTAAGAAAAAAAATGTATACTAGCGTAGTTTGGACTATTTAACTAAAATCTGAAATACTTCCATAATCCCATTACGAGCCCCATGAAAAATCCCTAAACACAAAATGACATATGCAACGAACAAATATCCGCCATTTTGTTAGATTTCCCTACCTTCGATCTTAACAAAAAAATTCCTACTTATGTAGTTTGGACTATTTAACTAATATTTGAAATAGAAAATTTCATAATCCCATTACCAGCCCCATGAAAAATCCCTAAACACGAAATGACATGTGCAACCAACATATAACCGCCATTTTGGCAGATTTCCTCACCATCGATCCTAACAAAAAAATTCCTACTTCTGTAGTTTGGACTATTCAACTAATATCTGAAATAACAAAGTTCGTAATCCCATTACCAGCCCCATGAAAAATCCCTAAACACGAAACGACATGTGCAACGAACATATATCCGCCATTTTGGAAGATTTGCTCACCTTCGATCTTAAGAAAAAAAATGTATACTAGCATAGTTTGGACTATTTAACTAAAATCTGAAATACTTCCATAATCCCATTACGAGCCCCATGAAAAATGCCCAAACACAAAATGACATATGCAACGAACAAATATCCGCCATTTTGGCAGATTTCCTCATCTTCGATCTTAACGAAAAAATTCCTACTTATGTAGTTTGATCTATTTAACTAAAATCTGAAATACAAAATTTCATAATCCCATTACGAGCCCTATGAAAAATCCCTAAACACGAAATGACATGTGCAACCAACATATATCCGCCATTTTGGCAGATTTCCTCACCTTCGATCTTGACGAAAAAATTCCTACTTATGTAGTTTGGTCTATTTAACTAATATTTGAAATAAAAAAGTTCATAATCCCATTACGAGCCCCATGAAAAATCCCTAAACACGAAATGACGTATGCAACCAACATATACCCGCCATTTTGGCAGATTACCTCACCTTCGATCCTAACAAAAAAATTCCTACTTATGTAGTTTGGACTATTTAAAATATTTTAAATAAAAAATTTCATAATCCCATTACGAGCCCCATGAAAAATCCCTAAACACGAAATGACGTATGCAACGAACATATATCCGCCATTTCGGCAGATTTCCTCACCTTCGATCCTAACAAAAAAATTCCTACTTATGTAGTTTGGACTATTTAAAATATTTTAAATAAAAAATTTCATAATCCCATTACGAGCCCCATGAAAAATCCCTAAACACGAAATGACGTATGCAACGAACATATATCCGCCATTTCGGCAGATTTCCTCACCTTCATTCCTAACAAAAAAATTCCTACTTATGTAGCTTGACCTATTTAACTAAAATCTGAAATAAAAATTTCGTAATCACATTACGAGCCCCATGAACAATCCCTAAATACGAAATGACATCTGCAACCAACATATATCCGCCATTTTGGCAGATTTCCCCACCTTCGATCCTAACAAAAAATTCCTACTTATGTAGTTTTGACTATTCAACTAAAATCTGAAATAAAAAATTTCGTAATCCCATTACGAGCCCCATGAAAAATCCCTAAATACGAAATGACATGTGCAACCAACATATAAACGCCATTTTGGCAGATTTCCTCACCTTCGATCCTAACTAAAAAATTCATACTAGTGTAGTTGAGAGTATTTAACTAAAATCTGAAATAAAAAAGTTCGTGATCCCATTACGAGTCCCATGAAAAATCCCTAAACACGAAATGACATCTGCAACGAACATATATCCGCCATTTTGGCAGATTTCCTCACCTTCGATCCTAACTAAAAAATTCATACTAGTGTAGTTGAGAGTATTTAACTAAAATCTGAAATAAAAAAGTTCATGATCCCATTACGAGCCCCATGAAAAATCCCTAAACACGAAATGACATCTGCAACGAACAAATATCCGCCATTTTGGCAGACTTCCTCATCTTCGATCTTAACGAAAAAATTCCTACTTATGTAGTTTGGTCTATTTAACTAAAATCTGAAATACAAAATTTCATAATCCCATTACGAGCCCCATGAAAAATCCCTAAATACGAAATGACATGTGCAACCAACATATATCCGCCATTTTGGCAGATTTCCTCACCGTCGATCTTGACAAAAAAATTCCTACTTATGTAGTTTGGTCTATTTAACTAATATTTGAAATAAAAAAGTTCATAATCCCATTACGAGCCCCATGAAAAATCCCTAAACACGAAATGACGTATGCAACCAACATATACCCGCCATTTTGGCAGATTACATCACCTTCGATCCTAACAAAAAAATTCCTACTTATGTAGTTTGGACTATTTAAAATATTTTAAATAAAAAATTTCATAATCCCATTACGAGCCCCATGAAAAATCCCTAAACACGAAATGACATGTGCAACGAACATATATCCGCCATTTTGGCAGATTTGCTCACCTTCGATCTTAAGAAAAAAAATGTATACTAGCGTAGTTTGGACTATTTAACTAAAATCTGAAATACTTCCATAATCCCATTACGCGCCCCATGAAAAATGCCTAAACACAAAATGACATATGCAACGAACAAATATCCGCCATTTTGTTAGATTTCCCTACCTTCGATCTTAACAAAAAAATTCATACTAGTGTTGTTTGGACTATTTAACTAAATTCTGAAATAAAAAATTTCGTAATCCCATTACGAGCCCCATGAAAAATCCCTAAACACGAAATGACATGTGCAACCAACATATAAACGCCATTTTGGCAGATTTCCTCACCTTCGATCCTAACTAAAAAATTCCTACATATGTAGTTTGGACTATTTAACTAATATTTACCATAAAAAAGTTCATAATCCCATTACCAGCCCCATGAAAAATCCCTAAACACGAAATGACATGTGCAACCAACTTATATCCGCCATTTTGGCAGATTTCCTCACTTTCGATCTTAACAAAAAAATTCCTACATATGTAGTTTGGACTATTTAACTAATACTTGTGACAAAAAAGTTCATAATCCTATTACGAGCCCCATGAAAAATCCCTAAACGCGAAATGACATGTGCAACCAACATATAAACGCCATTTTGGCAGATTTCCTCACCTTCGATCCTAACTAAAAAATTCATACTAGTGTAGTTGAGAGTATTTAACTAAAATCTGAAATAAAAAAGTTCGTGATCCCATTACGAGCCCCATGAAAAATCCCTAAACACGAAATGACATCTGCAACGAACATATATCCGCCATTTTGGCAGATTTCCTCACCTTCGATCCTAACTAAAAAATTCATACTAGTGTAGTTGAGAGTATTTAACTAAAATCTGAAATAAAAAAGTTCATGATCCCATTACGAGCCCCATGTAAAATCCCTAAACACGAAATGACATCTGTAACGAACATATATTCGCCATTTTGGCAGATTTCCCCAACTACGAACTTTACAAAAAAATTCCTACTTCTGTAGTTTGGACTATTCAACTAATATCTGAAATAACAAAGTTCGTAATCCCATTATGAGCCCCATGAAAAATCTCTAAACACGAAACGACATGTGCAACGAACATATATCCGCCATTTTGGCAGATTTGCTCACCTTCGATCTTAAGAAAAAAAATGTATACTAGCATAGTTTGGACTATTTAACTAAAATCTGAAGTACTTCCATAATCCCATTACGAGCCCCATGAAAAATGCCTAAACACAAAATGACATATGCAACGAACAAATATCCGCCATTTTGGCAGATTTCCTCATCTTCGATCTTAACGAAAAAATTCCTACTTATGTAGTTTGGTCTATTTAACTAAAATCTGAAATACAAAATTTCATAATCCCATTACGAGCCCCATGAAAAATCCCTAAACACGAAATGACGTATGCAACCAACATATACCCGCCATTTTCGCAGATTACCTCACCTTCGATCCTAACAAAAAAATTCCTACTTATGTAGTTTGGACTGTTACGTCCTGACTATTAGTTTTAATAATAATCAGCACGTAGTGATAGGTGTAGTGGCAGGCTCTAATATTTAAAACGCGGGTTAGTCGCGCCTAACACTCTCACTATGTTAGTTAATAAATGTATGAACCTTACCTTGTATAGATGAGAAGCAACAACTGTAAATGTCCCAGAGGGTGTTTGAGAATAATTAAATAAACACTGATTTTAACTTAAATAAGTAAATAACCTTTTTATTCGAATGAGATTTAAGAAGATATCTTTTTTTTTTTTAGATGAAACTGTAGTACGACACCAATTGTCGGACTGGCGCGCGGTACGGAGTTACATTAAAAACTGCTGGTAACTGCGAATGCAAGAGTTTATATAACTGTGCATTAACGCAGGATATTTTCAAACATTTCAAACACTGTATACAATATTTTCTTAAAACTAGCAGAGTCAATCAACAACGGAAAGTAGCGCTTGCTCACTACGTCATAATGTGCTGAGTATGAGCTTTGTTGCTCAACGCTTGCCGACCTACATATACATTGAAAATTCTTTAGTTTGGATTTCTGATCCTCGTTACCTAAATGCATGATCTCAATTAAAAAAAACTAGAAAGTTTAGGTCACACGACGTAACACCTCGGGGCCCAAAATATTGCAATGAGAAATGAATTGCAATAAATAAACTAATTCAGAAATCCAAACTCTGAAATTAATTTAAGACGAGTAGATGCGGGGATCTAGGCGTATACAGGTCTACACGCACACACGCACACACATACGTCCATACAGACATTTTCTAAAAACACTTGATTTTGATCAAAAACATCTCAAAACATACTTCCACCATGTTTTTATGATAACTCCAAAATTTACTATTACAAGGCTTCCTTAAGAAAGAAGTAATACGTCTTTAGATGTAGTTCCTCGGGGCTCAAATGGAGGCTACCCCTAAAGCCATAGACACCAGAGACTTTTAAGAAAAATCTTATAAGATCAAAAATTTAATGTAAGTTTAATGAAAAAATTCCACTCTGATTTTTAGAAGTTGAAAGATTTGTTTTTGTTGCAATTACTGGTGGTCTGATTGGAACAGGAGGTGGTTGAATAGGTCTAGATATCATAGCTGTTGTAGGCATTACTTTAATTTCTCTAAGTTCTGTTTCTTCGTACTTATTTTCATGTCTCTTAAATTCTTTCTTCTCATTATCCAACGGTTTTTGAATCGTTGTTAAAAAATGCGTAACAGAACTAAAAATTGCTCCAAGTAGATTTATCGACCATCCATATATTCTATGCAAAGCATATCCTCTTATAATAGTATCTATTATTAATTTTGCAATGTGTAAGATAATTAATATCATAATAATTGCAGATGAAAACGACCCCCATGTCGTTAATTTTTCAATGATTAAATGCCACGTACTGTTAGCAATACTTTTTAACGTATTTTCTGTGAAAATATTTCCAGTTGTGCTATCTCCCGTAATCTCCTTAGCAATGATGTTTAATAAAGATGCCTTTTCCAT
Source organism: Muscidifurax raptorellus (assembly GCA_020010945.3). Taxonomy (NCBI): domain Eukaryota; kingdom Metazoa; phylum Arthropoda; class Insecta; order Hymenoptera; family Pteromalidae; genus Muscidifurax; species Muscidifurax raptorellus. Next base: position 3,161,112 of record JAHUUD020000009.1, read on the forward strand.
TGGGAACATCAATTGCTCTTGCAATTTATCTAGATCTTTTTGTGAATAGACTCCACTTGTTGCCAAATTTTCAATTGACTCAAATGTCCAGCCAATCTTAGTATTTGGCTTGATAACATTAGGTGCTGTTGATTTTATAGGTGTTGGTGTAAATTTTATCCACTCGCTGTCTATTTTGTAGTATGGAGGTATTATTAAGTTGCAGTCTATTTGCATTCCTTTTTTTATTAAAATATGTGTTTTCGGTGTCAAAAACCATGTCTCGTTTCCACTAGATGTTTTACTTGTTTTAGTTTTTTTATATATTCCGTCGGCGTCATATTTTTTCCATCATATTCTGGTACATAATTTGCTAGATCTTTTAAACTCAATTTTAACGGTTGTACTGCCGCTCGATTTTGATTTTCGTTCGATACTCCTGGCCCTGTCATTTTTCTAGTGTTTATTAACTGTGATTTCGAATTATTTACCTGTTGTGTTTCGTCTTCCTTTTTGGTTTTTGCTAAATTTCCAAAATCGTTAATAATCTTGACATTATTTAAATCTGCCGAATCATCTTCCAGGTTTATTAACTGATAGTTTGCTTCTGTTAATTGAAAATTGTCAAAATTCACACTCGATATTGAGTTGTTGTTATTTTCCCAGTTATTTTGTATATCCTTTGAAGTTCCTACAATCAGGCTTTGTTCCGCTAGAATTCCTCCGATATCAGAATATCTGTCGTTTTTATCTTGTTCCCATGCAATATTTAATAATGAATCACTATTTTCCTCATTAGTTAATGTCTGTTCTTGTGTTAATTTTTCACTATCTTCTTTCTTTGCTCCAGCTTGATTTGATTGATTTTTTTCAAATTCCTTCTTATTTTTATTTAGGCCAGTGTCAATTTTTGCACTTATATTTTTATTTTCTCCGCTTCTTCCTGGTTTCTTAAGTTTTTCTTGAAATTTCGTTACTGTTGTTTTTGGAATAGCTCCTAAATTTGTATTTGTATTTTGTGCATTCTCCTCTTTTTTATCTTGTTTTACCGTTGTTCCCCTTGGTGGTGATCTTTCAATTTTACTGCATCTTCTAAATGCTAAATCTTCCAATGGTTCAGTTAATAAGTTTTTTAATTCCGGATTTTGTTGAATTTGTTGCCTTGTAATTCTTGTGTTTTCCGGTGTTTGTTTATCATCTTTTTTCTCGCTCATTTGAAACTCATATTTATCTACAATAGCCTTTTAATATATATTTGAAAATGCCACTCTTGAACTTTCGTATTTGTAGTAGTCTAGTTTATATCTCAATCAATGTTCCCGTACTTCCGCTTAGCTTGCAATTCTCTCACGTTACTTAGCGCTCTACACGCAGCCAGCGTTCCTTACGTAAACCAAATGTCAGTAGGTTATTGTACCTGCTTTTATTCTATTTCACTTTGTAATATTTTTCTTCACACACTTTGTATTTGTAAAAATGATTTATTGTAATAATAAAATATTTGATATATATATATATATATATTTTTGATTCAATATTGCACTTTTAAATAGTTTCTTTGCTAAGTATCTATCTATTTCAATAATATTTTATAATATAGGCATCAAAATTGCTTCTCAATTGTCTTTCAAATATGAATTATTTAAATTACTATACTTTTATTCAATATTTATTTTATTTATTCTTTATTTAAGTATCGGAACCAATTGTTACGTCCTGACTATTAGTTTTAATAATAATCAGCACGTAGTGATAGGTGTAGTGGCAGGCTCTAATATTTAAAACGCGGGTTAGTCGCGCCTAACACTCTCACTATGTTAGTTAATAAATGTATGAACCTTACCTTGTATAGATGAGAAGCAACAACTGTAAATGTCCCAGAGGGTGTTTGAGAATAATTAAATAAACACTGATTTTAACTTAAATAAGTAAATAACCTTTTTATTCGAATGAGATTTAAGAAGATATCTTTTTTTTTTTTAGATGAAACTGTAGTACGACACCAATTGTCGGACTGGCGCGCGGTACGGAGTTACATTAAAAACTGCTGGTAACTGCGAATGCAAGAGTTTATATAACTGTGCATTAACGCAGGATATTTTCAAACATTTCAAACACTGTATACAATATTTTCTTAAAACTAGCAGAGTCAATCAACAACGGAAAGTAGCGCTTGCTCACTACGTCATAATGTGCTGAGTATGAGCTTTGTTGCTCAACGCTTGCCGACCTACATATACATTGAAAATTCTTTAGTTTGGATTTCTGATCCTCGTTACCTAAATGCATGATCTCAATTAAAAAAAACTAGAAAGTTTAGGTCACACGACGTAACAGGACTATTTAAAATATTTTAAATAAAAAATTTCATAATCCCATTACGAGCCCCATGAAAAATCCCTAAACACGAAATGACATGTGCAACGAACATATATCTGCCATTTTGGCAGATTTGCTCAACTTCGATCTTAAGAAAAAAAATGTATACTAGCGTAGTTTGGACTATTTAACTAAAATCTGAAATACTTCCATAATCCCATTACGAGCCCCATGAAAAATGCCTAAACACAAAATGACATATGCAACGAACAAATATCCGCCATTTTGGCAGATTTCCTCAGCTTCGATCTTAACGAAAAAATTCCTGCTAATGTAGTTTGGACTATTTAACTAATATCTGAAATACAAAAGTTCATAATCCCATTACGAGCCCCATGAAAAATCCCTAAACACAAAATGACATATGCAACGAACAAATATCCGCCATTTTGTTAGATTTCCCTACCTTCGATCTTAACAAAAAAATTCCTACTTATGTAGTTTGGACTATTTAACTAATATTTGAAATAGAAAATTTCATAATCCCATTACGAGCCCCATGAAAAATCCCTAAACACGAAATGACATGTGCAACCAACATATATTCGCCATTTTGGCAGATTTCCCCAACTACGAACTTTACAAAAAAATTCCTACTTCTGTAGTTTGGACTATTCAACTAATATCTGAAATAACAAAGTTCGTAATCCCATTACGAGCCCCATGAAAAATCCCTAAACACGAAACGACATGTGCAACGAACATATATCCGCCATTTTGGAAGATTTGCTCACCTTCGATCTTAAGAAAAAAAATGTATACTAGCATAGTTTGGACTATTTAACTAAAATCTGAAATACTTCCATAATCCCATTACGAGCCCCATGAAAAATGCCTAAACACAAAATGACATATGCAACGAACAAATATCCGCCATTTTGGCAGATTTCCTCATCTTCGATCTTAACGAAAAAATTCCTACTTATGTAGTTTGGTCCATTTAACTAAAATCTGAAATACAAAATTTCATAATCCCGTTACGAGCCCTATGAAAAATCCCTAAACACGAAATGACATGTGCAACCAACATATAAACGCCATTTTGGCAGATTTCCTCACCTTCGATCCTAACTAAAAAATTCCTACATATGTAGTTTGGACTATTTAACTAATATTTGCCATAAAAAAGTTCATAATCCCATTACCAGCCCCATGAAAAATCCCTAAACACGAAATGACATGTGCAACCAACTTATATCCGCCATTTTGGCAGATTTCCTCACTTTCGATCTTAACAAAAAAATTCCTACATATGTAGTTTGGACTATTTAACTAATACTTGTGACGAAAAAGTTCATAATCCTATTACGAGCCCCATGAAAAATCCCTAAACGCGAAATGACATGTGCAACCAACATATAAACGCCATTTTGGCAGATTTCCTCACCTTCGATCCTAACTAAAAAATTCATACTAGTGTAGTTGAGAGTATTTAACTAAAATCTGAAATAAAAAAGTTCGTGATCCGATTACGAGCCCCATGAAAAATCCCTAAACACGAAATGACATCTGCAACGAACATATATCCGCCATTTTGGCAGATTTCCTCACCTTTGATCCTAACTAAAAAATTCATACTAGTGTAGTTGAGAGTATTTAACTAAAATCTGAAATAAAAAAGTTCATGATCCCATTACGAGCCCCATGTAAAATCCCTAAACACGAAATGACATCTGCAACTAACATATATTCGCCATTTTGGCAGATTTCCCCAACTACGAACTTTACAAAAAAATTCCTACTTCTGTAGTTTGGACTATTCAACTAATATCTGAAATAACAAAATTCGTAATCCCATTACGAGCCCCATGAAAAATCTCTAAACACGAAACGACATGTGCAACGAACATATATCCGCCATTTTGGCAGATTTGCTCACCTTCGATCTTAAGAAAAAAAATGTATACTAGCGTAGTTTGGACTATTTAACTAAAATCTGAAATACTTCCATAATTCCATTACGAGCCCCATGAAAAATCCCTAAACACAAAATGACATATGCAACGAACAAATATCCGCCATTTTGGCAGATTTCCTCATCTTCGATCTTAACGAAAAAATTCCTACTTATGTAGTTTGGTCTATTTAACTAAAATCTGAAATACAAAATTTCATAATCCCATTACGAGCCCCATGAAAAATCCCTAAATACGAAATGACATGTGCAACCAACATATACCGGCCATTTTCGCAGATTACCTCACCTTCGATCCTAACAAAAAAATTCCTACTTATGTAGTTTGGACTATTTAAAATATTTTAAATAAAAAATTTCATAATCCCATTACGAGCCCCATGAAAAATCCCTAAACACGAAATGACATGTGCAACGAACATATATCCGCCATTTTGGCAGATTTGCTCACCTTCGTTCTTAAGAAAAAAAATGTATACTAGCGTAGTTTGGACTATTTAACTAAAATCTGAAATACTTCCATAATCCCATTACGAGCCCCATGAAAAATGCCTAAACACAAAATGACATATGCAACGAACAAATATCCGCCATTTTGGCAGATTTCCTCAGCTTCGATCTTAACGAAAAAATTCCTGCTTATGTAGTTTGGACTATTTAACTAATATCTGAAATACAAAAGTTCATAATCCCATTACGAGCCCCATGAAAAATCCCTAAACACAAAATGACATATGCAACGAACAAATATCCGCCATTTTGGCAGATTTCCCTACCTTCGATCTTAACAAAAAAATTCCTACTTATGTAGTTTGGACTATTTAACTAATATTTGAAATAGAAAATTTCATAATCCCATTACGAGCCCCATGAAAAATCCCTAAACACGAAATGACATGTGCAACCAACATATATTCGCCATTTTGGCAGATTTCCCCAACTACGAACTTTACAAAAAAATTCCTACTTCTGTAGTTTGGACTATTCAACTAATATCTGAAATAACAAAATTCGTAATCCCATTACGAGCCCCATGAAAAATCTCTAAACACGAAACGACATGTGCAACGAACATATATCCGCCATTTTGGCAGATTTGCTCACCTTCGATCTTAAGAAAAAAAATGTATACTAGCGTAGTTTGGACTATTTAACTAAAATCTGAAATACTTCCATAATTCCATTACGAGCCCCATGAAAAATCCCTAAACACAAAATGACATATGCAACGAACAAATATCCGCCATTTTGGCAGATTTCCTCATCTTCGATCTTAACGAAAAAATTCCTACTTATGTAGTTTGGTCTATTTAACTAAAATCTGAAATACAAAATTTCATAATCCCATTACGAGCCCCATGAAAAATCCCTAAATACGAAATGACATGTGCAACCAACATATACCGGCCATTTTCGCAGATTACCTCACCTTCGATCCTAACAAAAAAATTCCTACTTATGTAGTTTGGACTATTTAAAATATTTTAAATAAAAAATTTCATAATCCCATTACGAGCCCCATGAAAAATCCCTAAACACGAAATGACATGTGCAACGAACATATATCCGCCATTTTGGCAGATTTGCTCACCTTCGTTCTTAAGAAAAAAAATGTATACTAGCGTAGTTTGGACTATTTAACTAAAATCTGAAATACTTCCATAATCCCATTACGAGCCCCATGAAAAATGCCTAAACACAAAATGACATATGCAACGAACAAATATCCGCCATTTTGGCAGATTTCCTCAGCTTCGATCTTAACGAAAAAATTCCTGCTTATGTAGTTTGGACTATTTAACTAATATCTGAAATACAAAAGTTCATAATCCCATTACGAGCCCCATGAAAAATCCCTAAACACAAAATGACATATGCAACGAATAAATATCCGCCATTTTGTTAGATTTCCCTACCTTCGATCTTAACAAAAAAATTCCTACTTATGTAGTTTGGACTATTTAACTAATATTTGAAATAGAAAATTTCATAATCCCATTACGAGCCCCATGAAAAATCCCTAAACACGAAATGACATGTGCAACCAACATATATTCGCCATTTTGGCAGATTTCCCCAACTACGAACTTTACAAAAAAATTCCTACTTCTGTAGTTTGGACTATTCAACTAATATCTGAAATAACAAAGTTCGTAATCCCATTACGAGCCCCATGAAAAATCCCTAAACACGAAACGACATGTGCAACGAACATATATCCGCCATTTTGGAAGATTTGCTCACCTTCGATCCTAACAAAAAAATTCCTACTTATGTAGTTTGGACTATTTAAAATATTTTAAATAAAAAATTTCATAATCCCATTACGAGCCCCATGTAAAATCCCTAAACACGAAATGACGTATGCAACCAACATATATCCGCCATTTTGGCAGATTTCCTCACCTTCGATCCTAACAAAAAATTCCTACTTATGTAGTTTGGTCTATTTAACTAAAATCTGGAATGGAAAATTTCATAATCCCATTACGAGCCCCATGAAAAATCCCTAAATACGAAATGACATGTGCAACCAACATATACCGGCCATTTTCGCAGATTACCTCACCTTCGATCCTAACAAAAAAATTCCTACTTATGTAGTTTGGACTATTTAAAATATTTTAAATAAAAAATTTCATAATCCCATTACGAGCCCCATGAAAAATCCCTAAACACGAAATGACATGTGCAACGAACATATATCCGCCATTTTGGCAGATTTGCTCACCTTCGTTCTTAAGAAAAAAAATGTATACTAGCGTAGTTTGGACTATTTAACTAAAATCTGAAATACTTCCATAATCCCATTACGAGCCCCATGAAAAATGCCTAAACACAAAATGACATATGCAACGAACAAATATCCGCCATTTTGGCAGATTTCCTCAGCTTCGATCTTAACGAAAAAATTCCTGCTTATGTAGTTTGGACTATTTAACTAATATCTGAAATACAAAAGTTCATAATCCCATTACGAGCCCCATGAAAAATCCCTAAACACAAAATGACATATGCAACGAATAAATATCCGCCATTTTGTTAGATTTCCCTACCTTCGATCTTAACAAAAAAATTCCTACTTATGTAGTTTGGACTATTTAACTAATATTTGAAATAGAAAATTTCATAATCCCATTACGAGCCCCATGAAAAATCCCTAAACACGAAATGACATGTGCAACCAACATATATTCGCCATTTTGGCAGATTTCCCCAACTACGAACTTTACAAAAAAATTCCTACTTCTGTAGTTTGGACTATTCAACTAATATCTGAAATAACAAAGTTCGTAATCCCATTACGAGCCCCATGAAAAATCCCTAAACACGAAACGACATGTGCAACGAACATATATCCGCCATTTTGGAAGATTTGCTCACCTTCGATCCTAACAAAAAAATTCCTACTTCTGTAGTTTGGACTATTCAACTAATATCTGAAATAACAAAATTCGTAATCCCATTACGAGCCCCATGAAAAATCTCTAAACACGAAACGACATGTGCAACGAACATATATCCGCCATTTTGGCAGATTTGCTCACCTTCGATCTTAAGAAAAAAAATGTATACTAGCGTAGTTTGGACTATTTAACTAAAATCTGAAATACTTCCATAATTCCATTACGAGCCCCATGAAAAATCCCTAAACACAAAATGACATATGCAACGAACAAATATCCGCCATTTTGGCAGATTTCCTCATCTTCGATCTTAACGAAAAAATTCCTACTTATGTAGTTTGGTCTATTTAACTAAAATCTGAAATACAAAATTTCATAATCCCATTACGAGCCCCATGAAAAATCCCTAAATACGAAATGACATGTGCAACCAACATATACCGGCCATTTTCGCAGATTACCTCACCTTCGATCCTAACAAAAAAATTCCTACTTATGTAGTTTGGACTATTTAAAATATTTTAAATAAAAAATTTCATAATCCCATTACGAGCCCCATGAAAAATCCCTAAACACGAAATGACATGTGCAACGAACATATATCCGCCATTTTGGCAGATTTGCTCACCTTCGTTCTTAAGAAAAAAAATGTATACTAGCGTAGTTTGGACTATTTAACTAAAATCTGAAATACTTCCATAATCCCATTACGAGCCCCATGAAAAATGCCTAAACACAAAATGACATATGCAACGAACAAATATCCGCCATTTTGGCAGATTTCCTCAGCTTCGATCTTAACGAAAAAATTCCTGCTTATGTAGTTTGGACTATTTAACTAATATCTGAAATACAAAAGTTCATAATCCCATTACGAGCCCCATGAAAAATCCCTAAACACAAAATGACATATGCAACGAATAAATATCCGCCATTTTGTTAGATTTCCCTACCTTCGATCTTAACAAAAAAATTCCTACTTATGTAGTTTGGACTATTTAACTAATATTTGAAATAGAAAATTTCATAATCCCATTACGAGCCCCATGAAAAATCCCTAAACACGAAATGACATGTGCAACCAACATATATTCGCCATTTTGGCAGATTTCCCCAACTACGAACTTTACAAAAAAATTCCTACTTCTGTAGTTTGGACTATTCAACTAATATCTGAAATAACAAAGTTCGTAATCCCATTACGAGCCCCATGAAAAATCCCTAAACACGAAACGACATGTGCAACGAACATATATCCGCCATTTTGGAAGATTTGCTCACCTTCGATCCTAACAAAAAAATTCCTACTTATGTAGTTTGGACTATTTAAAATATTTTAAATAAAAAATTTCATAATCCCATTACGAGCCCCATGTAAAATCCCTAAACACGAAATGACGTATGCAACCAACATATATCCGCCATTTTGGCAGATTTCCTCACCTTCGATCCTAACAAAAAATTCCTACTTATGTAGTTTGGTCTATTTAACTAAAATCTGGAATGGAAAATTTCATAATCCCATTACCAGCCCCATGAAAAAAGCCTAAACACGAAATGACATGTGCAACCAACATATATCCGCCATTTTGGCAGATTTCGTCACCTTCGATCCTAACTAAAAAATTCCTACTTATGTAGTTTGGACTATTTAACTAATATTTGAAATAACAAATTTCATAATCGCATTACGAGCCCCATGAAAAATCCCTAAACACGAAATGACATGTGCAACCAACATATATCCGCCATTTTGGCAGATTTCCTCACCTTGGATCTTAACGAAAAAATTCCTACTTATGTAGTTTGGTCTATTTAACTAAAATCTGGAATGGAAAATTTCATAATCCCATTACCAGCCCCATGAAAAAAGCCTAAACACGAAATGACATGTGCAACCAACATATATCCGCCATTTTGGCAGATTTCCTCACATTCGATCCTAACTAAAAAATTCCTACTTATGTAGTTTATTCTGTTGAACTAATATTTGAAATAAAAAAGTTCATAATCCCATTACGAGCCCCATGAAAAATCCCTAAACACGAAATGACATCTGCAACGAACATATATCCACCATTTCGGCAGATTTCCTCACCTTCATTCCTAACAAAAAAATTCCTACTTATGTAGCTTGACCTATTTAACTAAAATCTGAAATAAAAATTTCGTAATCACATTACGAGCCCCATGAACAATCCCTAAATACGAAATGACATCTGCAACCAACATATATCCGCCATTTTGGCAGATTTCCTCAGCTTCGATCTTAACGAAGAAATTCCTAATTATGTAGTATGGTCTATTTAACTAAAATCTGAAATGCAAAATTTCATAATCCCATTACGAGCCCCATGAAAAATCCCTAAACACGAAATGACATGTGCAACGAACATATATCCGCCATTTTGGCAGATTTGCTCACCTTCGATCTTAAGAAAAAAAATGTATACTAGCGTAGTTTGGACTATTTAACTAAAATCTGAAATACTTCCATAATCCCATTACGAGCCCCATGAAAAATCCCTAAACACAAAATGACATATGCAACGAACAAATATCCGCCATTTTGTTAGATTTCCCTACCTTCGATCTTAACAAAAAAATTCCTACTTATGTAGTTTGGACTATTTAACTAATATTTGAAATAGAAAATTTCATAATCCCATTACCAGCCCCATGAAAAATCCCTAAACACGAAATGACATGTGCAACCAACATATAACCGCCATTTTGGCAGATTTCCTCACCATCGATCCTAACAAAAAAATTCCTACTTCTGTAGTTTGGACTATTCAACTAATATCTGAAATAACAAAGTTCGTAATCCCATTACCAGCCCCATGAAAAATCCCTAAACACGAAACGACATGTGCAACGAACATATATCCGCCATTTTGGAAGATTTGCTCACCTTCGATCTTAAGAAAAAAAATGTATACTAGCATAGTTTGGACTATTTAACTAAAATCTGAAATACTTCCATAATCCCATTACGAGCCCCATGAAAAATGCCCAAACACAAAATGACATATGCAACGAACAAATATCCGCCATTTTGGCAGATTTCCTCATCTTCGATCTTAACGAAAAAATTCCTACTTATGTAGTTTGATCTATTTAACTAAAATCTGAAATACAAAATTTCATAATCCCATTACGAGCCCTATGAAAAATCCCTAAACACGAAATGACGTATGCAACCAACATATACCCGCCATTTTGGCAGATTACCTCACCTTCGATCCTAACAAAAAAATTCCTACTTATGTAGTTTGGACTATTTAAAATATTTTAAATAAAAAATTTCATAATCCCATTACGAGCCCCATGAAAAATCCCTAAACACGAAATGACGTATGCAACGAACATATATCCGCCATTTCGGCAGATTTCCTCACCTTCATTCCTAACAAAAAAATTCCTACTTATGTAGCTTGACCTATTTAACTAAAATCTGAAATAAAAATTTCGTAATCACATTACGAGCCCCATGAACAATCCCTAAATACGAAATGACATCTGCAACCAACATATATCCGCCATTTTGGCAGATTTCCCCACCTTCGATCCTAACAATAAATTCCTACTTATGTAGTTTTGACTATTCAACTAAAATCTGAAATAAAAAATTTCGTAATCCCATTACGAGCCCCATGAAAAATCCCTAAATACGAAATGACATGTGCAACCAACATATAAACGCCATTTTGGCAGATTTCCTCACCTTCGATCCTAACTAAAAAATTCATACTAGTGTAGTTGAGAGTATTTAACTAAAATCTGAAATAAAAAAGTTCGTGATCCCATTACGAGTCCCATGAAAAATCCCTAAACACGAAATGACATCTGCAACGAACATATATCCGCCATTTTGGCAGATTTCCTCACCTTCGATCCTAACTAAAAAATTCATACTAGTTTAGTTGAGAGTATTTAACTAAAATCTGAAATAAAAAAGTTCATGATCCCATTACGAGCCCCATGAAAAATCCCTAAACACGAAATGACATCTGCAACGAACAAATATCCGCCATTTTGGCAGACTTCCTCATCTTCGATCTTAACGAAAAAATTCCTACTTATGTAGTTTGGTCTATTTAACTAAAATCTGAAATACAAAATTTCATAATCCCATTACGAGCCCCATGAAAAATCCCTAAATACGAAATGACATGTGCAACCAACATATATCCGCCATTTTGGCAGATTTCCTCACCGTCGATCTTGACAAAAAAATTCCTACTTATGTAGTTTGGACTATTTAACTAAGATATGAAATAAAAAATTTCATAATCCCATTACGAGCCCCATGAAAAATCCCCAAACACGAAATGACATGTGCAACCAACATTTATCCGCCATTTTGGCAGATTTCCTCACCATCGATCCTAACAAAAAAATTCCTACTTATGTAGTTTGGACTATTTAACTAATATTTGAAATAAAAAATTTCATAATCCCATTACGAGCCCCATGAAAAATCCCTAAACACGAAATGACATGTGCAACCAACATATATCCGCCATTTTGGCAGATTTCCTCACCTTCGATCCTAACAAAAAATTCCTACTTATGTAGTTTGGACTATTTAACTAATATTTGAAATAGAAAATTTCATAATCCCATTACGAGCCCCATGAAAAATCCCTAAACACGAAATGACATGTGCAAACAACATATATTCGCCATTTTGGCAGATTTCCTCACCATCGATCCTAACAAAAAAATTCCTACTTATGTAGTTTGGACTATTTAACTAATATTTGAAATAAAAAATTTCATAATCCCATTACGAGCCCCATGAAAAATCCCTAAACACGAAATGTCATGTGCAACCAACATATAACCGCCATTTTGGCAGATTTCCTCACCTTCGATCCTAACAAAAAATTCCTACTTATGTAGTTTGGTCTATTTAACTAAAATCTGGAATGGAAAATTTCATAATCCCATTACCAGCCCCATGAAAAAAGCCTAAACACGAAATGACATGTGCAACCAACATTTATCCGCCATTTTGGCAGATTTCGTCACCATCGATCCTAACAAAAAAATTCCTACTTATGTAGTTTGGACTATTTAACTAATGCTTGTGACAAAAAAGTTCATAATCCCCCAAAATCATACGAAATCACGCGAAATGACATGTGCAACCAACATATAAACGCCATTTTGGCAGATTTCGTCACCTTCGATCCTAACTAAAAAATTCCTACTTATGTAGTTTGGACTATTTAACTAATATTTGAAATAACAAATTTCATAATCGCATTACGAGCCCCATGAAAAATCCCTAAACACGAAATGATATGTGCAACCAACATATATCCGCCATTTTGGCAGATTTCCTCACCTTCGATCTTAACAAAAAAATTTCTACTTATGTAGTTTGGTCTATTTGACTAATATTTGAAATAAAAAAGTTCATAATCACATTACGAGCCCCATGAAAAATCCCTAAACACGAAATGACGTATGCAACCAACATATACCCGCCATTTTGGCAGATTACCTCACCTTCGATCCTAACAAAAAAATTCCTACTTATGTAGTTTGGACTATTTAAAATATTTTAAATAAAAAATTTCATAATCCCATTACGAGCCCCATGAAAAATCCCTAAACACTAAATGACGTATGCAACAAACATATATCCGCCATTTTGGCAGATTTCCTCACCTTCGATCCTAACAAAAAATTCCTACTTATGTAGTTTGGTCTATTTAACTAAAATCTGGAATGGAAAATTTCATAATCCCATTACCAGCCCCATGAAAAAACCCTAAACACGAAATGACATGTGCAACCAACATATATCCGCCATTTTGGCAGATTTCGTCACCTTCGATCCTAACTAAAAAATTCCTACTTATGTAGTTTGGACTATTTAACTAAGATATGAAATAAAAAATTTCATAATCCCATTACGAGCCCCATGAAAAATCCCCAAACACGAAATGACATGTGCAACCAACATTTATCCGCCATTTTGGCAGATTTCCTCACCATCGATCCTAACAAATAAATTCCTACTTATGTAGTTTGGACTATTTAACTAATGCTTGTGACAAAAAAGTTCATAATCCCCCGAAATCATACGAAATCACACAAAATGACATGTGCAACCAACATATAAACGCCATTTTGGCAGATTTCGTCACCTTCGATCCTAACTAAAAAATTCCTACTTATGTAGTTTGGACTATTTAACTAATATTTGAAATAACAAATTTCATAATCGCATTACGAGCCCCATGAAAAATCCCTAAACACGAAATGATATGTGCAACAATCATATATCCGCCATTTTGGCAGATTTCCTCACCTTCGATCTTAACGAAAAAATTCCTACTTATGTAGTTTGGTCTATTTAACTAAAATCTGGAATGGAAGATTTCATAATCCCATTACCAGCCCCATGAAAAAAGCCTAAACACGAAATGACATGTGCAACCAACATATATCCGCCATTTTGGCAGATTTCCTCACATTCGATCCTAACAAAAAAATTCCTACTTATGTAGTTTATTCTATTGAACTAATATTTGAAATAAAAAAGTTCATAATCCCATTACGAGCCCCATGAAAAATCCCTAAACACGAAATGACATCTGCAACGAACATATATCCGCCATTTCGGCAGATTTCCTCACCTTCATTCCTAACTAAAAAATTCCTACATATGTAGTTTGGACTATTTAACTAATGCTTGTGACAAAAAAGTTCATAATCCCCCGAAATCATACGAAATCACACGAAATGACATGTGCAACCAACATATAAACGCCATTTTGGCAGATTTCCTCACCTTCGATCCTAACTAAAAAATTCCTACTTATGTAGTTTGGTCTATTAAACTAATATTTGAAATAAAAAATTCATAATCCCATTACGAGCCCAATGAGAAATCCCTAAACACGAAATGACATGTGCAACCAACTTATATCCGCCATTTTGGCAGATTTCCTCACCTTCGATCTTAACGAAAAATTCCTACTTATGTCGTTTGGTCTATTTAACTAAAATCTGAAATACAAAAGTTCATAATCCCATTACGAGCCCCATGAAAAATCCCTAAACACAAAATGACATATGCAACGAACATATATATATGCTATTTTGAGAGATTTCCCTACCTACGATCTTAACAAAAAAATTCATACTAGTGAAGTTTGGAGTATCTAACTAAAATCTGAAATAAAAAAGTTCGTGATCCCATTACGAGCCCCATGAAAAATCCCTAAACACGAAATGACATGTGCAACCAACATTTATCCGCCATTTTGGCAGATTTCCTCACCATCGATCCTAACAAAAAAATTCCTACTTATGTAGTTTGGACTATTTAACTGATATTTGAAATAAAAAATTTCATAATCCCATTACGAGCCCCATGAAAAATCCCTAAACACAAAATGACATATGCAACGAACAAATATCCGCCATTTTGGCAGATTACCTCACCTTCGACCTAACAAAAAAATTCCTACTTATGTAGTTTGGACTATTTAACTAAGATATGAAATAACAAATTTCATAATCCCAGTACGAGCTCCATGAAAAATCCCTAAACACGAAATGACATGTGCAACCAACACATAAACGCCATTTTGGCAGATTTCCTCAGCTTTGATCCTAACTAAAAAATTCATACTAGTGTAGTTGAGAGTATTTAACTAAAATCTGAAATAAAAAAGTTCGTGATCCCATTACGAGTCCCATGAAAAATCCCTAAACACGAAATGACATCTGCAACGAACATATATCCGCCATTTTGGCAGAATTCCTCACCTTCGATCCTAACTAAAAAATTCATACTAGTGTAGTTGAGAGTATTTAACTAAAATCTGAAATAAAAAAGTTCATGATCCCATTACGAGCCCCATGAAAAATCCCTAAACACGAAATGACATCTGCAACGAACATATATTCGCCATTTTGGCAGATTTCCCCAACTACGAACTTTACAAAAAAATTCCTACTTCTGTAGTTTGGACTATTCAACTAATATCTGAAATAACAAAGTTCGTAATCCCATTACGAGCCCCATGAAAAATCTCTAAACACGAAACGACATGTGCAACGAACGTATATCCGCCATTTTGGCAGATTTGCTCACCTTCGATCTTAAGAAAAAAAATGTATACTAGCGTAGTTCGGACTATTTAACTAAAATCTGAAATACTTCCATAATTCCATTACGAGCCCCATGAAAAATCCCTAAACACAAAATGACATATGCAACGAACAAATATCCGCCATTTTGGCAGACTTCCTCATCTTCGATCTTAACGAAAAAATTCCTACTTATGTAGTTTGGTCTATTTAACTAAAATCTGAAATACAAAATTTCATAATCCCATTACGAGCCCCATGAAAAATCCCTAAATACGAAATGACATGTGCAACCAACATATATCCGCCATTTTGGCAGATTTCCTCACCGTCGATCTTGACAAAAAAATTCCTACTTATGTAGTTTGGTCTATTTAACTAATATTTGAAATAAAAAAGTTCATAATCCCATTACGAGCCCCATGAAAAATCCCTAAACACGAAATGACGTATGCAACCAACATATACCCGCCATTTTGGCAGATTACATCACCTTCGATCCTAACAAAAAAATTCCTACTTATGTAGTTTGGACTATTTAAAATATTTTAAATAAAAAATTTCATAATCCCATTACGAGCCCCATGAAAAATCCCTAAACACGAAATGACATGTGCAACGAACATATATCCGCCATTTTGGCAGATTTGCTCACCTTCGATCTTAAGAAAAAAAATGTATACTAGCGTAGTTTGGACTATTTAACTAAAATCTGAAATACTTCCATAATCCCATTACGCGCCCCATGAAAAATGCCTAAACACAAAATGACATATGCAACGAACAAATATCCGCCATTTTGTTAGATTTCCCTACCTTCGATCTTAACAAAAAAATTCATACTAGTGTTGTTTGGACTATTTAACTAAATTCTGAAATAAAAAATTTCGTAATCCCATTACGAGCCCCATGAAAAATCCCTAAACACGAAATGACATGTGCAACCAACATATATTCGCCATTTTGGCAGATTTCCCCAACTACGAACTTTACAAAAAAATTCCTACTTATGTAGTTTGGACTATTTAACTAATATTTGAAATAGAAAATTTCATAATCCCATTACGAGCCCCATGAAAAAACCCTAAACACGAAATGACATGTGCAACCAACATATATCCGCCATTTTGGCAGATTTCGTCACCTTCGATCCTAACTAAAAAATTCCTACTTATGTAGTTTGGACTATTTAACTAAGATATGAAATAAAAAATTTCATAATCCCATTACGAGCCCCATGAAAAATCCCCAAACACGAAATGACATGTGCAACCAACATTTATCCGCCATTTTGGCAGATTTCCTCACCATCGATCCTAACAAAAAAATTCCTACTTATGTAGTTTGGACTATTTAACTAATGCTTGTGACAAAAAAGTTCATAATCCCCCGAAATCATACGAAATCACACGAAATGACATGTGCAACCAACATATAAACGCCATTTTGGCAGATTTCGTCACCTTCGATCCTAACTAAAAAATTCCTACTTATGTAGTTTGGACTATTTAACTAATATTTGAAATAACAAATTTCATAATCGCATTACGAGCCCCATGAAAAATCCCTAAACACGAAATGATATGTGCAACCATCATATATCCGCCATTTTGGCAGATTTCCTCACCTTCGATCTTAACAAAAAAATTCCTACTTATGTAGTTTGGTCTATTTAACTAAAATCTGGAATGGAAGATTTCATAATCCCATTACCAGCCCCATGAAAAAAGCCTAAACACGAAATGACATGTGCAACCAACATATATCCGCCATTTTGGCAGATTTCCTCACATTCGATCCTAACAAAAAAATTCCTACTTATGTAGTTTATTCTATTGAACTAATATTTGAAATAAAAAAGTTCATAATCCCATTACGAGCCCCATGAAAAATCCCTAAACACGAAATGACATCTGCAACGAACATATATCCGCCATTTCGGCAGATTTCCTCACCTTCATTCCTAACTAAAAAATTCCTACATATGTAGTTTGGACTATTTAACTAATGCTTGTGACAAAAAAGTTCATAATCCCCCGAAATCATACGAAATCACACGAAATGACATGTGCAACCAACATATAAACGCCATTTTGGCAGATTTCCTCACCTTCGATCCTAACTAAAAAATTCCTACTTATGTAGTTTGGTCTATTAAACTAATATTTGAAATAAAAAATTCATAATCCCATTACGAGCCCAATGAGAAATCCCTAAACACGAAATGACATGTGCAACCAACTTATATCCGCCATTTTGGCAGATTTCCTCACCTTCGATCTTAACGAAAAATTCCTACTTATGTCGTTTGGTCTATTTAACTAAAATCTGAAATACAAAAGTTCATAATCCCATTACGAGCCCCATGAAAAATCCCTAAACACAAAATGACATATGCAACGAACATATATATATGCTATTTTGAGAGATTTCCCTACCTACGATCTTAACAAAAAAATTCATACTAGTGAAGTTTGGAGTATCTAACTAAAATCTGAAATAAAAAAGTTCGTGATCCCATTACGAGCCCCATGAAAAATCCCTAAACACGAAATGACATGTGCAACCAACATTTATCCGCCATTTTGGCAGATTTCCTCACCATCGATCCTAACAAAAAAATTCCTACTTATGTAGTTTGGACTATTTAACTGATATTTGAAATAAAAAATTTCATAATCCCATTACGAGCCCCATGAAAAATCCCTAAACACAAAATGACATATGCAACGAACAAATATCCGCCATTTTGGCAGATTACCTCACCTTCGACCTAACAAAAAAATTCCTACTTATGTAGTTTGGACTATTTAACTAAGATATGAAATAACAAATTTCATAATCCCAGTACGAGCTCCATGAAAAATCCCTAAACACGAAATGACATGTGCAACCAACATATATCCGCCATTTTGGCAGATTTCCTCAGCTTTGATCTTAACGAAAAAGTTCCTACTTATGTAGTTTGGTCTATTTAACTAAAATCTGAAATACAAAATTTCATAATCCCATTACGAGCCCCATGAAAAATCCCTAAACACGAAATGACATGTGCAACCAACATATATCCGCCATTTTGGCAGATTTCCTCACCTTCGATCTTAACAAAAAAATTTCTACTTATGTAGTTTGGTCTATTTGACAAATATTTGAAATAAAAAAGTTCATAATCACATTACGAGCCCCATGAAAAATCCCTAAACACGAAATGACATGTGCAACCAACATATATCCGCCATTTTGGCAGATTACCTCACCTTCGATCCTAACAAAAAAATTCCTACTTATGTAGTTTGGACTATTTAAAATATTTTATATAAAAAATTTCATAATCCCATTACGAGCCCCATGAAAAATCCCCAAACACGAAATGACATGTGCAACCAACATTTATCCGCCATTTTGGCAGATTTCCTCACCATCGATCCTAACAAAAAAATTCCTACTTATGTAGTTTGGACTATTTAACTAATATTTGAAATAAAAAATTTCATAATCCCATTACGAGCCCCATGAAAAATCCCTAAACACGAAATGACATGTGCAACCAACATATATCCGCCATTTTGGCAGATTTCCTCACCTTCGATCCTAACTAAAAAATTCCTACTTATGTAGTTTGGTCTATTTAACTAAAATCTGGAATGGAAAATTTCTTAATCCCATTACCAGCCCCATGAAAAATCCCTAAACACGAAATGACATGTGCAACCAACATATAACCGCCATTTTGGCAGATTTCCTCACCATCGATCCTAACAAAAAAATTCCTACTTATGTAGTTTATTCTATTGAACTAATATTTGAAATAAAAAAGTTCATAATCCCATTACGAGCCCCATGAAAAATCCCTAAACACGAAATGACATCTGCAACGAACATATATCCGCCATTTCGGCAGATTTCCTCACCTTCATTCCTAACTAAAAAATTCCTACATATGTAGTTTGGACTATTTAACTAATGCTTGTGACAAAAAAGTTCATAATCCCCCGAAATCATACGAAATCACACGAAATGACATGTGCAACGAACATATAAACGCCATTTTGGCAGTTTTCCTCACCTTCGATCCTAACTAAAAAATTCCTACTTATGTAGTTTGGTCTATTAAACTAATATTTGAAATAAAAAATTCATAATCCCATTACGAGCCCAATGAGAAATCCCTAAACACGAAATGACATATGCAACGAACAAATATCCGCCATTTTGGCAGATTACCTCACCTTCGACCTAACAAAAAAATTCCTACTTATGTAGTTTGGACTATTTAACTAAGATATGAAATAACAAATTTCATAATCCCAGTACGAGCTCCATGAAAAATCCCTAAACACGAAATGACATGTGCAACCAACATATATCCGCCATTTTGGCAGATTTCCTCAGCTTTGATCTTAACGAAAAAGTTCCTACTTATGTAGTTTGGTCTATTTAACTAAAATCTGAAATACAAAATTTCATAATCCCATTACGAGCCCCATGAAAAATCCCTAAACACGAAATGACATGTGCAACCAACATATATCCGCCATTTTGGCAGATTTCCTCACCTTCGATCTTAACAAAAAAATTTCTACTTATGTAGTTTGGTCTATTTGACAAATATTTGAAATAAAAAAGTTCATAATCACATTACGAGCCACATGAAAAATCCCTAAACACGAAATGACATGTGCAACCAACATATATCCGCCATTTTGGCAGATTACCTCACCTTCGATCCTAACAAAAAAATTCCTACTTATGTAGTTTGGACTATTTAAAATATTTTATATAAAAAATTTCATAATCCCATTACGAGCCCCATGAAAAATCCCCAAACACGAAATGACATGTGCAACCAACATTTATCCGCCATTTTGGCAGATTTCCTCACCATCGATCCTAACAAAAAAATTCCTACTTATGTAGTTTGGACTATTTAACTAATATTTGAAATAACAAATTTCATAATCGCATTACGAGCCCCATGAAAAATCCCTAAACACGAAATGACATGTGCAACCAACATATATCCGCCATTTTGGCAGATTTCCTCACCTTCGATCCTAACAAAAAAATTCCTACTTATGTAGTTTGGTCTATTTAACTAAAATCTAAAATACTTCCATAATCCCATTACGAGCCCCATGAAAAATCCATAACACGAAATGACATGTGCAACCAACATATATCCGCCATTTTGGCAGATTTCCTCACCCTCGACCCTAACAAAAAAATTCCTACTTATGTAGTTTGGTCTATTTAACTAATATTTGAAATGAAAAAGTTCATAATCCCATTACGAGCCGCATGAAAAATCCCTAAACACGAAATGACATGTGCAACCAACATATATCCGCCATTTTGGCAGATTCCCTCACCTTCGATCTTAACAAAAAAATTTCTACTTATGTAGTTTGGACTATTTAACTAAGATATGAAATAAAAAATTTCATAATCCCATTACGAGCCCCATGAAAAATCCCTTAATACGAAATGACATGTGCAACCAACATATATCCGCCATTTTGGCAGATTTCCTCACCATCGATCTTA
The DNA here is from genome assembly GCA_020010945.3 of Muscidifurax raptorellus. Taxonomy (NCBI): domain Eukaryota; kingdom Metazoa; phylum Arthropoda; class Insecta; order Hymenoptera; family Pteromalidae; genus Muscidifurax; species Muscidifurax raptorellus. The sequence goes on from JAHUUD020000009.1 coordinate 3,182,454, forward strand.
ACGAAAAAATTTCTACTTATGTAGTTTGGTCCATTTAACTAATATTTGAAATGAAAAAGTTCAGAATCCCATTACGAGCCCCATGAAAAATCCCTAAACACGAAATGACATGTGCAACCAACATATATCCGCCATTTTGGCAGATTTCCTCACCTTCGATCTTAACGAAAAAATTCCTACTTATGTAGTTTGGTCTATTTAACTAAAATCTGAAATGCAAAAGTTCATTATCCCATTACGAGCCCCATGAAAAATCCCTAAACACGAAATGACATGTGCAACCAACATATATCCGCCATTTTGGCAGATTTCCTCACCTTCGATCTTAACGAAAATATTCCTACTTATGTAGTTTGGTCTATTTAACTAAAATCTGAAATGAAAAAGTTCATAATCCCATTACGAGCCCCATGAAAAATCCCTAAACACGAAATGACATGTGCAACCAACATATATCCGCCATTTTGGCAGATTTCCTCACCTTCGATCTTAACGAAAAAATTCCTACTTATGTAGTTTGGTCTATTTAACTAAAATCTGAAATGCAAAAGTTCATTATCCCATTACGAGCCCCATGAAAAATCCCTAAACACGAAATGACATGTGCAACCAACATATATCCGCCATTTTGGCAGATTTCCTCAGCTTCGATCCTAAGAAAAAAATTCCGACTTATGTAGTTTGGACTATTTAACTAATATCTGAAATAACAAATTTCATAATCGCATTACGAGCCCCATGAAAAATCCCTAAACACGAAATGATATGTGCAACCATCATATATCCGCCATTTTGGCAGATTTCCTCACCTTCGATCTTAACGAAAAAATTCCTACTTATGTAGTTTGGTCTATTTAACTAAAATCTGGAATGGAAGATTTCATAATCCCATTACCAGCCCCATGAAAAAAGCCTAAACACGAAATGACATGTGCAACCAACATATATCCGCCATTTTGGCAGATTTCCTCACATTCGATCCTAACAAAAAAATTCCTACTTATGTAGTTTATTCTATTGAACTAATATTTGAAATAAAAAAGTTCATAATCCCATTACGAGCCCCATGAAAAATCCCTAAACACGAAATGACATCTGCAACGAACATATATCCGCCATTTCGGCAGATTTCCTCACCTTCATTCCTAACTAAAAAATTCCTACATATGTAGTTTGGACTATTTAACTAATGCTTGTGACAAAAAAGTTCATAATCCCCCGAAATCATACGAAATCACACGAAATGACATGTGCAACCAACATATAAACGCCATTTTGGCAGATTTCCTCACCTTCGATCCTAACTAAAAAATTCCTACTTATGTAGTTTGGTCTATTAAACTAATATTTGAAATAAAAAATTCATAATCCCATTACGAGCCCAATGAGAAATCCCTAAACACTAAATGACATGTGCAACCAACTTATATCCGCCATTTTGGCAGATTTCCTCACCTTCGATCTTAACGAAAAATTCCTACTTATGTCGTTTGGTCTATTTAACTAAAATCTGAAATACAAAAGTTCATAATCCCATTACGAGCCCCATGAAAAATCCCTAAACACAAAATGACATATGCAACGAACATATATATATGCTATTTTGAGAGATTTCCCTACCTACGATCTTAACAAAAAAATTCATACTAGTGAAGTTTGGAGTATCTAACTAAAATCTGAAATAAAAAAGTTCGTGATCCCATTACGAGCCCCATGAAAAATCCCTAAACACGAAATGACATGTGCAACCAACATTTATCCGCCATTTTGGCAGATTTCCTCACCATCGATCCTAACAAAAAAATTCCTACTTATGTAGTTTGGACTATTTAACTGATATTTGAAATAAAAAATTTCATAATCCCATTACGAGCCCCATGAAAAATCCCTAAACACAAAATGACATATGCAACGAACAAATATCCGCCATTTTGGCAGATTACCTCACCTTCGACCTAACAAAAAAATTCCTACTTATGTAGTTTGGACTATTTAACTAAGATATGAAATAACAAATTTCATAATCCCAGTACGAGCTCCATGAAAAATCCCTAAACACGAAATGACATGTGCAACCAACATATATCCGCCATTTTGGCAGATTTCCTCAGCTTTGATCTTAACGAAAAAGTTCCTACTTATGTAGTTTGGTCTATTTAACTAAAATCTGAAATACAAAATTTCATAATCCCATTACGAGCCCCATGAAAAATCCCTAAACACGAAATGACATGTGCAACCAACATATATCCGCCATTTTGGCAGATTTCCTCACCTTCGATCTTAACAAAAAAATTTCTACTTATGTAGTTTGGTCTATTTGACAAATATTTGAAATAAAAAAGTTCATAATCACATTACGAGCCCCATGAAAAATCCCTAAACACGAAATGACATGTGCAACCAACATATATCCGCCATTTTGGCAGATTACCTCACCTTCGATCCTAACAAAAAAATTCCTACTTATGTAGTTTGGACTATTTAAAATATTTTATATAAAAAATTTCATAATCCCATTACGAGCCCCATGAAAAATCCCCAAACACGAAATGACATGTGCAACCAACATTTATCCGCCATTTTGGCAGATTTCCTCACCATCGATCCTAACAAAAAAATTCCTACTTATGTAGTTTGGACTATTTAACTAATATTTGAAATAAAAAATTTCATAATCCCATTACGAGCCCCATGAAAAATCCCTAAACACGAAATGACATGTGCAACCAACATATATCCGCCATTTTGGCAGATTTCCTCACCTTCGATCCTAACTAAAAAATTCCTACTTATGTAGTTTGGTCTATTTAACTAAAATCTGGAATGGAAAATTTCATAATCCCATTACCAGCCCCATGAAAAATCCCTAAACACGAAATGACATGTGCAACCAACATATATCCGCCATTTTGGCAGATTTCCTCAGCTTCGATCCTAAGAAAAAAATTCCGACTTATGTAGTTTGGACTATTTAACTAATATCTGAAATACAAAAGTTCATAATCCCATTACGAGCCCCATGAAAAATCCCTAAACACAAAATGACATATGCAACGAACAAATATTCGCCATTTTGGCAGATTACCTCACCCTCGACCCTAACAAAAAAATTCCTACTTATGTAGTTTGGACTATTTAACTAAGATATGAAATAACAAATTTCATAATCCCATTACGAGCCCCATGAAAAATCCCTAAACACGAAATGACATGTGCAACCAACATATATCCGCCATTTTGGCAGATTTCCTCACCTTCGATCTAAACGAAAAAATTTCTACTTATGTAGTTTGGTCTATTTAACTAAAATCTGAAATGAAAAAGTTCATAATCCCATTACGAGCCCCATGAAAAATCCCTAAACACGAAATGACATGTGCAACCAACATATATCCGCCATTTTGGCAGATTTCCACACCTTCGATCTTAACGAAAAAATTCCTACTTATGTAGTTTGGTCTATTTAACTAAAATCTGAAATATAAAAGTTCATAATCCCATTACGAGCCCCATGAAAAATCCCTAAACACAAAATGACATATGCAACGAACAAATATTCGCCATTTTGGCAGATTACCTCACCCTCGACCCTAACAAAAAAATTCCTACTTATGTAGTTTGGACTATTTAACTAAGATATGAAATAACAAATTTCATAATCCCATTAAGAGCTCCATGAAAAATTCCTAAACACGAAATGACATGTGCAACCGACATATATCCGCCATTTTGGCAGATTTCCTCACCATCGATCCTAACAAAAAAATTCCTACTTATGTAGTTTGGTCTATTTAACTAAAATCTAAAATACTTCCATAATCCCATTACGAGCCCCATGAAAAATCCCTAAACACAAAATGACATATGCAACGAACAAATATTCGCCATTTTGGCAGATTACCTCACCCTCGACCCTAACAAAAAAATTCCTACTTATGTAGTTTGGTCTATTTAACTAATATTTGAAATGAAAAAGTACATAATCCCATTACGAGCCGCATGAAAAATCCCTAAACACGAAATGACATGTGCAACCAATATATATCCGCCATTTGGCAGATTCCCTCACTTTCGATCTTAACAAAAAAATTTCTACTTATGTAGTTTGCTCTATTTAACTAATATTTGAAATGAAAAAGTTCAGAATCCCATTAGGAGCCCCATGAAAAATCCCTAAACACAAAATGACATATGCAACCAACATATATCTGCCATTTTGGCAGATTTCCTCACCTTCGACCCTAACAAAAAAATTCCTACTTATGTAGTTTGGACTATTTAACTAATATTTGAAATAAAAAATTTCATAATCCCATTACGAGCCCCATGAAAAATCCCTAAACACGAAATGACATGTGCAACCAACATATATCTGCCATTTTGGCAGATTTCCTCACCTTCGATCTTAACGAAAAAAATTCCTACTTATGTAGTTTGGTCTCTTCAACTAATATTTGAAATAAAAAAGTTCATAATCCCATTAGGAGCCCCATGAAAAATCCCTAAACACGAAATGACATGTGCAACCAACATATATTCGCCAATTTGGGCAGATTTCCTCACCTTCGATCCTAACAAAAAGATTCCTACTTATGTAGTTTTTACTATTTAACTGAAATCTGAAATAAAAAATTTCATAATCCCATTACGAGCCCCATGAAAAATCCCTAAACACGAAATGACATGTGCAACCAACATATATTCGCCAATTTGGGCAGATTTCCTCACCTTCGATCCTAACAAAAAAATTCCTACTTATGTAGTTTGGCCTATTTAACTAAAATCTGAAATACAAAAGTTCATAATCCCATTACGAGCCCCATGAAAAATCCCTAAACACAAAATGACATGTGCAACCAACATATATCCGCCATTTTGGCAGATTTCCTCACCTTCGATCTTGACGAAAAAATTCCTACTTATGTAGTTTGGACTATTTAACTAAGATATGAAATAACAAATTTCATAATCCCATTAAGAGCTCCATGAAAAATTCCTAAACACGAAATGACATGTGCAACCAACATATATCCGCCATTTTGGCAGATTTCCTCACCTTCGATCTTAACGAAAAAATTCCTACTTATGTAGTTTGGTCTATTTAACTAAAATCTGAAATGCAAAAGTTCATTATCCCATTACGAGCCCCTTGAAATATCCCTAAACACGAAATGACATGTGCAACCAACATATATCCGCCATTTTGGCAGATTTCCTCAGCTTCGATCCTAACAAAAAAATTCCTACTTATGTAGTTTGGACTATTTAACTAATATCTGAAATACAAAAGTTCATAATCCCATTACAAGCCCCATGAAAAATCCCTAAACACAAAATGACATATGCAACCAACATATATCCGCCATTTTGGCAGATTTCCTCACCTTCGATCTTAACGAAAAAATTCCTACTTATGTAGTTTGGTCTATTTAACTAAAATCTGAAATGCAAAAGTTCATTATCCCATTACGAGCCCCATGAAAAATTCGTAAACACGAAATGACATGTGCAACCAACATATATCCGCCATTTTGGCAGATTTCCTCACCATCGACCCTAACAAAAAAATTCCTACTTATGTAGTTTGGTCTATTTAACTAAAATCTAAAGTACTTCCATAATCCCATTACGAGCCCCATGAAAAATCCCTAAACACAAAATGACATATGCAACGAACAAATATTCGCCATTTTGGCAGATTACCTCACCCTCGACCCTAACAAAAAAATTCCTACTTATGTAGTTTGGTCTACTTAACTAATATTTGAAATGAAAAAGTTCATAATCCCATTATGAGCCGCATGAAAAATCTCTAAACACGAAATGACATGTGCAACCAACATATATCCGCCATTTTGGCAGATTCCCTCACCTTCGATCTTAACAAAAAAATTTCTACTTATGTAGTTTGGACTATTTAACTAATATTTGAAATGAAAAAGTTCAGAATCCCATTACGAGCCCCATGAAAAATCCCTAAACACGAAATGACATGTGCAACCAACATATATCCGCCATTTTGGCAGATTTCCTCACCATCGATCCTAACAAAAAAATTCCTACTTATGTAGTTTGGTCTATTTAACTAAAATCTGAAATACTTCCATAATCCCATTACGAGCCCCATGAAAAATCCCTAAACACAAAATGACATATGCAACGAACAAATATTCGCCATTTTGGCAGATTACCTCACCCTCGACCCTAACAAAAAAATTCCTACTTATGTAGTTTGGCCTATTTAACTAATATTTGAAATGAAAAAGTTCATAATCCCATTACGAGCCGCATGAAAAATCCCTAAACACGAAATGACATGTGCAACCAATATATATCCGCCATTTTGGCAGATTCCCTCACTTTCGATCTTAACAAAAAAATTTCTACTTATGTAGTTTGGACTATTTAACTAAGATATGAAATAAAAAATTTCATAATCCCATTACGGGCCCCATCAAAAATCCCTAAATACGAAATGACATGTGCAACCAACATATATCCGCCATTTTGGCAGATTTCCTCACCATCGATCTTAACGAAAAAAATTCCTACTTATGTAGTTTGGTCTCTTCAACTAATATTTGAAATAAAAAAGTTCATAATCCCATTACGAGCCCCATGAAAAATCCCTAAACACGAAATGACATGTGCAACCAACATATATCCGCTATTTTGGCAGATTTCCTCACCTTCGATCTTAACGAAAAAATTCCTACTTATGTAGTTTGGTCTATTTAACTAAAATCTGAAATACAAAAGTTCATAATCCCATTACGAGCCCCATGAAAAATCCCTAAACACGAAATGACATGTGCAACCAACATATATCCGCCATTTTGGCAGATTTCCTCACCTTCGATCTTAACGAAAAAATTCCTACTTATGTAGTTTGGTCTATTTAACTAAAATCTGAAATACTTCCATAATCCCATTACGAGCCCCATGAAAAATCCCTAAACACAAAATGACATATGCAACGAACAAATATTCGCTATTTTGGCAGATTACCTCACCCTCGACCCTAACAAAAAAATTCCTACTTATGTAGTTTGGTCTATTTAACTAATATTTGAAATAAAAAATTTCATAATCCCATTACGAGCCCCATGAAAAATCCCTAAACACGAAATGACATGTGCAACCAATATATATCCGCCATTTGGCAGATTCCCTCACTTTCGATCTTAACAAAAAAATTCCTACTTATGTAGTTTTGACTATTTAACCAAGATATGAAATAAAAAAGTTCATAATCCCATTACGAGCCCAATGAGAAATCCCTAAAGACGAAATGACATATGCAACGAACAAATATCCGCCATTTTGGCAGATTTCCTCACCTTCGACCTAACAAAAAAATTCCTACTTATGTAGTTTGGACTATTTAACTAAGATATGAAATAACAAATTTCATAATCCCAGTACGAGCTCCATGAAAAATCCCTAAACACGAAATGACATGTGCAACCAACATATATCCGCCATTTTGGCAGATTTCCTCAGCTTTGATCTTAACGAAAAAGTTCCTACTTATGTAGTTTGGTCTATTTAACTAAAATCTGAAATCCAAATATCATAATCCCATTACGAGCCCCATGAAAAATCCCTAAACACGAAATGACATGTGCAACCAACATATATCCGCCATTTTGGCAGATTTCCTCACCTTCGATCTTAACAAAAAAATTTCTACTTATGTAGTTTGGTCTATTTGACAAATATTTGAAATAAAAAAGTTCATAATCACATTACGAGCCCCATGAAAAATCCCTAAACACGAAATGACATGTGCAACCAACATATATCCGCCATTTTGGCAGATTACCTCACCTTCGATCCTAACAAAAAAATTCCTACTTATGTAGTTTGGACTATTTAAAATATTTTATATAAAAAATTTCATAATCCCATTACGAGCCCCATGAAAAATCCCCAAACACGAAATGACATGTGCAACCAACATTTATCCGCCATTTTGGGAGATTTCCTCACCATCGATCCTAACAAAAAAATTCCTACTTATGTAGTTTGGACTATTTAACTAATATTTGGAATAAAAAATTTCATAATCCCATTACGAGCCCCATGAAAAATCCCTAAACACGAAATGACATGTGCAACCAACATATATCCGCCATTTTGGCAGATTTCCTCACCTTCGATCCTAACTAAAAAATTCCTACTTATGTAGTTTGGTCTATTTAACTAAAATCTGGAATAGAAAATTTCATAATCCCATTACCAGCCCCATGAAAAATCCCTAAACACGAAATGACATGTGCAACCAACATATAACCGCCATTTTGGCAGATTTCCTCACCATCGATCCTAACAAAAAAATTCCTACTTATGTAGTTTGGTCTATTTAACTAATATTTGAAATAACAAATTTCATAATCGCATTACGAGCCCCATGAAAAATCCCTAAACACGAAATGACATGTGCAACCAACATATATCCGCCATTTTGGCAGATTTCCTCACCATCGATCCTAACAAAAAAATTCCTACTTATGTAGTTTGGTCTATTTAACTAAAATCTAAAATACTTCCATAATCCCATTACGAGCCCCATGAAAAATCCCTAAACACGAAATGACATGTGCAACCAACATATATCCGCCATTTTGGCAGATTTCCTCACCCTCGACCCTAACAAAAAAATTCCTACTTATGTAGTTTGGTCTATTTAACTAATATTTGAAATGAAAAAGTTCATAATCCCATTACGAGCCGCATGAAAAATCCCTAAACACGAAATGATATGTGCAACCAACATATATCCGCCATTTTGGCAGATTCCCTCACCTTCGATCTTAACAAAAAAATTTCTACTTATGTAGTTTGGACTATTTAACTAAGATATGAAATAAAAAATTTCATAATCCCATTACGAGCCCCATGAAAAATCCCTTAATACGAAATGACATGTGCAACCAACATATATCCGCCATTTTGGCAGATTTCCTCACCATCGATCTTAACGAAAAAATTTCTACTTATGTAGTTTGGTCCATTTAACTAATATTTGAAATGAAAAAGTTCAGAATCCCATTACGAGCCCCATGAAAAATCCCTAAACACGAAATGACATGTGCAACCAACATATATCCGCCATTTTGGCAGATTTCCTCACCTTCGATCTTAACGAAAAAATTCCTACTTATGTAGTTTGGTCTATTTAACTAAAATCTGAAATGCAAAAGTTCATTATCCCATTACGAGCCCCATGAAAAATCCCTAAACACGAAATGACATGTGCAACCAACATATATCCGCCATTTTGGCAGATTTCCTCACCTTCGATCTTAACGAAAATATTCCTACTTATGTAGTTTGGTCTATTTAACTAAAATCTGAAATGAAAAAGTTCATAATCCCATTACGAGCCCCATGAAAAATCCCTAAACACGAAATGACATGTGCAACCAACATATATCCGCCATTTTGGCAGATTTCCTCACCTTCGATCTTAACGAAAAAATTCCTACTTATGTAGTTTGGTCTATTTAACTAAAATCTGAAATGCAAAAGTTCATTATCCCATTACGAGCCCCATGAAAAATCCCTAAACACGAAATGACATGTGCAACCAACATATATCCGCCATTTTGGCAGATTTCCTCAGCTTCGATCCTAAGAAAAAAATTCCGACTTATGTAGTTTGGACTATTTAACTAATATCTGAAATACAAAAGTTCATAATCCCATTACGAGCCCCATGAAAAATCCCTAAACACAAAATGACATATGCAACGAACAAATATTCGCCATTTTGGCAGATTACCTCACCCTCGACCCTAACAAAAAAATTCCTACTTATGTAGTTTGGACTATTTAACTAAGATATGAAATAACAAATTTCATAATCCCATTACGAGCCCCATGAAAAATCCCTAAACACGAAATGACATGTGCAACCAACATATATCCGCCATTTTGGCAGATTTCCTCACCTTCGATCTTAACGAAAAAATTTCTACTTATGTAGTTTGGTCTATTTAACTAAAATCTGAAATGAAAAAGTTCATAATCCCATTACGAGCCCCATGAAAAATCCCTAAACACGAAATGACATGTGCAACCAACATATATCCGCCATTTTGGCAGATTTCCACACCTTCGATCTTAACGAAAAAATTCCTACTTATGTAGTTTGGTCTATTTAACTAAAATCTGAAATATAAAAGTTCATAATCCCATTACGAGCCCCATGAAAAATCCCTAAACACAAAATGACATATGCAACGAACAAATATTCGCCATTTTGGCAGATTACCTCACCCTCGACCCTAACAAAAAAATTCCTACTTATGTAGTTTGGACTATTTAACTAAGATATGAAATAACAAATTTCATAATCCCATTAAGAGCTCCATGAAAAATTCCTAAACACGAAATGACATGTGCAACCGACATATATCCGCCATTTTGGCAGATTTCCTCACCATCGATCCTAACAAAAAAATTCCTACTTATGTAGTTTGGTCTATTTAACTAAAATCTAAAATACTTCCATAATCCCATTACGAGCCCCATGAAAAATCCCTAAACACAAAATGACATATGCAACGAACAAATATTCGCCATTTTGGCAGATTACCTCACCCTCGACCCTAACAAAAAAATTCCTACTTATGTAGTTTGGTCTATTTAACTAATATTTGAAATGAAAAAGTACATAATCCCATTACGAGCCGCATGAAAAATCCCTAAACACGAAATGACATGTGCAACCAATATATATCCGCCATTTGGCAGATTCCCTCACTTTCGATCTTAACAAAAAAATTTCTACTTATGTAGTTTGGACTATTTAACTAAGATATGAAATAAAAAATTTCATAATCCCATTACGGGCCCCATGAAAAATCCCTAAATACGAAATGACATGTGCAACCAACATATATCCGCCATTTTGGCAGATTTCGTCACCATCAATCTTAACGAAAAAATTTCTACTTATGTAGTTTGCTCTATTTAACTAATATTTGAAATGAAAAAGTTCAGAATCCCATTAGGAGCCCCATGAAAAATCCCTAAACACAAAATGACATATGCAACCAACATATATCTGCCATTTTGGCAGATTTCCTCACCTTCGACCCTAACAAAAAAATTCCTACTTATGTAGTTTGGACTATTTAACTAATATTTGAAATAAAAAATTTCATAATCCCATTACGAGCCCCATGAAAAATCCCTAAACACGAAATGACATGTGCAACCAACATATATCTGCCATTTTGGCAGATTTCCTCACCTTCGATCTTAACGAAAAAAATTCCTACTTATGTAGTTTGGTCTCTTCAACTAATATTTGAAATAAAAAAGTTCATAATCCCATTACGAGCCCCATGAAAAATCCCTAAACACGAAATGACATGTGCAACCAACATATATTCGCCAATTTGGGCAGATTTCCTCACCTTCGATCCTAACAAAAAGATTCCTACTTATGTAGTTTTTACTATTTAACTGAAATCTGAAATAAAAAATTTCATAATCCCATTACGAGCCCCATGAAAAATCCCTAAACACGAAATGACATGTGCAACCAACATATATTCGCCAATTTGGGCAGATTTCCTCACCTTCGATCCTAACAAAAAAATTCCTACTTATGTAGTTTGGCCTATTTAACTAAAATCTGAAATACAAAAGTTCATAATCCCATTACGAGCCCCATGAAAAATCCCTAAACACAAAATGACATGTGCAACCAACATATATCCGCCATTTTGGCAGATTTCCTCACCTTCGATCTTGACGAAAAAATTCCTACTTATGTAGTTTGGACTATTTAACTAAGATATGAAATAACAAATTTCATAATCCCATTAAGAGCTACATGAAAAATTCCTAAACACGAAATGACATGTGCAACCAACATATATCCGCCATTTTGGCAGATTTCCTCACCTTCGATCTTAACGAAAAAATTCCTACTTATGTAGTTTGGTCTATTTAACTAAAATCTGAAATGCAAAAGTTCATTATCCCATTACGAGCCCCTTGAAATATCCCTAAACACGAAATGACATGTGCAACCAACATATATCCGCCATTTTGGCAGATTTCCTCAGCTTCGATCCTAACAAAAAAATTCCTACTTATGTAGTTTGGACTATTTAACTAATATCTGAAATACAAAAGTTCATAATCCCATTACGAGCCCCATGAAAAATCCCTAAACACAAAATGACATATGCAACCAACATATATCCGCCATTTTGGCAGATTTCCTCACCTTCGATCTTAACGAAAAAATTCCTACTTATGTAGTTTGGTCTATTTAACTAAAATCTGAAATGCAAAAGTTCATTATCCCATTACGAGCCCCATGAAAAATTCGTAAACACGAAATGACATGTGCAACCAACATATATCCGCCATTTTGGCAGATTTCCTCACCATCGACCCTAACAAAAAAATTCCTACTTATGTAGTTTGGTCTATTTAACTAAAATCTAAAGTACTTCCATAATCCCATTACGAGCCCCATGAAAAATCCCTAAACACAAAATGACATATGCAACGAACAAATATTCGCCATTTTGGCAGATTACCTCACCCTCGACCCTAACAAAAAAATTCCTACTTATGTAGTTTGGTCTACTTAACTAATATTTGAAATGAAAAAGTTCATAATCCCATTATGAGCCGCATGAAAAATCCCTAAACACGAAATGACATGTGCAACCAACATATATCCGCCATTTTGGCAGATTCCCTCACCTTCGATCTTAACAAAAAAATTTCTACTTATGTAGTTTGGACTATTTAACTAATATTTGAAATGAAAAAGTTCAGAATCCCATTACGAGCCCCATGAAAAATCCCTAAACACGAAATGACATGTGCAACCAACATATATCCGCCATTTTGGCAGATTTCCTCACCATCGATCCTAACAAAAAAATTCCTACTTATGTAGTTTGGTCTATTTAACTAAAATCTGAAATACTTCCATAATCCCATTACGAGCCCCATGAAAAATCCCTAAACACAAAATGACATATGCAACGAACAAATATTCGCCATTTTGGCAGATTACCTCACCCTCGACCCTAACAAAAAAATTCCTACTTATGTAGTTTGGCCTATTTAACTAATATTTGAAATGAAAAAGTTCATAATCCCATTACGAGCCGCATGAAAAATCCCTAAACACGAAATGACATGTGCAACCAATATATATCCGCCATTTTGGCAGATTCCCTCACTTTCGATCTTAACAAAAAAATTTCTACTTATGTAGTTTGGACTATTTAACTAAGATATGAAATAAAAAATTTCATAATCCCATTACGGGCCCCATGAAAAATCCCTAAATACGAAATGACATGTGCAACCAACATATATCCGCCATTTTGGCAGATTTCCTCACCATCGATCTTAACGAAAAAAATTCCTACTTATGTAGTTTGGTCTCTTCAACTAATATTTGAAATAAAAAAGTTCATAATCCCATTACGAGCCCCATGAAAAATCCCTAAACACGAAATGACATGTGCAACCAACATATATCCGCTATTTTGGCAGATTTCCTCACCTTCGATCTTAACGAAAAAATTCCTACTTATGTAGTTTGGTCTATTTAACTAAAATCTGAAATACAAAAGTTCATAATCCCATTACGAGCCCCATGAAAAATCCCTAAACACGAAATGACATGTGCAACCAACATATATCCGCCATTTTGGCAGATTTCCTCACCTTCGATCTTAACGAAAAAATTCCTACTTATGTAGTTTGGTCTATTTAACTAAAATCTGAAATACTTCCATAATCCCATTACGAGCCCCATGAAAAATCCCTAAACACAAAATGACATATGCAACGAACAAATATTCGCTATTTTGGCAGATTACCTCACCCTCGACCCTAACAAAAAAATTCCTACTTATGTAGTTTGGTCTATTTAACTAATATTTGAAATAAAAAATTTCATAATCCCATTACGAGCCCCATGAAAAATCCCTAAACACGAAATGACATGTGCAACCAATATATATCCGCCATTTGGCAGATTCCCTCACTTTCGATCTTAACAAAAAAATTCCTACTTATGTAGTTTTGACTATTTAACCAAGATATGAAATAAAAAAGTTCATAATCCCATTACGGGCCCCATGAAAAATCCCTAAATACGAAATGACATGTGCAACCAACATATATCCGCCATTTTGGCAGATTTCCTCACCATCGATCTTAACGAAAAAATTTCTACTTATGTAGTTTGGTCTATTTAACTAATATTTGAAATGAAAAAGTTCAGAATCCCATTAGGAGCCCCATGAAAAATCCCTAAACACAAAATGACATATGCAACCAACATATATCTGCCATTTTGGCAGATTTCCTCACCTTCGACCCTAACAAAAAAATTCCTACTTATGTAGTTTGGACTATTTAACTAATATTTGAAATAAAAAATTTCATAATCCCATTACGAGCCCCATGAAAAATCCCTAAACACGAAATGACATGTGCAACCAACATATATCTGCCATTTTGGCAGATTTCCTCACCTTCGATCTTAACGAAAAAAATTCCTACTTATGTAGTTTGGTCTCTTCAACTAATATTTGAAATAAAAAAGTTCATAATCCCATTACGAGCCCCATGAAAAATCCCTAAACACGAAATGACATGTGCAACCAACATATATTCGCCAATTTGGGCAGATTTCCTCACCTTCGATCCTAACAAAAAAATTCCTACTTATGTAGTTTTTACTATTTAACTGAAATCTAAAATAAAAAATTTCATAATCCCATTACGAGCCCCATGAAAAATCCCTAAACACGAAATGACATGTGCAACCAACATATATCCGCCATTTTGGCAGATTTTCTCACCTTCGATCTTAACGAAAAAATTCCTACTTATGTAGTTTGGTCTATTTAACTAAAATCTGAAATGAAAAAGTTCATAATCCCATTACGAGCCCCATGAAAAATCCCTAAACACGAAATGACATGTGCAACCAACATATATTCGCCAATTTGGGCAGATTTCCTCACCTTCGATCCTAACAAAAAAATTCCTACTTATGTAGTTTGGCCTATTTAACTAAAATCTGAAATACAAAAGTTCATAATCCCATTACGAGCCCCATGAAAAATCCCTAAACACAAAATGACATGTGCAACCAACATATATCCGCCATTTTGGCAGATTTCCTCACCTTCGATCTTGACAAAAAAATTCCTACTTATGTAGTTTGGACTATTTAACTAAGATATGAAATAACAAATTTCATAATCCCATTACGAGCCCCATGAAAAATCCCTAAACACGAAATGACATGTGCAACCAACATATATCCGCCATTTTGGCAGATTTTCTCACCTTCGATCTTAACGAAAAAATTCCTACTTATGTAGTTTGGTCTATTTAACTAAAATCTGAAATGCAAAAGTTCATTATCCCATTACGAGCCCCATGAAAAATTCCTAAACACGAAATGACATGTGCAACCAACATATATCCGCCATTTTGGCAGATTTCCTCACCATCGATCCTAACAAAAAAATTCCTACTTATGTAGTTTGGTCTATTTAACTAAAATCTAAAATACTTCCATAATCCCATTACGAGCCCCATGAAAAATCCCTAAACACAAAATGACATATGCAACGAACAAATATTCGCCATTTTGGCAGATTACCTCACCCTCGACCCTAACAAAAAAATTCCTACTTATGTAGTTTGGTCTATTTAACTAATATTTGAAATGAAAAAGTTCATAATCCCATTACGAGCCGCATGAAAAATCCCTAAACACGAAATGACATGTGCAACCAACATATATCCGCTATTTTGGCAGATTTCCTCACCTTCGATCTTAACGAAAAAATTCCTACTTATGTAGTTTGGTCTATTTAACTAAAATCTGAAATACAAAAGTTCATAATCCCATTACGAGCCCCATGAAAAATCCCTAAACACGAAATGACATGTGCAACCAACATATATCCGCCATTTTGGCAGATTTCCTCACCTTCGATCTTAACGAAAAAATTCCTACTTATGTAGTTTGGTCTATTTAACTAAAATCTGAAATACTTCCATAATCCCATTACGAGCCCCATGAAAAATCCCTAAACACAAAATGACATATGCAACGAACAAATATCCGCCATTTTGGCAGATTTCCTCACCTTCGATCTTAACGAAAAAATTCCTACTTATGTAGTTTGGTCTATTTAACTAAAAT
Organism: Muscidifurax raptorellus; assembly: GCA_020010945.3. Classification (NCBI taxonomy): domain Eukaryota; kingdom Metazoa; phylum Arthropoda; class Insecta; order Hymenoptera; family Pteromalidae; genus Muscidifurax; species Muscidifurax raptorellus. Next base: position 3,198,682 of record JAHUUD020000009.1, read on the forward strand.
CTGAAATGCAAAAGTTCATTATCCCATTACGAGCCCTATGAAAAATCCCTAAACACGAAATGACATGTGCAACCAACATATATCCGCCATTTTGGCAGATTTCCTCAGCTTCGATCCTAACAAAAAAATTCCTACTTATGTAGTTTGGACTATTTAACTAATATCTGAAATACAAAAGTTCATAATCCCATTACGAGCCCCATGAAAAATCCCTAAACACAAAATGACATATGCAACCAACATATATCCGCCATTTTGGCAGATTTCCTCACCTTCGATCTTAACGAAAAACTTCCTACTTATGTAGCTTGGTCTATTTAACTAAAATCTGAAATGCAAAAGTTCATTATCCCATTACGAGCCCCATGAAAAATTCCTAAACACGAAATGACATGTGCAACCAACATATATCCGCCATTTTGGCAGATTTCCTCACCATCGATCCTAACAAAAAAATTCCTACTTATGTAGTTTGGTCTATTTAACTAAAATCTAAAATACTTCCATAATCCCATTACGAGCCCCATGAAAAATCCCTAAACACAAAATGACATATGCAACGAACAAATATTCGCCATTTTGGCAGATTACCTCACCCTCGACCCTAACAAAAAAATTCCTACTTATGTAGTTTGGTCTATTTAACTAATATTTGAAATGAAAAAGTTCATAATCCCATTATGAGCCGCATGAAAAATCCCTAAACACGAAATGACATGTGCAACCAACATATATCCGCCATTTTGGCAAATTCCCTCACCTTCGATCTTAACAAAAAAATTTCTACTTATGTAGTTTGGACTATTTAACTAATATTTGAAATGAAAAAGTTCAGAATCCCATTACGAGCCCCATGAAAAATCCCTAAACACGAAATGACATGTGCAACCAACATATATCCGCCATTTTGGCAGATTTCCTCACCATCGATCCTAACAAAAAAATTCCTACTTATGTAGTTTGGTCTATTTAACTAAAATCTGAAATACTTCCATAATCCCATTACGAGCCCCATGAAAAATCCCTAAACACAAAATGACATATGCAACGAACAAATATTCGCCATTTTGGCAGATTACCTCACCCTCGACCCTAACAAAAAAATTCCTACTTATGTAGTTTGGTCTATTTAACTAATATTTGAAATGAAAAAGTTCATAATCCCATTACGAGCCGCATGAAAAATCCCTAAACACGAAATGACATGTGCAACCAACATATATCCGCTATTTTGGCAGATTTCCTCACCTTCGATCTTAACGAAAAAATTCCTACTTATGTAGTTTGGTCTATTTAACTAAAATCTGAAATACAAAAGTTCATAATCCCATTACGAGCCCCATGAAAAATCCCTAAACACGAAATGACATGTGCAACCAACATATATCCGCCATTTTGGCAGATTTCCTCACCTTCGATCTTAACGAAAAAATTCCTACTTATGTAGTTTGGTCTATTTAACTAAATTCTGAAATACTTCCATAATCCCATTACGAGCCCCATGAAAAATCCCTAAACACAAAATGACATATGCAACGAACAAATATCCGCCATTTTGGAAGATTACCTCACCTTCGACCCTAACAAAAAAATTCCTACTTATGTAGTTTGGACTATTTAACTAATATTTGAAATAAAAAATTTCATAATCCCATTACGAGCCCCATGAAAAATCCCTAAACACGAAATGACATGTGCAACCAACATATATCTGCCATTTTGGCAGATTTCCTCACCTTCGATCTTAACGAAAAAAATTCCTACTTATGTAGTTTGGACTATTTAACTAATATTTGAAATAAAAAAGTTCATAATCCCATTACGAGCCCCATGAAAAATCCCTAAACACGAAATGACATGTGCAACCAACATATATTCGCCAATTTGGGCAGATTTCCTCACCTTCGATCCTAACAAAAAAATTCCTGCTTATGTAGTTTTTACTATTTAACTGAAATCTGAAATAACAAATTTCATAATCCCATTACGAGCCGCATGAAAAATCCCTAAACACGAAATGACATGTGCAACCAACATATATCTGCCATTTTGGCAGATTTCCTCACCTTCGATCTTAACGAAAAAAATTCCTACTTATGTAGTTTGGACTATTTAACTAATATTTGAAATAAAAAAGTTCATAATCCCATTACGAGCCCCATGAAAAATCCCTAAACACGAAATGACATGTGCAACCAACATATATTCGCCTATTTGGGCAGATTTCCTCACCTTCGATCCTAACAAAAAAATTCCTGCTTATGTAGTTTTTACTATTTAACTGAAATCTGAAATAACAAATTTCATAATCCCATTACGAGCCCCATGAAAAATCCCTAAACACGAAATGACATGTGCAACCAACATATATCCGCCATTTTGGCAGATTTCCTCACCATCGATCCTAACAAAAAAATTTCTACTTATGTAGTTTGGTCTATTTAACTAATATTTGAAATGAAAAAGTTCATAATCCCATTACGAGCCCCATGAAAAATCCCTAAACACGAAATGACATGTGCAACCAACATATATCCGCCATTTTGGCAGATTTCCTCACCTTCGATCTTAACGAAAAAATTCCTACTTATGTAGTTTGGTCTTTTTAACTAAAATCTGAAATGAAAAAGTTCATAATCCCATTACGAGCCCCATGAAAAATCCCTAAACACGAAATGACATGTGCAACCAACATATATCCGCCATTTTGGCAGATTTCCTCACCTTCGATCTTAACGAAAAAATTCCTACTTATGTAGTTTGGTCTATTTAACTAAAATCTGAAATACAAAAGTTCATAATCCCATTACGAGCCCCATGAAAAATCCCTAAACACGAAATGACATGTGCAACCAACATATATCCGCCATTTTGGCAGATTTCCTCACCTTCGATCTTGACGAAAAAATTCCTACTTATGTAGTTTGGTCTATTTAACTAAAATCTGAAATACTTCCATAATCCCATTACGAGCCCCATGAAAAATCCCTAAACACAAAATGACATATGCAACGAACAAATATCCGCCATTTTGGCAGATTACCTCACCTTCGACCCTAACAAAAAAATTCCTACTTATGTAGTTTGGACTATTTAACTAATATTTGAAATAAAAAATTTCATAATCCCATTACGAGCCCCATGAAAAATCCCTAAACACGAAATGACATGTGCAACCAACATATATCCGCCATTTTGGCAGATTTCCTCACCTTCGATCTTAATAAGAAAACCCCTACTTGTATAGTTTGGACTATATAACTAATATCTGAAATAAAAAGGTTCGTAATCCCATTACGAGCCCCATGAAAAGTCCCTAAACACGAAATGACATGTGCAACCAACATATATCCGCCATTTTGGCAGATTTCCTCACCTTCGATCTTAACAGAAAAATTCGAGCAAATGTGGCTTATGTGCGAGCGAATGTAAGTTATATGCGAGCAATAGTGAGTTAGTGCGAGCAGTAGTGAGTTATGTGTTAGCATTATTAAGTTATGTGCGAGCAGTAGTGAGTTCTGTGTGAGCAATTGTGGCTTATGTGCGAGCGATAGTAAGTTATGTGCGAGCTGTTGCGAGTTATGTGCGAGCAAATGAGAGTTATGTCGGAGCAATTGTGAGTTATGTGCGAGCAGTTTAGAGTTATGTGCGAGCAGTAGTGAGTTATGTGCGAGCAAATGTGGCTTATGTGCGAGCGATAGTAAGTTATGTGCGAGCAGTTGCGTGTTATGTGCGAGCATTACAAAGTTATGTGCTAGCATTCGTGAGTTAAGTGCGAGCATATGTAAGTTATGTGCGAGCAGTAGTGAGTTATGTGCGAGCAGTAGTGAGTTATGTGCCAGCAGTTGCGAGTTATGTACGAGCATTAGTAAGTTATGTGCGAGCATTGGTGAGTTATGTGCGAGCATATGTAAGTTATGTGCGAGCATATGTAAGTTATGTGCGAGGATAAGTGAGTTATGTGCGAGCATTATTAAGTTATGTGCGAGCAGTAGTGAGTTATGTGCGAGCATTATTAAGTTATGTGCGAGCAGTAGTGAGTTATGTGCGAGCATTTGTGCCTTATGTGCGAGCGATTATATGTTATGTGCGAGCGTTTGTGCCTTATGTGCGAGCGATTGTGCTTTATGTGCGAGCAATTGTAAGTTATGTGCGAGCGATTATAAGTTATGTGCGAACAGTAGAGAATTATGTGCGAGCAGTAGTGAGTTATGTGCGAGCAGTTGTGCCTTATGTTCGAGCGCTAGTTAGTTATGTGCGAGTAGCTGCGAGTTATGTGCGAGCACTAGTGGCTTATGTGCGAGCGCTAGAAAGTTATGTGCGAGCAATTGTGGCTTATGTGCGAGCCATGGAAAGTTATATGCGAGCAGTAGTGAGTTATGTGCGAGCAGTAGTGAGTTATGTGCGAGCATTAGTAAGTTATGTGCGAGCAGTAGTAAGTTATGTGCGAGCAGTAGCGAGTTTTGCGCGAGCAATAGTAAGTTATGTGCGAGCAGTAGTGAGTTATGTGCGAGCAGTAGCGAGTTATGTGCGAGCGAACGTAAGTTATGTGCGAGCAGTAGTGAGTTATGTGCGAGCAGTAGTGAGTTATGTGCGAGCAGTTGCGAGTTATGTACGAGCATTAGTAAGTTATGTGCGAGCATTGGTGAGTTATGTGCGAGCATATGTAAGTTATGTGCGAGCATATGTAAGTTATGTGCGAGGATAAGTGAGTTATGTGCGAGCATTATTAAGTTATGTGCGAGCAGTAGTGAGTTATGTGCGATCATATGTAAGTTATGTGCGAGCACTGGTGAGTTATGTGCGAGCAGTAGTGAGTTATGTGCGAGCAGCTGCGTCTTATGTGCGAGCAGTAGTGGCTTATGTGCGAGCGCTAGAAAGTTATGTGCGAGCGATTGTAAGTTATGTGCGAGCAGTTGCGAGTTATGTGCGAGCATTAGTAAGTTATGTGCGAAGTAGAGAGGGGTACCCTATAGCGAGACAGCCAGTGGGTGGTGCCACGTGGTCTGCACGTGTCTTGGCATCTTATAGCGAGCCCCCTCCCCCCCTATACCCTTGGAGCAGGTAGTCGGTCGCTCTATCTCTCTCGCTTGCTATGACGAGAGGGAGTAAGGTTCTGCTGGGTCGTGCCACCCCACCACCCCCTCGCTATAGGACCCACCACCCCCCCACCCGCTATAGCTTATAGTGAGATAGAGAGTGGGTGGTGTCACGTGGTCTGTACATGTGTTGGGGGGATCTCGCAGGCAGCGTATTGCGAGCCCCTCCCCCCTCTAGACCCCTCGAGCAGGTAGTCGGCCTCGCTATCTCTCTCGCCTGCTATAGCGAGGGGGAGTAAGTCTCTGGTGTGGCCCACCACCCCCTCGCTATAGGGGCCCACCACCCACCACCCACCACCCATCATACCTTATAGATATAGACAGTGGTGTCACGTGGTCTGCACATGTGTTGGGTGGCTCTCGCTGGCAGCTTATAGCGAGTGGATGTAAGGCTCTGGTGAGCCCCTTAGACCGTTTGGGCAGGTACTTGGACCCGAGCTCGTTCTCTCTCTCTCTCTCTCTCTCTCTCTCTCTCTCTCTCTCTTTCTCTCGCATGCTATGGCGCGCGGGTGTACGGTACTCTGATATGATGGATACGAGTATCACCCACCACCCCCTCGTTATAAGGGCCCCGCCCTTACATATATACGCCCTTACACATATATACAAACACACGAGCGCGCGTACATATGAATTATATATATATATACAAGGGCTATGAAGGAGTGGGATTTTGAATCGTTGCAGGGTAAATGAAAAAATTTCAAATGATGTTTATTAAATTTATATTAATAAATATTGTAAACGGTTTTAAAAAAATACAAATTTTACATTTCATCATTATGGATGTTACGTAGTCTGGCTGAAAATACAGCCGTTGTATTTTTTAGGTCATCCAGCCGGTTGGAGACCTTTGTCTTCTCCTTAGACTCGAATATTACCGGTTGGCTTGCAATGGCCACCAGTCGTCTCTGCAACATCCCTCTAGAGTTTTTTACAGATTTCTGTAATCAGCATAATTTAATTAGAATAACGATTTAATTTATTATTACGTACTATGAGTTATTTTGTAAAATACAGCACCTTCTGTTTAAATTGCGAGATTCTCGAGGGCTATGTCCAATCCAATAAATGCAAGGGGATAATGGTTCTAAGAGTATTATTGGTATTGGTGGTGGTGGTGGTGGTGGTAGTTTCCTGTTGACGAAGCTGTGTTCCTTTAATAAAAAACCAGTATGCTCAAGTCAGTTGCCAAGACAAGTTAAAGTGTTTTCTAGCAAAAAAAAATGAATCGAAAAAATATTTCATACACACCTCTTACTGAGGACAAGAATGGTCGAAAAGTACAAGATGATAAACAATGTAGTACGTATCGTGGAGAACCTTGCTCTTCAGATAAAAGTAGTAAGCAATGGAAAAATTTTTTCGAAAAGTATTCTACGAATACGAATTCCCGGCCTGAACAGCATGGTTATAAGAAGTTCTGAAAAAATACGCATCTTTGTAAACTATTATTTATTAAAATAATTTGTATTTTATGTTCTAAAATGAATAAATAATCCTAAACAAATATTTTTACCTTTTTTTCTTTGAAACGAGACGTTACATCCTGAGGCGTTGCCTGTTTTCTCTATTGATTACTCAAAAAATATTTATGAATGTATATTAATAATAATAAAAAGTTGTATATATATCTTTTTGGCTACATCCGTCTGGGTCGTGGTCGTCGTTACCTAAACAAACTGTAAAGAGATGTGGAGGGTCGAAATAAATAAATAAACACTGCATTTCAAATATTTAACACTTATATTTTCATAAATATTTATAAATCATAACAAAAAATCCATAAAATTATTTATTATTATTTCTAAAACCGATGGGGAGCGATGTACCATCTTGAAAATAGCACCGTTTTCTTAAAACTACTCTACATGTTTTACTTTCGCTCTTAGTAACTAAATCAAAAGTGGCCGTCCGTCGGATACTTTTAAAGTTTAATTTAATATTAGAAATTTCTTTATTTATTAGTTTACAAACGCTTTCAAAATTAATTTTTTTCGAATTAATGTAATTCAATCTAATGCCTTTAACTTTAACACATTCAAAATTTCCGACGGACGAGGACTTTCCGCGATAACCGTAAAATTTCGGGCCACCAGATATAAAATGACTGATATAAGAGTCATCGCCATATGTGACTAACTCGTCAGTCATTTGGCCCAAAAAGTTACCTAACTCTGGTTCGTACTCTGTATTATCATTATTGCTAACAAAAATTACAGAGTCGGTATCGCAATATAATAAGCGCTTATTTAAGCGCTCCATGTATTCGTACAAAACGAGACGCGCTTGTGCGGTCGTGTATGCGGCTATCACGACGTTAGTATGGTTAGATGGGCATATAAAATCCTCTTTCATTATCCAATTAACGCATAACACGTTTTCGGATATTAATAAGAGGCCTTTTATTTCCTTATCCTGAGCCATAATAAGCTCGAGAAGCCGCTTACGCGTTTTGACGAATTCTGTCGAGGGCAGATTGTCGCGCTGGCCAAATTTGCCCCAAAATGAGTTGAGACATAGTTTAGCCACCGCACGCAATCCAGGGTTTTTCTCGATTTTATTGTAATCGAGCAAAACACCCTCTTTCTCGTAGTACATATCAATGTACTTGCGCTTTTGAAGCTCGTCAACGCACTCGACAGGCCAGCCCGATGCTTGTTGTTTCATTACAAGAAACGAATTTATGTAGTCACCAAACAAGCCTTTATCGGTGTTTGATTTTAATTGTGTGATTTGATATTGCCAAATCACATCAATTTTTAAAAATTTATATCCTTTTTCGAGTGCTTTGACGAGCTCGTCAGACACCCAGGTTCCTGAGAGCGCGCGCAACTCAACGTTTTCGTGAGTACAGGTGCTGAAGTTTTCCTCTTCACAACAGGCTCTGCAGAGAGGAAACAGCAGCTTGCCACGCATTTTGACAGGTAGAACGGGTATATATAGATCCCGCGGGGGTAAAATAACACATTTTACCAACCCGTTCACCCTGTCAAAATGCTCGTAATTAACACCTGTTAATTCGTGGCATTCTGTACCTACATATATTTCAGGATGTCCTGTAGGGAACTTTCCTGTTTTACAAATATACGGATATAATGAGCATATATTCGTATATTTTATTTTTTGCGAATCGCGCGTCTCAAAGGAGGTGACGAAATTTTCAGTGCGCCCACCGAAAAAAGCGTCACGGGGTTCTAATTTATAACCTGTAAGCCTAGGGTGTCTGTGTAAAAATGTCGAAATTTGAGGCTGCGTTTTTTTCATTTCGTCAAAGTCGCACTCCCAAATTTCGACAAGCTTATATCCTAACGCTCTTATCTTCTTATTTTTTAGAATTGTTTGGTTATAACACTCGCGCATCGGTCGTTCGAACGATGTGCGAGTGTCATAGCCATTTTTAAAACACTTTGGACAACCATGTGTGTAACAACCTTGAAATTCAAAGACAGTACCTTTGAATGTCGAGGTTGTATTAGGATCGTCGCAAGGGTTTTCGAGAAAACCATCAACCTTGATACCCCCGGGGAGTATGTATTCACGCGATCTTGTTGCGTGGATTATTTTGCAACCATATTCGCGCTCTAGCCAAAGAAGCCATTCGAGTGCTTTCTTTGACTGTTTATCGGCAAGTCGATAACCCTTCGCAGGTATCAGGCCAATGGTTTTTTCATCTAGAAATTTGCTCCTATAAATACGGGAGCAGGCCGAGGCTATTGTCGAAGCCTCTGTAAAAGGGCATATACCGCCCTTGCTTAAAAAAATTTCGCGAAAAATTGTGCACGCGCGCCTGAGGATTTCAACATCCATTTTGCAATAACGTGTAAGTTCTTCGCGAAAATTAAAACTTACACCCATTTCTTTCTGCTCGTTATACCAATTGTAAAATTGTTCGCGTTCTGCGGTATTCATAGACTCGGGCCCGTAATTATCCGGAGATGGTAAAGCACCGATATACGAAAAATTTTCCCGTCTATTAAAAAAGTGCGGAAAGTACCCTTTTACACTTTCAGCGGGTAACCCAAAAGCTTTCGGTAGTGCACTTAACTTCATATTAAAATAATTTATACTGTCGATAAATTTAGTATTATGAATTGTCATAACTATAATGTTACGACCATTCAAAATAACTTTTGGTTCGACTTTTAAATTATTTAATATTACTTGTTTTAAAATAAAATGTGTGTCGAAAGCTTTTGCGTTATGCGCGATACACACCGTCTTTTTAAAAGAGCTTGTACCACGCACGCTCAAATCAAGAAAATTTTTTACCGGGTCTTGTTCAAAAGTGAAGTCACGAATACCGCAAAATCTACAATGTGTGCCATTCAAGTTTTCGATATTTATACAAATATCGCAAACTTGACTGGCGTCGCATAGATTGACAACGTGTTTATAACACGAGTTGTCATCAGTACTACATTCGTCCTGACGCGTTTCAAAATCGTAAAAAATAAACCGTGTTTCAGGTTTATTTTCTACGATTTTAGCCGTGCAATCATTTTTAGTGATCGGCTTTATGTAGCATGCTTCATTGAAGGTGTGTTCGCATTGACACCGCCTACAATAAAACATGCCACATGTGTGTTTTTTTCCGTCACGTTTCATGTTCAATTGTTTATCACAATTGACACAACAACGTACGACGGAACACACGCTACTAAATTTTGTGTAGCTGCCCTGTTCTTTGTGTATATTATAACAGGTTTCACTAGCGAAATTCCTGTTACAATCATCACAATGTATCACGATTGCCTGGTCACACGGAGGACGTGCAAAGCAATAAACACAGGATTTTGCACATTTGTGCAAATCCTTCGACTTAAAGGCTTTATTACAATTGTCGCAAAAATTCGTACCCCCGGCGGCTGCTACGACTGATTTTACGTACGCGTAATGCCCTGGTTGCCCCTGAGAACCCTCGAAAAATAATAAATTTATTTCACGCGCGTTGTTCTCGTCGCGTAAACCGGCTCTTTCACGACCGTCGAAAATAACCTCGGTCTGTCTCTTCGCAAATTTCCTATTATCTCTAATTACTATAGCTATTTTATCATTTATTAAATAATTCTGCAAAGCGTCAATATGTTCTAAAGTACACCCCTCCGGAGGGATGTCACTTGGAGATATGTTGGCGCTTTGCAGCAAATCGAGCGCATACATTTTTTGCGCTCCCCAACGGCTATCGCACGCACGTTTCCAATTTTTAATAAAATTTGGATTTTTGCAGTTGGTTTGGAGTAGTATGTATGCCAAACCGACTGCTAAGGCGCGCGGTAAACAGAGGTTATCGTCATTCGCTATGGTCAACCTAACAATTATGCGTTCGCCACGCATCCCTAAAGTCGTAGATTCCGATGTATCGCGCGATATTAAAATAAATTTACGTTCTTCACTGTCACCCCGCCTACCTGCGAGCCGACATCTTCATCCGAGTTATTATAGCCTCACGGATCAGCGCTAAGCCTTTTATGAAATTTAGAAAAAATCTAATTTTAATTTTACGTAAAAAATATCAGTTATTTAAAAGAACTATTTTTATAACGCCGATTATGAAAAAAAATTCAAAAAAAGAAAGATTTCAATATTCTTCGTCGAACACGTGGCGGAAATGTTTATGCGTCTCTATGAACTCTTCACGCATTTCCTCGAGACTAGAGGTGTAAAAGAAGGCACGGTGCAGTGATTCTGTATCGTACCTACTTTCCCACATCGTATCTATTCTACGTCGTTCGCGCGCGCGGGGTGCCCAACGTATTCCTGCGTAATAATTTAAGAAATCCTCAAAATCACCTGCTAGAGCGTCCGGTCTTTGCTCCTCGATATAACGGATTTCTATAAAATTATTTTATTTATTTAATAATACACCCCCCTGCTATTAAAAGTAAAATAACGGTTCTACTTACTCCTATTGATGTTGTTGTGGTCCATGTTGTTCTGATCGAAATAGGTGTTTCTTCGGCGGCCAGTGTTGTCGTAGTAGAAGGTAATATCTGAAGGTTCTTCCGGTCTATGATAAAAATCATAAATGAGTCGGGCACGTGCAAGTTGTGCTTCTTTAGCTTCGGACGTATCGTGTGCGACCGGATTGTAGACACTAAATTTTGTGTCCCGGTCCTCTGGTGCACCGTGCATAGGCTGCGGTGCTACATCCGCAACATACTGCGGTATAAATGAGTCTGGCTCGTACGCGGGTCCTATTTCGATGTTGTCGTTGTCGTTCGCTACTATTATCGATGCCTGCGAGTCGACACTAGCAGTATCATTGTAGTCATCGTCGTTAGCAACTAAAAATGCTGGATCGTCGTCGTTGTCGAAATTAGCATCTTCTTGTGCTTCGACGGCGGCGGCGGCGGGTAGCTCTTCAACGCCGGCGTCAACATCTAAATCTTCGGGGTCGTCATCGTCATCGTCGTCGTCGTCGTCGTCGTCATCGTCGTCGTCGCCATCGTTACCGTCGTCGTCGTCGTCATCGCCGTCATCGTCGTCGTTGTCGTTCATAACAGCACCATCGTTGTCATCGTCGTCGTCGTCGTCGTCATCGTCCGTCGAGAAAGGACATGGGTTATCCGAACTCGTATCGCTGTACACATTGTCTATGTGCAGTACGAAATGAGGATCTACTTCAGGTCTACCGATCCAGCCGCTATCTTCAGGCGAGCGTGCCATTCGATGTGGTGATGTTAATAATAATAATGATGATGATGTTGAGGACGACGAGGGAGATGACTGTAGCTGCAACAGTCTGCTTAAACCAGAAGAACAAGGTACCGGTTCGCTTGCAGGTGCAGCTACATCCCTTCGATCACGCACACCACTAGCACTTGCACTTGCACTTGCCATGCTCATATTACTTTCCGTTTCCACTACCTCCATAACAATATCCTCTTCGGCCCCCACAGCCTCCGTAGGCCCCATGGCGTTCATCGAAGCAGCCTCTTCTTCGTCGTCCGCCAGTATGCGCTTAGTCGCTACAACAACAAAAAATTCGTTTAAAAACTAAAATACACTTTGCACTAATACTGTTTTTTTCTTTTTCACTTTTACTTAAAACACATACCTAATTCATTATATTCACACAAGGTATTTTTAAACCGGGGATCTCTACGATGGAGATGCCCCTGGGTTACGAACCCCACGAGCACGAGCATTGCATCTACCGAATAGAAGTACCCGCGACGCTTTCAATAATAAATATCGGTAGGCGTTAGATAAGGGAGCATCGTACGCAACTCTGATTGAAGAGCACTATGCTCCATATTCGTTAACCACTGTCCCCGTCTACGGAGATCAGCTAGCTTAGCCCGAGAAAACACACCCGCACGTTTGTCTTGTACGCGTTTCAACACTTTACGTACACAGTTACGTAGGTAGCCTGTACCGTAATTTTAGGAGCCATTTTTAAAAAAAACACCGAGAGAAAAAGAAACTTCACAAATTATAAAGTTCGCGTCAACGGTTGAAACGGCCGGTTGAAAATTCGAACGGACAGTAATGCATTCGCTAGAGCGCTCTGGGTATTTATATCTTTTCAGCTACATGTTAAAAAAAAATAGACGTTCATCTAAGTATCTTTCTGATGAGCTGTTAGTGGTGGTGGTGGTAGTGGTAGTGGTGGTGGTTGTGATGGTAGTGGTGGGGTAAGTTGTAAGACGCTTCTAGGGTTTTTCCGAAAATCCTACAGCGTTCGAGTTTTATTGCAAACCATAAAAGAGATTAGATAAGCTTATTTACCTACCCGTTCACATATACCAGTGGCTATACAAACTGTTTGGTGCTTAACGAGGCCTTCTATGTATCGGTGAATTGTATAAGGGTTGTCGTAGAAAAATATGCAAAGGATATTTCTTAAAATAAACACGAAAATATGTTGTTTACGTAAAAAACAATATATAGAGGGTGTGGGTGGTGACGTGACCGGAAAATGCGCGCGCATTCAAAGGGTGTATGTGTGTGTGTGTGTGTGTATTTTTAAAAATGTGTATATGAAATTTTTGAAAAAAATGGGATTTTTATGTATGTGTATGTGTTTAGTAGGGGCGGAGCTAACTGTTTAAAAGCCTCGTGTACGATTGCCAAGACCATAGAACGTTTTCGAGTGTATGTATGTGAACCTACGCACAAGTACGACGCTATATCGTTATAATCAACTCTAACCTTCATCATCATCATCATCATCATCATCACAATGTCTCAAGTACAAGTAGAACGTGAATCATCGCAACGCTGTCGAAAAGTCAATGCAGTTTTGAAACTGCCCAACAGTATTTTAGCAGTGTGTTACGCGCTTAATTCTTCTAATACTAAGAGAATCGTAGTAGGATTCGACCGAACACGTGAGAGCTAGAATAGTAATGGTGAAATATTAAAATACGAGTTAGTGTTGAAATTTATAAATGCCGGTGGTTCGAGAGCGATTCGTCGAGAGGTAGTTATAAATACAGATACGTGGGAGCAGCTACAAGATCATTTTGATCTCATCAATACCTACTTCACTGATGATTATGAGTATTATCAGAAATATAACGGTCAGCGAACGTTAAATCTGCTAAACCATGATTTACTGTTCACTACATCATATGGATCAAAATCTTTTTTGCTGGAACAACGCCCTCAGTCATTTGCTGATGTCAACACCTATTACAAACAGACAGTCAGTGCACCCAGTGACAACGCTTCAGCAGCAGAAACAGCTAATACTGTCGAAGAAAGTGAACAAACGTGTAAGAAAATAAAAATTCACTTACCATCCATAGTTATGCAGCAAATCACATTCGAAGGTCTAACATCTATCACAGGCTGTATCAATGCACATGTTGAACGACTTCGCGATCATACTGGTAATATTAACACATGTATCGCGCTAATAGAAGATTACATTCGTGATATTATTCAGCAACGTGTTGCTACGGAAACAGAAAGGAAAAATATCGTGTGCAACGAAAAAGAATTCTTAAAATATGTAACTGATGACTCAACAAACGAATTTATATACAACAATATAAGACATAATCTGCCAAGCGAATTCAACGAGCGTTACTTTGACATTGTATATGAAGAAATCATGGCATTCCAATTATCTTTTATTCGTGAAAAAATTCGTAAAAGTATGTTTTCATAATTATGTCCAAATTTTTTCTAAATAGTATTATAAAAACTGTATATAAAAAATCTTATTATATGAAAAACGACAAAAAAAAATATAAATATTATGTACATTATGAAACGAAAACTTATCAAATATTTGTAAAATATATTTTATTTCATGTGTGTGTGTGTGTGTGTGTTTGTACCGTTGTATATAGCCTCAACTGGCTAGTAAGCTTCAGAATGAATTGGAACATTGTAATACTCAAACTGATGGTTGCAACCATGTTTAACAAAATCATCGAGTGCAATACTTTTCTACATTCTCCATCGCCAAGTATTAATGTATTTGGTGATTGAGAATATAGAAAAGTATTGCACCCGGTGATTTTGTTAAATCAGGTCGCAACCATGAGTTTGAGTATTACAATGTTCCAATTAATTATGAATCCTACTAGCTGGTTGTTGCGCTATACTGAAATCAGAAAGAAAATTAAAGAAAATGTAAAAAAAATTCACCATAATAAAAATGTTTACATTGTATTGTAATTTGGTATATCGTATAATTTTTTCAAACATCCTGGTAACTCCTCAGTCATACCTTATTATTATTATTCAAAAAAAATAATAACCTTGCTTATAAGCGGTATTGCGGAGGGCGGCGCATCAGCTGTCTTAGTGCGCCTGCCCTCGCACGCTGAGCCATGCGGCGTTAGCTAAATTCATGCTTTACAGCCTTATACCCCCGCTGATCAGCAGGCGGTGACAACACACGCGAAAAGCAGCTGATTTGTCGCGTGTGTAAAGTGTAATTTCCGCGCCGCGCCGCCGAGGCCCACCCGCCGTGGTGATTAGCTGATATGAGTTGTAAAAATATATTATTTTTTTTCTTCAAACTACGAACAAATATAACGTGAAACTGTAATTTTTATATATGCAAACGGTTTAGCAATTGATTGTCAGTAGTAAAATAACTTTGTGCATATGTACAACGTGTCAGTATTGATAAGTTGTGCTAGATCATTATCATCATCATCATCATCATCATGGATACACGACTTATTCATCCGTTTACAATGATTGCTAGTGGGCCCACATCCTGTGGAAAAACTTTTTTTGTTAGTCGATTCTTGAAACATCTCGATCGTTTGTGTAACACACGTTTTGATCGGATAATTGTGTACTATGCAGAGTGGCAAGACACGTACGAGCATGGTTTCAAACCTGCATATGGGAAGATCGAGTATCACGAGGGTCTACCTGACCCTAAAGAATATTCACACGATAATGCACATAAAAAATTAATCATCATAGATGATCTTATGCGAGAATCGAGCAATAAAGTAGTCGAGGATCTTTTTGTGCGTGGTTCACATCACAAATCGCTGTCGATTATTTATTTAAATCAAAATTTATTTCATAAAGGACAGCGAGATATATCGTTAAATGCTAATTATTTGGTACTTTTTAAAAATCCTCGCGATCGTGCACAAATTTTCTATCTAGCGCGACAAATTTATCCTGAAAATCCAAAATTTCTCCAAGAAATATACTATGACGCAACTAAACATAGTTTTTCTTATTTATTTATTGATTTAAAACAAAACACACCAGACGAGTTTCGTTTTCGGGCATCTATTTTCCCCGACGACGAGAGACATTACGCGTACGTTCCAAAGAAAAAGTGGCGTTAAGCCAGTTAAAAAATTTTCAGTTCAATAGCTGATATGGACGCGTCAACAGCGTCGTCAATGCCGAACAGGGCTCAGTCCTCACCAGACCGTTCAATGGCAAGCTGTGGTTGCGTTGAAAATATAAAAATTACTCTACCTAAATACTTTACAAAAAAGTGCATCGCACTCTTATACGCACTCTGCCACGCAGATGTGCAGCAACGCAGTGTTCTGCTACGAACAGCTGATAAAAATCGTGTACGCTGTATCTGTGAGTGCGCTCTGAATATTCTAAAAGGAAGTGTAGGCTTAAAAACTAAAGAGAAAAATAAACTTTCAAAGCATAAACAAATTTTGAGAAAATTAGTTGATAAAATAAATAATAGTAAACGTAGTAAGACAGGGAAGGGTGAAAAAAAAAGTCAACAACAGATAGCACATCTGGTTGGAAGAAGAAAAAACGTTTATTATTACAAAGTGGCGGTGGTTTTCTCCCTTTCCTACTTGCACCCCTAATAAATCATTTTTTATCGAAAATATTGGAATACATAAATAAACACAGCAAGTAACGCGCAATGGAACACGCACGAAAAATGATAATTATACCGGAAGATGCAGTAGCCGCTAGAGTTTACTCAGGAGGTGCACAAGATGGCCACGGTGTACGAGGCATGCCAACAGCAACAGTAACAACCACCGATTCTAATCTTACAGATACTTCGCAGATTTTAGATAGCATCCAAACACCCGGTGATGAGTTTTCACGCCTTGACGATGAAATGAGTAAGATTTTAAATTCTAACAATTTTCAAGATAACGATGAAAAGTGGAAAAAATTTTTTCAAACTCTACAGAGATATCTATTTTTTATAAAAAAATCACGTATTAAACATTCAGATTTTGCAAATACAAATTTTTCTCAAGATTCTACTGCTGCTGCTGCTGCTGCTGACAAGCAGAATAGCTCGTTATCCACGACAAATATCGTGGCAACGGTTCCTAAAATGTATGCTGATAAAGCGCAGCGATTATTGAATTATTTAAAACTGAACACAACTTCCGATCGTTTCTCTTGGGATAAAAATGGTGTGGTCGCTATAAACGGTAAATTAATTGAACATTCAAGTATTATAGACCTGTTAAATGACACGTTAAGAAAAAGAAAAAAATTTCAAGCTATTGGTCGTGGTGATTTTGCTACTTTTTTAAGATCGTTAAACGTGCCCCGTGAGTACATAGGTAATAATGATTTTTGGGTAAGTACACCAACATTTGCAACATCCGACACTCACAGTCGTGTGGGTGACAACGACACTGACGGCACTGAGTCAGACAGTTTTACAAACGACAGTGGAGCAGTAAGTTCTGTTAAAAAGAGTTCTTCATACTCGACGAAAAAGAAACGAAAAGTTACAAAAGAAGCTCTAGATATCGTGAAAAATAAAACCCGAAAATTTCAATTATTAAGTAACCAAGCGTCTAGTACACCATCTAGCAACCAAAAAGGAGCTGGCTCTTGGCTGTCTTTAAACTTGTGAAATTCATATATATGTGTAAAATATGATTGGTAAAAAGTATGAAAACCAATACTTTAATCCTGCTCACGAGGCGAGTTTTTCCGGAGCTAGAAAACTCTTACGCATCAACAAAAAAGATCCGCCTAAAAGAATTCACGAATGGCTGAGTAATCAAGACGCATTTACACTTCATAAGCCAGTACGTAGAAAGTTTCAGAGATTGCACTATAATGTACACATGATTGACGCTGTTTGGGAGACAGATCTCGTAGACGTGCAAGCATTAAAATTGCATAACGACGGATACAACTACCTACTCGTAGTAATAGACCTATTCTCTAAATTCTGCTGGGTGCAGCCGATGAAAGATAAGACAGGGGCTTCGGTCGTTAATGCTTTCGATACTGTTCTGACGCGTGCTAATGGTCGCATACCTGTATACCTACAGACGGATCGGGGTAAGGAGTTTTTGTGCACAGCATTTCAAAAGTATCTCAAGAAAAACAGAATTTTGTTTGGTGTAGCCCCTAATCCAGACGTAAAAGCCGCAGTTGTTGAACGTTTTAATAGAACCTTAAAAGAACGTATCTGGCGTTACTTCACCTACAGAAACACATATAGATATATAGACGTATTACAAGACCTCGTACGTAGCTACAATAATACACCCCGTAGCAGTATAAAATTCACACCCGCTAGTGTAACTATTCATAATGCCATACAGGTACGTGCTAATCTAGAAAAATCTTGGAAACGCAATGATAAAAAATACATAAGATATCGACCTGTAAAGACGGCAAAATTCAAAGATGGTGACCATGTGAGAGTCAGTCGGTCCAAGCATGTCTTTGAAAAAGGTTTTGTTTCCGGCTGGAGTGAAGAAATTTTTGTAATTGTAAACGTGACTAAACGCGAAAATCTTTATACATACTTATTAGCAGACTTGCAAGGAGAAAAGATTGAAGGATTTTTTTACACCGAAGAATTAACACTAGTAGGAAAGAAACGTGTGAGTGAAAATAGTTATATAATTGAACGGGTTATTAGACGGCGTGGCAAGGGTAAAAAGAGAGAAGCACTCGTCAAAAGATTGGTTATCCGGATAAATTTAATTCATGGATATTAGAAAGTGAGCTCGTCTCCCCTACACATAATGACGACAACTAATTACGAATTTTATCTGGTACTACCTAGTAACAGTAGTATGCGTTACTTTCAGGATAATACAACTACATGTTTTACGATACATTTAGCACATGAAATACGGCTCAACGGTGAATGGTGTGTAGGACTTGCCGAAATACATATACCTTGTACTATACCACATATTACCAAAGACAGTGGTGAAACTAATTATAAATTTTACACGAGCGAGGATATTTTTAAAAATACGTCTTTGCTGGAAAAATTTAACGAAATACCTTATGGAATTTACAAGGATATTGAACATTTTGTCGAATGCTTGAATGAGTCGAGCACACAGATGAAAAAACATCTGAGTTTTGTACCAGCACCACATGCGCAAGGGCATTATATGGCTAAGCTTTCATGCGCAAATTCTGCAACAGGATGCGGTATGGCGCATCACTTGGAGTTGAATGAAAAAATCGGTCGTATACTGGGCATCGACCCTTCACCAGATGATCTTCCTCAGTTGCGAGCTACAGAATTCCCCAACACCTATAATAGCATCAGTGGTAGAGATACCGATCAGTACGTTAGCTTGAAACTTGTAGTAAATAAAAAAAATCCCTTTATTACGGGAAACCACCCCGCCTGCTTAACACGCGCCATACCAGAGCATCTTTTCATTTACTCAGATGTGTGCGAGCCCTATGTTGTTGGCGAAACTCAAGCTTCGCTTTTACGTATAGTTTCTCTAGACAATGCTAATTATAAATTCGGTGCCACAGTTGTTAAGCATTTTGCACCAATAGAATATATACCACTGATGAAAAATAGTTTTCAAAATATTATAATCGATATAAGAGACGCAAATGGACGCTCTGTAGCATTCGAGTATGGAACTCTGACACTTACACTTCACTTTAAGAGGGTATTGTAAAAACTTTTACAAAATGAGTCACTACATTGCATACTATGAAAATCAGATTGGTAGCGGGGGTGTACGTAACGTTTTTAACGGTTCTCGATGGCAACGCGGATCTGGTATTGGTAGTTTCTTCGCAGGCTTGGCCCGGTCAATATTACCGCTTTTTACGAAGGGTTTGCGAGCAGTCGGAAAAGAGGCATTACGTGGAGGAATCAATGTACTAGACGATATTGGTAATAATATTAATTTTAAAGAATCAGTGAGAAACCGTTTTACGGAGTCGCGCGACAATTTGGCCGAGAAAGCAAAAGGCAAGTTAAACAATATGATGATGAATGGTTCAGGCTATAAATCGATTGCATTGAATACAGCTCTACAGTCTCTTAAACGTCGCTCAACCGACAGCATCGCGCAATCACTTGTGCCACTGAAAAAGAGAAGAAGGCGACGAAGAAAAACTACAACTAGTAATCGGAAAAAATCCTTCAGTACGGCTGGTAAGAAGAAGAAGAAGAAACACACTCATCGTCGCCGTCGTCGACGTCGTACAGGTGGTGTGACTAAGAAAAAGAGAACACAGCGTAAGAAGCGTCGCGGGACTGGGCGTAAAAAATCTTCCAACGATATCTTTGGCTAAAAATTGAACATATACATCATGTCTTTTCTACATAGTCATAGCGGAGAGTGCTTGAAATCAGAACTTTCGTTGTTCTCACTACCACAAACACAAACATCTATCGAATCTAATGAGTTCGTGCATTATAAGCCTGTGTCATCGCTCAATGATAGTGCACCATTGGAATTTGTCGTATCGAGTAATGGCGAGTATTACTTAGATCTTGCGCATACTATGTTAAGTGTCTGTATTCAAATACTACCCGATATTGACGCCGATAATGATAAGGTGGGCCCTGTAAACAATATTCTACACTCAATGTTTAATCAGATAATTGTTTTTTTCAACCAGAAACTTGTATCACCACCGAATAATGCCTATCCCTACCGAGCCTACATAGAATCTTTGCTTAATTATATGCTATAATAGACGCTGCCGCAAACGCCGTGGCCGCTACCAGTAATCCGGGTCTCACAGCCCGTGCAGAGCATACAAAAGCTGGAAAGTTTCTCGATTTAACGGGTCATATTCATTTAGACGTATGCAATCAGGATAGACATCTGCTAAACGGTGTTGAGCTGCGTCTACGCCTTGTCAGATCTAAAGATGCTTTTTGTCTTATGGATGCCTCAACCGCTGGTTCATTTTTTATACACATAACCGAAGCAACGTTACTCACAACCGCTAAATATCCACTTACTCGTGTGGAAATAAAATCTGTCACACTACCAAGTGGTATTTTAGGTCATACGCTTGACAATGTTATTTTAGGTCAACTGCCAAAGAGACTCGTGCTTGGCTTTGTTGATAACAGAGCGTTTAACGGAGATCGTACAATGAATCCTTTTAATTTTCAACATTTTTCAATAAACTTTTTGTCCTTGTACATCGACGGCGTGTCAGTACCGAGTAGACCGCTACAGCCGTCATTTGCCAATAAATTGTACGTCGACGATTATCAATCGCTTTTCGCAGGTTCTGGTATATATTTCGGTAATGCAGGAAATGAAATATCACGCGTGGACTATCCAAATGGTTATTGTCTTTTCGCATTTGATCTGACACCTGATTTATCGGCTAATTATTCGGGACATTGGAATTTAGTACGCCATGGCTCTGTACGTATAGAAGTTCGTTTCGAGACTTCACTTGTAAGAACGATCAATGCCATTATTTATGCCGAGTACGACAACGTCTTGGAGATTGACTCATCACGACAAGTTATAGTTGATTATAACTCGTAGAGTCAAGGAGGAGTCTCTATAAGAAAAATAACGTAGAGGGAAAGAAAAATACACATGAGGGCGGAGTTTTCTCTACAAAAAGCCGCGTAGCTCTGTCAGTCGCAGTAAAAAAATCACTCGTGTGACACAGTCTAAAATATAATATTCTCAAAAAATGGAAATAATTATTGACATTCAACCGTCATTCGATAGAAATTATATTTTCACTCCTAAAGAAGTTGTTATATTATCACTTGAAGAGGAGACTTACGCTCACTGGTTTGTGAAACCGCCACACGATTTCACACAACTCAACGGCTATCTGCAGCGAACGAACAACACGTTGACAGGATTTGTGCACGGTATCGAGTGGATCGCTGGTGATTTATCCTTAAAACACGTGGAGGGCAATTTAAAAGCATTCGTAAAGACTGCTTCACAAATCTACACGCTAGGTACGCCAAAACAAGAATACTTGTCAAAATTACTGGGCCGAAAAGTCATTGATTTAGAAAAATACAAAGCACCAACTTATTCCACGCTAGATTTTTCGTATAAAAATATAGTGTCAACTGGCTGTATGTATCATAAAGTTTGTTCGAACGTTTGGCGTAATTGTGCATTACATAAAGCTGGCTTGTTGAGAGAGTGGCTTCGTGATATTACAAAAAAATATAAATATTCGACAAAAAAATTTGTCAGCAACAGTACACCATCAAGGAGCGTGCTTGAACGTGGAGAGGACGAGACTTTGGAAATTTTAGACATCTACGCTACAGAAGTGCGGAAAAGTAGCGAGAAAGACTACAGCGACTATAGCGACGACGACGATAATGATACTGTCTCATATAAATCGGCTGAAACGACAGTAGCACTAGATAGCGACGTTGACTGTAGTAAGCCTATTGAAGTTCTTACACCCACTGGAAGTTACAAAAACATAAACGACGGACTATCAACAGTGGTGGAGAACAAAGAAACAGAAGAACAAGATGAAGAAGAAGAACAAGTTGAAATAGCCGAAGAAGCATTGGAAATTGTCAGCGTAATAGACCAACTAGAAAAAGAGAATGAACACGTGTCAGATTTTACAAGCGATCCGAGATCTACCTGTCGCCACAGTGGGTGTCTGCCCTGCGGATCGGATCCCCAAGGTGTTGACGAAACCGCCGGCGTTGGTCATTAACACGGACGAGAGTTGGCGCCCAGGCACTCATTGGGTTGCGATATACATAGATAAGGACGGTTCAGGTACGTTTTTCGACAGCTATGGAAACCCTCCGATATCACGCCATCATCGTAATGCTATAAGAAGAAATACCCGTAAATATAAGTGGAATACTAAATGTCTCCAACAGACAAATTCAACGGTTTGCGGTCATTATTGCATTGTGTTTCTACATTACATGTGTAAATTCAATTCTTTAAACAGTTTTACTTTATTATTTACAAATAATTTAAAAGATAACGATACTCTAGTTTTGTATTATTTTAGAAAATTAGTAAAAAATTATAAAAACAAAATAAAATATTGTAAAAATTTGCTTAATATTTACGAAAAAAATGTGTTAGGCACGGGTTTCTGTATACAGTCTTGTTCGACGAAATTGAATTTTTGATCTGTAAATAAACTCTCAAAAAGTATATTATTTATTTATTTATTTAACATCCTAAACTTTTTTCACATCCCGTTTCCTACCCCAGCATTTTTATAAATACATATGTCTAAATATAAGATTATTGATACTACTAAGTTTATTACACCACCCTCTAATCCATCCTTGAAGAAGAAGAAGAAGAAGAAGAAGATTACACGTAACAACTGTGTAAATACCCACACCACGTAATTTTCCCTCTCTTCACTTTCCTTTACTCATTTTCCAAAATCATCGCACGCCCATTCACAGTCCACAACTCCTACAGTAACGTTAGAGAAGATCGTAAGAGAAAAATGGAGCCAGCTTTTGAATTTGTGAACGTCGTAGATGATATCTTTCGTCTCAACGAGGAGTTACAAGAACGCCGTGATCGTGCTGTAAAGCACATGGCACTTTTGGTAAGTTTTTTATTCGATTACTTCACACTTATGAAAAAGAATTTTTGTTAAATATTTAAATATCATTCTTTTCTACAGAGGCGTAATTTTTTCAATAATGAGACCAGACAGACGGAACGCTTGACAGAGCAGTTTCTAGAAAGTGCAGCAATTACCGCCCGACACTACATGGTAATCCTTTCACTAAATTATTATTATTATTATTATTATTATTATATCATGTATATTATATGTATATTATTTTTTCTGTTTACAGAGACGACGATCGGAGCGAGTCTATAAACCAAAAGGCTTGCGGATATTGAAACCCGCGGAGATCAATTTAAAAGCGATACTAGCCAAAGATGCTGTAAGTATTTTACAAAATAACTCATAGTACGTAATAATAAATTAAATCGTTATTCTAATTAAATTATTCTGATTACAGAAATCTGTAAAAAACTCTAGAGGGATGTTGCAGAGACGACTGGTGGCCATTGCAAGCCAACCGGTAATATTCGAGTCTAAGGAGAAGACAAAGGTCTCCAACCGGCTGGATGACCTAAAAAATACAACGGCTGTATTTTCAGCCAGACTACGTAACATCCATAATGATGAAATGTAAAATTTGTATTTTTTTAAAAACGTTTACAATATTTATTAATATATATTTAATAAACATCATTTGAAATTTTTTCATTTACCCTGCAACGATTCAAAATCCCACTCCTTCATAGCCCTTGTATATATATTGTAACGGGCGGCGAGACGCGCACGTCGGCGCGGGGAGCCAAAGCGCGGGAAGGCCGGTAGTGATCTCGCAATTCGAGGGAAATTCGAGACAGTTAACTTTTGACCGCTCTCGCGAATAGTTCTGACGCCGCGCGCAAAAGTTATAGCTACAGCAGCAGCAAAAAGAGAGCATCCCAAGCAGCAACCACAGCACAGCAGCCCTAGCAGCAACAGCAGCCCTAGAAGCGACAGCAGCATCTGGAGCAGCAACAGCAGCAACGGCAGCAACCCCAACGCTACCACAGCCCCAGGATACGGCAAGGTCGAGCAGAGGACTCCCTGGCCAAAGTACAAGGAGGATCGTCGTATAAGCTAAAGTAGGATCTCATTTTCCTTTTTATTTATACGCGATCGACTGGCGAGGCATTTGGCCCCAGTCGTTGTTCCGGGATATTTTGTGGCCTTCTCGCGACGCGAATACGCGCAATACGGACGCCGGATTGTTTAACTGAATAAACGCCTTTTTATGAGAAACGGTAGTGTGTTCATTCGATCGTCGTCCCGATCCCTCTTCCTATCTAAACCGCCGAATACCGCCGCCTCCGCGGGCACTACACAGGAGTGTAGTGCATACTGAGCACCGGGACATCGTCGCAGGTAGGCGACCACACGAGCGAGTACAGCATCTCGCAAAAGCAAAGTACAGGAGGACTTTGCATTTGTACGGGGTACATAGGCAGATAGCCGCCTAGAAATCACCCCGTTACAATATATATAATTCATATGTACGCGCGCTCGTGTGTTTGTATATATATATATGTGTGTGTGTGTGTGTGTGTATGTGTATACATGATGGGTGGCGGGGCCCTTATAACGAGGGGGTGGTGGGAGATACTAGTACCCATCATATCAGAGTACCGTACACCCGCGCGCCATAGCATGCGAGAGAAAGAGAGAGAGAGAGAGAGAGAGAGAACGAGCTCGGGTCCAAGTACCTGCTCAAACGGTCTAAGGGGCTCACCAGAGCCTTACATCCACTCGCTATAGGATGATAGAGAGAGAGAGAGAGAGAGACAGAGAGAGAGAGAGAGAGAGAGAGAGAGAGCGCACGCGGCTCCTACCGGCGCCAATGGTCTAGGGGGGCTCGCTATAAGCTGCCAGCGAGAGCCACCCAACACATGTGCAGACCACGTGACACCACTGTCTATAACTATAAGGTAAGATGGGTGGTGGGTGGTGGGTGGTGGGCCCCTATAGCGAGGGGGTGGTGGGTCACACCAGAGATTTACTCCCCCTCGCTAGAGCAGGCGAGAGAGATAGCGAGGCCGACTACCTGCTCGAAGGGTCTAGAGGGGGGAGGGGCTCGCTATACGCTGCCTGCGAGATCCCCCCAATACATGTACAGACCACGTAACACCACCCACTCTCTATCTCACTATAAGCTATAGCGGGTGGGGGGGTGGTGGGTCCTATAGCGAGGGGGTGGTGGGGTGGCACGACCCAGCAGAACCTTACTCCCTCTCGTCATAGCAAGCGAGAGAGATAGAGAGACCGACTACCTGCTCCAAGGGTCTAGGGGGGGAGGGGGCTCGCTATAAGATGCCAACACACGTGCAGACCACGTGGCACCACCCACCGGCTGTCTCGCTATAGGGTACCCTCTCTACTGTGCGAGCATTCGTGAGTTAAGTGCGAGCATATGTAAGTTATGTGCGAGCAGTAGTGAGTTATGTGCGAGCAATTGTAAGTTATATGCGAGCAGTAGTGAGTTATGTGCGAGCATTAGTAAGTTATGTGCGAGCAGTAGTGAGTTATGTGCGAGTAGCTGCGAGTTATGTGCGAGCACTAGTGGCTTATGTGCGAGCGCTAGAAAGTTATGTGCGAGCAATTGTGGCTTATGTGCGAGCCATGGAAAGTTATATGCGAGCAGTAGTGAGTTATGTGCGAGCATTTGTGGCTTATGTGCGAGCGATAGTAAGTTTTGTGCGAGCTGTAGCGAGTTATGTGCGAGCATCAGTAAGTTATGTGCGAGCAGTAGTGAGTTATGTGCGAGCATATGTAAGTTATGTGCGAGCAGTAGTGAGTTATGTGCGAGCACCTGGAGTTATGTGCGAGTAGTAGTGTTTATGTGCGAGCGCTAGAAAGTTATGTGCGAGCATATGTAAGTTATGTGCGAGTAGTGGTGAGTTATGTGCGAGCAGTAGTGAGTTCTGTGCGAGCAGCTGCGAGTTATGTGCGAGCAGAAGTGGCTTATGTGCGAGCGCTAGAAAGTTATGTGCGAGCA